>CM032877.1:23706560-24906560 GCA_019176425.1 Megalops atlanticus | reverse complement strand
TAACTAAATATTCACTAAAACATACTATGGTGTGTGTGTGTGTATATATATATATATATATATATATATATATATATATACACACATATATATATACACACATATATATTATATATATACACTAAAGATTCGCTTAAAACATGCTGAATGGTAGGTTTTTTTTTTAATTTCACAACATTACTGATTGCCTTGTAGGATGACAGTGTTCAAGTTCAGTCCCTTGAACTCCTACACTTAACAGTGCATTGCAATAACAACAATGTACATAATATGGCATTGATTCATGAAGGCAATATGAAACACAGAAATATACAGATTTAAAGCAGTGTGTGTCCACTAAAAGGAGAAATGCATGTTCTTGCCAACCTTAACTTTGAGTCTTTAAGATACAGGTTTTAAATAAAATTCAGCAAAAGATGTAAATTCTACTTCACTTGGAAAAATCCTACCACTAATAGAAATTGATGTGCTATTGGTACGAGCAAGGATCAGTGTTTCTGTTTGATGCAGCCCAAATTTTTCAATAAAGAACTCAGACACTAATGTCTAGAGGAAATGTTTTATAATTAACATTAACATGAATATTTTAAGGACAAGAAACAAGTTAGCAGATACACTTTCATTTGAAACAATAAATCATGGAAAAATAAAGTTATGGTCACTGGTTAGCAGACCTTAAATGTCTGTTGAGGTCAAAAGTAGCTCCATCTGAAAGTTTTGAGAAGTAGCCTGAGTGTATCTGAACCCACTATGCAACCATTATCAGGCGTACCCACTCTCCCATCATTAATGTGACATAGTGTGTTTGTGTCAATGATGCTTAGTGCAGATTTAAAGCACCTTGGACCATGAAAATTACTGATGAAATCTTGAATGTGGGCTGTTGAGGGTCTGAATGAAAGTAACGGCTTGACTTGCCTGCATCCATAATTGTTATTGAGTATCATTTAAGTTGGTTCTATGAACAGAGGGGATGTGAAAACCAGTCAGCAGGGAATGTTTCCTTTGATCCTTTGATCAGGGTGTGTTCCTTTTACCTTTGTCCAGTGAGGCCAGCCTTCTGGAACATTTTGCTGACATGTTTGTGACGTCTGTTTAGATGTACCCACTGTAGAGTTTTTAGGTCCCATTAATGTAGATGTTGTAAACAGCTCCCGCCTCTCATACTTAGCAGTTTTGTGGGTGCTAATGAAAAATTACTGCTGAAGGTCAGAGTGAGGGCAGCAAAGTCAGAGTGAGGGTAGCAAAAAGGTGGCGCACAGCTCCCCATCCAAGCTACAACAGCCAGCTTCCAAAGGTGCTGCTGATGTTCAGTCCCTTCTAGGAGCCCCTTTCCCTCAATACGGTCGTGTCACCTGAGCCCGAGGAAACAGCGGCCTGGAACCGTTGTAGTCTGGGGTGCCGAAGGGTGATACAGCCAGACTTGGTTGGGAGAATCCAGACATGCCACCTCTCTGGAAAGTAAGGGCAACCAACCTCACATCAGACGATGCAGACAGCTCTCTAGCCTGTTGCTCCAGCTCATCAGAAGACAAGTGTCCCCTGTTATCCATTTGTGCTGACCTTTGTCCAGTGAGGCCAGCCTTCTGGAACACGTTTTGCTGACATGTTTGTCTTAACTGAGTTTTTGAATTAATCAATGATTAACTTGTGTCCTTGGTCATGAGGTGTGTGTGTGTGTGTGTGATATCATTTTTTTAGTTTTGAAATACTGCACTTTGGATGGCAATAAAAAGTGTCTGCGTAATAAAATATCTAAAATATGACCTGGTGTTCAGGATGTTGCACAGGTTTGAGACGTCACGCATCATTCTTTGTTAATAGTATACTAGTTAAAGGTGTCTATGCATGTTTTGCATAATATTAGTCCTCTCTTACAGTGGCAGTGATTTTATGCAACTTTGCAGTAATATTCACATCTGTAACCTGAAAATTAAGATGGTCTTTTTAGTCAGACATCTCCTAGTTTTAATGTTTTTTCAAACCTGACATTTCAAGTTACATTTTAATACCTAACATTTATCAATCCCAGAATGGAATTAAAATGGTGTGTTTGATTCCACAGGAACTGAAAGAAGGCAGGAAGGATAACACATGATCCATAAAGGTCACTCCAGTCACGGACACAAAGGGCAATCTGCAATACTTGCTGGCACTTTTTAACATTCAATGAATATACTGACTAAATGGGGTTTGCAGTCACTCACCGTCATGCCATTTGTCATGTTGGGGGAGTCCGTGGGTCTCCTGTAATCATCATATCTGTTTTGTGGCTCATACGGGTTCTTGGTGTGCTGGGACTCGGCATAGGGGTTATCATAGGATGCACTATTCCTTGAAGGCTGGCCAGGGACATAGCTATGAAAAAGCAACACAGGCAACACAGACAGGACACAGAGAACACGCTGATGCCACATTTGCAATTTCAATGCCTTGTCATCAAGACAGGAATGGGACAAAACAGAATATACTAAATAAAACATTGAAAATATATTAATTTGATCATAACATAGATGCCGATGTCAGACACACTGTGCTGAGAAACAGGCTGTTGTTTACCTCAGCTGCATAGCTTACCGGTTTGGTCTACTTGGCTGGGCTGCCATAGGGAATGTCTCTTGAGACTGCCTTGCACTGGCTGGTGGAAGCCTAGGGCCACCCTTCAAAGAGGACAAAGTCACAGAGAGTTAGTATATAAGAACATTCATGTCACTTGTTTCCCTGTCTGTAGTTTTTTGTTTCATTTAACATTTACTTTAGCAGGTAGCATCAGTTAAGAACCAATTCTCATTTACAATAACAATCTTTCTCCCACCTTTTTCTCTGTCTTGTCTCCTTGAAGTGCTCAAGTACTTGTGCATATCCCACTTAAGAATCTATATGTAATGTCATGAATATGTCCACAAACCACATGGACAGGGCAAAGGCACAAAGCCTTATGTATCCTGTCTGTGGCAGCACAATGATGAACATTGGATTTTTTTAAAATTCATTTTAAGACTTAATCTGTTTTATTACAATATAGTTTGAAGTTCTGTTTATCTGATGAGGACGTGGTCCTTTTTTATAACACTTTTATTAGTCCATTTTTCGTTTCACAAGTCCTGACTGAGCTCTCCTGGACTGTTATTGCTCTGTGGGAGGTGTTTTCCTGCATCTCTGCTTGCATTAGATGTCATCATTTTGATTGCATGTCTATGATATTAGCCGTGTTGATATTTTTAGTTTTTTATCATTCTAAGAATTTAATCTGGGTGTGTTAAGCAATAAACACACTGACCTTTGCTTGAAAGCTCCTGATGATAGTCATGAGATGGTAATTAAAATTGACACTATCCCTTGTGCACTGCCCTGTTCAAAGATGGCTTTAGAATTTGTCGGATCAAAGGTAAAACCCACCCCCGTAGGAGGAGAGAGAGGTCTGAGTCATATACCCGCAAAAATAATGAGTGGGGAAAAAGAGAATTCTAAAAATTAATGAACTAAATTGAATATTAAAAAAGCCTACAAATGTGGAAAACTGCCATTAAATAGCTTGGACCCCTGTTGGCTGGCCCTGTGCTGTGATTGGTGTCGCTTACCTGCATGTCAGAGGTGAACATTGGGTTTTGGTAAGCAGTTGGAGAGCTGGGTCTGTTTTCTGTAACAGATGCTTGTGGGATTGCCTTTTCTTTCGTGGGACTAAAACCAAGAGAGATATGTGATTAGAAGCTCCAAACCAACACTCTGCACTGTGCAAGGATCAAGGCTACATTTTGTGTGTGTGCTGTCTCTCTGAATAACATTTCAAACTATTGAGAATCAGATGTGTTTTTTCAGTAGTGTGTTTCTTACCTATTCGTCTTATCTTTGAGCCCTTTTTTCTTCTGATGGTGAACACAATGAATAGTCACACCCACTATTATTGCCAGTCCCAACCCTGGCAATGAGGCCACCAAGGCGAAGGTAACTGTGCTCCAGCGCTGTTCACAGTTTTCACCTGTGTACCAAAAGTCTTTGCCATTGTTACATCTGTGGGGAAGTGAAGGTTACAAAAGCACATGGTTAGATTATAATTTGATGGGGAAAGCTGATGAGAACTGGCACAGTAGTTCTGACAATGATAGTGCCATTTCAATGTGGTAACCATTCTTTCAGAGTGTGAAATGAGCTTACAGCTCAAATTTACTCAATTTAAATCAGACATGCCTCTGTCTCTTTGTAGTGTTTATATTGAGGTAATTATATGTACTTGTGCTTGCCCATTTAAATAATGCCTGAAGTATTTATCTTTGTTAATTGGTACGCAAAGAATGATGGGTCTGATGGCTAGATTGCAGTTAAATATTTAAAAATACATAATAAATAAATGAATTGCACATATAACAATGTACTGTTTTCTCTTTTTACACGTGTATCCATGTAATAGCATTTAACCATATTTGCAGTACTATTGTTTTAAATGAACTCTCCTCTATGAGTTGCCATATGAAGATTGTAGACTCACTGAACATCCCTTTGTGGAATGTTCACTAATTTGGTTGTATAGTACATGAGGTTAATAAGGAGGATACATGTTTTTACATGCAAGTTGTTGCACAGCTGTAAAATGATAGTGCCTCTCATCTATGCATATACAGTTGGCAGAGGAGGACGCCTTTGGTTGCTAAATGTAACAAAATGACTAATACATTTTAGGTCAGCCCCAAAGAAAACAAATAAATGAGGAATACTGTACCTGCAAAAAGGTTTGCTATCTTCACAGTAGCACTTGGAATTTTCTGAGCAATCAAATGTTATATTGGTATTACAAGGTTCATAATCCTGAATTCCTTTACATTGTGCTGGAAAAAAAAATCACAGTCAATGACATATCAATGGAAAAAAAAATACTTTTGAAACTATTGAAAACCCTTGAAAAGACCCTCTGCACAGCTTGGACAAAACTAAGTCTTTTAATCCTTTGCAATGCATTTAGTTTTCTATTATTGTAATGGTGTGATATGGTAACACTGTGTTACTATTTGGGATGGTATTAGTGCTACTATACATACATACATACATATGTACATACATACAAGCATATATGTTTTTGGGATGAGAGTAGCACTAGTACTATGATATATACATATAGTCGTTTTGATGATGATGATGATGATGATGATGATGATAATAATAATAATAATAATAATAATAATAATCACCCCACATTGATAACCACTTCTTGTGTGTCACATTCTATAAAACTCAAAAGACATCTAGTAACACATACTAAAATTTGTTAGCAAAACAAGTTCAATGGTGGCAAAAGACGGAAAAACATGAAATTACTTCTACATTAAGCTCTTCATATGAACTGCAAAGGCTCAGGCTGTGGTTTGTAGCATCAGCATTAAATGCTTTTTGTTAGTACATTTTAGATGTTTCTACCTGGACAATGATTTGATCTTAAAACAACAATGATAACATCAACGCTATGAGTTGCAACGGCAGCAAAGCAGGCTTACAACGAGGTCAAGCCTGTTTAATATAAGAGAGTTTAGAGTTTAGTATAACTACTTCTATGAAATATGCAAACTTACTGACTTGAACCAATTGTTGTACAATGTAACAGGTAATGCCACCTCTTTATTTTCAGAAATTACATGTGTACTAGTCTGAACAGAGAACAGAGTATGAGTTACAAATCCTGTGCTTGTATTAGCAGGGGAAGTTAGAAATAAGATTCTTGCAGCGAGTAGAGTCAAACAAAACCACTATGCATGATACATGGACTAGAATGAACAATGTCTGGTACTTCCAATAAATATTGTAGCAAATACAGCCCAAACACTGAAATAATCTACATTTAAGATGAGCCAATGACCTCTCAATAGGGAGGATGTTACGTGAAAAGAAATGAGCGCTGAGAGCCTTAAAATGTATGTGAAACAATATGGACCAGTCATAACAATATTGACTGCTATCATTATAAATATATTGGCTAGTTTGCTAAATGTGCATGTAGTGGATTTTGGCAATGTATTTTCTGGACTGATTCTGGGGTTTCATTTATTTGGGTGTGGTTGCATGTTCACTGACACTGCTGTTAAATTAATATCATCTGGTAATAACAGTTACAATTCAATTGTGCCTTCTTAATCCAGATTATTACCACGGTAATTAAGATTAATATGTCTTAATGTGTCTTAACAATAGTCTTTTCCTCTTCAATGTATTAATTTATCTTTTTACTTTTGTAACAACACATATAGTACCAGTCAAAAATTTGGAAACACTTCCTTCTTTATTTTTACTATTTTCCATATTTTAGAATAATAGTAAAGACATCAAAACTATGAAATAACACAAATGGCCACAGTGACCACAAAATGTAATAAATAAATCAAAACTATCTTATATTTTAGATTCTTCAAATAGCCAAAAAAATTAATTAAAAATTGAAGCATTTAAGCATAAATTCATGTCTTTGAATGTGTGTTTCCCATTATTTTAATCAGGTGTGTCCAAACTTTTGACTGCCACTTTATGTGACAGAGATCCTATGGAATATAACTGTTAACACATGTAAACTTCAACCCCACTGGAATATTCAAACAGAAGTTGATTCAAACCTTATCAATTCATTTGCAGCAAAGACAAGCATAAACAGTGGTCCATGATTGGAAAACACTAGCAGTATGAACAGTACATAACAGTATGAAATAGTATGTAACAGTGTGAAAACCGCACAGTACATAACAGTATGAAAATTGAACTGAAGTAACAGCTCAAACACCAAAAATTTTGTTTGTGACATGCATTTAAGAAACTCAAACAGGAGACTAACTAACTGATTAAATGAGATTCATTTCAAAAGACGTAGGCAGATAGCTACAGTGCTACATTTGATAATTGTATGATTTTCTCTGAAACTGACATCACTTGCAAAGGGAAGAAAAGCAAACTATTTCTTACACTCTGGATTAGGGTTACCAGTTCCTGTCCCTTCAGTAGATGGAACTGATGCAGTAACCGTATTGGTAGATGTAGCAGATTCTGTCCCTGCAGTAGATGGAGCTGGTGCAGTAACGCTATTAGTAGATATAGGAGTTCCTGTCTCTTCAGTAGATATAGCTGTTGTAGGAACCTCAGTGGTGACTGCAGAAGTTCCTGGTGTTGTAATAGTCTCAGAGGTGCTAAGCGGCAGTGTAAGCCCTAGTAGAAACCACAATTTCATCTCCATGTCTTCTCATGAATGTTGTCTGGTCACCTATTCTGGAGAAAAACAGGAGCACTCTGGCATTTATTATGCACACATACCGTCACGCACGTACACACCCTCACACACACACAGACACACATTCACTCTGAAGCCGTCATGTTGGTAATGATTGACTAAAACTAATTGCAGCTACAATTTCAGAATTCAAACATAACCACCATAACATAACATCTGATTTTGACTCTTCAATTGATCATTTCTATTTTGAGAGCCAGGGATCATAAAGAAACATTGCTCTTTGATAGGAATCCTCAAATTTTAAATGCAAATTTGCACAACATTTTGTTAGCAAATCATAATATCATAGCATCATATCTTTTTGTGTTCTGGGACAGTACTTGTGTGTGGAAAAAATAAACAAATAGACGTTTTATTCACTTGGGCGTTAGTGTGCTTTACTGTATATATTTATATTACTCAATCCCAGCATGAATGGACTACACTTTTTTGAATTATGTGGATCAGGACCTCAAGAAAATTTGTAACCTAACAAAGTTATTAATTCAGATAAAAGCAAACCCCACTGAATTATTTAGAGAACCAGAGGCATACCCCCTCCCCAAGGGAAAAATACAACATACAAAATCATACATAAATGGAGTGATATTTTTATTTTTATGATAAGAATAAAAATGGATGCATGTCACAATTCATCTTAAGAGTTTGGGAGTGGCTGAGTCTTACATGAAAGAATATATGATGCAGGAAATAGTTTGGTAAAATGAAAAGAAGAAGAAGGCATTCCTGTTAGTAAGATGAAGGAGAGACAGGAATCAATACTGGAGAGGAAAAGGACAGCATGCAACCAACTTTGGCCTCAAACTATCATCTGGATACAAGAATAAAACTCTATAGCCTGAGCTAAGAGCAGGTTACTGCACATGTACATATGACCACTGTCCACTTTCTCTCATAAGAGACTGCAATTTAGTTATCTATAAATGCCTGCAATAACCATCTGCACAAAGTCCATGGTCTGTCCTCAGGGGGAGTCAGTACTGTGCTTATCAGTGATGTTCAGTAATAAAGATGCACATAAAACAAGCTTATGAGGTGTGCTGGGTGGGGATTACTGGAAGTCAGAATCTCTGTGATGACGTGAAGCATTTGTGATGTGAGTATGATACCAGATGTGCACTCTGTCTCCCAGGAGGCCTGCACAATGATGGGCTACCCTTGCAAACACATCGCCCTGGATGAGATGTACTGTTTGGTCTTCGGAGCCAGAATGAAAATAGAAGTGGAACACACAATATTGCTGTATGTCACCAGCTCTGTAGTTTCACATTACTTTGTTCTGGACTGATGATAAAGAAGAGGAGATGCTGGACCTGATTGAGGAAAACCCTGTGTAACATAACGCAAAAAGTTACTGAAACTGAATGGCAAAGTCTGATGCTTGGTGAGAACTTGAAGAAGTCATTGAATTAATGGTAAGTAGTCACCATCTAGCAACACCCTAGCAACCACCTAGCAACAGGTTAGCAACCACCTATCAACACCCTAGCAGCCACCCAACAAAGTGCTAGCAACCACCTCATATACCTTAGTAACCATCTAGCAATGCCCGAGCAACGCCCTAGCAACACCCTATCAACCACCTTATATACCTTAGCAACCACTTAGCAACACCCTGGCAACCACCCAACAACGCCATAGCAACCACCTCGTATACCTTAGTAACCACCTAGCAACGCCCTAGCAACCACCTAACATCACTCTATCAACCACGTTATATACTTTAGCAACCACTCAGCAACACCCTGGCAACCACCCAGCAACGCCCCAGCAATGCCCCAGCGACCATATTTTTTACCCTAGCAACCACCTAGCAACACCCTAGCAACCACTTAGCCACATCCTCACAATCATCTCATATAAATTAGCACGTTTCGCTGCCAGGTCACACTCGCACTCTGCATTTTCTTCAGGAAATGCACTTTTCTAGTTAGTAAGCTCGTATACAGCTAAGCCGTACCTGCACTCGTTCTCTGGTTTTTGTCGTTTTTTCATCCCTTTTTTTTTATAGACTCCCATTCATTTTCAAAATCACCCCCCTCACCCTTCATGGCCTTCCCACTCGCTGACTTTTCACCCCATAGAAACCATGCCTCACATGTTGCCTCGGGACAAATCACCCAACACTCATGCAAGACCGTCTTGACCTGCACTCATCTTTTTGTCATTCACTCATCCCTCCATCCTCCCATTGACTTCAATTCATTTTTCAAAGTCTTAACGCTCGGTCACCTATCAGCCTATGGTCATAATACCTCATATGCCAGCTCAGGTCATGCTACCCAACACTCACTGAAACCCATACTGACCCGCAGTTGTCTTTTACTCGTTTATTCATCCCTCCATCCTCCCATTCACTTCAGTCACCATTTCACCAATATTCCGAAAGGTGACCGAGTGGGAAGGCCATGAAGTCTGAGGGGGGTGATTTTGAAAATGAATGGGAGTCTATGGGAAAAAAGGGATGAAAAAACGACAAAAACCGGAGAATGAGTGCAGGTACGGCTTAGCAAGCACACAGATCAGGGTCAGACTGGACAGGTTACAGTTGGTCTGGGGTCATTATCTCGAAAACTGTGGGAGGAGAAGCGTGGCAAAATTTGGTGGAATAAGAAGAAGAAGAAGAAGAAGAAGAAGAAGAAGAAAACTACCGGACAACAATAGTGTGTTTGCTTCACACTAATAATATTGCTCGCAATAGAGTGTTTGCAAAGCAATCACTCTAAAAAGAAAAAGAAGAATAAAACTATCGGATAAAAATAGTTTGCAAAGCAATCACACTAACTAGAAGGAACAAATCACATCTGATACTGCAAATCATTTTTCAACTCCAGGATGCATATGGTCACGTTTCTGTGTTGCGATATATTACCACACAAGATTTAGATCCCTTGTTGGATTTTTCAACAATTCTCCATAAATTGCAGGAGTGTGTTGTAACGAGGTCAAATCTAATGGCAAAGCCTTGATTTTACAAACTGTGAAGGGAATATCCTGCAATCGAGATTGATGAACTAAAGATGCTTCAGTTTTTGTTTTTTTTTTTTTTTTTTTTGAGGAGGCCGGTGAGTCTGTAGTAATCCAAACATTAAATGAAAAATAATAAAGCTTAAATTAGACAGTCTTTAGGAATTAGACACAGTCTCTAGGATGCTGGAGGCAGAGAAAATCATACCCTTATATGCATACGATTCTAAATAAATGTTGATATTGCTGAGTCAATTGTTTTGAAATAATTATCAGGTGGAGGCAGTGGTATCACAGAAAATGGAAAATGTATACAAGGAAGAAGATTCATTTTAAGTATTGTATTGCACTTCTACTTTGTAATGTTAGTAAAGACATCAAAACTATGAAACAACACAAAATAGCCATTTTTAATTAAAAATGGAAAGAAATTCATACATAGACATCAACTTCGCTTTACTATTTATGTTTTTCTAAGAAACAAATTTCAAACATTTAAGCATAAGTCTTCAGATCAAAACCTCTATGAATGCATGATTCCCATGATCAGGTGTGTCCAAACATTTGACTGTTTTTTTAACTGTTATTTTAATACACATAATTACAAAATACAATAAATATAAATATTTAAATACAGTATCAAACGCAAAGTATTACAGAGAACATACAGTACATCTGAATATGCCGAGGACATTGGTACGTTTAAAAAATCATAATGATGGAATGTTCACTAGATGGCGCTGTTTAACACTGGATCCAACGTGAGCGACAGGATTGCTAGTAATCTGCGTCATTTTTGCGCTGCTGTTAAATTAAAATGAAGTGAGAATACGTTGTTTTTGCCTGCGGTTTTTAAGTCACCGACAAAATTTCCGAAATACAGTCATAAGGATCCATTCAACTTGTATTATCCGCATACTGTTTAATTGCAATCTACACATAATATGAACATCTACCAACGATTCGGAAATTATGACTAGAAAATATACAAATTGTATTGTTTAGAACGAAGCCTAATTTTCGGATTATCCGGTAAAGAATGGTTTATGTTTTTTATCATAATTTTTTAAAATGCACTTACAGTATAAATATAGCCTAAATTAATGTAAATCGTTGATTTTTTTACTATATAAACGATAATATACCAAGGAATTTGAACCTGAGATTGGCAGAAACTGCTATGAGACATACATACGAATGCTTTAGAATATATTCTATGGTGCATTTATTCAGTATTCTGTCACATTGTGCCTCTCAAAGCTTAACAGACTGCAAGATAGTAAATAAGTAGCAAGCAAGATAGCAAGAAGTAAATATCCAGCTGTATAAATGGATAACATTGTAAGGAACGGTAACCTATGTAAGTCGCTTTGGATAAAAGCGTCTGCCAAATGAATAAATGTAAATGTAAGATATAACAACATTGCTACGGTAAGTGTGCAAACGTAAGCATAGTACTGTCCTTTAAAATACTGCGTCTGTTAGAATAATTCACAAGCCCGAAAACTCCAGTAGTTCTACTGCTTCCGAAGCAAATATACTATTTTCATGTTTGCAAACGCTGAACATTGGTGCGGACTACTCCATCACATTCACACCTTGTTTGCATGTATAGAGATACACTCAAATCATAGATGAGGGTCTGTAACATGTGCCAGCTCCATGTAGTTGTCATTTAAGAAAGGAAATGGAAGAATTTGGAGATTCACTCAGATTCATAAATAAAATGTGTTGTTACTCTCAGTTAAGGTTCACGCCGTCACTATTGCTCTGGAACGAGGTCAGTGTCACGTCACCAGAGTGTAGGTGGGGCCATGAAGACAACGTTATAACGCAGTAGCGGAGAAGCAGGAGTACAGAAGAGAGTAATATTGTTAGGGGAGGAAACCGTTATGTCTCCCGTGGGAAAATACGCCTTTGAGTGATGCTTTCCTAAAAGCTTATTAATGTTCTTGTTTGAATTCCGATCTAATGGCAAAAAGAGTCTTAATATTGATGTTTTGAAACTTCGGAACTGTTAACTCCAAATTTACTACAGTTCTGTTTTTTTCCAGCTTTGTGCTGCTTTTTAAATTATAATTAAGAATCCGAAAGCTCTTGGATTTACCGTTTGTATCACTGTGTTCGACTACAACCGCGTCGGCACACCGATTGTTCTAAAAGGGGGACTCTACCCGATAACTTGTAATTTTTTTTTTTTTTTTTAAAATTTCCTACGGAGAAGACTACGGATACACTTGGCATAGACTTGATTTGCCTTTAACTGGTGAATGAGTTTCGTGAACGGCTCTGAGGGCGTTGTGCCGTGCGTTTGTTTCCAGAGGTGAGGAGTTTTGCTTTAAATTGAAGACACATTTAAGGCGTCCTATAGGACTATAGTCGCCTGGATTCATAGGTTTATCTTGAACCTCCGCTGACAATGACGCTCAGCATACTGATATGGTCTTTTCAGAGCTGAAAATGTAAATATTGAATTAATAGGGAACAGTTAAAAGGGGAGGTTTCCATAGCACAATGGAGAGAGCAGTCACTCTACTTCAGATCCGCTAGCAGCCTGCCTAGTCTCACAAATATGTTCTCTTGCACTTGTCTTTGACCATGCTTTGAATTATTTGATAGATTTTGTTAAAATCTGTGAGCAGGTTCAGAATGGTACAAGACAATACCTGTTTTACACAGTATAATACCATCTACAGCTCTATGGTCCTTGTTGTTTGACAAGTGCAGTTTGAGAGACTGTTAGGGGCAGTGAGAAGTACAGGTGAAGACCGGTCAACTCAGCAGCACAGAGACTAAGAAAAGGAAGTAGTTTCTGCCTGTGTTCACACCCAACCATGGCGTTGTCTGAGAGCTCCTCTGGTATCCCTGCGCATGAGCTGCCCTTCCCAGAGATAGTGGAGCTGAATGTGGGTGGCCAGGTGTACATAACCCGCTACTCCACGCTTATCAGCATCCCAGACTCCCTCCTGGGAGAGATGTTCACTCGCAAGAGCGCAGAAGGGCTTGCGCATGACACCAAGGGACGTTTTTTCGTCGACCGAGATGGTTTCCTTTTCCGTTACATCCTGGACTACATGCGAGACCAGCAGCTGGTGCTCCCAGACCACTTCCCGGAACGCGGAAGGCTGAAACGGGAGGCAGAATTCTTCAACTTGCCTGAGCTGGTCAAAATGCTGGCGCCTAAGATCAGCAGGCAGAACTCTCTAGGCGATGAAGGCTGCCAGAGTGACCCTGAGGAATCCTCTCCCACCACTGACGCCTCCCATAGCCTTGCCACCCTCGGGGCGGCTGCTGCAGCCTGTGCCAGACTGGCACAAGAGGTAGGGAGCAGGGATGGGGGTGACGGACGACGCTCTGGCTTCATCACCATCGGCTACCGGGGTTCCCACACACTGGGCCGAGATAGCCACACTGACGCCAAGTTCCGCCGTGTGGCACGTATCATGGTTTGTGGGAAGGCCTTGCTGGCCAAAGAGGTTTTCGGTGATACACTCAATGAGAGCCGGGATCCGGATCGTCCACCAGAGCGCTACACATCTCGATACTACCTCAAGTTCACCTTCCTTGAGCAGGCTTTTGATAAGCTGGCCAACGCTGGTTTCAGCATGGTGGCCTGCAACTCGACGGGGACCTGCGCATTCGCCCACGAGCAGACAGACGATAAGATCTGGACCAGCTATACGGAATATGTGTTTTACCGTGAGTGAGTTCAGCCCATCCTGCCAATGTGCCCTCCAGCTTCCTGCTGTTTTCTGTGATAGCTCAATTGATGTACCTCTAGATGCCTCCAAGTCTGTCCCTCCCCCTCTTTCCATCAACTCCTTTGAACAGTGCCCCTTGGTGTCTACCATCAGATTCCTTGTGTCCTCCTCAAGTCTCCAACTCCTATTGTCAAGCCAAACCTGCCATGACCTACCAATGACAACATCCTTCATTGCTGCTGCCAGAGACACTCTGTATTCCCTGTACCTCTTCCCTTTTCCTGTTGGCTGTTTTTTTGGAGTATAAAAGTAATTATAATCTCACTCTGATATGTCTGATGCCAGTCTATATGTAACTCTTGCCGCCTAAGTATTTGAAAGTGGAGGAGGGGTCTTGGGGGGATCACTTGGAAATATTGTGTGGGAGATGTCTCACCACCCACCTTCACCACAAGACCCTCTCTGTTCAGTCCAGCTGACAAAAAATCAGACCAGTAATCAGCCTTGTGAAATATAATCACCAAAAAATGTGATACCGCAACAACTTTCTACAGTTCTTACAGTTTTTACATAGGGCAACCTCTTGTTGTAAAAACAGGGCCACTGATGGAAGCAAGGAATGATGGGGAGGGGGGGTTACCAGAATCTGTTCATGTCTCAGAATGGTGTCTGAACATGAATGGCATGCAAATGATGTCAAATGTTCCAAAACTGCATTGATGCTGTATTCTAATGTACAAGAAGTTGTCATGGCACTTTAATTTGACACTAGTGTGAAGACATTAATTAGACATAAAAGTGGCAACCACTCAGACATAAAAGTCTGAGTGGTTGCCACTTTAATGTACGTGCACAAAGACGATGAATTCATGATGAAGTCCCATGGTCAGTTAATGCTTAATAAACTGTCATCACACATAAGTCACCGGTAAAGACGTGAATAAGAACTAATGCATTAGTTTATGATAACCAATGTAACCCTACTGTAAAATTTTATCAACACATTCGTTGACAGGATGTTTAGTTATAGCCCCATGTGGAGGTAAAACATTAGAAAATGAATGTCACACAGGGAATATTTTTAATGTCACTCAAAACATGCCACATTTTTTGAGGAACAACATACAAGTTTCCTAATTGTACTGTAAAATTCTTTCATAACATGTGCATAAAGCTGCATGAATTAAAGTGGTAATAGCATATTATATAAGTTAAAAAGATGTTCCTCATAGTTTTGATATCATAATGTATCATATTTTAACATTTACATTTACAGAAACTTTTTCACAAGGGTCTGGAATAAATTTAATGTTCTTTGACATTTTTTCTGTTTTTTCTTATAAGAGTTTTCATAATAAAACAATCATCCCTCATTTCCATTTGGCCATTCTGACTAGAAAAGTGGGCCCCATACCAGCTAAACAGTCACACACTGTTTCAGCATTATAGTGGATGGATAATTTTATGTGCTGACAGGGAGGTGATGCCAACAGTGATTTACAGTTCTAGCACTTTTCAAATCTACACACAGCAATACTTACCTCAAAAAAAACAACTATTGAATTTTCAGTTTCACAAAATTAACTTACTGCTTAAGGTTTAGCAGGCGCAATTAAAGTTACAAAACCAATATTCCTGCACCACAAAATTCTAACTTAACTGCACTTTATGTATTTTTAAAGCTCCTATTAATTTTTACCAAAAATGGTGATTATGGCTGGTTCCAACAGCAATCTGAAACATAAAAGGCCCTTTCAAAGCAGATTATCATATTTTGGTGACTAATCCGAAGTGAATTACTGAAATTTCAGACTTCAGAAACCAGCTTTTAAAAACATCAGAAAACAGAATTGTCAAGAAATAGGTGAAGGTCTGTGGGACTATAGTTTCCTTTGTAAGCATCTGGGTGTAACTACTCAGCAGCTGAGTGAGGAAAGCTTAGGCTTTATATCCAGGTAATTTCGTTTTTCAGAAATAGTATTCCACTCTTGAAATTTGCTTTAGCTAAGTCATCATCTATAACCCATGGACCAAGGATTCATCAGCATGCATCATCAGCATTAATTCGCCATTTTTGCCTTGAGAAGGTATAGAAGGTTATACACCTTCTAGTTATAGAAGGTGACTTCTATACATCAGTGCTTATCCACAGAAAAGGATGTCCCCATCTGAGTGTTATTTCCTGTCCTGGTGAACAGTAGTACATCATGGCAAAGACTGATTAAGATGCTTTGTTATAGTTCCTTGCTGGCCATCTGCCCAGGTGGATGAAGGTAGCTATTCAAGGGTTGTCCTTATGAGCTTGTCCCTTCTAAGAAAAGATCCTGTGCAGTGTGAGAACAGTTAACCAACAAATACACACAAATACATGCACAACATAACATTATTAAGCCTTGGGGTAGGGAAGCAAGAGGGGAGTACATGTAGAGCTATTACAATGTTATTGTTTCTGCTTTAGCTGCAGATAAAAATTGTGTTAAGTGGAATGCAGTGCAACATTGAATAATGTGCTTGTCAGATGAAAAGCAGGAATAGACATTTTCTGTGCTTTACTCTCTCGTTTTCTTTCAGTTATTATTATAATGCATCAGCACTGCTCTGAGGGCATGCAATGCTCCTCTGCTCTGGCTACACCAACGTAGTGACCCATGTAATTAAAACCTTTTGCATTTACAAAAAGCTGGCTTCCCAGACAGACAGGTTTACCCAAAACTCTGTGGTACTATGTCAATGTGATCAACATGCAAGAGTTTCACAGAAATATTGAGAGCACTTTGTCAGTGTGGACCCATCAGTGTGGACCCACATGTGGTTAGCATTCAGCACCATGGAAAGAAAGCACATAACTGAATCGGGAATCACAGAACTGAGAAAACAGGGGCCGCACAACTAGTCTGTCTATTGCCTTTTTCAGTATGCCAGTGCCCCAGGTCTGTGCTCATGTGGCTTGCAGTTATGTCAAGTGCCAGTAGGATGAGAATTAGCTTGGTTAAATGAGTGGGGTAAGGTGGGGTGTGATGGACTGTGGACTTTAAGAAAAACATTTCTGTATGTCCTGTTGTTAAAATTGCAGCTGAAACATTTAGCATGCACAACTGTGTGCTAAATAGTAAGCAGAGCTGATGGCTACAGAGCAGTATGCCACTGTGACCAGAAACACACAATAAAGACATTTTTGTGATGCACTCTGCTATCCTGGTTCCTGCACCATGTGTGTCAATGTATCACTACCTTCAACAAAACACAACATTTTCTGACCAAGAAGGCATGAAAAAATAATTGATATCAATATGTGGAGAAATATGAAATCCAAAATCCAGTGAGGGCTCCATTTCTCCATAATTACTGCTTCTAAATATATAGCATGTATCAATTACTGCTACTTTTATATTTGCAGTGTTATGTGTACATTATACACATTACACACATTATTATACACAAAATATGTGTATTTTCCAACATATGCTCCAAAATAAGCATAACACTGCAAAATGTAGTTCACATAATACATCCAAAACAAAACAAAAATGAAATTACAGTCTATATGTATAGTAAATTGTTCACTATAATTTCCATTGAACTTATTTGTATTTCAAATGAAATGCAAACATAAAGAATATATTTGTAATTTGTATTCTATATATCTTTGTAAATTTGCCAAGGAACACCATGCTGAATATGGTACTTTATTCTGTCATTGTAATGATATATTGGGATAGTACTTTTTGATAAAGGAGCTGACAATAATCAGTCCCAGGACAACCACTCTTGCTTCAGGCACTTCATAATTCTCAGTTGTGCTACAGTATTAATTCTGTTATTCTTGCCTTCATTGATTCTACGAAAATTAACAGAAGAAACCCTGATTTGTTGTGATGATTGCCTAATGTTACATTCAGTATTAACAGTAATATACTATACACACCCACAGTACACTTAATTCTGTGAGTGTCATTATATCTAATCACCTACTTCTCAGCAAATGATCCCTCCATATTATAAAGTCAGTCCTGACACCAGACATCCTTCCCTCTTACTAACCACCCTTTCTCATACACCTACTAACTGGATTGGTAATGTCCTATCCGTATGTGATACAGCACAGGAGACACTATCATGAGCCTCTCTTATCCGTGCAGGTAAGGATGTGACAGAAGGCAGCACGGAGAAGGATATCCTGCCATCCAGTCATACAGGTACATTTTCTATACTTACTACCTTACTATTAATACTATATTTATTGTTATGCTCACACTCACTGGTTTGGAAGTGTTGTTAGCTTGGTGTGACACTGTTGCTCATTCAGCTTGAATGGTTACAATTATGTTCTATTGTGCTGGAAATCACTTTGGACAAGATTGTCTGCTAAATGAATGTAATGTAATGTAATGTAATTACTTGTAAGTATACAGTATATATCAATTACTGCTACTTTTATATTTGCAGATTACATTATACACATTTCTGAATATATGTGTTTTTACTATGTATACTCCAAAAAAAAAACAGAACACTGCAATACGCAGTTCTAATAATGCAACCAAAACAATTCAAAAATGAAATTACAATCTATATCTACAGTAAATTATTCAGCATAATTTCCATTGGACTTATTTGTATTTTAAATTAAATCCAAACATAAAGAGTATAATCTTCTATATATTTTTGAAAATTCACCAAGGAACATATTCTACAATGATGAATATGGTACTTTATTCTTTCATTGGAATGATATATTGGGATATTACTTTTTGACAAAGGAACTGACAATAATCACTCACAGTGCAACCAATCTTGCCTGAGGCACATCTTAATTTTCAGTTGTACTACAGTATTTATTCTATTATTCTTGCCTTGCCTGATTTGTTGTGATGATTGCCTAATTTTACATTCAGTATTAACAGTACTATACACACACCTACAGTACACTTAGTTCTGTGAGTGTCTTCATACCTAATCACCTATTGTTTTTTTTTCAGTGTCAATCTATGATACTCATGACACAATCCTTTCCCAGCTCAACTCAGCTGACTTTGCCCTCATTCCCCAAAGTGTATCCCACTCTTATAATGATAACCTATAATGTCTGTCTTGACAATGGACATCCTTCCTTCTTACTAACCACCCGTTATACCATCTCATACATTTGCTAACTGGATTAGTAATGTCCTGTCCTCTCCACATGTGATACAGCACAGGCGACACGAGCCTCTCTTATCCGTAGAGTTAAGGATGTGTCAGAAGGGAGCACGGATAGGGGTATCCTGCCATCCTATCATACAGGTACTGTTATCATCTTCACTTCTTTTCCCCTTTGGCACACTATAGACCCTATTCAGTGATCTGGCACACTTTTATGAATATATTCTACAGGGCAAGCCACTGTGTGATAGGATCCTATGAAGGTCTGATCAAATTCTACAGTAAATGAACATATTGAAAAACAACAGTATTCAAGAATTAGTTCTGTCCCTCTCCAGAATCCCATTAGTGTCCCGCTGAACTGCTGTATTACTTCTGATCTTAAATTACTTGAGTACAGTATTACTGTGAGCAATACTGGACACGATCGCACCTTCATCCATTGATAATATCACAGAGGTCCTGTCAACACAAAGTGCCTCTATGTGTAAATGATGCTCAAACTAGCAATGCTAATGGCAGAATATGATTTGTAATTTTGCACCTGGTGCACCTAGTTTACTTGTACATATGTGACATTACAAGTAATGTACTAAAGGTATATTTAACCAGTACAAATTTGTAATGTTTTTTTTTTTCAATTAGGATGTGATATCATTTACGTGATTTTTTTACCCTCTTATTGTTCTGAAAATCCATTCCATACAGTTAAAGCACGCCGAAAAATCCCAAACCCCATCCTGAAAACTCAGTCTTCAGGAGCTATTGACATCCACTTCCGCTCTCAAGGTTGGTTTCCTGAATGTTGAGTTTCTTCATAGATTAAGTCACAGTGATAATCATTTACTGAGAAAGAAAGACTATCATTTTCATGCTACGTGGCCCTTGCATCTATGACCACTGCTTATATGCTTTGAAGAGAAAGTGAAGGTAGCCAGTTCTAACTGAATTCAAGCTCAGCAACAAAATGTTACTTTATTTTTTTTTAGCAAATTAAAGTAGTTTGACAACCTTGTTACCCCCAGGTTATCAAAAGCAGAAGAGTTATTTTGGAAGTGATAGAGGATGCTGCCCAAATGAACAAAATCCTCATCCACTTTCATCTTTAAAAAACATTATCATGGACTGGAATGAATTAAAGTTAGTCTGATAGACCATCTCTTCAGATACTTAAAGGGAAAACAGCTCAGGAAAGACAACTGTGGTGGAAAATGAAAATGAAAAAAGGAGCACCACAGAGAATAAACCAAAGTGCAAGCTGGCAGAGGCACGGAGATGCGCTGTATAAAAGCACCCTGGCAATTTGGGATGAGGAGCAGGAAACAGATGGTATCAGCATTTGGAAACAGAGAGAATGACTCTGTGGCGTAATATGACGACAGTGCTGCTAGCTCAGTGTTGCACAACAGAGTTCAAGCCGTGTTCTCTCAGTGTAATCACTGCAGAGTAAGAGCATTGTGGGTGTGCAATTTTGCATGTCAAAGACACAGTTGTGGCTTGTGCAGCTATCTCAAGCAAGCCCTGTGCAGATTCTGTGTGAGCACACTCATTATCACCATTATAATGCTTGTTACTTTTAGAGATTGTTATAAATGTCAAAAAAAATTTAAATTATACATTTTTTTATTTCTGTAACTGTTGTATTGTGTGCCTACACCATACCTTGGGGGGGCCTACAGACTGGTCCATGAGACTGAATGGAGTTCTACCTAAGCAAGAATTACCAAGTAATAGGACAGAAATCCAGCTAAGCTGGGCAATTGGTTTGTTAGGAAAAGGTTGCATGGCGACAGCTGGGGATGTCACCATTGACTATTATGTAATGCAACTTCATTTTTTCCAGCCTAGCGTGAATCATCTCTTGGTGTGGAAGAAATGGTACAGTAGGCTAAAAAACATTGCATCCTGGTCATTAATTGGTCTTTGGTGGCCACCATATCATACAGTTTTTTCTACAATAAGTTGAATCAGGGTTTGAAGAGGGTAACTGGAGGGATGTTCATGTTCACATTATGTCAGGGGTGGTCAATCTGCAGCCATCTGCTTCAGGCGGTGTGACATTTTGACAATGACTCTCGTAAATTCTAGCTCTTTCGCAATAGGCACAATAAGGCTCAGCCCTCTTGGCTGGCTGATCTGCTCTAGGTTGTCAATGGGGTCTCTCTCTGGCTTTGAGCCTTTACCGCATTGTCAACTGTATTATTAATAGCTGTTGAGGCACAAGACCAGACGGTAAGACAGTATGGGCAGCAATTACTCACAGTTGCTTCCTGTGGCCCCGATAGCTGCTTCTGCAGCATCAGAAAAACTGTTTGGCCTGCAGGGAACGGTGGCCTGTTGAGTTTTCCTCATTAAGAAGACAGTGGGACTGCTGAGACAATACCAACATGACTGTGGAGCTTTACCTCTACCTACTCATTTCCTGCTGACAGACACAGGTACAGATTTGACTGTCTTCTGTCAACAGCAGAGTGAGTCCCCAGTCAAGTGGCCAGCTGCTAAAACACAGTGGTATCACAGTTCCGTGCAGTACATCACTGTCAGCATTCTGATAATCAGCGGGAAAGGCCATCAGTGATGAAGCTCCTCTAATGCCACAGGGCTGTAATTCCTCTCTGGATCTCAGAACTTTGATTACGATTCAAACCCAAAGTGATTGAAGAATCTGAGCAACCGCTATGTAAAATTCATGATAATTTATGAATTTGTATTATTTTAATATATTTTTCTATAATTTCTTCTTCTTGTACTTCCTATTCTTTCTTCTTTTTTTGACATATCAGCATATATTCTTTTTCCAAAGAGAATATGGAAATGTTCTATTTCGAAAAGGCTAGACTTTGGGTCCTAGGTCAGAGCAACATGTCATGGTCTACTGTCATGGTAATACACACACCTGACCTGGCTGACTGAGGAAAAGGGCTATAGCATAGAAGTAGGATTGCAGGCACATTGAAACACTTAAAGATGCCCACTATAAACTGGATCAAAATCTAATCTGTAGTCTCCTGTTTGCTGAGATTAACACTGCCGTGCATTAGCCCAGATGATTTAAAAGCAGACAGCTGTGCTGCAGACAGCAGACTGGTAGATAAGTAACAAAGAAGCTGGATAGTACATTTGTGTTCTAGAAGAACACAGGGATACTGTAAAAGTAGATTTTTTTGCACAGGCATCAGATGAGAAATGGAATCCCCCTGGCAGATAATCCTACTGATTAAACACCTACAACCTGCATATGCCTGCAAGCACCCATAAACCAATACATGTCACTCTCTCTCTCCCCACACAAACATCCACTTGCATAGAAACATAGAGAGGAGGGGTGATAACCCATTTCCACACACAAATGCATGTGCACACTGTCCCACTAAGATCAATTCAATTTCCTACTAGCGTAGATTCTCCTTCACATCCACATTTAAAGAAATTAATATTGCATGTGTCAGTCTAGCTGAATAGTACAAGCATGCAGGGACACACAAACACACAGGCACAAAAACTCTCTCTCACCACCATAATAAACATCAAAACCACATGCACTAGGCCTCACAGGGTATTCTACAACATACAGCCAAATGTCTCTACTGTATGCATGGCAAGTGGCTTTTTTCAGATAAATGCTTGTTATATAAGCAGGTTACTGCAATGAAGAGCCTTTACGTCAGGAGTGCCTACATTTGAGTGTGTGCACCTATCAAAACTGGCTCAGCTACTACACTTTTAGACTGACATATGCAAAAATTTCAAAGGAGAAAAAGAAAAATCTCTTCTCATTCAAAAAAAAAAACAGCTTTGTCTTTCTGTCTCTAGGATTACCGACAGTACTGTAGAACACAACTCTGCTATAAAGAAACATCAGCAAGAATGTTGCAATGGAACATCAGGCGTAACAGCACTGTAAACGGCCTGAATATAGCTTCAACTTCCCCTCATTTTCTGCCTTCCATCCATTTTTCTGCTGTACTGCTCCCTTCATGTGGCTCCTTCTACCTCTATAGCCCTCCATTCCTCCATAAGTATGTCCATTGGCAAATTCTCCTTTCCAAGCCCCCTTCCCCCCTCAGATCTCTCTCATTTAGTCTCTTTCTTTATCTTTCCAAGTCCCTAGATTTTGCTTTTCTTACACTGAAAATAACCCAAACTACATCTCAAAGGCTCTGATCCCTCTCTCTGAAGGGTTTTGTGTATATGTGTGCCAGTCATAGCACTGATACACTTTGATGAGAAGCAAAACAAAGGATAATAGCAATAAAATATTCTCTGTGAAGTTATGCTGACAAATAAAAACAAGTACATTCTCTAAGGTAGAGGGTGACTTGACTGTTGCACATTCATAATCAAGCACATCCATGCAAACAAGGTACCACACAAAGCCCATGAACTCATACAGATAAAAGCGCACTTCCCAAGATCCCAGGCAACAGAGTTATAAATAATTTAGTGCAATACTGCACAGAACAAATAGTAAATATATGAATTCAACAGCAAGGCAGTACTGATTGTGTCAATCTGCACTTTTGGTAAACATTTGTGTGTGTGTGTCCAGGGTGCCTCTACAACTGATTTCACAATAAGCACCATGTACTCCTGTCACAGGTCATGACAGACCAATGAGTCCAACATCCGAGACTGACCCTCAGTGCACCACGGACAACTTACCAATGCCAGAACCACATGACATCAGTGATGGAAACAGTACCGCAGAAGTTGATCAGAGAAATGGATCTTCTCTGGACCTCCCATCTCCACCTCCTCCGCCATCTCCACCTGGCAGCCCTGAACTACCCCCTCCCCCGCCTCCTATCCCCCTGGACCTTCCTCCATCTCCCACCACTCCCCTACCCCCACCACCCCCACCACCCGCCGTCAGCCACCACAGGCCTTCCCTGGCCTTGAAAACCTTGCCCCGTCCAGCCACCGAGGACAGAGGGGATCCCGCTGACCTTGATTCTGGTGAAGAGGAAAAAAGGAAGATGGAGGAAGAGCTTAAAAAATGCATTGAGGATTTCAAGAGCATCCGCATCCCAAAACTTTTCCCTGACCGCAAGAGGCACTGGCAGAAAGACTTGCTGAAGAAATACAATGCCTAGCACATATAACACTAAGACACACAAACAGCCCTGCCAAAGTTCCACAAACAACCTTCCAAGTTACAACCTAGAGATGAACTGTGAATAGGCATGCCAATGGCATGTTGCTTTCCATAGACAATACTCCTAAATACTAGGAGACAGATTGTTAATTCACAACTTTTTTTTTTTATTTTTAATCCCCCAGAAACATTGTCCTAAGTGTCTTCAGCGAGTATTGCTGTGATGTTCCATAAATGTAGAATTCACAGTCTCAGCAGTCAATATGGGGTACAGATGAATCCTCTCAGACACTCAGACACACTGTATTATAGAGGATGAAGGGTTAAACTCTGAGAGGTCAGCATGTGTGTGTATATGTGCACAAAGGTGATCAACTGATGCTTTGGGAAAGGAGATTTTGCTGTACCATTGCCATACCTAGTTCAATAAAGTAGTTTTGTGTGCAATTTATAATTGATCAGGACTCTTGTTTTCATTTGTGTCTCCTTTCAACACATTCAAGTTTTAAAAGTGGCCATATTTAATACCTATATTACTGCTGCAAGGAGGCTAGATAATCTTGACCGATCAATGGATGTTATCACTAACAAGTCTTTAAAATGTGAGTAATAATTTATGAATTAGATGAAACCTGAGAAAATCCCTTAATAACTGGTTAGTATCCATGCATTAATGTGTCATTGAGTAGATATTCAGTAGATTAATCAGCCCTTAATATCTGTACCCTAAAATAAAGTGTTACCACAACATTTGACAGGGTACCCTTTAAAAAGGTATGTGCATGACACAATGATTGTCTGTCAAATCCATATTGCTTGAGACGCTCTATTGCCTCAATTCAAACTGCACTTTCAGACACAGCGGAGGATTCTTAAAACGATACCTCTTACCCTTTTACAGACAGTATCTGCAAAATGCATTTTTCATGTGTGAAACCGCTGTTGAAAATGACAGGGCCTCTTTGCTCTCTTATTCATGCAACAGCGAAGTAAAAGCAAGTGGAAATTATAAATAGCAGCAGGTTCCTATGCAACAGCCAATAAAATTTTAACAAGAGCAGCTGTTGTTTATATGACATGCAAAGGCTTCGGGAGGCTTGGTCACCAGAAGATGACGACTCCCGCATCTGGCTGCAGCTGTTTCCCTTTGTCTTTTTTGCTATATATAAACACCTATCATCTGTTTGAGTTGCTTGGCTATGGCGTGGGAAATGGCACAGTTATTTAGCAGGCTTTGCATATTTAAAAGGGTCTTGGAATAAACTGGCGATTTGGTGCATGCAAAATATCAGCAATGAGCATTCCTGAAAGCTTTCTGCTCCTTTTCAGCTCCATTCCAGCATACTAGCTAAGCAGCACTCAAATCCTCATGTCACCACACAACCCACAGAGCAGCACTCCTGCTGATTGTGCTGTGGTTCTCCGGTCTCCACATCTGCTTGCTGTTGAACCCCCTGTGGATACCATTATCCATTAGCGGACCGAGTGCCACTGTTACTGTTCCCCAGCACTGTGATTGTTGTTGTGATGGTCAGCACATAATACAAGAAGAATTTGTTTTTAATTATTGTTTGATGATGTGGAAGAGATCAGGATACAAGACCATGGTGCACACTAATCCAACAGCAGATACATTACTGTAATACCATGGGGGTTAGATAGTTGCATAGATAATGTTGGTTAATCTGCACTGCTGCAGCTCATTCCAGAATTAAGCTTTCCTCAACATCAAAGGTTTGCATGAATGGCAAAACCGTATAAGAATTTGACCCTCAAAGCTAGTGTGGGCTACAGTTTAGCCTTCACCATTCTCCAGATCAATCAACTCTAGTGGGCCACTGCAGTTCAGTTATTCATGGGAAGCTATACTGGTCTCACCCTCCGGTCCTTTCCCTCCAACACTCCACATTAGAACCACTGAACTGTACTGTTGAGTAATGGTCATGGTAACATCTTGAATCTTTGCCTGGGCATCACTGTTGTATCATTAAATAAATAGGCAACAGACATCATGGATAGGGTGTCGTTCATTTGAATACCATGCTGGGATTGTTAGAGTAGCAGACAGTATGTGTATTAAAGGTGGTTTGCAGAGACAAGATTTCTCTGCATTCTGTGGATGAAAGGGGGTAAAATTTTGATTAATTTACTATGTGCAGAGAGCTACACTTTCATCAAAAAACATTGAAAAATTGACTTATTTGTGTGTATAATTCAAATTATACTTGAATGCTGTCTAGTCTTCTCTGGTTAAAAATGTGTCATGGTTACATTACATGGAAATTCTAAAGAATTTGCAGATGTTGACACCTCACAAAGCACAAAAAGGTTGGCTACATATCCTTAACAAAAGGCAAGATTTCCTGGTTTATCAGACTAGGCATTGGTATAAGTAGTCATCTCTGCAGCCTGTGAGAAACAGAAATCCATCATTTTGTTACTGGCAACACAAATCCTCAAACCCCACTTCTCTCTACATTTTCTGCCTCACACCTTTGTCAATTATTGACAAGCAGAGCAATCAGTATGCCTTAAAATGCCATAAAATATTTAAAACTGCAAATTAGAAATAAATATTGTTGTTTATTTTTGTTACATGCCAGGATTTAAGTTCATTGTACAGTAAGATGTACTGCATGTACAGTATTTAATAATAACTAAATATTTATTACTGAATTCCAGATGTAATATTTTGATTTGGATATATTTGAAGACCACTTATGTCTTTTGAGATAATATGTATAAAAATGTTAATTTAGTGTGTCACATAAAACATAAAGTCACAAAACACTAAAATATAGCAGAAATCTTGGAAAAAAGCATACTGTTTTGAGCTTTACATTCTCCATAAATGAAAGTTATTTTTTTCCAGTACCTCTCATTTGCTGTCACTAACTTAATGTGAAATAACCAGTCTTCAGATTTGTTGCATGCTGACTGAGAGTGATTTACATTATAACTATACAAGGGCACAATTTCATCTGTGCCATCCATTTGTACAGCTGGATTTTTACTGAGGCAGCTGTGGGTTAAGTACCCTTGCCCAAGGGTACAGCAGCAGTGCCCCAACGGGGAATCGAACCAACAGCCTTTCGTTACAAGCCCTGCTTCTTACCACTATGTCACACTGCTGCCCTGCGTTAATTTTCACCAATGTCCTGCTGCTCGCTGAACAACAAATGTAAGTTACTTTGCTTTTCACTCCAGCCTCTCTGATGCTCTGCCTTCAATGTGCTGACACCACAAAGAAAAGCATCTGAAATAGCCCAAAATTGCAAGCATCATGATCACCTCATCAACTTCATTCCCCTTGGTCTCAGATCAGTTTTGGCACGTATTAGTGTGCTGAACCTGCAGCAATGTCCTCAGCAAAGTCATCAGGAAGAATACCTAATACACAGAGGGCAGGTGTAATTGATGCCCCACACCTTCCCTAAGGAGACAGCCACAGACCCAGACTCCCAATAGAGAAGAATTTAGAAATTCCACCACCCGTCAATTTGTATTAATGATTTCAGTATCAATGAGACCCACTTACCACATGAAATTCACACAATTTCTGTAACACCAATGTCATTCGTGCAATGATGTAAATCAACAACTGTCCCCACTATCAAATGTGCCAGGTGACACATCTTATCCAGAGAGAATTGCGCTTATTTCCAAACAGAGCTGTAATACAGTGTTCCCTCATCAACGTTAGGATTAGGATTATGGCATGTCCTCAGTTTACAGCTTTCTCCAAAGTACCTAATATTTAAAAATCACTTGCATGGTTTACACCATGGCTGATGTTTCACTGTTTATGTCCAAATGTTCACTAATTGTTTTCTTTGACATATTGCCCTATACATTTAGAGTTCTTAAAGCACAAAAAGCAGCCTAGGGTGGGAGTTCAGGATGTAAAATATGTTAACTTCTATGGCAAGTATTCGTTTTCTACACTTTAATCGTTGCAATGCTATTAACGATCAGAATGTGAGTGAGCCAAATGCAAACATCCCCTTGTGCAATGACCTCTTAACATCAACAACACAACAGGATGCTGAATTGTTGAGATGCCCTAGATGCTTATCCAAATCACCCTCTGCTTAAATTGTTTTCACCATAGTAAAAATGGGAGCTACACATTTGGTGTTGTTGCTCTTCTTTGATGTCCCTTGTCCTGTGTGGTCACCATTAGTCCCTTAAGATGTTGAGGTATAATTGTTACAAACTACTTTCTGAAAAATATCCTCTATAAAGTGGCATTTATTTAGTACATATACATTACTTACAGTTCTTATGGGTTATAATAGAAAAATTGTATGTCTTAAAACATTAGCTCATGAAATATCTACTATCATTTATCAGGACGAGGAGTTGCAATTCATCAAAAGCGTAATACTTTATCATACTCATGTCTGTTTCAAGGATGTATGCATACAGCCAAGTGCTCTATAACAAAAATAACAGGGGGTGTGTTTTTGTTTCATGCAAAAATTGAAAGCACTTTAAACCACCATGGATAATGCATGCACAGTGCATATTTAATTTGAAAGAGGAAAGAATGGGGTAAATCTCTCTCAATGCGTTACACTCCCCCTTCTTTTTGATGCTGTTCCTTGCCTTTAGAACAGTTGCTTTTTTCAGTCTTTTGTCTGAAAACAAACTGAATAATCCAGAATCAACCCACATCCTCAAAATGTCTGTGGGACTTGGAGACAAAGCTATTATATAACCTGCAGAATTTCAATAATCCTTATTTTATCTGGATAATCCAATGTCAGTCACAGATCATGAGCCATCTAGACAATTTAAAGATTACTGATTCTGTGCAATTTTGTGTCCAGGTGACATCAACTCATTGAGGATTAGTGTTAGTTCTAAATTCATGGGTTTAAACTAAGACATGAGATTCTGCTGGATATAACTGGTGCTGGTCAACATGGCCAGAAACATTCCAATGTACCAGTTTAATGGAACTTTTGCCAGCCACATCTAATACACAAACTATAGTTTGCATATAAAATGCAGATAAATTCTTATACTGGTACATGTTTAAAAATACAGCCAATCGCGATGTTGTTGTCAAAGTAATATTCTATTTACTAGCCAGTTTAAGGTAAAAGAAAGATTGCATGTAATGAATACCTTTTGGAGCCTTAACTGAAATTGGTATGTAGGCCTAACCAGAACTAAAATATTATGGCTAGTTTCAAAGACAAAAATGACATTGCTGTCATAAACTTAGAATAATGATAATGCAGCTGTTTTCAGAAACAAAGGTTACTCCTAGTTCTGAAATATATTCAAGCTCTGACTTTGGGCTATGAAGTGTGCCTCTCTCTTAGAAAAGCATAACATTCAAAATTCTTGGAGCAGCTAATGATTCTCATCAACTTTGTAACTCTGTCCTGTTAGGAGCAGATTCATATTGCCATGTTTATTCTGTATTGGAGAGTGAAACCTCAGCAGACACATGGCTTGTTGCAGGCAATGCCTGCCAATCTTGACCAGTCTGGGTAAATTGGATGAATTCCCTAAAGAGAGTCTCGCAGGTAGTGTGGAACCACAATCCACCTTACCCATGGACTGCTCTCATGTAGGGCTTTTAAATATTTACTGAGAGATGTCTGTTTCAACATTTTGACAGACCACCGACATGGACCGAGAGTGGCATGGTTACACAGCAGTTGCCACAAAGAATATCTGTAAGGCTGTGGTTGCAAATGCTTCAAGAGTGCAGCAGCCTATGTATGCATCAGCAACCAGAGATTGAGGGAATTTTTAGCGATGGGGCCCATGCCATGACAGGGAAACACAGAGGATTAGTAACGTGAGTCCCGGCAGTTGCCCCACATGCAGTTTGGACTCACTGTCTCTTTCACAGACAAACCCTTGTTGCAAAGAAAATGCTTCCGATTCTTAAACAGGTGCTCGATGATGTGGTTCACATTGTCAATGTGGTCAGCACTAATGCAACTAGGTCACACAAAATATTGCAAGGAAACGGGCTGAACATAATGGGTTGCTATATCACACTGGAGCAAACTTGCTTCCTTGCTCCCGTGTGACAAATCACTAAAACCTGCCTTCTCTGAGCAGCCCCTTGCCAGTTTTTGGATTTCAGTATGCTATTAACACCCTTAGTTGCCAAAAGCTGCAATGATAAAGCTTGTCCCATTTATGTCAACATACCCGTGCGAAACCGGTTCCTCTCCATTGACATTACTAAAGAATAAGTACAGATTGTATCTCAGAGTTGAGGATGATCTTCACCTCTTGCTCAGCTCCACTCAACCATGCATCAGGGAACTTAAGCAAGTTAGCCCATTTCATATGTTTGTTTGTATTGATGAAAAATACATGTTAATATGCAATGGGGTTGTGTTATGAAGAAAGTGTGCAAACCCTTGATTTAAGTTAAGGCTTCTTTGCCCACTTTGCATGTTAACACAGGCACTGTCATCATGCTGTATCACAGCAATCCCTGTCAGAAGAAGCCTAGGTTAACTTGTTTCAAAAGACAGATGTTTAAGAAATTGCATTTATTTAAACACAGTAACATGTTTATCTTTGCAAATACATTTAGCCTATTTGATTAAATAAGATGTTTCCACAAAATAATGAATAGGATACACATAGCCGTGCACCTTTTTACCACCAGTGTACATCTGTAAAGTCTAATTCCACACACCTTCTATGTGTCAGACACAAATTACACCCACATCTCACACTCCGAAATATATATAGTTTTTTCTTGCATCTACCTCTGTCAGGATTGTGATTGTGAGCATCAGCTACATGCCATCTTTATATCGTCACAATAAAATATTTTACTTCCATTTTTATCTTGGATAGGAGTTTCCCAGTCAACTGCAAGTGACAATCTGAAACAACACAATAGATTTGCATCATGGAGAGATTTTACTGTAGACCCGCAGCCACATTAAAAACACACTAACACCATAACACACCATAATTAATCACAGAAAGAGAGAAGCAGAGAGGGATGAGGACGGTAAAGAGGTCTTCTGCTCCAATGAGCTGAGCTTCTGCACATCTGTCCAATATCACCCTGTGCTATCCTTCTAAGTGGATCCACCCTGGGGCTTACTGTGCATGCGCACGCACACACAAACACATACACCCACACGCATACACATACACAAGTACACACAGGCACTCACATACATACACACAAAATGCTTTTTTAAATTCTAGGACGCTTATTTATTCCAAGACTGTAATGCTTTTAGTCAGTGCAAGGTTTGTCAGGCGTTAATATTCCATCTGATACCTGATTACCAACTGGCCACATGCTGCGGTCAGCATTATTAAGATGAGCTTCAGCCTCTTAATTAAAACAAAATGTTAAGACCAAAGTATCTTTACATAGCCAGATATAACTGTTTTCAGCAGTGTGATACTATGGTTGTCTTGCCTCTCTAAATCAGAGGAATTATTTTCCCCGTTTTCTCCTTATCACAGCATTTTACCTATATGGTGACTCGGAAATGAAAATGTCCTTATATGCCATTGTCAGGGCATTTGCTTACAGCAATCACAGGTAACATGAACCAGTATTTAACAACATCATACAAGCAAGGGAAATAATGATATAAGGTAATCCACACTGTCAACCCGAATAAGTTAGCAGGCTTAAAAAAATTAAGGCAACTGATTGCCTTAAAACTTTTAAGTTAACTCAAAATTGAGAAGTTTTCAGAAATTTTTTTTTAGTTATAATTGCTTGTTCTATTTAACTGAAGTTACATTAAATTAGTGATTATATCAACTCAAATATTTTATATAATATGTAATAATAATGTAATATTTAATTGAAAAATTAAATTAACAGAACTGAACCTTTTAAGTTAAAACACTGCCTATTTCATGTTGACTGAACTCAACATTTTTTACTCTGTGATTAAACCTTTAAAGTGGACATGAATGTTTCACAGATACGAAGTGACTTTCCTGACAACAAAATGCATTTTTTCCAGATATTTTAATGAATGTAGCCCACTGGTGTTTTTCAATTTCAGACTGGTCTCTTTAGCTACATAAAAACTTTTTCTTGCATTCATTTCTCAATGTCCCCATAATGACGACAGCACAGAGGTTTACAGACTAGGCTTAAAATGTGGATTCTGCTATTGCTCTCCCAAAAGAGGTACTTAACCCGAATTACTTCAGTGAAAGTCCTCATTGCATAAACAATTTTTACACAAATCATTGATGTTTTTATTATTATTATAGAATTTGATTGAGTGAGATTGCTTTTAATTTTAATTTCTTCTCAGTTGCAGACATTACTGGCCTTGTTTCGCAAAGCTAGAATGTAGACATTGAATGTGCCCAGTTACATTGGTGAAATAGACAGAAATGCTATTTTTTATTTTTATTATTATTATCTATCAGCTTATTGCATAAAACTAATGACCATGTTACACAAAATGTACCTTTTGAAAAATTGTTTGACAGCATAAATTAATCACAAAGGAGTACATCATTTGCAGTAAAATTAGTGTGTGTATATATATATATATATATATATATATATATATATATATATATATATATATGTGTGTGTGTGTATATATACGTATACTTAGTATACTTAATTTACATTAGAAAATTAGTATATGCTGATTTAATGTGGCAATAACATGCACAATTTTACTTACACTCCAACAATTTATAGGTGTATGTGGGCCATTTGTAAGAGCATAAACTGGTTGCCCAATAGTACCAGAAAAAAAAAAAATTATAAATATTGTATTGTTTGTGTATTTTAGATGGGTGTCATGATATCAAAACAAGGCTTCTTGTGCTGCTTCTGCTCCTTCAGTGGAAAATCCAGTGCATTAACATGTGGACACACACAGAACCTCAGCGCTTCCCACCAAAAGGCCATAACCCCTTGTGACATCACCAGCGCAAACAACTCTGATCACATCCCTGTCTGAGCTCTCCACTCATATCAGAGGATTAGTGGTTGATTCCCAGAGTCGGGCTCCAATGTTTATCCATCAGGCACAAGCTGCTCAAAGACAGCACAGCAATTTCCTGGATATATCCAGCTTTTAGTTCATTGCAGCAATGACTTTACATGCCAGATGAACACAAAAGCCCCTTTAATGGCTTAAACCAGACTGAGTAGAGTGCATTCCAGATTCTGACACTGTATAATTCCACGGCTCTTGCAAGCATAATTTCTGCCAAATATTCAGCAACACCATTGAGTTAAACAGGATAAATGTGTCGTTAAAAGAAAAAGAATGTCAGCGGAAGGACAAAAATCAAAAACTGAAATCCCAGGTAAAGTTAGATTAACACCAATGACAGTACGTAGTCTGGGCTATAAACTGAAAACTTCAAATAAAATGGCAGGTACAGTGTTGAAATGACGTAATGCTGTCAGAGGTGCACAGCAACACCGCCACCTTCAACCAACCCAGGAATTACTCCCTTTTTCCTCTCAGAGAGAGAGGGTGAAGGTTTCAGTGGAAATCCTTGAAAGCCACATGAAAGGGTGGATTATCTCTGCAATCTGCATGATTTACCCTTATTCTCCCACTTTGCTTCAGGCCAGGTTGTGCCAGTCAGTGCTGCTTGACAGCACTACAGCCTTTTCTGCAGAGAGATTAAGGGAAGCTTTATGTAGTCAAACAATGAATGATGATCTCCTCAGCTTACACACACACACATACACAGACCTGTGACAGGCTGTAACAGTCACGTTAATACTTTCATATATTATACAGCAAGGAATTTATTATTATGTAGATTTTTGAATTATTAGGAAATAATATATATTAGTTCATTTTAAACTCCTTATTGAAATGTACTTGTCTGTGTGAATTCCCCACAATAAAGAATGCTTTGGTAGATAATGTGTAACTTTTACAATGTCTGCCTTCTTGTTTTTAAAACATGCTTCAGTGTGAATTTTAACATCAGTCTTGCTTGTTTTCTTGTTACATAACTCCTTCCCCAGAGGTTTTCCATATTGTTTGTGGTTCATTTAAAAGGTGAATCATACGTATGTAGTGTTATATGGTGACAATATGTTATCAGTTGCAGGTAGTTGTAAACTTTCTGTAGTGTTTCAGTACTGACTGTTACCAAGTATGTTTTTATTGGGAGGATGTATTGACAATTAGTTCAATATTGTCTGGGCTATATAAAGACATTATTCTCCGCATAGTATGATTTACTACTACATATTGCAAGTTTCCCAAAAGTTCAAAGTTTATTTGAACTCTTTGTTATAAATTTTACTGTTTGTCCAACACTTGCTAGTCTTTTATATAAGTACAGCTGACCTGTTGTACAGGACTTCTGCCAGTCCTCCCCCTTACACCGGCTATGTCAGGCTGATGATATAGATGCTGGTTATAGTATTTTAAGGTGGAATCCCTTTTTATGTTTAAGGTGCAGATACAGTGGTCAAGTGCAATTGTTTGTCTCTTACTGCCAATAAAGTTTATATTCATTTTAGCATTGTGAAATTGTCATTTAAATTGGGAACAAACCCTGACTGGCAGGCCGCTACCTTTTCTGGGGTTCAATTCAATTAAATTCAATTCAATTTTATTTGTATAGCGTTTTTTACAACAGCAGTTGTCACAAAGCAGCTTTACATTGTTCACAGGCCTGTGACCCCCTAAGAGCATGCCTAAGGCAAGAGTGGCCAGGAAAAACTCCCTGAACAACAGGAAGAATCCTTCAGCAGAGCCCAGCTCAGAGGGGGAGCCCATCTGCTTCTGGCCGGCACTGGGCAGATAGAATGAAAGACAAAACTTAAAGTTGTACAATGTACTTTAGGACATTTGAGTTTGGTAGTCAGAAGTAATTAACAGCAGAGTAATTATAAAAATGTCTCCTAGGATGTCTGGTTCTTGGAACGCAGGTGGTTTGATAAGCAGGGCAGCGAGGACTGGAAGTCGGAATGTGACGCTGTGTAAGGCCACAGAGGCTCTGCCTGTACTCACCACATATGATTGTATCACATGGCATGCTATGGAGCATTCTGATATACCGAGTGACCATTTGTTGTGATTTGTTGTGATTCTGCAGTATATTTGTGATTTACTTGTGTTTATTATGTTTTGAATTGTACACTTACTGTTTGGTGTTAAAGAGCTCTCTGGCTGCCATCTACTGATAAAATGAATAAAATCCAGGGTGTAACCTTTTGTGTCTGAATAGTCAATGTCAGTCTATCAACTGGCTGGTTGAAAATAATTTTACCCTATTACTACTGCCCCGTGGCTGGTGTTACAATTTAGCATCGTTTCAGCAGGACCAGTTTCTGATGTCACCTCCATTGTTAGATGTTATCTAAATATTATCAAATATGCAAATATGCACACAGTGAAACTTGAATGTGCTGATACTCTTACCAAATATTTTGAGATTCAAAAGGTTGCATCAGCAAGAAAACTATCAAAGAGAAACTGCCATCCACAGCCTTTCTTTCAAGTTCTTATGCATATATGCACTATTCCTTAAAAGCAGACAGTATATCTGATCTCCACATAAAGCAGGAGACCCAATATAATGTGATCGATGGTCACACAGGGTCAGCTGTGGAATGCGCTCTCAGCACACTCAAGGGAAGGTGGCTTTGCCTCAGTGCAGCAGGTGGTAGACTGCCAGTAGAAGTGTGCCAAACTATGTTAGCTTCCTGTGAGCTCCACAACATAGCGTTAAACCATGGACTACAACTATCAGCAGAGGACATGAGATCTGAACTGTTTGATTGCTATCTCGTCATACCTCATCAGAAGCATGAAGCATCTGTCCAATTAAGGCAACAGATAATTCAACAATTAACTCAATGGGTGTGAGCAGGCTCCTCTAACATACCAGGAATTTCTTCTGCCAATGAAACACACATAAATATTTTGTTATGTCATCCCATTTTCTACTAAGGATTCTTAACTGCATTTAAATTTGTCCAATATGCAGACTTATGACAATTGTATTGTTAACCCCTTAAGAAGACCTATGCGTTAAAAGTATCATGTCTGTGTCCCCCTCTGCTAAGAAGCCAGCCACTCCTGAATCCCTAATGATGCCTGCAGTGCATCCAGAGAGAGTTCCAGCATCCCACATCTGCCACCAGTGGTGTGGATGCTTACCCCAAAGAGTGTAATTTCTTTTTTTGGTCTGTCTTTTTTTCACCATGGTCAGGGTCCTCCTCTATCTCCCAGACGTATATGCAACTTCTTTACTAGTTGGCTCGCTAAAACTAAACTAAAATTACTGTGGCTTGCTGGCTGATTAGCTAACATATACTGTTTTACCGGATATGAACAGGATGTCTTTGCTACTTATACATTGACGTCCAGACCCACCCACATAACTCACTATTTACTAATTTTTGAAAACCATGACAGCTAATTAAACAGTCATACAATGTTATCAGAAAACACTAGAAAGCTAGGCAAGTTGACTTTAGTTAGATGTGCAAGTGAATACTGATGTTAAAGTTTGCTAATGCATGTAATTTTACCACCACGTTTGACTGTAGGTGATCAGCTTGAGTCCCTCTGTCTGCAGGAAGGCAGGATGGAAAAGATTTAATATCACTAGCACAAGTGAATGTGTCATGTGTAGCCAGCTTTTCTATTATTGTTGTGGTATTCATTTCATTGTTCAAATGTGAGTCCAGGTGTTATTTTACAGGTCTGGTAATAGGCAATTTTGTAGGGCTGCTAATGGCTCACTTTGGAAACAGAAGGAGGCAGCCAAAGAGCCGCATGTGGCTGATCCCTGACTTCAACTATACATTATCTCTTCACCAGCAGAGACCAAGAACTTAGCAAGTCCACCTTAACTGTCTCCTAGGATAGTATCACCCAGAAATCTAGCAAGTGGTAGCTTCTTTAGCAATATCAGACAGCTCGTGATGCAAAAACTAAGGGTTTGGAATAGTTTATTTTGAACAGATAAAAAGCCTAAGGACACAGAACACTGTCATGTCCAGGCATGACATTAGCTAACCAGCTAAATATCAGTTTCTTGGTATAGCTTTAAAACATGATAGACTACTCGTAAAGTTTGCCTTTTTGCAGTCTCTGTGGTTTGCGTATTTTACTCCAACCACATCAGTCTCAACAACTGCCCTAAATCTTCCATGAAACCCTCCACGTGAAATAGGAAGTAGTCACGGGATACATGGTCGTCCATCTCCTTCCCTAACAAAATCAGGTCTTTCACAACATGGTTGTCACTCCACAGAAAGTCAGGAGTAATCAAGCAGACTCTATGATAAACTAATGTCTATGATAAACTAATGATGTGTAAGACCAACTTGCATCATGACATTAAAGGTAGAAATGCATAAGTAAATGTAGAAATACATAAATGAATAAATATAGAAGTGTAGAAATAAGTTATGTAAGTGTAGAATTGTAGGAATAAATAAGCCAACATTATTTATTTATATAATTATTCATTCATTCATCCATGCATTCAAGTCAGCTTATGAAAGACAGAGAAACATATATTTCTTGTAAAGTGGAAAAAATAGATTATGGTAATTTACATACTTACATTGGTCTTTGGGTCTGTACACTCTACCTAAAGGACCACTGTGTGCCAGGACAATATATTTCAGTCACTACTGATGTTGAAAAAAGTCTAATCTATGATACACAATCCAATTCTGAATAAAATACACCTTACATTACAATCTGAAGAGGCACTTGAAAGGAATATTTGGTTGCATATTGTCTTGGACATGAATCAAAGGCTTCAAGGTTATACTGATAAATGTGACAACTACCTCCTACCACAGAAATATGGTTCAGAACAGCTGAAAGGACGGTCGACAAAGCATTCGAAAGGTCAACAAAAATACATCTGAACTGCCATGTAAGGATATTAACATGTATAACAGAAAATCACTTTTACCGTGGTTTTCTTTTACACCAAGCTAAAACAATTACAAACAGTCCCCAATTAAAAGTAAGACTGCTATTGCTATGATTATAATCATCAGTGATGGAAATGTATCTTAATTTCATGGTTCATATAAAATTTAAACATTTAAATCAATTTAAAGCTGTTTGTGGGAAAATACAGGAGAAACTGTCCTTGAAATATTTCCAGACTTCCTTCTTTTTTTTATTTTTTTGCTCCAGTACAGTAAAGCTCAAAGTTAATTTTCATATACTGTGTACCTGCCAAGGCTTAATATTGCATTACTTATATTATAAAGCTATCAGAAGCTCATTAGTTAAGTGGGCTGTTGTTTCTTTCACTCTTCCTGGGATCACTGTCTGATGTTTTAAAAAATAGCAGCTAATTAGCTTTGCTTGCTTAGCCTGTGTTCCCACTTTGTCTCAATTATTAATGATTTCACACTACCCAAAAGACAGTGTGGAAAAAAAGACTGGAAACAAAAAGGCAGTAGCATAGTGTAAAAGAGCACATGCAGAGAGGGGAGGAGGAGATGGAGAACAAGAGAAAAATGCAAAGTGTTTTTTTTTTGTTCAATTCATTCTTGGCACAACTTCTGTCAATTCACGGCAGCACAGCCTTGAGAGAATTGATTCAATCTGCCAAAAATTCAAGGTAGAATAATTAGTAAACAGTCACTGTACATTGTGGTTGAGTGATTTGGAAGAGGGCCAGGGGGGTTCCTCACAGCTTCTATCAGCAGCATTCAATATTCTGTGTGCCACTCAAAGCCATGAAAAACAGTCAGTTTCAATGTACTGAAATTAAGTCCCATGGTTCAGTAAAGATAACATCCTCAAATGCTCTTTATCACATTATTAATGAACTGCGTTGGATCTACAGCAGTGCTGTTTTTGGAAAGGCCACACTGACTTTGTACATTGACTTGTCTCTATTACTCTGCACACCCCTTTAGGGACTAACTGTGAATACACATATAAAATGTATCGCTTGTTTTTCTTTTTCTTCAGAGGATTCATTCAAATGACTTCTGATCTCACTTACAGCCTACATTATTAAACAAAAACATATGGAAATATTTTGTTGTCTTATTGGGGGCAACATTTTTTCATAAAATCCCATACTCATCATCCTTAAACAGTGCTTATGGTATAAGTTATGCTATGTAGTTCTTAAAGCATATTGCTTAAAAATACATACTTAATTCCACAAAATTTGTTGCTGACCATTCATTTGTTGCTTCATTCTGACCATTCTAAATGAATACATATCAGATGTGCCACATAGTATTCCAGGAATGAATGCAGCAGCATCTTGTTTTGTGCTTCATGTAATTGTGTGTGTAAGATGGAGTTAGAGAGATAACGCAAGAGAGAAAGTATGCTTCATTTTTATATGGGGCTCTGATAAGATTTTGTGTATGTGTGTTTATATGCAAGCTTTCATATTGGTATCAGTTGCACACACTGTGTACCATCCTATAGGTGATTCTCAGCACTCTGACCACGGGGCAACATCAATAATTCATCCCATCCCCAGCAGATCCATCCTCCCCTGAGCAGCTAAAGCTTGCGGGACATCTCTGCTTTGAACAGAAGGGCAAGACTAGGAGGGTTCCTTCTAACGATATTAATTTATATGCTACCCTTAACCACCTGAGTAATTCCATCCCCTCCAGAAGTGGACTGCATTACTCTTCCCTTTGCCGCAGTGTCTATTCTTGGATACTTCCAGAGATCACCCCCTTCTTCCCAACCTTTTGCAGCACATCGGTGTCCTTTTTGTTTTTTGGAGGGTGAGAGTGTTGACAGCTGAATGGACATTCCCACAGAGGAAAGACCAAAGAAATTTTCCAGTACAAGAGAATTCACAGAGAATTGTATGCAATGGCTAGAATAGCAAACCTTTCAAAGAATCAAATCTGAATCTGAAACAATTGATAAAAAAAGCAATGGCAGGTTCTTTTCAAGATACATCAGACTGTGAAAAGACAGTATTAACAAATGCAATGTCCTTGCAGCACTAGACTTCACACATCTGAGCCTGGAGTTCTCTCCCATAACACTGCCCCAAGTGCAATTAATAAAGTCTGCTTTTTAACCCTGTCTAGACCACTAAGAATATTTGATATTTCATTATATACCAGATTTAAAAATTAATCATTTGATACCAATATGATATATCCAAAGTTACTCATATCTATGATTAAATAGGAACAAACATAACAGAGAAAGTAAAGTGAACAGAAAGTAAGTACAAGTGTATTAGACATTTCTTTTTGCTAAACAATTTTAAATGACAAATATCATATTAAAATATAAACATAATACCTAACATTTAATAGCCAGTGTTGGGGCAGCACAAAAGTAGCACACTACATGTTATACCTTTTTGAATAATGGATTAATATAATGAGTTCTTTAAAAATTTTAGCATTATTACAGATAAACATAACTCTTATCTATCGTATCTACATGCATAACATGGGCTACAAAACACACTCTGTTACACATTTTGTGCTGTTTCCATTGACATTGAGCCATAATCAGCACACATCATAACTCTTTACACCCCTGAAATCCTACCTGACATTTTCATCATGAAAATATGCCCTTTACTTTGAAATAATCAATGACAGAGAGAAACGTTGTCAAATGAAAATTATAAAAAATTCAACAAACAGCTTACCACAACCAGAAACACCATGTCCAATTTTTTAAAAAGTACTTTGATGCTGTGCATAAAGCCATGAAGCTAACTACCAAAGGGCATCCAGCACCCGGTGCAAAGAGAGATGGGGATCAGGATCATGGCTCTGGGTCTGGCGACACAGCATCACCTAAACAGCCTAAACAGCCATGGTGGATTTCACCCATCCGCCTGCAAATGCAATTACACCAACAGTGTTGAGGAAGTTGTGGAATATGTGGTCAAAGATATGAAATCCTCGTCAATGGTGGAATCTTCTGCATTCAGAGAGATTATTAGCAAAATCCCAGTGATGACAAGAAACAAAGTGCCATTGCCCAACACTAAAACTTTCACCACAGACTTGATTAAAGCATTCTCTGCCATTGAAAGGGAGTTTGAGAAAATACTTGGAGGATTGGATTCTACCACTACTACAGCAGACATGTCAACAGCAAATAAGTTCTTTTTCTGAATGTACTGACTATACATTGGATTGATGCAACAACTTTGAAATGAGAGGAAACAGCAATCGCCTGTGAGAGGTTTAAGGGAAGGCACACCTGTGCCGCAATAGCTGCAGAGATTGAAGAGATCCTATGGATTGAGCTGTGAAGTGATCGCCACTCTTACCGACAATGGATCTAACTTTGTCAAAGCTTATAAAATGTCCAGGCTAAAACTGATTTGGAGCACAAGGAAAAAGAGGAAGAGGATAAGGTCATATGTAGGAACTTACAGACCATGCTGAAGGTGTTTATGGGACCCAGCACAAACACCTACTCCCTCCACACCAAAGCTGCGCTGTGCATATGCTCAGTGGAATACCCAATAACAAAGCTGATAAATAGCTACCATCCAGCCAAGGTAAGGTTAGTAGCATATATTGTTTTGTGTTTTTCAATTACTTTTTCTTGCTTTATTTTGATTATTTGTTGTTCTTTTTAATGTTGTATAGATTAGTCTACTAACTGAGTGTGGTTGGTCATGGTTAGCACTTGGAAGTGAGAGTGTTGTGTTCTCACAGACACTGGGTTCAGAATTTTAGTGACTCTTGCATGACAAGTCTAACTGTTCAACATTGTGAAATCAAGCTTTTGGTTAACAAGATTTCTTCAATGCAGGCAGGAAGAGAAAGAGGAAAGGACACAGAAGCCAAGTGTTTAATGCTCAGAAGAGGATTACATTATATCTGGTAAGTAATGAATCAGATACTCTTGTAATCCCCCATCACATTCCGCTCACTGTTGCTCTGCCCTTGGATTATCCATCACCCTTACAATCACTGCAAGAAGAGCACTCCCTTACCTCAGCTCATTTCTGCTTAGTTACATCAAACACTTGCTGACTGTGCCCCTTGGGAGCCTCCTCCTCACACAGATAGCCTTAGTGCTGAAGAATTGCTCATTCTGCAATGTGAGTGATGGAGAGTTGAGAGATTCCAACACGCTGATACACAGCTTCCTTTCAGCCAAGACAATGTAAAAATCCTTCCTGCAGCATCACATGTACATTATCAGAGTGTTTTGTCTCAGCATGGGCCTTTCTCTCCTATTTAAGTACTCCTGCTGCTGCTAATATTGATTTTACACCAGGAGGCTGAGGGCATTGCAGAATATCCCCTGAATGCTGTTATCAACTACATGCAGCAAATAGTTTCCAAATCACAGGAGTGGAACCCCCCTTATCTATTTCTTCTGTATGCCCAACACACTACACCACACCAATCATCAAACAGTGAGGGGTACACGTGGGTGCTGGTGAGTGTGGAATGCAATGGCAATTTGCATTCCCCACTGTTCACTTTTGAACAGTGTTCCAGGATCTTTTTTAAGCAACCACTGTCACTAATGCCACAAGCTTGTTGCTCATGAAATGAGCTTTTTAAAGACACCAAACATGGCAATGCTGTATATGAAGATGGTTAGATTCTGTGATTTTGTCAATACAGTCTTGATGGCAGCTGTCTTCAGTGACGTGCTTACCAGAGGCAGTGGTGTGACAATTTCTGTGCGGGTGGTGCAAGGCAACTGAAATAAAAGCATTGTTGCTTCATTGCATCCTGTTGGCCTTTAGCCAGCACTGCAAAGAACACTTGCACTTTGGGCGGGGTTAGAAAAGGAGATGTGATTTTATAAACCACCCTACACTTTCGCAACACACCATTGATCCATACAGCAGCTTGACAGAAGCTATTTAAGATTGTTCAGCACACTCTATAAGTCCATTCATACATTGTTAGTAATCTGTGTTAACATAAGGACACTGCAGTTGATTCCTCACCATAAGCAGATGTTTTTGTCTTCCAAATGTTTTCAGCAGTAGACAGATACTGGAATTTGTTGCATGCAAGCTCAATTAATTCTTTCTGAATCTTCCACTGTGCATGTCATGTTGGTTGGTGAATGACATTTGCTCTAGAATGAGAATGACGAGCACAGTCTATAATTATCCCTGTCCATGCTTTTGACAATTTGGAGCTACTGATCATGGAAACAACCACACACTGTAGATACAATGAAAAAGACTGCCATTTGCAAAGGCTGCTTATAAAGTGAAAGAAACATAAACAATACTTATATTGTTTTCAAAATGTCAAGAATACGACAGACATTTTCAAGTGCAGGCTGAGTCTTACAGCCCCGATTTGATCTTGGCCATGTTATCAGATGACAATGACTGGGAAGCCACATCAGCGGAACAAACTGGTTTCATTCCACTGGGGATGTAGGGACGGGTAGGCTGGCCAGGAGTTTATCTGCCTCTTAGCACACCAGCTACCCCCGCTGGTCAACCGGCTAACCACAGAAAGCTGTAGAAAGCTGTGCATGACGTGTCCTTCTTCCTCCGGCTCATGTCTGTGGAGGCTTGGCGTGGGGATTGCGGTGTTAAAAGAAGCAGTGCTTGACATCACGCGTTTTGGAGAGCACATGCTTCTCTGCACCCTCCTGCATTGTTAGCAAGGATTGTTGTGATGAACAGCACCTCTATGATACTGAACTGGGCATTCCAAATTAGTAGAAAAGTGGAAAAAACACTGGGCATTCCAAATTTTTCAAACAATACACTAAACATGCTGAAAAGCTCTGACCTTGACCTCTTCAGACAATTGACCATAATTCTGTCAGCAGCTGTGGGACAAGAGAGAGAAGCAGCTGCAGGTGGTCGGGGTTGGCAGCTACTCACTTTACTCTGTAGCACCTGAGCGTGGTAAGGCAGTGGAGAGGGAGCAGAAGACTGAATAGAGGAGGAAGCAGAGTGGGTTAGCAGAACCATAAGTGGGGCCAGCTTGCTACTTCTGCAAGGTGTTGGCGCTCTCTGTTGTACATGTAGCAAAGCAGTGCTTGTGTGCATAGATTTTGTGTTTGGTGTGAAAGCAGCGACAGCAGAGCAAAGACCAGGCAGGGATGTGAAGGCTGGTGTGGGGTGGATTCCAGAACCCATCCAGTCAAGAAGATTGTGACCAACAGGTCAGAGAGGCCGTGTATTTACAGGCTGTCAACCCATTCAGCTAAGGAGAGTGGGCATGCCTTTTGCTGTTGGGTGTGTGTTTGTGTGTGTGACGACGAGCAGATACTGAGCTACTCACCTGTTGAAAGGTCAGCGAGGTCAGCAGCAGGTGCCGTAAGCAGCATCTGGGGGGCATTCATGCAAGAGAACGAAAGAGAGACACTGGCATCAGAGGGGCTGCAAGGATTGGCAGCATGGGCACTCTATTTCATTTTTTATGGTGTGCTCGGTCTGGCTGGCAGAATCCCAGGGTGAGCCACCATTGTTTTTTTGTGTGTCTGTCATGTGTCTTGTGTGTATCCAGTGTGGAGCTTTGCTGTATTTCCAGCCAGGAGCTTGTTGTGGAAGAGGGTTTTCCCTGGGGGATCGGAGACTGGAGGGGGGGCCAGGATTGGTACAGCCCAGAGACCAAGAGGCAGATATGGCCATTCCTTAGGTTAGCGTGTTATTACCAGTAGTTTATTCCATATTTTTCCAGACTCATGAACCTACTTCACTGGGTGGTGGTGGGGACTGCAGATCTGGGGAAGAAGAACATACCTATGGCCTGGATAGTGGAATGCCAGCAGGACTTAGAGGAGGAGAAGACAGCCCTGCTGAGTGCGCCCATCCTGGCTTCTGCTGGTTTTAGTCTGCCATTATGCCTGTATACTGGCACAAGCCTGGATGGGTTGGGGGCCATCTTGACACAGGTCCAGGACAAGAAGGAGAGGGTGATCACATACACCACTCTGAGCCTGCCTCCCCCCAAACTCAATGATCAGAATTACAGCTCATTTAAGCTGGAGCTGCTGGCACTGAAAACAGTGCTGACAAGGAAGTTTAAGAACCATCTCTGAGGGGCCATCTTCATCATATACATGGACAACCCCCCTGGTGCACTTCCAGATGGCCAAGCTAGGGATGATGGAGCACTAAATGGCACAGCTGGCAAATAACCAGTTTAAGCTCAAGTGCTGCCCTGGCTTGGATAATCACAATTTGATATTCTCTCGAGGTTGCCATGGGAGGATGAAAAGGTATGTCAGGACCATTTGGTAGCAGTACCAGCTGAAGCCGAGGGAGCTGTGGAGCTGGATTGAGCCACCATACAATAGGAAGGGGGGATGTCCATCTGCAGCAAGCATATAACAACACTGCACAGCAGCACCAAGTTCGCACCTCAGTTCATCCTGACAGGTTGGCGTGCACACCTTCCAATATACTTGGTTGTGGGGGAATTTTTTTTTTTTTTTTAATCTCGGCCTACATTCAAACTGCAGGCTCTAATGCCGAATTGTTGCTCAGAGTCGATTTTTTTTTTCCTAACTGGTCATTTTCATTTTTGAAAGTGGTCCATATTTGATATTAGTGTGAACAGACTTGAAATGTCCTGCATGTGCATAAAAACAACAACAAAAGATGTCACATCTGTTTAGTCACGCAGAATTATAGTGACAAGGGTAACTTGTCATGCGCAGACTGATGTAAAAATCCCGTCGGCCACTTTAAACATGCTCAATTCAGATTTTAGTGTCCACGCTCAGATCACTTACGAATGGCTAGATATCCGATTTATTTCCACTCATTCATGGGGCCCAAATTGGAACTGAAATGATGTGACCTTGTGAGTTTCTTCGCTGTTTAAAATATTCTAAAAACATCCAAACTGAGTCACATATGAGGGGAAAAAATTGTAACTGAACCACATTTTAGCTGTAATCTGAACATAGCCTCATTTGCTAAGGATTTGTTGAGGATTGCCATCTGGCCCTTCATTTTCTTCTGGAACTCCACCAGGAGGATGTTTTTCACTATTCCAGATGAAACTGGGAGTTGGTGTTCCCAGTGGATAATGGGATGTTGTGGGATGTTCAGGTCCTGATATAGTGAGTCTGTGCCTTTCTGTCACCATCTTTACTCCAATAAACCAGGGCATAACTGTTGTTATAGATGTCATGGCCCTTCCTCCTGTTGCACTCCTGACATGTTGAGAAGTAGCTTTTTTATGAAAAAGAAAGAAAAGAAGAAAAGTCAAATTGTAGATTAGAGTATCCAAATCCTACAGGTAAATTAGCAAAGATATTATATGGCACTATAAGACATTCTCAAGAGGTAGCTACCTATGTAAAAAAAGGTTATAGGTCCCCTGGATCATGTGGCTAAGTGTCTAACTTGTAGAAATGTCATCAGAAACAGTACATCTCTGTATTCTAGAACTTGTCTGTTACACGATACCCCTCGCAGGATACTGCCTCTCAACACACAGTAAGTGCCAACCTAATAGTTCAGTTATTCATGACTTAATGAGTAATTAATGACTTTCCAAACATACCATGCTTTAAACAACCATAGAAGCTACAGTCACAACTGACCTTTTACAGATATTAAAAATTTGTATGTGTATTGTCTAGATATCAACAATGCCCCTCATGAGCCAATTCCAATCTCATATGTTCCGGAATTCCGTATGGTTCCAATTCCTTATTCTCTCCCTCTGTCATTGTGATGTGCGTAGCATTAAGCACATAGGTAAGTTACTAGTCTATTTTTACAAATGATAACAGTTGTCAATCAACTTTCTGATGGAGCACTGAGTAGAATGTTTCAAATTACTTGGCCAGTATTCTGTTTACTCTTTTATTCATATTATTGATTAGTCAGCCAAGAATGCAGATTCAGTATAATTATGACACAATCTGGGACACAGGCCAAGAAGGGGAGTCTACAGGTCTTCCGTTACACACAGAATGACTGTGAGCATAGTCAACCAATAGTACAGACTGGAACTACAGCAATGAGCAGGTTAGAGAAATTTTATTTGTGATAAAAAAGGGAAGGATTGGAAAATCAAAATTTTGATGGGAGCCATCTTCAGCTCATAGCTTCCCTACCTTCACCATTTGAACAGAGGAGAGAACATTGGGAAGTATTGTATTCTAAAATAATTATAGTAACTTTGTGCTCAGAGGTGTAATAATATTTTGTAGGCTTTGGAGGGCATGAAAGATTGAAGGTATTTGTATTGCGGAAAAGTGGTAACGGATATCAAACAAGAAGGTTTGGCATTGCATGACTGCAGCAAAAACAGCTTAACCAGTGTAATCTTTTGTAAAGCTACTGCAACGTTATGAGAGCATTGTGCATTTCCATCGGACAGCTATGATATCAGATTCCAGTCAGGCTGAATTATTCTCAGTGTCATGCCGATTGTGTTTACCGTGCTGTCGGGCTGTCTGAATGCAGATGTTGCTGCTGAAACAGGGTTTGGTTAATTATTTGGTTGATTTTTCTCAGCCCCTTCCCATTCTTCCGATATCTGTCCCTCAAGGTTAGCTCTCCAACCCAGCGACCTCCAAGATGCTGATAAGGCAAGAGAAGATCCCGAGAGATGAGTATCTGCACAATGAGAGAGAGCTACACTTGAAGAGGGGGTAAAAATAACAAGCTATAAACCTAAAACCCAATGGGACCCAAGGAAACATATCAGGTTCCGGGCAGTACAGGCCCGCAATTGCATTATAGCACTTGGGTCTGGGTCAGGTTGGGCTCAACTTCTGGATGTGAAGTTTTGTATGTGCCACTGTCAAAAATCCATGCTAAAATCTCATTTTGAATGATTGGTTTATACACAAAGGGAATTAACATTTTTAAGGCTACTTAACATATGAAGCTCGAATGGAGGAATCATTTACTTATTTTGATTGGGAATGGTTTTTCTCCTACATGCCCTTTGCTTTCCAAAAAAATACTGTTCATTTTGTTGAACTGTTGAGCTGAAATTTCACATTTTTACTTCTTTACTTTCTTCACATACTTTATTCACCTTATAGTGCACCCTTTTCAAGGACGGACTGTATTGCATTCACTTGTTCAGCTGCTGAAAGTTGCATACAGGCATTTATTCAGCTCACTGTTTTTAACCAAAAGAGGTTTTGGTGAAACTGTAATTGAAACTGAGGGGGCAGTTTCACCCGTAACTAGGTCCAGGCTAATTTGCTGTCACAGTGGGGTGTCGGTCAGGACACAGGAGTCAGGTTCCGGGTTCAGGGTTTTATTGAGGATTTTGGAAGGTGTGTGTGGTTGTTTGAATGTGTGTGTTGAAGGTGTGTGGTTTCCTGCAAGGAATAAGCAGGGAGAATAAATCAGGACTGATGGTTATGCAATAAGAACATATACACATAACAGGTAAACACAATCTTACTAACATGCACACATTGGATACATACATTGAATATACATACAATATACATTGGAAAAGAATGCATATCACCCTTCTCTCTCTACAGACAATTGTATTACAACCAGCTGAACTCAGGCATTGTACTTACTTTGACACAGACGCACACAGCAACAACACAATAGGCTTGGTCCTCAAGGGCTTGGTCTCCTCAGTCCTTCACTCTGCGGGTATTGGTGTGGTACTGAGGTGGGGGAGGTCACCACTAACTTTATATTGTCCCGTATCCTTGGCCCTGTTGCGGCTCTGATTGGTGGCCGTAGGATACGGACAGGTCAGAGGGCAAATGGTGACCTGGGGGCTGTCCTGGGGGTGCGCCTGTGCTTCGGGTTGCCTGTGGGGGGTCCTGCTGATAAGGAGAGCAGCAGGATCGGTTTGGGCAGGTTTGGTTGTAAACAAGTGCCTGTGAGAGGTGGGGGTGATGCACAAACAAAGACAAAGACACAGACAAAGACAAAAACATGTGGCCCTTTTCTACAGTAATCTGGTGGAATCTGTAATTGCTTTAAGGGCTTATACTGAGTTCACAAAAATTGGCTTAACACAGGAAGTCAGTTGTAGTGTGCAGGCACTGAGTTGAAATAGGGACAGCAACTTGTTTGGCCAACTATTGAAACTTGGTCATGCAGCACGTTTATATTGTGACTCCATGCATGACTTTCACTTGTGTTGTACTCTGCCTCACTTGTAAGTCACTTTGGATGAAACGAATAAATGAATAAATGTAAAAGTACTCTTACTCTATGCTCCTGTGAAGACTTGCCGAACTTCAATATCAGAGTTTCAGTACTCTGTAGTATGAAGTATGAAGTCCCTTAGTGGCAGCAATCAAGTCCAAATGGGCCAGTGCCTGGCAAACCTCACCATAAAAGCACAGCAGCTGATGTATGTCCTCAAATCTTAGGAGATTCTCAGGACATGCATGCATACATGTATAGTGCAGTTCAAAATACAATAGCTCCAATGATGAAACACTTCACTCTGCTTGAGAACTGCTGTCAGGTCAACACTGGCCTCACAGCATGTGACTCAGCCTGTAATTTGATAAGACAACCTTAATTGAAAAGCATGTGAGACATGGATAACTTGACTGCAGACACTTGAGGCTTGGGGCAACCTGATTAAAGTTTTTTCCATTACGAAAAAGTTCAATTACCTTTTATATTCAAATACCTGTCCCATCTAGATTCAGCAACTCAAACACAATAGCAGCATGTGATATTTCAAGAATGAAGGACCTTAATCTCTGAGCTCAATTTGATAATGAATGGGGGAAACCCTGCTAGGACTAATGGGCTGACATTCTGGAAAAAAAAAAATTAAATGTATGCTTCCTTTAGATAGATGAGACATCTGCATATTAGTGTGTAATAATTGCATTGACAAAGTATGTTACAAAGCTTGAAACATCTATCATATGTTATGGAAATAGTCTGAAAAGGTTTCTTAAATTTGTCAACTTGCAGGCCAAATCTTGGAAGCTGTTTTCTTCATTTATGGAATGCGTAAAGATTTCTCTCATTGCTGAGAACAGAGATGTAAAACAGACATTTACTCACATTTATGATCATAAATACAACCAAATACATTGTTGGGTATATGTCTTCCATAGAAAATACACCATTCCGCTACTTCCACCTGGTGGCCAGAGGTAAAGAAGGATTATATGTTCTGAGGATTAAATATGGAGTCATCTGCCTGTACATACCATAACCATTTTAATTGAGTATTCTTTTAATATTTACAGAATACATGTCAGATTTACCCACATGAACTTTACCCATAAAAAATGCACAAGCTACATTTTAAGGGTCATTAAGACACCTAAACCTAAAATAAACCACAGCACAAAAATGGCCCACAAACACAACCTGTTCATAAAAAGCAGAAACACTTCCCTGTGGTCCTAATAATGCACAATACAAAACTGTGTACAACGAGAAACAAATCTGGGCTGACTGTGGGGTAATATTTGGGGTGAGTGTGAGGTCACTGACAAGAAAGTTCTGATTATGTGCAATGCAGCACTTCTATGTGCCATCACAGCAGTTCAGAGTTTTGGATTCCTTCTATGTGTCTGAGTCCATGTCGCTGTCCCCCCCGATGGACCTGAACTCCTCGCTGTCCTCCTCGTCTTCGCTCAGCTGGACCTGAGACAGCACACTGGGGCCCCGTCTCCTGTTCCCGCCTTCCTCTTCCTCCTCTTCCTCCTCTTCTTCCTCCTCACTCATTCCATATCCCTCTCCGTTGCCAAGGCTGGAGGCTTGTCTCTGGTTCTGATCTACTTCATCATAGCTGCCATAGCTGGGAGAGGGAGAGAAAGAGTTAGTGAAGTGTGATCGCTAGCAAATGTTTATAAAACAGGCACTGGAGAGCTACTCTTTTATGTATGAGAACATTTTTCTCATTCATAAAATTGGTCAATACCACACTCCAATGGGCAACAGAGCAAGTTTCTCTTTTTGGTTTTTTAAATAAATATCAAAATTGCAGATACACACTATCGGTGTAAAACAGGGCAGATTCCAACACAGGGAAATAACACTGCAATGATTCAATGATTCAATGATTAAAATTTTGATTGTTACAAAGAGGGGAAATGTCTCATAAAAGCCCGCACCATGTTTTTTGTTCCATTTTTATATCAGTTTTGTGTGAGACAAAACATACACTAAAGCAGCCAATAAATCTGACCTAACTGCTGCTGATAAAGGGAACTTCGGTCACTAAGGGAATGTAGCTATGTGGTGATATGGGTTTTGAGAACTTTTATGATTAACGACAGATTAACTGTTAAAATCTAACATTAGAAAAGTGTTACCCGACATAGTTTTTACTTGATATTTATAGTCCTAAACCTTATAGCTCGCAAAATAACATGGATATTCTGGGTGGTACACCTCTTACTATTAGTTAAAACCTCATTTCTCTTGACTAACACTGCGTTGTGAGCTTTCCCCCCAATGCCTTTGTGGTCAGGAGTCTCTAACCTGACATTACTGTCCTCCATTTGACCCTCGTCTGGCCCTTCGCCCTCATATGACATCATGCTCTCATCCTGCTCCATCCCCATGCGCGCCGTCTCCTGGTGGCCCCTGGGTGGCGCCCCCCGAGGCTCCATCTCCCTGTCTGAGTCACTGCCGCTCTCTGATAGGTGGATTGCTGGGAGGAAACAGCACAGGACAGGAAGTCAGAGGCTGTACTTCAGTCTGTACCCTTACTCCTTCATTCCTTAATCCTTGACCTGAAATTGGCGTTGAGAGTTAACATGGTGATTGCAGCTCAAGATTTCAATCTGACAGGATCTGAAGACAGCTATTTGGACAAGTCAACAGACAGAGATGCACAACTGCAAAGAGATGCTCTAACAAATTCACATCTCAGAGTGCTTTCACATCTTCATGTAGCAAAGCCAATAGTTTGATTTCTGACCTCCATCAGTGGGAGGCTGAACACCACAGTGCTCTACATTATTTCATACTGTCGGCACTTTCTGTTACCAAGAACATGTCCAAGAATATGAAAATGAACCCTATCCCGAACCAAAATCATTTTGTTAAAAATTATGAAACTGATACAGGATCACTGCTTGCAATTTACACCTCAATTCAGCACTGCCCCCTCACTCACAGGAGAAAGGGTTGTCCCCCTCCTCTTCGCTGGCGTCATCCTCCCCGTCTGACATGAGCAGATCTTGGTACAGCACACTGGCCTGGGCCGGACGGCTGGTGCCTTCATCCTCCTCATCATCCTCGTCTTCATGCCCATGCACCCTTCTCCTTGGCGGCAGCAGCATCTCCTCATCATCCTCTTCATCGTCTAGGTCACCCTCGCCATCCTCTGCCTGGGGACACAGAGGTTTTTGTGTAGCCCTGAGTTTTCACACATGCAGCATGAACACTGCTTCCTCCCCTCTGCACGGGAAACCATGACACCAAACCCCTTCTTTGATATTACTCAAAACTCCTAGTCAGCATAAGGATCCTTCTTGCTTTCCAATATATGTGTAGAGATCGACCAAAATACAACAACAAACCTGCAATTGTAAAATAGTGAACCAATACTACAATAGGTCCATTCCTCTCCACAATGAAGTATTAGTTTTGAAACACCAAACCCACAGCAGGGTTGATATCACAAGCCAGCCGTCAAAAGAGACAGAAGGGGAAACAAGAGCAAGCAGTGATGCCCCGTCCCGAGCCCACCCCAACCCCCATCTTTTCTCTCCACAAGTCTTACAGGAGCCGGGGTCTTGGGCTTGCCGTCTTCATCCTCCTCGAACCCTTCGATGTCCACGTCCGACTCCTCTTCCCCCAGCCTCCCGCGCCCATGGCGACCCTGGGGGACAGAGATGGGGGTTGGAGGGCATTGAGGGACAGAGGCCAGGAGAGAAAGAGAGACAGAGAAGGAGGGGAGGAGGAAAGAGGGAGGATGGCTGGCGGCGCCGAAGAGAAAGGATCACAGCAGACTGCCTGACAGACAACAGAGGGCTGAGAGAAACAGCGGAACACAGAAGAGGCTGGCAGCACACGGGTAGAAAGAAGCTCCTTTGTTCCATGCTTTCCTGGACCTGACACAGCCCTACAGTGACCCGAGCCCGGACCTGCCCACACTGCACGGATGGAGTGGGATGGATGAGACGGAGGGGGGTGCGTTTTGGAGAGGTGGCCCTCGGTTGAAACCCGTCCCGTCCCCACCGCCCCCAAACCTGGTCTCTCCATACCTGCGCCCCCCTCTTGTCGGGGGCTGCGCCAGGAGGGCCATCAGCAAACAGGCTGGCCTCCCTGTGCAGGCTCATAGAGGTGCTGCTGTCGTACAGGTCAGGAGGCTGGAGGGGAGAAGACACAGAAAGAAAAGAGAGCACAAAGGGAAAGAGAGAGAGCAGCAGGGAGGAGGCTGAGGGCACGGGAGAGAGTACCGCGCACTTCACCTCTGGAATGGCTTCCCCACATAACCTCTGCACCATTCAGTGGCAGCCGGCAAACAGGAGAAATCAGCCATATCTACATGTGGTGCATGAAGAGGCCTGCCGTACACATATGGTGGCGGTGGGGGAGGGTACCTGTGGCGTGTAGGGTCCGGGAGTCATGGGGTCCAGGCTCTCCAGGTCAGCCGCGTCCAGGGCTGCCTCCTTGGCCGTGGAGATGTCTTTCTCCAGCTGAGTCAGGTGCTCATCGTACTGAAAACACATATCCAGCGCAGACGTTACTGATGTCAAAAACACTGACTAACAGAGACAATCTCACACACACACACACAGAATAATGACTCCTTACAATCCCATGATGACTTACCTCTGCCAGGGTCTGCTTGCACACATTGACGATCTCCAGGGCTGTCTTGGTGTAAGGGCTGTCTGGACCTGATGTAGAGACAATTTCTCCTCAAGTCAACCCTTAACTGTTGACATCACACTCCAATCACTCACCTTCCCTACACCAACACTGCTTTGTGGTCAAAGAGAACAGTAAATGGTTGCTGGGACCCTAGACTCCTGAGATAACTGCTGTGCAGTGTATGTATGGCAAAACCTTTGCAATACAGAAAAAGTTGCATCCCCTCCACCGCACACTGATGCAGAGGCACACCTTCACTGTACATTTTATTACAGCAGCAAGGTCCTCTGAATCATTTAGGCACTCCTTCCAGTCTGCAGCAATAATCTGAATGATTCCATAAAAATTTACATTTTTAAAATAAGTGTTAGTTATTCTCCTTGTCTGTGTGCTGACCGTGGGCAAAAAATTCAAAAGGATATTCAGTGGACTAAAGTGGTGATTTAGTATTTTTATTCTAAATTTTGGAACGTTACGGTAAAAATGTATGTTCTTTATGCATCTAATTGTATCTGTGTTTCTGCTGATCCCTGTGGGATCAATTAGATTTATTATAGTCTTCTCTATTCTCAATGACCCCCCTGTATAGACAAAACTCCACTTCCTTCATACTCACCATTATATTTCACACTATTGGTATGGATGAGGCTGACGTCATTAAGGAAGACCTCCCGGTTCTGGTACTTGTGTTTGGATATATTCTAAACAGTCAGAATGACACAGAGGTGGGTTAGTGTGCGATAAACTCTATTCAAACAGGACTGAAACAGCAGTAGCCCTGTGAGTTTAGTTATCAGCAAAGGTCAAAAAAGTATCTTTTCTGAGGTCAGGCTTCTGTAAGTCAGTGGCATTAGCCGTAATAATTATGAAGCATTCACTGAAATATCTGTAGTACAGTATACACAATAGTTGCATGTATTTTATCTTTCAAATGAAATATTTCAAAACAAACACTACAGCTCCTCTCACCTTGCGGATGTTCTCCAGGTCCATGGGATTGGCAATCACCTTGTAATAATCAGGGACGAACTTCTTGTTCACTGGGTGGTGGAAGGGCCATGACTAGAGAGGGTGACCAATAACCATTAACCATGTTAGAATACTTTATGCACATATAAGCACTGCTTTCTGCTGCTTGGGCAAAATACCCTCATTCAAGGCTCATTCAAGCTGAAATTAATGTCACTTATGGAGCGTTCATGGACAGGGTGGGTTGGTGGGTGGAAAAAAAAAACACTCACATCAGGCACGGCCATCATCTTCTGCGTAACAATGTTGTCCAAGATGAAGGAAAAGGCCACCTGATCGTCATCGTCCAGGAGGGGGTTAATGGCTTTTTCCAACCTCACCAGCCTGTCCTCCTTCTGCACAGAGAGATGGGAACAACCGGGGGGGGGATTTAGGGGTAAGGCAAAGGGTCGAAGCCACATGGTTAAGCACTGCATCGATGCAACTGGCACCAACTATAAGTTTTATATTTGAAGTCAACATAAAGCCTCTGTCCAGATGCGGCTTTATGTTTACTGGCAGACACATGAACAGTGGCTTAGCATACAGTGGCACCCACCTCTTTCAGCTTCTCATCACACAGGTCCAGCATGGACTGAGCCACCTGAGTCAGAGGGTGTTTTGCCCCTGGGGACCAAAAGGTATGAGAAAAGGAGAAAAGAATATCAGCACAACTTACATGAAGTATACCACTGATGTTCAGCACAGCACTGTCACAGAATGTGGCTCTATAGTCACTTTAACATGTTACAGTTCAGTACAGTTCTATCACTACATGTACTTATTTTACCAGCAATCTTCGGTAATTTACAGCAATCCTGGCTGATCTGTATGCACTGATTTTGTTCATGTTCATGCATTACACCTTATTAGCCTTAAAGTCACTCAGTATGAGACTGCCTGCTAAACAGACAGATACAGTAATAGCGACAGGCTTTGGGATGGTGGACGCTGTACCGTTATAGGTGATACTGTTTTTGACGATGAGCTCCACGCTCTCCCGGAACTCCTCACGCGACGGGTACATGCGCTTGCGTACATTCTCCCGCAGTGTCTGCAGGTCCATGGGTCGCGTTATGATCTTATAATAGTCCTTCACCACCTTGGCGTTGACTGGTGTGTGGAACGGGTATGTCTGAGAGACAAATATATACTACAGTCATGACCCCACAATAAAAAATGAGCAGATACAATAAACAGAAATGTAGGCAACTGAAAATCTCAATTCCACCATTCTTACTACTTTCACATCTCATTGCATAATGTATTACTCATCTGTATACAGTGACCTCCGTACCTATTCACACTTCAAATAATTAGGAATACAAAAAAAAACAGCGTGACTTGAAAATATGAATTGGATCATTTGTGTTGCTTTATACTTTATACTTCAATCTTAACAGCACTACATAGAGCAAAGTCATATTGTTCACAAATACTGCCTTTTATTCGAGACAGATTATGAATTTTAAACCAAAATAATCCATGTCCATTTTTTCTGTTACATCGTGTTTTGTTCCTATTTAATCAGGAGTATGAATAAACACGGAGGGTACTGAACTTTGTTATATGAAACTGCAGTAGAAAGGGGGACAAGCTGATCTTACATTGGGGTGATCCCGCATGTCATTGATGATGCTCTCCAGTACTGAGGACAGGGTGACCATGGGGTCTGTTCTGCGTCTGTGGATGGACTTGTGTGGCCGCTACAAGAAAGGAGTTTGGGGAAAGTCAATTACTGCCCCGTAGTCTGACTGACAGATAAAAAAAAAGGTCTGACAAGACCGGCAAACCCTGACATTCAATGCACAAAGAGAAGAAGAAACAGGCAGACACACACACCTATACCCCCCACCCACACTAACGCACGCAGAGACTCACATTGAGGTAGTCACAGTGCACCGTGGTCCCCACACGCCTCTTCTTCTTGGGGGGCAGCTGCTGTTTGGGGAATTTCAGCACCAGTGACTTCCGGCGCACCTCGTCAGCACTGCAGAACATGGTCAGACGGTCAGCAGGTCAGCAAGATAAGAAAGGTCACATCACACATGCTTAACAAAGTACAGATGTGCTGTGTGGCAAAACTGGTGTCAATGACTCAGTTAATGACTTTGCTTGTCTTCCTTGTTTGTTTTGCTTGCTCTAAGTTTTTTATGTTCCCTCTGGATAAGAATACATTTATATCTAAAAAAAATCTTTATGACTACAAAATTAGGCCTTAGTTTAATTTACTTTTTCCCTAGTGACACAAGGACTTGTCAGTGAAATTCAGTAAACTATACAGGGGCACGGTGATACCTCTCAATGAGCTGCTTGCCCAGGACGATCTTGGTACCCTCCACCTTAATAAGTTCCTCATTGTCATTGTGGATGACAGTTTTCTCCAGCTCCTCCTCCTGTTCCTCGGTCATGGCAACGGGGTTGGAGGGTGGAGCATTAGTCTGGTAGTACAGTGGGCAGAACTTGTTTGTGCGCATGTGGCCTATGGCCCCGCAAGCACCACACTTCAACTAGAGAGGGGAACAGAACGACAAAAAGAGAGAAAGAACACATGAGGGTCAATATACAAAATAAGTTTTAGACAAGATTGGCTTGGGTGAGTTTTCATTCAACTTGTGCCATACTGGTAAGGAGCAGGGCTAGTAACTGAAAGGTTGCTGGTTTGATTCCCCACCGGGGCACAGTACTTAAACTACGACTGCCCCAGTACATACCCAGGTGTATAAATGGATAAAACTGTAACCTATATAAGTCACGTTTGGGTAAGAGCATCTGCTGAATGACAAGCAATGTGATAATGCAATGTAACTTTTCTCAAACTGCAATGGTTATCATGCTCTCTCATCATATTAATGTTGAGAGAGCACTGCACATTAACTTGGGAGCTGGGATAGTGTACCTTGAGGTCAGGCCGCTCCTTGACTTTCTTTGCCTTCTTCTCCGGCGGGCCCTTGAATTTGTCTTTCTCCTGATTGCGCTTGAGACGCCTCAGCTGCTCCTGGATGCGCCGCCGCTCCTTCCTCATCTCCTCACGGTGCTGCTCATCGAACAGTGCAAACTTGCGTCTACAGCCACCAGGGGGAGACAATCAGTCAGAGACCAGAACATGTGCTGTGTTCAGGCACTGTGGGCCTCAGGTGATTCCCACCTCCAACTACCAATCCAGAGCAACATCAGATCATCCACTTTTAATACAAAATAACCATTCAGAGCTTGACTGAAGATTCTACGTACACTGCGTGTCTCTGCATCAGTAGCCAACGTTTCCAGCTGACCAGAGTGAGGCTGACCAGGAAAGAGTAACACTCAACCCCACGCGTGGACTCACATGAACTCATCGTCCTTGGTGGTGCGGATGCGTGTGTAGGCATCGATCACCGCAGGCTTGCGGACCGTTTCGCAGCGCACGTACTCCTTGCCCTCTTCGTCCCGGAAGGTGCGGTAGATTTTGAGGCGCCGCCCGGTGGCCGAGGAGTTGAGGCTCGTAACGGAGGAGGCGTCGTCGTCCTTGTGGGAGCCCGTAGAGAGGGCGCTGGCTGCAGGGTGGAAAGCCAGACAATACTTACATTAGCTTTACAGACACAAGTCTCACAATACTGCTAACTGCCTAAGAACTCAGGCTAATAATCCTTGTTCCCCGTTATTACAGACAAAAGCATGTGTGTACGTATCCACACACGGAGGACTCACAGAAGCCCTTGCGGCGATCCTTGCGCCCCTTGTCCCGATCGCTCTCCTCTCCCATAAGCATCCTCTGCAGCTCCTTCCTCTCCTGCTCCTCCCGCTCACGGGAGAGCTGGGAGCTGGTCTTCTTGTTCTGCAGCATATTCTCAATGTTCTTGCCCATCTCCTCGAAGTCGCTGTCCTCCGCCGAGCTGCTGTCGGTGTCTGTGGAGAGGACCTCGGTTGACTCCAGCACCCTGGGATGGAGTGGAAAAAGGGGGCATTAAGGGGTTGGATCCGCCAATACAGCACCGTGCAAACACATGAAGTGAACATGCAATCAGATTGCCCTATGCTTTATTTCCATTTACAGCCGTATCTGTAGATCCAGATGTTTGAAAGAAGAGAGAGCAAGCCTCACTTATTCTGCAGGTCAAAGATCCTCTGGCACTCTTCCTTGTAGCGCTCCTGGTGTTCCGCCACGGAAAAGCGGGAGCCGCGGGCGAACTTGCTCATCGGGCCCTCCCCGGAGCGAGCCTGCTCCGTGGACATGGTCCGCACCACGTCGATCACCTCCCAGCGGGACAGCTTCTTAATCTGCAGAGGACGCACAGGCTCGTCAGGCCCCGGGTGCAACGCTGCCGGGAATTGCGGCTGCTCGCTTCCGCCACAGTTTAGCCATTTAACAGAGCCCCTTCCACGCCTACCTCCTCCTCTGGCACCCCGAATTTGCGCAGCAGCTGCTTGGCATTCTTAAGGGACAGACGTCTCAGGTCAGCATCTGTCCCCGTCACAGTTTTCTTAGCTGGCTGGGGCTCCCTGTCATCCTGTATGGCAGGACGAGAGTACAGATACACTGAATATATAAGAGTCTAAATGCTCACACGATATGAATGTATCACTATACATACATTTATGGATACAAACACGCATACATACATGAATATATAATCCACACATTACATATCTAACAGAACACATATGATTATACAGTGAGGGAGCTACATGAAAATGCACTAGGTCTTTGTTCAGTCTACAAAGCAGGTACAAACTGAAAACAATTTCAAATATCAGTAAATATAAATAAATATATACAAATACATTTTTCACTCAGGTATCAACACCCCAGAAAAAGTACATTTCTACAAGTAAACTGGTATATTTATTTAGCCCCATTCAACAACAGCTAACCACTGTGTTCATTTAAATGTCAATCCCTGTTCCCTATTAGTGAGCAATATCATATAAATAACATTGACCCTCTACACAGATAAGGCAGGCAGAAACATTGTCAAGGACAGTGAACAGTCTGAGAGCAGAGCAGGACTGACCTTCTGCTGCGTGGGTTTGTTGGGCACCTTGACATAGGAGAAACCCTCCCCACAGCCCGTGGGGTCAGCCACGCCTGTCACCTCCAGCAGGCACTTCCCCTTCATGGCAGCGATGAAGGCCCGCGTGGTGTTCCACGGGGCTGTGCGCACCTAGAAGTGAGAGGGCAGTGCAGAGTTTACATTACGCTTCCCTGCAGTGAGACTGCCTTTGAACAGACAAAACGTGCACGTGTTGAGTCTGACCTCATCGTCAATCTTCATCTGGAAGTCTTCCTCGTTCTCCTCCTCAGGGGCAAAAAAGGACTTCTCTCCATACCCAGCATCCTGAGAGACAGAGGGTCAATACCATACACCATGCTGACTTACAGATTCATCATCTACAGACTAAGCCTCAAGTGGTTAAAAAACACTGCCAGTACACATGCCTTTAAAGACACAGGGAAAAAGTGTCACATGAATGACTGCTATTTATTCAGTGCTCCTCACCTTCAGTGCCCTGCAGTTCTGGTCTCTTCACATTTTCAGGTTTCTGAGAGTGAGCACTTACGCTTGAACTCTACTCAAGCAATTATTTCAATGGGAAATAAAGGGATGAGGTGGAATGCAAACCAAAATTACTGATGGTCCTGAAAGTGCCCTGAGCCATTTTGAACAGTGCACACACTATAGCACATAGACGCAGAGGCAGCAAGTTCTCAAAACTCTTCAGTAATATCTTATCAAGATTAATTGTTATGTTACTGCAACGTAACGGTCACATCATATTTCAGTCAAATGTAAGAGTATGAGGTGCGGTGCTTAAGGTGCTTACCTTAAGTCGCTGTTCTGCCACCAGCATGCTGTAATAGGAGCAACACTGCTCTGGGGAGACCATGGCGCGGATCTCCTCTTCTGTCGGCAGCCTGAAATCTGGCTTCAGGACCCACCAGTTAGAATCCATTCCTACAGGGAGCAGAAAGAGACACACATGCTCACATGCTACCTCGTTCGTTCATTACCGCAAACTGCCAAATTCAAGATCTACACACTGAATATTTGCTTGGCAGACACCCTAAGCCAGAATAACGTGTACAGATTACATTTTTTACATACCACCCACTTACAACACTGGATATTTTAAATGAGTAAACAGTTCGCTGTTCTAAGTGCAACACACCCTCAGGCAAAAGGCGACCTTCCTCTTAGTCAACATCCAGATTTCTCCTTGACCTCCAACCTTCGCTTTATCCTGACTACCCTCTTACCTTCACAAAATCCTGAACTCTGCCTTTCCTGATGCCTCTCTGTCCAAGTAATGCACACCGTCACTGAGCTCACCTGCTCTGTAAGTACCCAAAATACAACTGTTCTCCCTGAGGCCTTCACATCACTGAGGCAAAGGCAAATAAAAGAGATCCTCAAGAATATTAGAGCAGACATGTCTGTTTTGATTACAGACGATTTGATTATATAGCTGGTGACCGATATGAGGTGACACGGTTTGGACTCTAAATGCCTACATGTCATTATTATGACAGGATGACAAACATTATTAATGAGACAGAGTATGAGGGGATTGTGGAAGGGTGTGATGCAGGACGGGACTCTCTGGATATAGCAGGTGATGGACATAATCAGTAGAATGGCTGTACCTGTGCGCTTGAAGTCGGCGCACAGTTTGAGCCTTTTGCGAATGCTGCTTTCAGAGTGTGACGGGAAGGCCTTTTTAATGTCTTCCATACGGATTCTCCGGGGCCGGTCCTTGCTCTTCCAGAAAAGACGATAGATGAACACCTACGACAGGGGAGGATACAGAAGCAGTTGTGAGGATGCCTGTTTGAGCACACGTGTGTGTGCGTGCGTGCATGTGTGTGTTTGTGTGTCCCTTGGTGTCCCTTAGCACCTGTCTGAGAGCAGGAGAACGTGACTGTACCTGCAGGAAGTCTCGGATGTGCGTGTTGGCACGTTTGGAGTTGGGCCCAGGCACCTCGAAAAGAGGGCACTCCTGGCCCACCACAAAGATGTCCACCACCTCACGGACGTAGTAACCCTGCCGCGTTCGCAGGACCAGGAAGTCTGTCTCTGGGACCTTGTGCAGGTAAATCGGGGCGCGGAACAGGTTGTTTTCAAACGCCTGGATGAGGAGCACAAGAGAACACACTGTCACAGAACTGTTAGGACTGAAAATCAAAAGTGAGCAATAGCTGAAGTTGGATCTTATTCAAAGTGGATGCACGGGTGATTTGAGCTGAGTGGAGGTGCAGACACTGTAGCCAAACCAGATCTCTTCTTGTACCTTTGAGGAAAAAAGGAAAGAATGGCTGCGTGACATAGCAGAGGTGCTCAGACAACACATGAATCATGAATGAACTGACAGCATTTTTCTCATGCTACTCCACACATTATGCACACTGAAAAAATGAATAGTAAGAAAGAAGGACATAGCAGAAATATTCTTGGCCTACAAAAATCAGTTACACCTTTACCACTATAATGTTACCATCATGGCAGCTGTTGCCTGACTAACCTGCAGCAGCTGGCCTGGGTGAAGGGACCCCAGGAAAGGGGATGTGTGGCAGTACACGGTCTCTCCATATTTACAGTCTGGAGCTCCAGGATCCTTGCCGGGTTTCTGCAGGGAAACACATGTTGTTGAACTGCACTGTAGTAACCTGTGCAGTAAGCTGCAAGCTGCAGCATCTGCCACTCACCCTCTTGTAATAGTTCTTGATTTTGGTTGCCATGCCAACTTGCATGATGAGAGGGGGGAACTCCTCACTGTACTCGGCCAGGATAAGATCCCCGTCTTTGCCCGTGAGGTCCTGCGCTGTGCGCATGAAGAACATGTCCCCCCCGCCAGAGGCCTGTCGCTCCTGCTCCCTCATCTGCCCACAGACACAGGGGTGAGGGAGAAATTCACCATCTGACACACACACTAACGACAACTTCCACCTACTGTAACACATACCAGTAAATGAGCAATTGCGCGCACACACACACACTCACATACACAGGGCAACTTCCAAATACTGTAACACACGCAAGCAAAACAGTATTCACTCAAATGAGTGGCCACATGCAGGTCATTCAGACATAGAATTGGGAGAGAAAGAGGAAAGCTGAAAGGCTGCAGGAGAGAGGGGGGTGAGACCAGGATAAAGCATACCTTTGCCTTCTTCTTAATGTGTTTGAGGAGGGGCTGTGCAGGGTGGGGGCCTGGCTGGGACAGCGCTCCAAATGAGTACTTCTTGAGTGTGGGCCGGTGGAACTGCCTCAGTTTCATGGGGCCCATGTGTGTGGGGAAGAATGGCTGCCTCAGCTCCACCGCAGGGATGGAATGCTGGTGAGAGACACACACAGAGTTTAGTTGGCAACGTCAGGACCACTACAGTCAGCTCATTCCATCAGGAAGCATTTCTGACATCCTAGATTTACTGAGCTCAGAACTCTGAATTCAAAAATTCAAAAGTCTGGTTAGCAGTTTAAATTATACAAAAAAGCTGACTGGCAAATTAGCTGACAGAAACACTGGAAAAGGTCATACATTTACTGTGTCAAAGCCATAAAGTGATTCATATTACAACTTGGCAAAGAGTATTTTCAGTAAGCATGTAATGAGGCGAAGGGAAGGCTACAATGGCCTAGGTCCATGTGACACCCACCTGGATAATATTACCCCCAAAGGTCCCCCTTAGGCCCTGCTGTTTCGGGTAGTAGAACTCGTCGTTAGAGAGGTTCCAGGGGTCCTTAACTTCTGGCTGGGACATGTTCTGCACAGAGGAACAGTAAGATTGCTTCAGAGACAGACTTACACAATGATGGGATCTTTATTAAAGTGGTCTTTAAACTAAGGATCATGTGGAATGCAGACTAATTCCTGTAGAGTCCCAGATAAGAATCATAGAGAAACAGAGGTAATAACAGAATGTTCAACTGAAGAATTCCACAGCTCATCTACTAAAAAGTCCAAGATATATTCTATGGCAGAATAAATATTCATCATTCTGCTGCATCTGATATATTATTCCAAGTAAAACTGATTTGAAATTAGATCACTGTGTGATCTGTGGCGGTAGATTGAGAAGTACTACTTTATCCCATGTCCCTCCTCCCTCTGCCCTTCATCTGACCTGCTGGGGCTCATCTTTGATCACCCCAGTTTTCCCCAGCAGAATACGGCTCTTCTTCAAAGCAGATTCCTTCTTGTTCTCCTTAGAGGGAGAATGTGATGTCCGCTCCTCCTTCTCATCTGGGATTTCTGCCAGGAAAGAGACACACGTGCTCAAAGATAACGTTTCAGCAATACACTTACATGTGATTAATGCTGTAAAGCATTCTGAATTGGATGTACCATTCTTACTGGCAAGTGGATTTTTGCAATTGGATTTGTTAAAATTGACTGTGCAAATGGATTTTATACGGCGGACTTGAAATCCAATTTATTTTACAAAACGGGTATTTTATAGTGTCAACATAACAAATTGCCTTTCAAACATATTGCCACGATATATTCAAAAATGAATGAACAGTGAGACAGACATAAAGAATAATGCAGAATGCAAATCATTTAAGCCAACCCAAAATGATGTTTTCATCATTAGGATCCAAGGTGAGGACAGGAGGTGACAGCATGCGGTCCATGGCCTGGTCATCCCAGATGATGTTGTCTTCCCAGCGGCCGTAGACCAGCTCCTCATTGTCAATGGGGAAGATGGAGAACCAGGGAGAATCATCCTCATGAGAAGCTGTGCAGGAGTAGAACAAAGGGGCAGAACACTCACAAATTAGGTCCTGTGCAGGGATGTAAACCATTGTGTCAACTGATCAACTGTCCTGTCAGTCACAAGCATGTGTCGACAATCAAAAGATAAACAAAATTTTATCAGGTACACTTTCCCCCAAACCACTGAAAATGAAAGAGGACCATTAAACATTTCTTAGTGGTGCTGCATTATATTCTAGTAGGAGTGGGGTTTTCTCTTTCCTATCCCAAGCAATTCAGTTGAAGAGATGGCTACCTTGCACAGGACTAGCCTATACTGCAGGCTTATGGAAAAACAAGTTTTATTTCTTTGACAGAAAAATAAGTAATTCAGTTCAGGAACTGCTGTTATATGATTCACCTCTAATGTGAGGCCTAATTTAATTTCATTTAATTTCATCAATATGTTGCTGATATGGTAGATTGTTTATTATGATGCACTTTTAAAATCAGTATAAATGGTGAATACAGCACAACTGATCACAACACAGAAAGACATTGCAGTGTGGTCCAACTTTTGTAAGTGGTCAAAAAGACTCTAGCTTGCTAAATTCAGAAAATGAAATATAAAGCATCTAGCTAGCAATATAAATGTGAATTACTTTACATTTATAAGCAATCCAGCAATGTATAAAACCCTGCCAGCCAAGACAGCTACCAGTCTTAACACTCTTTTCTTAATCTGATCTGCCTAGATGGTTTCTTCTATTCCTGCCTTCTCCCTGTCAAAGCAGTGAACACCAGCACTTCACCATCACCAGCATGCTGACTGCAGCAGACAACCTTTTCTTTAATATAGCATCCCAGTGTACCTTGCTGGTCCAGGTTGTGTTTGTCCCTCTTGCTAGATCCAGAGCCAAGAGCCGGGGCTTTGGGCATGGGAGGAGGGGTTGGGGGCACCAGCTGGGAGTTACTGCGGCTCAGACCTGCACAGTACAGACAAGTAAAAGAGTCAAAGATAACAACACACAGCACTGTCACACAAACATGCAAGTTTAGTCAAAGGCGTGGGTACATCTGCCAGACTAACAGACAAAAGCACGGCTGCAAACTAAAGAAGTCACTGTGCGTGGTAGTGGATTAAGTGAAAAAAGATGGTAATACAGGTAGATGACCAATTTATTTTTGCTGTGGGAATGGGGTCTGAAGGTCACTCACCCTGCTGAGCATTGTACGCGTTGGCATTGCGGGTCATGCTGGAAGGCAGCCAGCCAGCCAGACTAGCGCGCTGGGTTTTAGTGCCCTTGTGCTTGACATCCTCCCCATTCCAGATAATGTCATCTTCCCATTGCAGTTGAGTCACCATTAAGAAGAGCTCATCCTCCAGGTCTGGAGCTGCCTGCCCCTCTTCACTCTGCTCCAGACCCAACACACACAGAGACAGACACAGACAGACACACACACCCACCCACACACCCACCCACACACACACACACACAAACACACACACACACACACACACACACAAAAACACAGAGGAACAAGTTCAGGTAAGGTGTGGCACAACAGACACCCACATTGTCACACCACAGTTTAGCCATTTCTTCGAGTCCCTACAAGATACTAATTATAGTTATCTTGATTATATATTATAATTAATCATGCTGTTAGCAGCAACAGGCCACACAAGACACATGACAAAACAATTATTTTACGTGACGAGAATATACCTGCCAGAAAAATTGCTTATTACAGCTTTCAGAACACTGAAACTGGACTATCACACGAGTAACAGCAAGACATTTGGCTAATGTGTTAAATGTCTGTGTAGGGCGTTTCTTTTGATATTGTGATCAGAAATGGGGCAAATTCTTGACTTCACCTTGAAAACAAATGCAGAGTACCAGATTTAAAACGAATCATATGTTGTCCCTGACATGACTGAGTGAGGACCTTCTCTCTCCACTATGAATTATCTACTACATGTACCAATTTAACATTGCTGGATTTGAAATTAATTTTGTCAACTTTATGGTCGAAAATTATGACTGATGAACTATAGAGAAACCACAGTGGAACAATATCAATTTTAACAACATTCAAAATAGATTGTTCTATTCCAAATGTCAACATTTCCCTATAAGGAACTGTCCACACACGTGGTTGGGATCAGACCTGAGAATCAGCCTCTCTCTATGCAACATCTTCAGTGATAAATCACACACTTTCTATGACAATGTCCTTGTGCAGCATTCAGCTATTTGTGGGTCTGAATTAGTAATAAATGAGGGCTGCAGAGTGTATTTCCAGGATCAGAATCAGATGGGCATCCAAGATGTGTTAATATAACCATCACTTCACAGACTGGCAGGTGCAAAAAAGTGTGTTCTCTCTCTACATAAGGCAAGAGATCCAATTTAAGAAGTGAAAACATACATAATATACCCAGTTTAAACACAATACACATGCAGCTTTACCAGCACGGAAGAGGCTGACATGGGAATATGGTTCCACCTAAGAGGGGAGGTCTCACCTCTTTAGAGGATGTGGGCTGTGGCTCCTGCCCCTCCAGCTGCTCCTCCCTGAGATGGAAGCCATAGTGGAAGCCGCTGCCATCTTCCGGCACTCCCAGCATGTCGTACCACAGCTGCGCTGGCCCATAGCGCCACTCCGCCACTCTGGGCCGGGACTCGGCCACCTTGTCTCCATCACCAGCCACCTGGGAGAACTTGGACTCCACTGGGGCCATCATGGTGATCTAAGAGGGAGGGGGGGAAAGACATGGGGCTACAAAACTAGCAAACGTTTACCAGCACACGGCCAGGGTTAAAACCTTCCAAAAGCATGGGCTATCATATGATAACATTTACGAGTTGAACAGAGTGCAGCACAGTGGTGTTCCAACAGATGGCCTGCAGACTAAACCATCTCTCTCAAGGCTGGATCTGTAGCACTCAGACCAATATGAATATATTGTTTCTCTTCCTCCTTGGGAGTAATTGTAAAGAGCCTAATATGTCAGCAAAGTGCATCTCCGCGTTGCAGATAGCAGTCCTGACCTCATCATCAGAAAGACACTGCTCCGGGGGTGGGGGCAGGGCATACTCGTAATCCCAGCCCGATTTCTTCTCAGGCCCTTGCTCCGCCTGCTCAGCTTCGGGCGGGGGCGTCCCGGGCTGCGGGTCCCGGTGCTTCCGTTTGCGCTTCCGACGGGCGCTGCGCCACACGGACGGCATGTTCTTCCCCGGGCCAAACAGGCGCAGGAAGCGGAGAACCTTGTGGGGGAGAAAGCGGTCACAGCCAAGCCTGACCTCCTGCCAAAACTCCAGCACAGGCAGACCGGGCCTGTTGCAAGCTGAACTGGAAGTTTCAATTTCTTATTATTAAAAATGGTTTGTGTACCACTGCACTCTAACCACTTCTGTGAGGAACCATAAAAATCACAAAAATCAGCAGACAGGGTTGTGCTCAAAAAAATTTCATTGATAAAAGTTCATTAGTTCATTTATTACTACAGACAAGGGAGCAGCAGAACAAAGAACAACATTTCATGCACACTGATGAAGGTTTCACAGCCAAACATTTGTTCTTTGTGCTACTGCTCCCATGTCTGTAGAAATAAATTAATAAACTGAAACTTCTTCTTTTTTTAGTGTGACCCCATCTACTACTTTCTTCTAATTACAAATTTTAGAATTGTACACGATTAAAAATACAGTAGAGTTTCAGTAATTTGGAGAAGGATAGTTTTGTGACAACAAATTCATGCAGTCTTATTCCCACCAAGATGACGTACCTTGCCAGGCCTGAATTCAGGGAAGAGCTCAGTGACACCAGGGAGAGCTTTGGCTGCATCCTTCTGCATGATCCCTGCCAGCGGTAGGGTCAAGCTACCCGGTGGCCCACCAACTCCTGGCCCCTGGGTAGGCCGATCTGTCTCAGACTCAGAGTCAGAGGAGCTGCTGAAGTCCACTTTGTCCCCCAGCGATGAAGGGGCAATGATGGAAGGCAGGATGATCCCATCACCTTCATCCCCCACTGCTGTGAACAAATGAGATCTATGACCAAATGAAATCTCAACGCAACTATGTTGCGCTTTACATAGCATAACAGAGCTCCACTGTCTCTCTCCAGGCCTCACCACTTGTAGTCTGTGTGGAGGGCTCCTCTTTCTTTCCTGCCAGTGGTAGAGTGGGTGGGGGTGGTGGGGGCATTAGTTTGGCATCTATGTCTTCACAGTCAGCATCATAGTCATCCTCATCATCTGAAAAGGGAAGAGTGAGGGAGAGCACATTTGAGTGACAGAAAGAGCATGAATAAAATTCAAATGACCACAGACAAATCAAAGTGTGTTTCAAATAAAAGCCACCAAAGACAGGACACGGTGTGGACAGTCAGTCGTATGATACAGTATTCACAACATTTACAGCGTATTTAGACTCATCAAACATCATCATTTACTTCAGTTACAGCTGAGTTGAAGGCAAAACCCTGAAAGTGTTCCAGTTGAGATTGAGAGTGAGAGAATGACAGGCATACTGCTTGTGTGTCTAACATGTGTTTGTATGTGTGTGTGTGAGGGGAAGTGAAAGACATGGGCAAAGACCTGTCCTCCTGGAGGCCTGCAGGTTTCCCATTGCCTGCCGGTATTTGCGGGTTTCATCCTCAGCCACCTCACTGATGTCCGAGTAATCCACCGCATCCTCCGTGCTCTTCACCCAGCCTGCAAACAAAGGGAATCGGCACAGTTATGATCCATGTTCTCTTCACACTGAGCCCAGCACTTCCACATGCTGAATGATAAAAGCTACACTGGAACCATGAGCACCCGTAACTTTGTTGTCCTGGACAATGACAATGAAGCTCTCTTATCTCCTACCCTCTGCGTCAGTGCCGCTGGGGTCCTTCTCCCCCTCAGCCACATCCTCCTCGCTGGCAGTGATTTCCGTGAGGAGTGTGCCCAAACCCAGGGAGCCCAGGCCAGCCAGGTGCTTCTTAGACTCCTGCAAAGAGGTGAGTGAGATAAGAATTCTCAAACAGGAGACCACGGTGCCAAAAACATACCAAAAAACAGGAATTTTCAAAATGGGGAATTTTTCATGGGAATTAATGGGAATTAATGGGATTTTATGGGAATTAATAGGTTTTTTCACCACTGACAGCTTTTGCCTCTATTTTCTTTACTATCAACTGAAATATACTCTTCATTACAAAAAAAACAGGCTTTTTTAAGGTTGAATTTTAAGTAAAACTGAACTTCCTAACATTTCTTGAACTGATTTACATGATTTTACTTGTTTTATGTCCTTTTATCCCTTACCTTTGTTATGAGGTAAAATCTTCTGTATATTATACACTAAAATCAAAATGTATGAAATCAAACTAAGTTGAAAAAAAAAGTTAAAAATTAAATTAAATTAAAATCTCATCTTTGAGGGAACTTGCTGCATTTGGTCAAAAGGTTTTTTTTACATTCTCTACAATGCACACATTCCTGTCATTAAAAAAGTATAAGTCAAGTCTGTAAACTTTTGACATTTACACTAGGGATGGTGAGATTCACCAATTCGCATTGGTGCACCGGCATAATGTTCACAATGCAATTGCCCCGATTAAAAAAGTGTGCACCGGATACAATTTGGGATGAACTTGGGATGCATCGTTTCTAACATTTTTGCATTGGTAAAATGTGATTTATTTATATATAATTATTAGTAAAGTGCCCTATGCCTTTATTATTTAGAAATGTGACCAATAATTTGTGACCAATAATTTTATATTTAGATTGATTCCTCCTCTCTAAACTGTTTCTCAAGCACGCTCTCTCATCTCCACTGCTGTCAGTGGCCAATTCTCGTCAAGTTTCTTGGCCAAGTCTCACGCGAGTTGGAGGCGTGTCCGGGCGAGTCACAGATTATCATGGAGGGGGAAGAGCTACTTTCCACCGAATTGCTACAAATGAAATGTTTGGCGACACTTCGGATTTTTCAAGAGAGACTGACAATTTGACAAGACACATGCAATTTGCAAAATATGCCGTGCCGCTATAAAGAAAAGAAACAGCATAAATGAGATGCTAACTGAGTTGCAGTACTAGAAAAACAAATATGTCAAGTAAAAATGGCACTTTTTTAGTTATTTTATGATTTGCTGTCTGCTTAAGAAGAACCAAAGAAATAAAATCAAACTATCTGTACCATGTTGAATTGCATAGCATCATATTCTTTTGCATCGCATCATATCGCGTTGAATCGCATTGTGTTGAATCAAATCGTGTTGAATCGCACTGCATCGCAATGGGGTGAATCGTATCGTATCGCATTAGTAGTTGCTTCCTATCTTTAATGTATCAGATCGTTGGCAATGCATCGAGATGTGTATCGCTTTGGCCTCAGTGATGGAGATGCACATCCCTAATTTACACAATGTACTGAAATGTTTTGCCGTTTCCATTACATTACATTATTGTCATTTGACAGACGCTCTTATCCACAGAGACTTACAGGGGTTACAATTTTTGCTTGTTATCCGTTTATACAGCTGGATATTTACTGAGGAAATTCTGGGTTAAGAACCTTTCTCAAGGGTACAGCAGAAGCACCCCTGCGGGCAACCGAACCAGCAACCTTGCGGTTATGAGTCCTGTTCCTTACCACTACGCTACACTGCCACCCCTTTCCAACTTATTCCAACTTAGAGGCTTTCTTGGCATGAATGCATGAACAGTGCTGCACATAGGGAAAGAAAAGACAGTTCTACCACATGTTGGGAAAACTTGTGGCCTTCATAAAGTCTTCCCTGATATACATCCCTGAAAGTCCTTGCAAGATATCTCTGCTGGTGCCTGTCTACTGTATCAAACTCAATATATTATCTTCTCCCCATCCCCTTTCATTCTACCCACTTCAAACTGTTTTACTTACAGTGTCCAGAACAGTGTCATCTTCCAGTTGCCCATCTTCATTGATGTTTCCAAACAGGAAACCAGTGAGGGAAAATGGACGGTCCTGGTCTTCATCACTGTCTGAATCCGACATCCTTGAAGGGAAAAGAGGCTTATATATCCTTTCATACTCACATTCATTAGGCTTGCTGGTTTATGACTAATTCAGCAGGGCCTGAAACCTACCGCATCACAGCACTTTTTGATGCTTTCAGTAAATTTGGCGGGAAGTTTCAAAAAGGTTTGCGTTTCTCTTTACAACTGCCAAAGTTTACTTAATCTTTGTCATCACTTTACATTACAACAGCGGTTGGTAAAGAACCAGTGACGGTGTTGCCACTCAAAGTATGGCAACAAAATCCAGTTTGCAATGTTCATGTCAAAACCAGATTCAGGTGCCACACCAGGTATTTCACTTTTCAGAAAACATTCCAGCAAATGTTTGAAATACTTTACATCTGCATGACAGGTGGACTACAACCTGTAGCTGGAGTCATGATTAATTTGAGCCAGAACTGAAACTGCCACAGACACTCTTTAGACCACCTTCCAAGTCTGACCACTTGCAGATCACCCTGCAGATCAACCAAATTCCCATAGCACACTGAACAAATGCCTTTTTATTTGGGAGATGTGCCAAAATGTGTGGCACCACCTACATACTGGCCAACAAAGAGACGAGTACAATATGCAAATCCTTGGCAAAGTAGCTACATACAAAAAGTGCATCTTTGAAATAATGCAGCGTAAGTGCACAATATCCACTTTCAACCTCAATGTATAAACGATGGGGACGAGATTCAGAACGTATGCATCCTTTTCATGCACATTTCATAATATTCATTAGACTGTTGTCATAAGATTATAGGAACAGAACGTTTTACAGGCAATTATCAGCAGCAACTGATGGGCAAAGTTAGTGCCGGCTACCACTGCAGGGAAGGGAAAGTTAGCTAACTCATTAGCTGGTTAGCGAGCTAGCATGCCGAAATAACTAGTTACGCGTAGTCTGGGATAAATCCGCTTTTATTTGCCTTTAACAACTCGGATGTTTGTTACATTGTCAGAATGAAAAATGAGAAGTAACTTCCTAGCAAGTTCGACATCGATTCCCATCTCATGAACAGCGAATGAGCTAGCTAGCCTTTGTTTACGTTTTTTTCTTGTCCAATCCACTGATTTGCATTAGCTACCTGCTAATACAACCAGTCCAGCAGAATGCTATGTTGCATACCTGCAAAACTCACAAAATGAGACTAGCTAGCCAATTATCTATACTTTACCTTGGTACCCTCGGTTAGAGGCCTTCTATCCCCGGGCTAGAGTACTCCTTGCTGCTACTCTTTAAATGCTTTTTCACCGCAGAGAAGCGTCCAGGAGACAGTAGCTCATAATTTCTGTTTCTTAGTCAGTATAACGAAAAGGGGCGACGGAGGAATGGGATAATGTAATGTTAGAAAATCTTTCATGTAAAGTCCAAAATCCACTTTTACTTTTGTAGTCACGAAAAATTCAGATAACAGTGAGGACCACACACGCTTTCACATCCGATGTTACACTCCTTCGCTTCCGTCTACTACCGTCGCAAGACCGAATACAAGAGTTCCGCCCCTATAGGCCGTAATCAGGATTGCAGCCTTTACTGTGTTCAAGCTTCGCAATGAGACTCGCCGGTCTGACTTGAACAGCAGCCTCGAAGACAGAAATGTCCCAAACGGAGCGAATAACAGAATTTATTTCAAGAATACTCTGAACACGTTATTCTGCCCTCTTTGATAGACTTCAGGTTGGTCTTTTATCCCAGAATCCATTCCGTATGACACCCAATGTTGCGGCAGACCCTGGTTTATTTTACTGGAGGGCCATTCAACCGAGGAGCTCCAGTTGTAAAGGATGACATTGCCATGACACATTAGAAGGTATCAGGTCATTCTAAGCAGTTCATCAGAACAGTTCCATTCCACAGCCAATAAGGTGGACAGGGGTTTGAAGTAAAGAGACCAGAAGAATGGCAGATGAAAGAAAGTGGTGGTGCACCAGGATCGACTGACTCCTTATTTCAAACACCAAAGATGGTAGATGCTGGGGTGCACCTGTACTGAATGTGGGAGAGGTCCTCACCTTCATGAGTGAAATCTGAACACCTGTTCTCATTGCACGTCTAAATTCTAATGGCCATTGTCATTACCAGTTGAGCTAAAGGCAATCACCTATCTCCATGCATCGTCTATGCAAGGATAGGATGGGCATCCTTTACTGACACCCTTGAGACAGCGTAGGTCCATGCAGATAGCTGGCATCACCAATGGACTCTTACAAGTTAAAAATTCTCATCTGCTGTAGCTGTTGTTCTGCTTCCTCTTTTCAATGAATGGACAGTTGATACAGGGCCTGGCAGGTGGAATGTACTTTCCCATTGGGGAATCATACATTGCATCAAAGAATATTATCATTAAATATTATAAAAAGAATATCCCTACAGAATGTGTCACTCTAAACTGGTAATTCTCATCCTCAAAGCAGCCACTTGTTCTTCTTTGATGGATAATCAAAGCTCACTCCAGGTCTTGCAGTAGGCTTTCCAATATCAAGAGGCAGCAGTGCTATAGTCAGGGAAGAACCAGTGTCTTGCCTGCTTTGTGGACTGACCCGGCTGATCTGGCTCCTTGTAGGATGGCTTGGTGGTCATTGTACCAGAAGACATGAAAATCGGTGTCCACAGTCGATCAGCAGAGGCATTCCCGTCTCTGGATGAGATGTGGTGGGCTCACTCAATCTCAAGTGCGTTTAATAGGTGGTATCTAACATCAGAGCATTTTCTGCAGGTAACCAACAGGATCATCACTGTCCTCTCCATTTCTCAATCCTACAAGCCTTACATTACAGTTTAATTACCTCACATTTCAGACTTCCCCACTAATGTTTCTGTTAGTCAGTATTCAGCTTCACATGGTCTGGAAAAAATCTACTACCTATTTAACATGTCTGCCATGAACTATGAAGGGCTCTATAATGTAAAGCCCTTGATTTTCTGCTCAAACTGTGACAATGGGAAATGAAAAGCTACTAGTGTTAATCAGTAACACACACAGAGACCAATATTACATTTTATTTAGCATAGTTCTTAAAAACCATTTCACTGTTAGTTTTTATACAAATACACATTTTTTAAACAAATGACAAAATAATCTCTACAAATAAAGTTCCCATTTTACATTTAGTACCACGCCAGTGAGGCACTTCCTGTATGGCACTCAGTCATCTGTTCAGTTTTGGAAGCATACTGTTATTATCAAGGACAATGGAAAGAAATTTTTACTAACGGTTCCCCAACTCATTTGCAATCAGCCATACATGCAGTCTCTCATTTCTGGCAGAATATTTATCATTTGAGAGTATCTTATGTTATGCATATATCCATTCCAAGCACATACTGAGAGCTACTCACATACACAAAACCTGAGATCACTTCACTGTCTTACAAAAACCATCAATCACTTCCCCAAGTTTACATGTTGGATAACTACCACTACATTTCTCACATGAATAGCTAACCAAATATAAGTCTCTCTAGCTCTTCCTCTCTTACAGCCAAAAAAAAAAAAAAAAAAAAAAAATCATAAAATTCTGTGTCTTCACAGTGCCTTTGTTTAGCTGGAAGTCATCAGTTCCCTGTATCCCATGTCTTTATTCCCATCATCTACAATTAAGGACCAGATTCAATTTAACCCTAGAGGTGTTTGCCCTCAACCTGAATTGTACCGAAATTTGTGAATTGTTTCTTCTGCAATGTGTTTGGGAGTTGATGAAATGAACATAAAATAAAGTGACAAGAGTCAAACTTATTTACTCTTATTCTCTTAGGTTAAACTGGATCTGGCTCTTAAGCTAACCAACACTTTTTTATCAGATCCCAAAGTCATTGATTAGTAAACACCCATATATTTAAGGCAAAATAAATCCATCGACTTCCCCAGATCTGAAGAATGTGAGACAACAGCTCTCAGCCAGGTTTCAGGGAGTCCGCTGGGAACAGTTACCTGCCGTAAATGCACCAATACTACTTATATAGTTAATGTACAAGTGGAAAAAGCCCCTTTAATGGGAATATATTAAATGCCAGTTGAGCACAGCTGCTTAACCATGACAACCCTGAACCAGGAGGCCACAGTTTTAACATTTAACTTTCTTGACCATCTCAAAAGGGAGATGAAGGATGAGGCTTGAATTCAGAGTGTCTTTCACATAGTTCTGCATTGGACCAGACCAATGCATCCAAGTATTAGATGGGTTGGTGAGGGAATTCACCTGTAATGCACAACAAATAACTCAGCAAAGCAAGTTATGTTGTAAGGGGTGTTGTGAAATTAGGCACATTTTATATATGGGATAAATTCTGTTACAGGCAAGCAATGAAGATTTGCTACATTCAAGCAAAGTGCCAGTCACACTATTTATGCTAGGCACATGTTTAAAGTAAAACATGATCTCTGAGAGAACTGAAATGTTGCTCTTCTGTAGCTTCTGTAGCTTGTGAGACAAGATACCTACTCCTGATAGCTCTGCTAGTATATGCACCTCAACAACTCATGCAACCACAGCATCAGGGCTAGGTTGAACTGGCAAATATACTGGCAGAACTCATTTCTGCACCAGTACAGTATAAATCAACATCCTAGATAGCACTTTCAATGTTAGCCATTTTTTCCACTAAATCTTCAGTGGAGTCTGAAAATTGTTGACACAGCATCAAAACCAGGGATAGACACAATATAAAATCAAAATTACAATTTATAGCATGTTTTTAAGCACACTGATTTTTTGGCAAACAGTATAAAAGTCATTGCAGTTACACTATAATATGTGCACTTAATGCTATATACTCAAGGCATCTTCAATTTGGAAAAAAATCAATAGAACATGAAACACATTTACTTTATTATAAATACAGTACATCATTGTTTCGATGAGTCTCCTTTAAGAAAATGTTTCACGTCATTGGTCATTCATTTTAAAGAATTAAATTTTAGATGAAAAAATAGTTTCAATGGGCTGGACCCATCAGATTGCTGATCTATTCTTTAATATAGTGGTTAAGAGGTATACCTTAGGACAGGCTAATCACTTGTCATCTTAAGAAACCCTGTTCAAGCTTGAATGCTTGACCATACTCAGATTGCTTCTGCTGTTATTACATCATGTTAGCCCCCTGTGCAGGCTGGCAAAGTGTAGCACAATAAATACCTCACCATTTCCAGAACTTTATCAGGAGACAGTAACTGGGACAGTCTGCAATGCTGAAATCATGGATGTCTAAACATTCATCTGTCAGCTTGTGTGACATTTAAGGCTATGATGCCAAGAGAAGTGATCACTAACTAGCAGTCTTTGCAACTGAGGGGGCGATGTGCAAAAAAAGGCATGGCCCCACTGTGTGCATAGAAAATGTTTGGACGCTTATGCTTGTTTGGTTTAAATGCATCACACTGAACTTCATATTAACTTAACCCTGACACTCACATTTTGGGGGATAGCAGGGCAGAAGACAGAAATCATTGTTCATTTTCTCCCTGGTACTTTGTCAAGCCACTGAGGGGAGTAAGGAGCATGGCAGGAACAGAGGCTTCAGGCTTCAGGGTTGTGAGACATCCTCAACAAAATATCAACAAAATATTTCCACAAGAAAAAGCAGCACTGCAGTTAAGAGGGCTTCTTTAAAAAGTTGCATTTCATTGAATAAAGTGGTAAGTGGAGAAACAGTATACAAATTTTCCAAATTAATGAAAAAGCAGTATACCAATTTAATATTTTAGAAATGTAACCCTACAAGACGCCTTCATCTGAGAAAGCCAACAATGGAAAGTAAGGCTACAAGAAAACCAGATACAGTTATGTGAGTCACCTGATGGGAACCAACACTGCATACAATGGAATGCATTTGGCTTTTGATTATTTCGCTTGTCTTGAACAGCAAAATACGAAAGAGATTCTAGGTCCACTTTCTTTGGATTTAGCTTCACTATACCATTTAGACAAAGTGATTTTCACTGACCACACTTACATTAAATATTCTAAATAAGTGATTCAACTGACTTCCAGCCCATTAGAATTAGGATTGGTACCTTTAATATACTATACTAGATTCATTATTACAGGTACACAACAGCCAGAAGATCTGACAATCAAAATTTTGTTGCAATAGTGAATCATTGCACATGACCAGATGGTTCATACAACATGAGACACTCAGACCTACATCACTGCATCAATCAGGTCTAAACCAATCTAATCAAAACAAGAGAGCTTTAAGTGACACTAATTACGTGTTGATTTCTCTCTTCAACTATGCTTATCATGCAGATTTCATCAGACCAAATGCGTTACTCTGTCATTTCTCATCAATAATGGGGGAGTGGAAAAGAAAATGAATAATAATGAGCTTCTTCCATTTTGGATGAAGTCGGGGTTGAAAGTTCTGAAGGCACTCAGAGTTTTGAAAGTTTTGAAGAAAGGTCTTTCAACTGGAGTGGCCTTGATCAAGACTGTTTCCTGCTGATTCTGCTCTTGCAGAAGTCTGCCCTTGCATCAATTTCAGCTGTTTGCACAAAAAAGTGTGGTTTATGACTACAGTCATGGTGATTCTGGATCTGTGCTTCATGGCATGTAAAATCATTAAAACCTGAAGGACCAAAATAGTGTGAATCTGAAAGCAGGCACATTTTACACATGGTATTCATTCCAAAGTGGAAGTGAGGCCACAGTACTGGGCTTTCGTCACAGATGGGTGAAATACAGAGATGTAGCCATCCACTGCTATTCCCTTAGTACCTTCACTTTGGTTTTTGATTTGGGATATCAAAGTCCACATGTAAATTATTCCAAATATGTACAAGTTCAGGGACGAGGGGTTAAGCAAGTATTAGCAACAGAAGCGCTAGATGTAGTGTGTAGTGGCCAAGACTTGGGAGCTGAGAATGCCAAGCGCATCAGGTCCACCTCTTCCCGCAGTCTTCCCCACCTCAGGACTATAAGAGGATGCATTTCTTGGGGCTCTTCTTAGTGGCAGGGTAGAGCACGGCTCGCACAGCCTCGGCAAACACCTCCCGCACACCCTCCTGCAGCAGTGCAGAGCACTCCATATACTTTACGGCACCGATTTGCTTGGCCAGCGCGCTGCCTTGCTGGGGGGTGGTGGGGGCCAAGCCCTGCTCCTTTAGCTTAGCCACTGTTTCACTGTCGGACCGTAGGTCCCGCTTGGTGCCCACCAGCAGAACTGGCACACTGGGACAGTGGTGCGACACCTCAGGGTGCCACTTGTGCCGCACGTTGGCGTGGGAGGAGGGGCTGCCGATGGAGAAGCAGATGATGAAGACGTTGGTCTGCGGGTAGGAGAGCGTGCGCAGGCGGTCGTACTCCTCCTGGCCTGCCGTGTCCCACAGGTTGAGGCTGACAGTGCGCCCATCCACGCTCATCTGGGCACTGTAGTTGTCAAAGACAGTGGGGATGTACTCCTCGGGGAAGGCGTTCGTCGTGTAGGAGATGAGCAGACAGGTCTTTCCTACTGCCCCGTCGCCCACCACCACACACTTGATTGTCTGCATCCTTCCTTCATCCACACAGGCTGCAGGGGCTGCACAGAAAGGAAGGTTGGAAACATCAGTGAATGCAGGGGAGCAAAGACATAAAAAGTAACCTGTCAAGTGGCATTCAGAAATTCAACTCATTAAGGAAGAGAGCGAGAGGGCATCAGTGCCCTGAGCTTTCCAACAAATCCTGGACCATGCAAGAAGCAGGAACACACTTTTGAAACTTAAACTGTGAATATCACACTATTTACATGCACTGCTGTGGAGAACATCCTGAGCATAAAAGTTTTTTTATGGTGATCTAACAGGTCCACAAAAAACTGGCAGACTAGCTGCTACGTTGACTCTTGCTTTCAGGGGTTGACACACATTGTCCTCAATATGTATCCTGTGCACTTGGTGAGTCTTTGCTCTTCTGTATTTGGACTAATTACGCATTATTAGCATCGGTTTAGCTGTCAGAAGAGCCCATGCTTTATTCAATATATTTAGTGAAACATGTATAAATCCTACACTGACGATTACAAATACTTTAAGGAGTCCTACACCGTTAGCCTTACAGCTATTAGGAGGCGTGGACATTTATACGCTTAGAACTAGGTGAAACCTCACAATAAACGTATATGGGGGGGTTTGACATCGACGTGATTGTAAAAAGCGTGGGGCACAATGACAACTCTATCCACGAAGCATTCAGGCACAAACCTTTCATTTCAGGAGCCATCTTTCTCAGACAGAAACGTTTTCTAACGTACAGAATTTAACGCACATTCACTTTCCCATTGCTAACTCTGTTCGCTAGGTAGCGTTTTCATGGCTTCGACTTACATAAGCTAACACTACAAACATATCAAGTTAGCTATAGTTAAGCAGATTTCGGTCTAGATATCCTCTAAAATACCCAACGACTTCTCCAAGCTTTGACTGAATGAATTATGTGAAAATGGAAAGGTAGTAATCCAGCTAGCTAGCCATCTAAACGAGCAAACGAATATACATGAGTTTGTGTACTAAAGAATGCGTGACTACTCAAAAACATATCTGCGTTATCTACCTAGCAATCCAATTAATCAAGTCCATATCTAGCTAGATAGCTAACTTAAAATTAACTTAATCGTTAGGCTGATAGCGAGACAGCAAAGTTGCTAGACAATTAACTTAGCTAGGTAGCCAGCTGCAGGAGCTGGGTTGCTGTGGTCGTAAATACCTTGCTAGCCAACTTAATTATTGGCTAGTTAGCTAGCTAAAGCACCATGCACTGAAGTAAAATTACAGCTAAGGACACACACGTGAGAGTTCACGCAACCTTAGGAAGAAAATTTACTTTAGCTGTCTCACCGCCTCTTTCAGGTCTCGCGCTCTCCTTCGTTCTCACTCACTCAACCTCGTATCCGGGGGGCGCTCCCACAAAATACCGACTACGCATGCGTCGCTGTGCACCACTGAACTCTGGTAAACGTAGTGTTAAATATAGAAACGACGCGCAGATATTTTTGTATTTCATAGCCTTGCAGGAAACTGTGGAGCCCCTTAGAATACGTGGTAGAGAAATAAAAATTCCCTTCTTAATTCGTACCCCCAATTTAACAACTGTACCCGCTGTTTAGTAAAACGTTCCATCGATTTATCAGTCTGAACCAACGATTTAGTTATTCGTACCCTCAAATTAACACGAATTCTTGGTAAGGCAGATTCGATGCCTAGTTGGCAGCTGTGTTATTGACAACAGCAGTTGCCCGTGCTGATCACGCACCAAACAATGTTTTTGTTTTCCATGCCCGTATGAAACCAATTTCAGTTAAATGGTATCTGCTCTCGACCAACACATTCATAAACACATTTCACAGAAAGGGGAAACACGTGGGTTTCGACTGTTAAATAGATGGCTAGGTTTACTAAACCATGGGTATGGAGCTTGGGAGCGAATGACAACATGCTTCGTTGTAATAACAACAGGGACTATGTTGAAAGTCGCATCATAAATTGCCCGTAAATGTTCAGTTTAAAATAGTGAAGGCCAGAACTGTGGTTGGGACATCTGATTTTAGATCAGAATTTAAAGGGAACCTCTGTTGGCAACAATACTGCTGACAATTATCTTGCACTAAGTTTGCCTTACCCAGAATTTTAGTTGATTTGTGGTTACAAATTACTAAGGCTGTGTCCCAAATCGCTCCCTATTCCCTTTATGGTGCACTACATTTTATGGCAGCCATTTTGTAGGGTGTGCTATAATACAAAAATAGTGTTCTACATAGTGTACAAAACTATGCCAAGAATGCACTGCCAAATGTATTGTCCAAGTGCAGTGCACTAAAAGTAGTGTATCCGATAATGCAATGCAATGTAAATTTCTCTCAAGACTCCATTTCTCTCTAATTTCCATTTTTTTCCTATTTTGTGATTTCTGAGGTGTCAATTGAATGGCCACTTCATCAGGTACACCTACCTAATAGGGAGTTGGGGTCCCTCTTTGTTCCTCAGAACAGCCTGAATTTGTCAGGACATGGACTCAAAAAGGTGTCAAAAGTATAGCACAGGGATTCTGGCCCATGTCAACTCCAGTGCTTCCCATACTTGGTGCTGGTGTTGGAATAGCTTTTTCCACCTCACTCCACAGATGCTTGATTGGACTGAGATCTGTTGACTAGGGAGGCCACTGCAGTAAGATGGATTCACTGTCATGTTCCCAGAACCATTCCTGGACAATCCGAGCCTTGTGGCATGGAGCACCATCCTGCTGAAGAAACCAATTTGCAGATGAATAAACTGCTGCCATGAGGGGATGCACCTGATTGGCAACGATGTTCAGATATCCTGTGGAACTGAAATGTCACTCTTCTCATATCAAAGCACCCAATATGTGCCAGAAAAACAAACCGCACACCACTACACCGCCACCATCAGCTGGCATTGATACCCAGCAGGATGGATCCATGGACTCATGGTTTTTGCCATGTTCTGGTCATCCCATCAGCGTGAAACAACACGAACCAGAATTCATCAAACCATGCAATATTTTTCCAATCCCCCATTGTCCAGTGTTTGTTTTCCTTAGTTCACTGCAACTGCAACTTCTTGTTTTTTTTTGCTGGAGTGGAAATCGGTTAGGTTGTTGGCTGCCATACCCCATCCATGACAAGGTACAACAGGCTGTGCGCTTTGATGTGCCTCTTTCAGCACCGCTGTTATACTCAGCTGTTAGTCTACTTACTATAACGTGTCTGTTACTCTGCACAAGCCTCTGTTGACCAATTTTATCAATGGTCTGTTTCTGACCACAGGACTGGTTTTGGCTGTATGTTTTTTGTGTGATGGACCCTTCTCGATACACCTGGATATACTCATACTGATGCATCTTGCACCCACTACCATGTTGTGTTTTGTTTTGCCCGTTCTCTGTCTGCACTGCGTGCGCACACACACACAATGCATAGATACTTGACTAGCATAGTCTGAACATCTGATACAGTAACTGATTGAGCAATAGTATCTAGAAGACAATGGTCAAAATTTGTTACATGGACCTGAGTGCAGGTACAGTGAACATGAGTTATTTTAGCACTGAAAAGAATCTATTGTAAACTTTAACTGTAAAATTAATTAATGTTCACTCTTCACAATCAAAAACTCATTTCTCTCCTTGGTGTTTTCTTTTTTAGTACCATTCATAGTTTTCTGTAACGTAGGATCATTACTGAATGGTGAGGGCATTAACATACTGATTGACAGCAGACTCTCACAGTTGATTGTAACTGATTCTTAGAATTAATCAGCCGGGGTGATCTGGTCATCTGGTTATACAAACTAACATAAATTTGATATAATATTACTTGACACAATATTAACTAGAATGCTTTACTTTTTTGTACATAATTGCACTGAAACCCAGAAATATATGTAGAGCTTTCTTTCACTGAGCTACAGGATTTACACCACTACAATTCCATAGTACAAAATACTACAACAACAAAAAAGTATTCAACATTATGAGAAGTAGGAACTAATAATGATACTTATCGATAATCAGACTTATGTTGCCATTTGTTCGAATGCTATGGTCTGTGAATACCACTTTTTCTTTTGTTCTGAATTGCAATGAATTCTGAATGTGGTTCTATTTCCATCATAGGCCTACATATAATTGCATGAATACCTAATAACAAAATACATGGACATTCCTCTGAGATCATAGTATATACACACCCAAAAAGGAGCCAAAGAGAACTCTCAAAATTCAACACGAAATCTCTTGTCAAACCAGGTGATAGTTAGCTCCATCCAAAGTTGATCACTTGTATGACATGTCTTGACCAAATATTAAAAATAAAACTTGAAAACCTGAAGCATGAGAAAACGACTTGGACACAACAATGTTTATTACTAAATATGATTAATGATTCTTTTTTTTCTATTTTGCCAGCCATAAGATATGTTTAACTATACTGGATTTTGCAAAGCAAACATGATTACAAGGTAACAGTTCGATTACGAAGAGACATGCGAAGTAACAAAGAATTACATGCAAAATCATGTTCTGCAGTAAACATTGCAATTTTTTCCAAATTTACTTTGCACAAAGAAAATGAAGAATACAACGTTCGCTTCTGCAGCAGTTCACCAGACACAAATTAATATTATTCAGAGATGATTTTAACAGATTGAAAGTCGGCACATAAAAGCTTGTAGCTAACATTCCAGCAATGCAACAGTGTGTCCGTTTGTTTTCCTTTAATATAAATCTTAACTCATGACTGGTAGAATAAAAGATGCGTAAAACCTGCCAGTGACTGAGACGCGAGTCTTCAGCACACCGCAATAGTACATGAAACATGGTAGTATCTATGGAAATAACAAAACCCGCTACGACCGCTGCTGTTACCCCTGCCTGTTAATTACGCACATTTGGAGGCGGGATCTGGACTTTTCATTGGCAGTGAGCTAAGAACATGAGATTTTCCCATTGGTTTTCACCATGGCGTTCTTGGGCTTCACCTTACAGTATTGGATACTACTCATACCCCCTGACTTTGTATCTTTATTTGGCCAATGAGGGAGCTTAATGGACTCAGCAGATGGTGACTTCATTCTCGTGACGTATATTCAGAGTGTGCTGCCGGTTGACTACAGGTGAGTTCTAGTTTAATTTCTGCAAAAAAAGGCATACCTTTTGCATTCACGAGTCTTGTTTCTCTTGTCTTCACGAAAAAGCTTGCTAACTAGCAACAGATGTTCGCAGTCTTGTCGGGTAAACGTGTCTTCCTAATTTATCTATGTTTTCATGACCGAATACCAAAGATGCTACTGTTTATTCTGACCACTACCTAGCCAGCTCGATCGCGAAATATTTTTCTCATGTAACTTTGTGTTTGCCTTATGTTTACTTTTTAGGGCTGAGCACTGCATGAGCTATTATTCCGCAAGTTAACTGATACAGAACTATGGCCACAAGGATACGACCGGTAGGTGCATTAGGTTGTACTATAGGGAAACACTCCTATTCTGTCTCGAACAAGTTCCATTAGACCGTAGGGAAGAGTTGCTCAATTTGTTTTTACGTTTAAGATGTTGATTTATTCTTGCGTTATTTCAAAAATTGGGATGTGAAAACCTTAAGAGAAGAGTACGATTTTAGTTGGCAAAGTAACTACGTGGTCATTAAATGTGGCTGTATTTCGTGTGTTAGTTATTTTAAAACACTTAAGGAACTGCACAGATGGAAGTGATGACAGAGAGCTAGGCCAAAGCTTATCCTAAACTTTTTATTCCCTCCCCCAGAGTAGCAAACGGTGCGCAGTCATTGGTGGTTCAGGGTTCCTTGGGAGATACCTGGTGGAGCAGTTACTGGATCGAGGTTACAGTGTCTCAGTGTTCGACATTCGCCAGACATATCAACTCCCCGGGGTTACCTTCCACCAGGGGGACCTGTGTGACAAGCAGGTGAGTCTGCCAGACAAGCAATTACATAGCACTGTTATGTTGTGTACCAGAACTGACACAAGCTGCATGTTGCACTTTGAGCAGTGACATCGCTCTGCTGTGCAGGCTGCAAGCAGTATTAACAAACCTTGGGCCTTGCTGTTTGTACAGTGAATCCAGGAATGTATGCTGTGTCCTCGACAAGGGTGCTTTGAACATAATGGTGAAGTTGTGTGTCTCCATCCTCAGGCTTTGCTTGCAGCTTTGCAGGGTGTGTCACTGGTGTTCCACTGTGCCTCGCCTGCTCCCTCATGTGATGACCGGGCCCTCTTCCAAAGGGTCAACGTCAATGGGACACGAACAGTGATACAAGCCTGTCAGGAGGCAGGTGTGCAGGTAGGGGGCATCAGTGAGACAAAAATACAGAAGCAGACTCTTGCATAGTCTTTCTTGAAGAGTGAAGAATCTTGACCTGCTAAATATCAGAGGAATTAGTTCTAAATTTACAAAATTAGTAAATCAAAACCTTGAAGGTTGAAGTACCAGTGTGTATGTAATTCCCTTTATGTTACAGAAAGTGGTCCTGACCAGCAGTGCCAGCGTTGTGTATGAAGGCACAGACATTAAGGATGGAACGGAAGATCTGCCCTATGCCAAGAAGCCTATTGATTACTATACAGAAACCAAGATCCAACAAGAGAGGGTGAGGTAACCCACAATAAGAAAATATCTTGACACAGAAGGGTATTTGTCATTAGTTTTTCAACTGGTTGCTTGCAAAACAGTTTTTGGATGTGAGCAGTTTAGAGCAGTGTAATCAGCCTTGTCACATTGGAGGAATTAGAATAGATTTTTTGAAGGAATATTTTGCAATGAGGTCAGACCAGCCTCATGATCAGTATTAAACAGTGCGTAGTGTGGAAAAATGATGCTTTGTGTTTATTGAGCTAGTTTTTTCAGTGATATGTAAGTAAATGTCAAACTGTGGTGTGTTGTTATTCTGTTGGGTAAAAGGGCCAGGCCTAAATATTTGCAGAGACATTGACCACATTCAGCCCTTTAAGACAGATTGAAAATGAGTTTTGGAAACAATTGTTGCATGGCAAAAACATGAAATATGTTACACTGTTCAAAAGTTGCTCTCACATACAATATCAGAGGCTCATCAATTTGGAAAAAGACATGCATTTCCTTTATGGTGGTCCTTTGAGTCTTTTACCCCTGTCTGTACCCTGGGTAGATGTCAAGCCTTTTGCATGAAACTAATTTGGGGAATTGAATTCAACATTGCTCTCCCCTCCTTGTCTCTCAGCTGGTTTTGGAGGCTTGTGACACTGAGAAAGGGTTCCTCACTGTTGCCATTCGTCCTCACGGGATCTTTGGCCCTCGAGACCCCCAGCTTGTCCCTATCCTAGTGGACACAGCCCGTCGGGGAAAGATGAAGTTCATTATTGGGTGAGTGCCCTACACTAGGGTCCAGAATTTTTGATCTACCAGTCCGGGTGGCTGGTTTGATTACATTGTCTGGACAGCAGAGGGTGTAATAAAGAAGTAAACTTGTTCAGTCTTGTTCAGCTTTTATGGTTTGCTCCTGACAGCACATTCTGAATGTGGGCAACTGTTTTTAGAAGCTATTTTTATTGTAGAAATATTTTTTAAAAAAGAAATTCCATAATATGCGCTTAATACATTTTGTTTGTAATTTTAATAACAAACTGTTATAAAATGTACAAAACATTTTTACCTCAGGAATAAACAAGGCATCTTGTTTAGTCATAATTTGTTTTAATTCAAGTTTTGTTCAAAGTATTGTGACAGTATCAAACCGTCAACCCAGTATTGTGTATCGAGCCATACCATGAGCCGAGTGTAGCGTTACACCCCTACTTAAATTCATGTTTGCAACGGGGCGTGTGTTCGGGCACTGTACATTTTAAAAGGGTTCTTTGACTAACATTGTAGGTTGTGATCATTTTATTCATTTATGCAAAAAACCTATCAGAGTGACTAGTGACCCTGCAAATTTGACCTGCCAAAGAGAAAATCTACTCGTACTGATGGCCTAAGGGTGTTAATTTTGGATCCTGTTACAATGTACACTTGGATGCCCTTTGTAGAAAAAACTCTGCTGTGTGTGTGTCTACAGTGATGGGAAAAATCTGGTGGACTTCACCTTCGTGGAGAACGTCGTGCATGGACACATCTTGGCTGCAGAACGCTTACGCCCTGAATCCCCGCTTTGTGGCAAGGTAAGGCCTGGCCTTTGTGTGAGTGCACCCTACTGAACACAAGCTTACTTTACATTCCACCCAGCCACAAACTGACCTGTTTTGTATGCACATGCCTATGTAGATAAAAGATTCCAAACATATAGGATCATTATAGGTGAATTTCTCATCACACTTTATATGGTTCATTTCATAAACAGAGGATATGAAAGCCAAATAAGAAGTGTGTCTACCCCCTTTTCTGCAGGCATACCACATTACGAATGATGAGCCTGTGCGTTTCTGGGACTTCATGTCCCAGATCTTGGTGGGGCTCGGTTATGACCCCCCTCGATACCGTCTGCCCTACTGCCTGGTGTACATTTTGGCTCTGCTGCTATCGCTGCTGGTGCTGCTCCTGCGTCCCGTTCTACAGCTGCGACCTACATTCACACCCATGCGTGTGGCCCTTGCCGGCACACACCACTACTACAGCTGCGCTCGTGCTAAGCAGGACATGGGCTACCAGCCGCTCGTCAGCCTGAAGGATGGAATTACTCGCACTGTGGAGAGCTACTCTCATCTACGTAAAGGAGTCTGACCATAGATGCCTCTGGGGTGGGTGGGGGGAGGTGGGGTTTGGGGGCTGGAACAATATCTGGACCTTGTACTTTTGTAGCAGCGTTTGAGCAGGTATGGGTGACCAAATGTGAAATTTAATTCTGAAAGTGGAGTGATTTTGTACTCTTTGAGTGTGTTTGAGCAGAATGTATTCGACTATACAGTGTAGATCATAAGTCATAATTAAAAGAATTCATGACTTTTGCATCTGTTATCTTCATAAGTTAATAATACTGTCTGCCTTCGCTTGTGTGGTGATACCATTTTTTGTCATTAGATTAGAGGGGACTAGATGTGTTAAAAGTCATACATAGTCTGTCTTGTTTCAATGTGGACATGACAGTAAAACTGTAAACGTATAAATGTCTTTAAAAATATTTAAACACTTCATTTAATTTGATGGCACTGTGTATTATTTATAGCCTGTCTTAAGGCAAACATACCACATGAAAAAATATTACAGGGCTCTTGATGCTATAAATACCGTGAGAAAGGGGAATCTACTTTCTGGAACGTGCTTCACTGTTTCTAACTGGATCCTATCGAAGTTGTGATGATCAGTGCTTCCCTTAACATAGCCTTTAGTGGGTGGGCTGCCCACCAGATGCGAGTTCCTGCCCACTAATTGCATCCCTCACCTCCCACCGCTTTTATTGTAAAATAATGCCCCTTACCACATTTTTTCTCCTACTACACATTCTTACAAATTACATTAAAACATTTATATTCCAATCAAAATGTCATTATAAGTTAATATTAAAACATTGCGTCTTCATCCTTTTACCACCATGGACAACAATGGAGAGATTAAACAATGTCATGGTTTCAAAGGCTAACCTACATTTCATGCATTCATCAAGAATCCAGTTTGCCTACTTTAAGTCCATGACAAACTTTTACTTGCAGCTGTCACATTTGCAGCTTTTTGTTTTCCTTGAAGACCTCATGTGCCCTCAAAATGAGGACTTCGAAGGGTCATCGACCCACTGATTGGATGGCAGTGAGTAGGTCTACAGGTGGTCTGGTAGCTTCACGCTATTGCTGAGATTGAGTTTTTTCACATAGTATCCTTAGTTTTATGTTGATAAAGAATTAAAGTAATTGGCGCAAATGTTCTGATGGTCCATCACACCGTTACTGACAATGCCAATTCATACCACTGAAAATAAAATGCACAGAGTTAGCACTACAAACTGAGGTCTTTGTATTGACATGAACTGTGTTCTTGGAAACCAGTATGCACGCACATCTTCCTACTGTGACAATGTTTGTAAACATTGGAAGGGGCCTATAGCTGAAATTCTGCCAAAAAGGAAAAAGGAACATAATTTCTGATTCAGAGATCTTCTCTAATCTAAAATATTCTGACAGAGGTAGTTGTAAAAATAAAATTATATTTTGCTTTATGAGTAGTGGAGTGTCCAGGATGTCAGAGTCACCGGTCGAAATAAGCATACTCCAGTAATAGCCGATGTCTAAGTAAACAATCTTAGAACATAATATTTATAAGATTATATTTAAGCTTATATTTATTTGATCATTGCAAATTGATTTGCATGTGTTTCAACTGTGAAAGGTGATTTTTTTCGCATATAAATTGCATACTTGCATAGTTTTATTGGTATGACAAATGTATGCTCAAACGTGTACTTGTGTAAATGGTGCATGTAGTCTGGAGCAGTCATAAGATTTGTTTGAATAGAAGAAAATGAAATAAAAAAAACAATTAAGAAATATATGAATTCCACTTTTCTTGGGGTTCACTGTTAAAACTTTTGAGGTTCAGAGTTTCTGATGAAGTTTCACACTAAGTAGGTGCTGATTTACTAACTTGCTAATAAGAGCTCTTTCCATCAATGCAATTTGAAACTGATAATTGCAATAATTGCAATTGTTATTGTTTGTGTAATGGTTTGTCCATATCATGTATGCATGTGAGAAGACCAGCTACTGGTATTGAGAGTCACCTGTGTAATCAGCAACACTTCAAAGCAGGCAGTTTTGTTTTGGGTTTAAATTTGTTCATGCACCTGTCCACCTACCCAGATATCCCACGCAGCCCATCCATTCCCAACCATTTCCCCCTTGTTATGTGCAGAGCATTGCCACTGTAACAGTTAGGGACATGGGGACAGTTGAGAATATTATAATGACAGTGGAGATTATGTAAAATGGATTCTTAAGATAGGCTGGAACTCTGACATGCCACTGCTCTCTCAGCCTTGTCTGTCTGTATATTATTGTGTTAACAGAAATCTCATGTTTAACATGAGGCTCTGTGTACACACTGTGTACTGTATATATATTAAATTTTTGTGCTGGACACATTAATCATGCAGGATTTTCTATACCATTGAACTGTTGAATACCACATAAATACTCTTACATATTCTGTCAGTATTCATTGTGGAATTCTTTACATCGATTTACTGTCTCAGCAAACACCCTTATTCAGGGCTACTTGCATGGTTCAGTTTACATTTATACATTTACACAGCTAGATTTTTACTGAGGCAATTTAGATAACATAGCTTGAGTGCAAGGGCAGTGTCTCACCTAGAATTCAAATCACCAAGCTGATGATTATGAGTTGGGCTACTTACCCATTTTCTTGATTTAAATGCATATTCAATGGCTTTCTATATGTTTACACCGTTGATAATGTCTGAGTTTATTCCATTTCAATGGGCACATGGGACCAATATTTCACCTAAATGCTCATTATAAAATGAAGAATGATAACCATATTTTATATATGGTTTTCATAAGGTGTTTATACAATTTAACATTTGACAGTAAATGTAATGTATACTCTGCAAAGAGAACACAATGTACAACATCTCTTGCCACTCATTATTTACCCTCATTCTTCTTGCTAACAGGTTTAGACTGTAAGCACAGATCATGATGTTCCCCTTCTTGTGTGTCATTCCTGGAGAGGAATGGCTGAACTGCAGATGGTTGTGTTTAGGTGACATGACAGTTAATGTTTGAAGAATGATATGTTTTTGACATTCCTATACTGCGGTACAGAGTTGCAGATGAGATACCTGAAATTCCACAAAAGATTCTAAGAAACAGTAACAGGCTGTTGACTAGCTGGAGAGAGGGGTCCAACCAGTTTCTGGATGTACAATGGAGAAATAAGATTAGAGCTGCACCACCAGATACTAACCTGACAGTAACAGTCCATTGGAAACATTGTCCCTGCAGATTATTTATACAAAAAGGCTTTTTCAAAAACAGAGCAGAGTTTTTGAATCGCTCAGCTATACACAATAAGGCCTATGGTTGACCTTTATGTTTGAGAATGCTTGTTGACAGTAACTCTATGTCTGCTTCTGTTAACTTAACAATATAGAGACCTGCCATAAATTTTCTGAATGTTTTAGTTGTTTTAGAAAAGAAATTTTGATTGATAGGGAATGTGTGGTAAATTCCAGTAGCCTCTACACATGACAATCACTTGGTCTACAGTGGTATTCTGATAATGCTGTGATCATGTAAGGGACACAGATAAGGGTTTTAAAGCGATAGTGGTTCACTAGGGAAAATCCAGAGAACAGACCTTGTCTTGGTGTGTATGTTGTGTTTAATACTCACCCTTTTTGAGAACAGCAACATCCTCTGAAAAAAATCTGATTAGATTTCTGACATGAACCTGCTGTACACCCATCAGTTGTGTCACTCATTTTTCATATTCTTTGCCCCCCATTCCTCTGAGTCCCCCTTCTTCTCCACTCCCTCCAGCAGAGTGTATGGCATGAGAAGAATGTGCTACCACCTTGCAAGAGGGAAGATTAATAGATTGCAAATGACTGAAAAACAGCCAGCCCATCCTACCTCCCCCAGTCTCAATGCACTCTTGTGGGCCCCACCCACACGGCAGGGGGTGGACTGGGCTGGGGTTTGTTGAGCTTATTTCAACTCTTGTTCAGAGTGAGAGGCACCTGTTCTGTACAGTGAAATCACATGCAAACAGGTGCATACTCAGGAGGCCTACGGCACATAGGACTGCACTGATATTCTCCAGGTGAGTTCTCTCAGATATGCATACTTTCTGCCCCTAGAAATTGATTCAGAATAAACTTACTTAACAGATCCACAGGTTTAAGCATGAAATCAATCTATTTCAGTTTCATAGCTCTAGCGCTGGTATAAAGGCAACACTGAGCTATCTGAATCTATAACATAATTACACAGTACATGACCAAGGAGTGTTTTTGTTTGGCCAAGGCATGTTATTTATAAGCCTGTGAGGTTAACTTTGCCAGGGTTTGGTTTTGGTGTTGGATGGGTGGACTGCTATCTTAGATGTTAGAATATGTCTGCGTTGATTGCTCATAATGTTCTCTTTTTTTTTTTTTGTTGAAGCCTCAAACATAAGGTGATGCTCAGGGGCTATTCTATATATGCGCACAAAATAATTGTAATAGACAATGTTCACACATTATATTTTGATAAAAATATGATCTTAGGATATTCCAAGATGTGACAATGAAAATAGCATTGGAAACTAAAGTTTTCCTTCATATGTCTGTGTTCAAGATTTAGTTTTGAGCATTATATATAGAAGGCATGGGTTTAAGTCTGTTTTGATGCCTTGAAGCATCCAGAACAAAGGCAAGAGAGGGATGTTTTAATTAATTGGTTGTAATGGGTGTAATCCATGACAGGTGAGCGACAAAAGTTGCGATCAGGATAGTGTTCAATAAGAATAGCCGAAATAGTCATCTATTTTAGCTTGCTGCCTCCACTGACCAGATGCACAGTTAAGCCAAGAATATTGAATCCTCACATGAAAGCTGGCTCTGCAGGCAGGCGACTGTGTGTTTTGTTAAGATAATTACTTGACTCCCATAATCATACTTTGCACATTCATTTAGCTAACTGACCACTTGATAACCAATTAACTCACCTGCCTAATTGGATATTAAGACATTGAATGCTTCTGACTATTTGCATTTTAAGACACTGATTTCATCTACAGCGTCCCGGCCTGTCCTTTCTCTCTTGGCCTGCCTTTCTCCTTACCTCTCATGTCTCTACTATATGTGTATGTCCACCTATGATGCCAGATAGCATTCAAATATAAGATGGTGTGATCTAATGTGATGGTAGTTTCTGTCACTGGAAATGCTGATATATGCTTAGGATTTGTGTTTTATATTTGGACCAAAATGCTGTACAGTTAGCTATGCTTATCTTGATATGAGAAGGAATTATATTAATGTCAACTATGGTTTCCATTGAGTGACATTAGCACTCATGACTAATGAGTTTTTATATGTATAATATAATCATAGTTTGTTTCTTTTACTGTAAAAAACATGTGAACTCAAATGGTTTATGAGTAGTGTCTGATCAGAGTGAGATGGCTGTATAAAGGGGAGAGAATGTGTGGTATGAAAATACTAGGAGAGCAGAACTTACCCGCAGTTATGTAACCTCATGCCTTCCTTAATGAAAAAAAGTACTGTGTGTTTAAAAGGAAATCTAAAAATAGAAGAATTGCAATAATATTAATTGCAGTAATAAATACAATAAAAAGAACTGTAATAATAACAAACTATTCAGTATATATTGTAATACAAAAAAATCTAAAGTTCCCACATTCCTAATTAATTTTAACCACATTATGGATTATATTGTAAAATTTCACATATTGCAAAGTACATTATACAACATCTGCAAAAAGGAACACACACTACAGTAGCAGTAATCTGTATATCTTTTGATGTACTGTGCATTGAAGTATATACATAATACTGTGGATAACATGTACATGCGCTGACACATATCATTTTGCCTCCCCAAGCTGTTGAAAGAGAAAGGAAATTAAAGCCTGAAGAACAGGTACTTTCAGACTTGGACTGAGGGGGCCATTTGAATACAAGCCTCTTTTCCTCTATTTGGTGAAAATGATAAATGTATCTTTATTTGTATCCAGCTGTGTGTGTGTGTGTGTGAGAGAGAGAGAAAGATTAAATATTAGGTCCTGAAATGTGCATTTTCTGTGCATGAAGCAGAATGTGGCAGGACAGGACATACTATGTGCATAAGTAGAATGTCAAGAACGCTACTAATGCTGTGTGTGTATATATATATCTGTGTGTGAGAGAGTATATGTGGGTGTGTGTGTGGATTTATTTGTGTACAGATCACAGTGCAATCACATCCTATCACAGTGCAACAGGAGATGAGCAATAGACAAAACTGCACACTTTCTCTGTGGCTTTTATTTAGTTGCTGTTATGTCTTTCATTTGCCTGATCAAAAGCAGCAGATAGTACATTGTTAACAATGTATTAAGATGATCTTCCCAGTACTGAAAAGCAGATTCATAGATTCATGCATCAAATATCAGCTGAAAAAATTCAATTAATTATTACATAACTCAATTATAATGTATCACCTAAATTTAATAGCAATATGTAATGGTAATATGTGCTGCTGAGCAGATATGATTGTTTGGTATGCTAGACAATGAACATGAACATGAATAGACTGTTTCATGTCAGCTTGATGGACATTGATTTTTTTTGTGTTTACTCTGGCTGTGCATTACAATGTGACAGCCTTTCAGATCCTTCAAGCCAGAGCTCTTCTATATGTCTCCTGTTCCATCTCTTCTCTGAGATTGGTCAATTCAGTTTAGTTAATCTGGCTGTGTATGCTTTGTATAGATCAACCAGCAGAGGAAGCACAGAAGAGTGGCAGATATTGGCAATGTCCAAGGGTAAGTTTAATATTCAAACAAAATGTTGATGTAAAGGTGATTCTACCCTATGGGCCTGTGCAACCCTCAGTGATTAACCTATGACAGTTACAACACAGATGCAGTGTGCGAATTATACCAGAATTTTCGGGGGAGCTCCTTTCGACGGGGGGTTGATTGTCACTAATAAACCCAACAACGCATACAGATGAACACAATATCTCCACACATTAAAAGCAAGGGACCAAGCAGCCAAAATGTCACCGCTGTGTATGTATTGTAATGTAATGCAATGCAGCCTAGACTCAAAGTAAAACGCATTCAAAGGGACAACACAGATGTTAAGGTCTCAGACTCGCTCTATTATTATTCTCCAAAACAAATTAAAGACAAGGCTACACTATGATACCAGTGAACTTATCACAGTCATTAGGAATAGCGGCGCTACCTTAACACAGGACAGTCCACAGCGGCCTGGGGTCAGCTGCCTTTGCTCTTTGACCAGGAATCCACGATGAAGACTGGCGATGGCCCGAAGTAATCCAAGATGAGATAAAGGGCGTTGGGTCGAATTGCTCCAATGGGGGTCCACAAAAAGGAGCGCTGACAGGCTGTTTTCACGCAACCTATAAAGGGTCTTGCTATCAGTATTATTGACTACAGAAAAACCCCTTTCGCATTCGGCCGAGGTGGGGAGGTATGTCCTGCTTGCTGTACAAAGTTTTCCAGTGTTTTGCCCGGCGCTTTATCCTGCAGCTTCCACTCGCGGAACTCTTCAACCGCCTGTCTTGCTGGTTCGCCTAGCGTTTTAGCAAGTGCCCGTACAGGAGGATCAAAGCATTGCGGTCATGTGGCCAAAAGTGCTTATCCAGGGGTTTCAGCATCTGTAGGAGATCTGATTCTGGCATTCGATTGTTGAGATTGTCAATCACAGACTGATAATGGGTGCATGCGGTTAATTTTTTTTAGTAAAACCGAAATTAGTGAGGCTACCTTGTTTTCTTTTAGACGTGGCTAACTACAAAAGACGTATACATGTCGTTTCAGATACCGTACACAGAATGATGGGACTCAGTGGAAATGATTTTTCTTCTGATCTTTGAGATAGCGTAAACTAGCATAAAGTGTGTAACGCCATGCTTTGATGGTGGTGGTGGCAAAAATAGCATGCTATTCGGCAATGAGATCTCTACATTGAAGTGAATCGTGCATAAATCGTTGAAAACGCTTAATTTTACATATGACACATGACAGCTTAGAGAAAAAAAAATATGCATGGAAAATAGTATTTTGTGCATATTTTCAGAGACCCCCAGCTCCCCCGTATTTCGCACTATGCACAGATGTGTAAGAATACATCAATGCTATGATTAACAGACAAAACTTACCTAGATGTACTCACATTCCTCTAATCCACATAAAATGTTTGATAAATATCATTCAGTGGGTTATAAAATGACCAATACCACCCCATAGGTGATGAGATGCCATTTTTCCTTGCTTGCCCATTAACACTGGTATTGCAAAATTTGATTTTAGCAGCCGATTGTATCAGTATTTCATATTGTTGCATACTGCATAATCAACCATAGAGAGTGTTCAAAAGCACTGGAATAGAATCATTCCTACATTAACACTGTCTGAAAACTACAATCAAGCATTTTCCTTAGAATAACAGTTTCAGTCCCAAATTGCGCAAAAAAAAAAAAAAAAAAAAAAAAACTTGGCACATGAAATAGTTTGAAAAAAGCTGGAGTTTAACCACTGCCTGGTTGAGTTGTCGAGAAATTATGGCCAGCTGTCTCAACATTTAGGGTCTGAATTACACAAATTTAACGAGATGACTACACCTAGGCAGAAGCAAGCACAACAGTTTTGGGGCTGAAATGACTGGAATGGATTGGACTGGACTTGAATGACTGGAATTTGCTGATAGGCATTGAGGGACCTCTTTCCAGTCATGAACCTTGGCTAGCAACAAACCTGATATTAGTTAGCAGTATGATCATTTTAGTGGATAATGTACTTGTCGGGAGTGGACAGTATATACAGCCCCGCCCCGCCCAGTTCGTTCCCTTCTAGGGATCCGCCCTCCACAAGGACACCAAGACAAGGTGAGTAGGATAACACGCTCTTTTACAAATTTGGGGAAAAAAAAAGACGCTCAGATGATTCCCGCCCGCAGCTGTTCTCCTTCCCCCGCCCTGCTATCCGCTCCTGTCCTCCCCTTCCCCTACCCATACAAGCCGGTGCGCAATCCCACACACCAGCCTCCCGCACACGTGCCCCACTGCAATACACTCCGTGATCTGGCACCCCCCGCCACCCGGGCACGGAGAGAGAGAGAACCGCTCTCGCCACAGCGGGGGGAGGGGTCATACCACCGCGGGAAAGGCTCCACGCACGCACACCACAAAAGACACACACAAAACGCAAAAGGAAATAAGGAGGGACGTAGCTCGGCCCGCGCCAACGTGCCGGGTCTCGCCTACGTCCCAAAATAAAGAAACCCAAACACACGCCCTCATCGTCACTCCTGTGAACGGGCTGGCGCTCGGGCGGCGACTCACGTCGTCTTCGCGCTAGCAGCTTGTGCCAGCTCCGCGGGGTCTCACTGAGGGAAACAGTTCTGCAGCCGGTCCGCCCTCTTCCCTCTCCACCTCGTGGCGGGGACTCATGCACACAATTGTCGACTCGCGGTGTCGCTTCCCTCTCAACCGGGGGATCCACCTGCCGGGCACGCACTTTCGCGGGGTAGGGGCTCTCCTCGGTCCCGGCTGCGTCCTGGAGCTGCTCACGATTTCACTTCTCCCTCAGGGACTCACCGCGGTACACTTCTCTGTCGTCGCCGCTTTTCCCGGAGCCGCCTGAAAACACACACACGAAGACAAACTCGCACTCCTGCACACCAAAAAAGAAAAAAAAAAAGCCAAACGAAAAAACTCCAAAATCCGAAAAAACCAAATGCAAAGAAAATAAACTAAACCGAAAATAACCAACGTAAACACAGCCGTGCTGACACGTTCCCAAAAAAAAAAATCCGCACAATAAAACCCCGTGCCCTCGGCCTCCAGGGTCTCTCTCTCATGCTGCTTCCACTCACCTGTCTAAACAGTCCTGGCATCCCCTTTACTAGATAGGCAGCAGGTGCGGAGCACGCACCAGGCAGCGAATCCCGTCACCATCCCGATAATTCAATAAATGAATTGAACCTGCCGCACGCCCGAGCACCCTCGCTCTCCCAGGGAGAACAGCGCGAACAATTACGCTGTCAGGAGAAACTCCTGACATACTCAGAGTTGACTTAGGTTTATATGTAACAAAAATAAGACAAGCTGTTCTGACATTTAGTCATCTGTTGGCTGTAGTTAACTAGGAACTTGGAGGTTAACTAGGAACCAAGCTTGGCTCCAGGAGAAAATACAGAGGGGTGCAATTGCAATCCACGGGGGTGCACAAAAAGTCATAAATACCATGTAGACATTGGGATATAAGGAGAAAACCGGGGTGCACTAAGGTCTGTCTGGGGGTGCAATGCACCCCTAAGCACCCCCATAGCGCCAGGTCTGCTAGGCACACCGTCTGTGATCTTACTAGTGGCCTACTTACCCCGTTCTCACTAGTGATGATTATTTATTTATTTATTTATTTTGCTAGTAGAGATTTTCTTTGAACTAGTGACATATTTTCTTAATAGTGATGATTTTTCCTCATTAGTGACATTTAGTAGTTTCAATAAAGTTCATACTAGTGAATTTTTTTCTTACTAGTGGAATTCTAGTATCAATGTTCTCTCACTTCTCAATTTCATTCTCAGTTGTTTTCTTACTTGTGGCACCTCTGTTCTTTCAGGCGATGGTAAAGTTCTTATTCCTGTTGCAGAAATACTCACAAGAAAGCTGTGGTCCATTTCCACATACAGCTTCCTGGAATGCCAAAGCATGCTAATGTGGCTTTGAGCTTTTGAGATACCTGAATTAATGAGTTGGATGAGAAAGGATTTCTGGAAATCTGGAATAGTAGTCTGACACAATGAGATAGTTATGGTTGTTATGTAATCGCAAGACTAATGATATTCTTTTCCATGTTCTGGAAGGCAACTCACTTGAAATCAGAGGCTCCTTCTGTTGTGTACTCTTCATCTTCTGTCACAATGAACACTCCTGCACTTTTGCCTTTTGCACTTTTGTATTTCCTGCACTTTTGCATCTCCTGTGTGATGGTATGCCACCACAATGCCTAGTAAGCACTCTCTTTGATGAAGCCTTGGATGTCCATCAGAAATCCTATCTTGGATTTCCTTCCTCATGCAGGTGGGCAATATGACAAACGTTAGGCAAAACATTGCCATGTGTCCTGCTTCAGATGATGGGAGTGTCAGTAGAATATGAAAGCATTAGTAAGAATTGAGTTGCTTCACAGAATTGCCAATAGTGAGAATGAGGTTGTTATTCATGAAAAAATAAATGTTATTATTAAGGAACAAGTCATCATTAGTGAGACAGGAATTGACACTGGTAAAAAAAGAGTTTTTTATTGCAACTAGTAAGAAAACAAACATCACTATTAAGGAAAGAAATTACATTATAATAATCGTAATAATGTGATTATTATCATAATTTCATAATGGCATAATAATAATCATCACTAGTGAGAACTTGTTGTTATAAGTACAAAAATAAATGTCACTGGTAAGAAAATAATCATCACTGTTGAGAACTGAATTCCCACTAGTAACAGCACAGCTAGCATTCCTAATTAACTGGTACTAATGGATGCCAAAATGATAAAATGGCTTACTATAAGTAAGTGTCTTTCTTAAAACTACCTTGACAACTAGTATCCTGGCACCTAATGTTATGTACCATAGAGTCATTATTGCAGAACAGTGTTTGTAAGATACCACACAGCACATTGGGGAACTTCCCTACTGCCTGCTTCAATCTTGCTATAGTCTTCAGAAGTTGAGATACTGGGCATTCTTACACCTTACATCGCCAAGATTCTATGAAGAGCTATGGAGGAGTCATATCATGTGAATAAATGTGTGATCAGGCAAGGTACCAATAAGCATGGAGACACTCAAAATAAATAACCAGTCCAATGACCTGATTTTACATCAGAGTGCACTGTGTCTGAACATGTACAGTATGTTATGAAATATATGTTATGTTAGTAATTACTAATAATCAATTCCTCTTCAAAAAGTTTTACACACTGCCTTGTGTCATTATTCAGTATGACAATGTGGTATCATCTGGCTACGCTGAGAATGTGTGTGATTGAGTGGGTGGTGTGATGAATGTAAGTGGGAGAGAGAGGTGTCTTATGTTTCTGTCTAATGAGGTCATTAGACCGCAGATGTTCTGCGTCATGCTAATTTGTGTGTGCTAACATTTGCAGTGCATGTGTGTTGCAGACGGTGACAGACAGTCTGTGTTTCGGACCACTAAAGTCCGAACCTCTCTAAAAGGAGACAGCAGCTGGATACATCGCTGCTCAGAGGAGGAGGAGAAACCATGGTAACACAGGGAAGGACAAGGAACAGAAGGAAGGCACCATAGATAAATATTTGCTTAAGTGAACATCCCATGAAAGCAGCTCTCCATGGCTATATTAGACAAGCATTATAAATCTAGGATAGAAGCTACAATGATTTATTCAGGGGTTTTAAAGCATTCTCCATGTATGCATCTACCCAGAGCACCACATTGAACAGGGTTCTGAAACACTTACATTTACACTTTACACTTTACTGTATAGGAGGTACAGGGATAGGAAAGGGGGAATGGGGTGGGGGGATTTTAATGAGAAGACAATATTTGATTTCTTGGTACTGTTTGTTTGATGCGAGATCAGTGTGTATTGCATGTGCATTGAAAGTATGGCTGTGTATGTAGATGTCACTGTACATGCTGTGTCGTTGTTCTGTTGTATCCATCAGTGTTTTACTCCTCTCACAGGGTGAGACCTAAGCGTCTCAGTACCTCCTCTGCTGATCTTAGTCCCATCTCCTCGCCCACTACCATTGAAAGGTGATGGCATCGACATCGTCGAAAGCAGTTTAGCATTCAATCAAAGTAATCATGTTACGTTTTGTGTCACATAATTTCACAGAGGATTGATATAATAAGGGAACATCTTTATGTGTTGAATGCCATTATCCATGAGCATTCATCACTATTTTTACCTGCGTACAAGAACTGACAATATAAGAGAATGAAACAAACCCAAACACTACATATGACAGCTAACATATGTTAATGACCCCTTTCAAGTAGTATGTTAATAATAATAAATAATTTAGATTTAGTAAAGGAGAATTGTGGGAGAATTGTGAAGTAAAAGATTAGAATTCAGGGTTATATCTTGTTGCTTTCCAGGGTCTTATAGTTTGAATTTGAGTTGAATTTGATTGATCCTACTTGCCTACTGTAGCCAACAGTCACTGGGTACTGGAATAGGAAAGGCACCAATGACTACCCTGAGCTCTGAGCAGCCTCATCTCTCACAACCTGTCTACTCTACATGTAAACTTGTGCGCAACATCTATGTGTGTAAAAAAATGTACTTGGTTGGCTAAATAAATGTAAATGTAAATGTATTGAGCTGTATTGAAAGCGGAAGTAAATGCATGGAAAGTAAAAAATCCAAAACCTTCAAAATCTGAACCTTCATGTAGGCATTTTATTTTTCCTCTGCTGGAGCGGGTTTTCATAAAAGCTGATGTTTCAACACATTTTGAAACTTAATGATGAACAGTAATACATTTCACCACATACTTTAAAATATTCACTGTTAGACTACGAGAATAGTGAAACACTTCAATGATCTGTTTGGGGCCTAGGGACAAGATCTGCTAATCCTGTACTGTATCTAGCATAAAAAACTCTACATTTCTGCTGTTCCTATGTTAGACCCAGTATGAGGAAGTATTGAGATGTTTGTATGTGTGTTTCAGAGTGCCTCAAAGCGTGCTACCCAGTTCAGGCAGCCCTATTCAAGTGGAGCCACCTCTCTCCCCTGATGAACCAGTGAAACAGTGAGAGGAAACAGATAACTACATCAGGCTTAGAACACAGCACCCTAAAGAACCAGAGAAACATAAAGTACCAGTCAAAAGTTTGGACACACCCGATTAAGATAATGGGAAACATGCATTCAAAAACATTTCAATCTAAAGACTTATGCTTAAATGCTTGAAATTTATTTCGTAGATAAATATAAATAGTGCAGTTGATGCCTGTGTATGAATTTATTTGCAAATATTTTGGCTACTTTGAAAATGTTGTTAATTTTGATTTGTTTAACACTTTTTTGGTCACTGCATTATTTCATTTGTGTTATTTCATAGTTTTGATGTCTTTGCTATTATTATAAAATGTGGAGAAAAACCCTTCTATGAATAGGTGTATCTAAACTTTTGACTGGTACTGTATATGCAACAATAACATCTATAAGTTAACAAGGAAACACACATTTTATCTTCCTGTATTTGTCTGTGAACTCAACCTCTCTCTTTATTACTGTCTCAGGACAAAGGAAGCCAATGGTGTACTCAAAACCTCACCTGTCCAAGGGAGCTCCTATGTCCTCTCAATAGCCAGGAGATTTGAGTGAGTCTTGTATTTTCCCTGTAGACACATATGTGTGCATGTGTGTGTATGTGTACCCAATATTGTTTTTGTTTCATTCTTCATGTGTGTTTCTCTGTCCATCATCTGTGTGTCTGTGTCTCGGTCTAGTTCAGCTCGCCTCGGCCAGTTGTCCTCAGTCTGCCAACCCCTCACGGCTTTCTCTTTCTCAAAGTGTTCATGTAATTCTGATCTCTCCGCATGTCATCAATTTTTAGGTCCATAGACCCACCACAGACCTCACCAACCAAAACCAGTTGGTCTTTTGTGGCTAAAAGGTGACAACCTGTTCTACACACTACAATCATCTTCAGAGCAACACTTGAAACACATATCACAATTCAATTCAACTCAATTTAAGATTGCTGTAATACAAAACAAATGTATTTCACACAAAATAGAAACAATAGAAAAAAATTTTTATTTGTGTTACATATGTACATGTCTGTAAATAATTCTTTTCTTTATCTAAACATATTCATGTATAAAAATGTTTCCAATTCCAAAACAACAACATATGTTGATGTTTGTCGTAAAACATGATCTGCACAAAACTATATGCACCTGTACAGTCTTAATTGTATTGCATGTGTATGTGGGTATTTATGTGTGTGCAGGGTGGTGATCAAAGATGAGGAAGAAGAAGATGTTTGCACTGAGACCACAAAAGACATCACCCCCACAGCCTCCCTTCCCCAAGAGGCAGTACATGAAGCCACTCCACTGCAAAGGTGAGACTCTGACCAGGGCATTTCAGTTTTTATGACTCTCTGCAGTATTTCTGTATGGAACACCTGTCCACTCTCTCTCTGTCCAGTCCACCTTCTCCTCTCTCTCTCTTTCACTTATGAGAATACCTCTACTCTCTCCCATTCTCTTTTTCTGACCAGAATACCCTTTGTCTCTCCCATTCTCTTTCTCTGATCTGAACACCCCTCCTCTTACCCATTCTCTTTCTCTTACCAGAACAATGTTGTTGACATTTGTTTTGTGCTCCATTTTTCTGTTTGCTTCCCTCAAAACCTCTCCCATGCATGTACAGTCAAGTGCAGTTCAAATCCATTTTATCTCTCCCTCTCAGCTCAACAGATGCTGAGTCAGGCCAAAAGGGACAGGTAGGGCAAACTCCAGCAGAAGCCAGGTATAACCACCTAAAAATACTAACAAGTGCATGTTCAACATCACTGCAGTTTCTTTGCATAGATATCACGTAAACTGCAGACTGTGGTTGTATGAAATTACCATCTTTTTTGCTCTTGCTTTCTCACAGCCTTAAGATGGACAGGGAACAAATCCCTGCATTCAGTTCTGATTTAGGGCACAATTACCTGCTCATGCTCACTGAAAAGTGGGGTAGTCATTGTCACTTGTCCCATAATATTAGCCTATACTGAAGTGTGCAGTTTGCAGGATGAACAAAGGAGATGTTTGAATTACCATCTAATTGAGAGGATAAGTTCACATTGACCTTTTCATTTCTTTTTTTTTTTTTTACCTTGGAGCATCAGTTCTTTGGTGTCACTGAAATAACACCCAGGATTGTCTAACTGTCTAGAACTGTGCTGTGTAAAACGTGCTTTAAGTTAATTATCATTAAGTTAATTATCAATAGCAATATTGGACAGTGATGTGACGGGGCTCCCATTGGTACCCCTCTTGATGAACTCCCATAGATAGACTCCTTTGTATTTATACAACTGAGTCTTAATATGACAAGACTGAGAAACAAATCTTGCCCTTCAGCACAGACATACCCAATAAATTCCATGTTCAGTTAAAGAGCAGATGAGAAAGGCAACTGAGAAGGGGAAGCCTACACTAAAAATTACATTAATTACACTAGCAGTTAAAATGCACTCACAGTACTTCCTGATGCAGACTCACACACAGTCACAAATCCCCCGTTGGCTTACAACTATATAGACCACAACAGTTTGCTTATGTAATCCCTCCACACAAATGTAATAATATTGTACAAATGCATAGTAATACCAAACCTTCCATAAATGTCATAACTGCTACAGATAAAATTCCAGACCTGATTAAGGGACTCCCTGCACACTGCAATCACCATCATTCTAGTGCTTTAGCTTTCTGATGGAACAAGAGCTATAAAAAAAAAACATGTAAATGGTAGAAGTGGTGTCCTGTGGTAATCACCTTTGAATCATAATGCTAACAATGCTGATACAGTACAAATCTGAGTACACATTTTAAAACATCAGGTCCTCTCTCATACTGATTTTTATGTTATTCAAAAATGACTGCATGGATGTAATATTAAATCAATCTGAACAAATTGGTAGCTGCAAAAAAAGTCTCAGCACCTCTGGAGGAGTGCAGTATTTCTTTAAATCATGACTCCTAAGATTGGTATAAAATGTTTTTGAACTCTTGACAAATGCAACAAACCAGAAAAATGTCTATTACTTTCAGCCTTGAAATACAGCAAAAGTGTTTGCCAAAACTTCTGTTCACTTCTAATTAAAACCCACAGAATCACTCAGCCCAATGTAACTACTGTTTCATGGCTGTGAGAAAACAAATTCAGTCAGAATAGCTATAGCTTTCAAAATAATGAGACACACCCTTATTTCTAGCATCACATCCTCATTTTGGGCAAACTCTGCCACAAATGCACATCTCCCATATAGGAGCTTAAATGACCCATGTCCGAAGTATCTTGAGTTACTTGATAGCTTAATAGTTACAGAGATGCTCAGCTCTCCAGGGAGGCACTTAAATGGCGTTTACCCAGCATCTCAAGTCTGAATTGGCCACTAAATGAATAGCTGACACAAATATAATAACAAATATTGATTTATTAACTTCCACAAATTATATATCCAGAAGTAATTGTATGTGCTATCTATAGTGTAGCTAAAAAACAAATGTCCAAGAGTTTAATTTTTTAATATTTTAAATTTCAAGAATTAGACTGTAACATGTTTGTCTTTAATACATTGAGCTCTTATTGATGGTGTTTTATAAGTTTAGACTGACGCAAATGTAAGGCTTTCCTCATATGAGGTGCTAATTTCGGTAAATTTATTCTCATCATTCACAGACCACAGTGAATCATTAGCCCTTACTCCAAACTAATAGTAATGTAGCCATGAGAGTACAGACAACCACCATAAAAACACAGACATACACATACACTGATACTTACATGTTGCTGTTTTTTTATATCATCACCCCATTCATGACAGTATCCCACTTGTGCCTATTCAGTGCAAAGGAAACTGCTGTGGATGGTACTCAGGGGTCTGTTGTGGAATCTGCTGCACAACCTACTCAGGAACTTGCAGAGGAACCCACTCAGGGACATACTGAGAAAATTGCTGTGGAAACCACCCAAGGATCTGCTGAGGAAGCTGCTGAGGAACTGGCTGTGGAACCTACCCAGGCACCTGCTGAGGAATCTGTTCAGGTACCTGCAGAGGAACCTGCTAACGAACCTGCTCAGATACCTGTTGCGGAACCTGCAGAGGAACCTGCTCAGACACCTGCTGCAGAACCTGCTGAGGAACCTGCTCAGATACCTGCTGCAGAACATGCAGAGGAACCTGCTCAGGCTGCTGTAGAGGAACCTGCTCAAGCACCTGCTGAGGAACCTGCTCAGACGCCTGCTGCAGAACCTGCTGAGGAACCTGCTCAGGTACCTGCTGCAGAACATGCAGAGGAACCTGCTCAGGCTGCTGTAGAGGAACCTGCTCAAGCACCTGCTGAGGAACCTGCTCAGACGCCTGCTGCAGAACCTGCAGAGGAACCTGCTCAGGCTGCTGTAGAGGAACCTGCTCAAGCACCTGCCAAGGAACCTGCTCAGGCTGCTGTAGAAGAACCTACTCAGGCTGCTGTAGAAGAATCTGCTCAGGCAATTGCTGTGCAACCTGCTCAAGCACCTGCTGCAGAACCTCCTCAGGCAGTCGCTGAGGAACCTGCTCAGGCACCTGCCAAGGAACCTGCAGAGGAACCTGTACAGGAACCTACTCAGGCTGCTGTAGAAGAATCTGCTCAGGCAGTTGCTGAGGAACCTGCTCAGGCACTGGCTGCAGAACCTGCTCAAGCAGTTGCTGAGGAACCTGCTCAGGCAGCTACGGAGGAACCTGCCAAGGAACCTGCTGAGGAACCTGCTAATGATGAAGAGATCGTTAATGTCACTCACCAGACAAAGTGAGTCAGCCCTGACAAAAATGTCCTATAGGACATGAAAACCCTGAAGTAAAAGCATAATCATAAGGTGAATTGGCATGTGCTGTATGGCTGTCTCTGCAGTATTCTGAGTTACATAATCAAGTGAGTGCTTGAATTGCTAATGGTTAAGTACAGGTTAACAGCTGATCGAAAGAACATTGGTGTAATTGTGTTAAAAAAATATTCATATATACTCAGTGGTTGCCTTATATACTCATCTGATTGCAAAACTTCATCACAGACTGATGTTGCTCCCACTAAGTCATTATTGTAATCACAATTTCATAGTACTCAGAAATAAGTGACACAAAGAAGATGGAACACAAAGATGGATCAGCAAGAGGGACAAACAAAACAAGTAAAACAGGCATTGAAATCAGCACAGGAATGGCACAAATACATGCCACAAAAGGGTTAATAATATATGAAAGAGTAATCAGGTTAGGCGAGGTAGTGTTTAACTAGGGCAGGGACTGAAATGACTACACCTCTGCCATAAATACATTGGGAGACTCTCAGTTTACCAGCCATTAAGGATTACTAACTTCACAGAGATTTGGAGGAGAAAGTGACACACTATTCACTTTTCCTGAACAGCAGAAGAACAGGAGAGATTCACACAAAGAGGCCAGTTGTCTGTTAATGTCGCAAAACGCTTTTTCCAAGCCAATGACAGAGTTTCACCCTTGTCTCCACAGCAAGCTAGAGACATGCAGTGACCTGCCATCCTCATTGGAGAGGTGAGTCACAGTTTTGTTCCTGTAGTACAGGGCATTGCGCAGCTCACATCTTATGGCATGGATGTAATCTCTGTAATCTTTGTGAATAACTAAAACTTTGTACATTGTCCACTAATGTGGGATTATTAAAATCTATATAACAGTCGCTGTCCAGAGAAAAACAGACAACCTTACACCACACCCCATAAATCCACTGACATGTATATTGGAAATCTTCTGCAATGCTATTGATACAATAGTCAGGGGGAGTGAACTTGAGAAGTTCTGACTGTAAAGGTTTTGCCTTCATGCAATGTGCTTGGGAACAATTGTATTGCAACAGATTAATCTTAGCAGATATCTGTTGCAACACACTTGTGAATGAACCCTCTTGATGCTGACATACCAGGGCTCAAAAATCCATGATATTGGGTACTACTACACTCACACAGTGGCACTCCCTCAAATTGGTCTAATTACCACAGTGATCCAACCTGTCAGGCTACTACACCTTCTTTGAAAACATGAGTAGGTGGTAAAAGTGTGTGTGGGGGATGTAGAGCAGGTATGTGAGTACATACTAAGCCCTATGGTTTTCCAGTTACCAATCATACTTCCACGCAGCATAGGCTTACCTCCCACTGATGGGGCCTTATGAATACTCTGATTCAATGTTTTATTCATGACCCTAGCAAACATGTCCACTGCAGCTCGGTTTATTGTAGTATTTAGGACATTTCCTGTAAGATCATCCAGTGAAAGGGTTATATCTATAGGGTATTTTTGGAGGGCACTCCAAAATTGTGTTACATTCATGGTTATTGTGTGCCTAGTGGTTCAGTTGCATACTTCAAAAGTGCATGCCATTTTCACAATATTTCTGCAATGTTGTAGTCATGTCTTAATGATGTTAGCACATTTTCTCAATATCCGCATATGCCTGACTAACACCTCCCTATTCTCTGCTGTCTTATTTGCTTTCCCCTAACATTTACCCAGTGCCAGCCAGAATGCTGAAGCCCCAGACTCGGAGACAAAGAAGTGAGTGGGACAGCTGGGTCAGGGAAACAATGAGTTGCACCCTATATTACCTGTGTTCACTTTGGTCTCACCTTCATCATCTCTCTTAGGGGTTTTGTGTTTGTGAAGGAGTACGTCAACACTACAGAGCTGTCCAAACACAACACAGCGGGTGCTGAGAACGACAAAGGGTACAGACTGCATTTGTCTGATTACATGTTTGTAGCTAATCATGGTGCAGGCATATCAAGTCTGTATGGTAACTCCAGAACAAAGTACAAAGCTAAATAAAACATTGTAATAGTACCTGCATGGAATTTGTAGAACCTGGAGCGCAGTGCACTAAAGTAGAGAGGGAATTCTAATAACCAGTAATTTGCAACATACCATTTACAAAGGTAAATAGCTGAATCTCACAATCCTTTGAAATCTCTTTTAATCCTCACAGCCAAGATTTTAGACTCTAGATAAGTCCATGTCATTGTTCTGGAGAAGGGGATTTTTTACTGGGACTGTAGGATAGTCCTACATTACATTTCATTATATATTTTCTAAATAAATTCTTGTATACAGGATGACTTAAGTGATATTGCTTATGTCAGTCACACATTCTATTACAAGTTTATACAGATGAATCTTCTGAGGGGTACTTTAGTTGCTCCATTTGTGTTATTTGAAATCATGGCCCAGAGACCAATGAAAAGTCCAGTCTTTGCAGTGTATCTCTTTATGTGCCTAGCTGTGTTGGCACTTCTGCCTGTAAGTGCTGTGGGGAGCCAGTGGGGAGCGATGGCAGGATCATCATAGAGCATCTCAATGTTTCCTACCATCCCAACTGCTTTAAGGTACTGCCTTGTTCCTTTACTGGTGCAATGTTTCTACAGAGTGAGCTTTGACTTCTTCAGAAAGGACAAATGATATTCAGTGTACTGATTGAAATATTGTATTGATTTTCTCTTTTGTATGTTTCATATTTTTCTTTATTGTTTGTGTGAAAATCACTTTGAATGATTTGTATAAAAGCATTTTATTAATATTAACATTAAGCCAAACATTACCTAGTACCACTGCAATATTTTGAAGGTTCTCTGTTCTACTGTCAGCATTCACTTCATGACAAGTTATCCTGTTGCAGTGTGGGGTGTGTGCTAAACCAATGGGGGACCTGCTGTACTCCATGTTCCTGCGTGGAGCAGTGGTCTATTGTGATACCTGCTACCCCAGCCTCTCATAGGTGAGACAGTCCCTCATAGGGTTAAAACCTGCAGCTATGGGGTGGACACAGTCCCACATTTAGAGTGAAAGTGAAAAGGGAGTGCTGCTTTGCCATGTAGGAAGGCCTGACAAACAAAGGAACAAATTAAAAAGGAATATGTGTATATATACAGTACATATATATACACACATCAGAACAACTTCAGTCCTTCTTAGAATGTTGTTATACATTTTTGAACTTTCTTTAGTGAGATATTGGAGCATTCCTCAATAAGGACAGTTTTTTGAGAGATGAAGGAAGTAGAAATCTCCTCTGCATTCATACATATCCACCACGTCACCATCTGCTAACATTGCTTTTCCTTGGGTTTCTACAGATGGAAGGAAAAAGACAACGCTGCTTCTGGTTTTGTTACTTCATCTGTGCATGAAGAATATGGCAATGTGTCTTTTTAACAATAAATTCTGTATGTTCCTCTCTTTCTCATGCATGTATAAACTACTGTGTTGAATAATGTGAATCTTACACTCTTGGAATGAAACTTTTTTTTTTTCAGTTCTTCCATATCATTTGGTGTAGAAGAAGCAATATCGACAACTGTTATTTAAGTGTATGAACAGTATTCCTTTATTTGGGTCATTCTGGGTAATACCAAATGTCACTCTTTATTGAAGAGAGAAACAACAATGGCAACTACTTCAATTAATTTCCATGCCTCAGAAATGATTTCAGATACAAGTGTGAAATAGTGCCTCAGTTTTTATCTCAACAGGGAGGATGCATGTTGCAATATTCAAGAGAATCAGAGGGTCATGCTAAGGGCAGCTTGATTTCACAAGGAATTACCTGGATAAAGGTTAAGTACAATAAAGCAATTCCTCATGGACTGGGCCAGATATGTGTACCTTGAAGCCTCCCACATGTCTGTCTATTCAAAATAAAATCTTCATTATTTCAGTTCCATTTTCTTAGTGACATTTTCTGATATATTTTATTTTTTTCTGTTCCTGTAAATTTTATCAATATACTGCAGAACATTGTTATCAAAAAATTTTCTTTTGCTGAAATTATGTTGACAAAACATATGAAAGCATTTTAAAACATAACATTTGCCCAAGAACACTATCTGAAACCCAAATAATCTGAATTTCTGTAATCTGTTGAGGGAAATGAATCTACATTTAAGTAAAACCCAGACAGTGCAGTACAGCATTCAGATATTTTGTTCCTTCTGGGCTTGCCTGTATATCCTAAAGGAGTATGCAGAACAGTTTCCCTGTAAAGCTCTGTAATAATATTTAGAGTGAATATTCAACTATTGTTATATTCAGTTACACTAATATTCAAAACCCTAATCAATATCGCTCGTGTAGGTGAGCAATGGAACACAGCATTAAATGAAATGATTCATGAAATTTTTCATAATCAGGCTGTATGAAACCACATTGGACTGACCTATTCAAAATTTAGTGTGGTATTTTTTGCATTTCCCCCTTTTTTACCCAACTGTAGTTGTCACCAATTATGTATTTATGCTCTTAACCACTGCAATGACAGCCACCATGCTGATGGTGGAGTGCAGGGCAAGGTCCCTGCAATCCTCTGATACACCTGCATACCCACCACAATGATTTTTTTCACACTACAAGTCCCACAGTGCACCAGGAGGCAAACACTGGTGGAGGTTAGGCACATCCTTCTGATGCTATCTGAGTAACTCACAGGTAGCCACATGTCCATGGGTATTGAGAGCAGAGTGGCAAGGGGACCCAGACCAAACCTACCCACCCCTGTCCAAAGCGGCCAAAAGTCAATTTGTTTTAGCGAAGGGTAGGAATCCCAGTCATTACTGGCAAATATTATGGCTGGTTTCACACTCATGTCTTCTTAGATGTGCCTTGCCTCAAGCAATCATTTATTTCAAAAAGGGAATGTGATATGATAAAACCCTATTCTGTCCCATATGGACGGCAATATAATTCAATAACCATTTAAAACCATCCAAAAGACTAAACATAATTGTGAAAAGGAAATACTCTACAGTGTGCTTAGTTCAGAGTTTTTTTCACTTTATACTTATGGTTATGTTGGATCAATAATACAGCAAACCAGACTGGACATAAGGATTACAATACACATATTGTTGAAGTACTTATAGTATTATAGTATAGTATATATACATAGTATAGTATGGTATTTATATGAAACATATGATTTAAAATTAAGTGTGTAAAGGTATCTGTGTGCCCTAGCAGCCTCTATGGGCACTGGTTGAAACATATAGACTCTTATGGACAGGAACTTGTCAGTGATCTGAACTAATCAGTTAGTTGTCCAGACCCCTAGCTACATAGCTTGCTCGGACAATTGTGTCAGCTCTCTCATGGCACTGTGTGCTTTTTCTGTTTGCATCTGTATTTACACAATTTTCCTGTTATGATCGTCAGTACGAATGGGTCTATATTCAATGTAGCCTGACTAGCTAGTAGTTTGAAGTACTCACAGCACATTGCCCACACATTTGCACTCAGTAGAAAAAAGTGTGTATGATGTATGATGGGTTCTAGTCACAGGTAGCAAGAATGCTACCCCTTTGCTTCACCGTGTTTTGAAACAAAATATAGCTGAAGAGGTTGTTTGGAAAGCGACATAAGCTTAGCTGGCTGGCTAGCTATCTAATATCATGACATTAAACCCAGACCACAACCACAGGTAATATTTGTATGGGACCCAACCCGTTTGGTAATATTGTTGGCTTTGTGCTGGCATGTGCTGGCATGTCAATTTATTTAATTTTAGATTCCTCCAGCTACTGTTTTGTGCCCACTTGCGTATATGCTTGGTTAAAGTGTTCAGTTAAAACGGCCCATAGTGTTTTCTGAATTCTTAGTTTTACACACACAGCCATATTCAGACAGACAAGCATTGCGCTTATATTTATAAATTGTTGTCATCTGTAATTGTACCTTGGTGCAAGGGGGCCAGGTGAGTAATACTGACATTCATAAGATAGGGACCTTATTAAGTCATAGTAAGTCATGAGGAGAGGTCTGAAAAGCAATCCATCCAACAAGTGTCCGGTTCAGCCGTATTTCTGAGAATATTTGACTAGAAGCCTGTCTGTGCAAAAAAATAAATATTTTTCTTACCTGTTTCTGTAGTCTAATTGTATTGTACAATACAACAAAGAGCAAAATAAATAAAATGTTCAGCCAAAATGTCTGAAATGACATGACATGATTAACTGCAAAACTGATAAATTGGTAATTACAGAACAACAAGACACTTCAAATATTTTTTTATTGAGGTCAAATTTTTTGGGAGCCAGTTATTTTCTTCTTCCTATTGACAAATGACTGAATTAATAATTATTGTTTATATGTGTATAAACAATGCAGGCACTAAAATGTCACATTCTTGATATAAGTCTTGTATGTAGCATAATTACCTTCTATTATATTTTTCATTGTTGGTTAGGACAACTAAGTATTTATTAAAAAAAAAAACAATACTGAAAAAGAGTTTCAGGTGCACAACTTATAACAGCTAAAACACCAAAATAACAGTACTAAGAGTGCATATTAACAAGAGAAAAGCTGGTTGTGTTTGGCTCCTAGGCCACTATTTCTCTACATATTGGCTGTGAATACATGGCACACAAAATCCAGGCAACCAATGTCATGTGATCACTGTGGACACTACTTTTAAACTCTCATTTGAGACACACTACCCCGAATGCCAAGACTGATGGAAACAAACAGGGAAAAAAAACTATTGGCATGCTAAAGGGATGTGACAGAAAGGTCAGCATAAAGGGACTCCTGGCAACTTTTAGAATGTTCTGGGAGCAGCTTTCACTGAGACACAGGCTGAACAGTACACTACTCTTTTTGAAGAGAGGGGCATCAACCTGTGGAGTCAAATCTAGGTCTTTACGATATCTATACCCACTCAGGTACCAGCATTAGTGGGCACTAATGGAAGGCACATATCATATTGAAAAATTATTGAAAAATATGGACCCCATCACCCTGTGCAATCGCTTGTTATGGAAAGTAGACAATAAACAGCTGTCTTGAAATATTTCACATTAATTTATAGTGTATACATTGTATGATGCCTATGCTGTTATATAGTTTTAAAAATATTTTAAAACCATACAATGTACCATTTTCACCAGCTTTTGGTACATTAAAATAAACAGGTCTACATCTCAGATGTAGCTTCCATGTTTGTTATCCAAATATGCATACCTTTTTTACAAATATAGTTGTGCATATTTTAACTCTTTTTTAATACAAATACTCTGACAAACTGCCTATCATGGGCATGACAAGGGAGTTGACATACAGTGCTTATTCATTGTTGGTACAGTATATACACATATAGATGCTCTGAATTATTTTAGAATTATCTATGATGGAACAATAAAAAAAGCAACAAACTCATTGCATCATAACAAGGGAGTGCTGTATCTTCCCTTGTATTGTATTGTACACTCACAAATAACTGAAGTTAGATCATGGGTTGACTACAACATGTTTACAAGCACCTTTTATTTACCAACAATCCCAGCATCAAATACACAACCCAGGCAGTGTGCTGTTCACCAGACACATACTTCTCAACATTTCAAACACATAGTGTTTAATAGCAGGACACTAATGGCTTCCTATGAGTATACTGTGTAAAGTAAGCATCTGAATTTAATACAGAACAACCATAATTGATATTTGCACAGTAATACATTAATTTGATTTAGTAGTTTCTCTAGAATGCAGTTGCTGTACAGCACACATTTGGTGAGTCAAGGTGACAAACAGCACTTATTTAGATATGAGAGTGAAGTTTATGTCTGTGTTACAATATACCCCCACTATGGAGATCCCCACTTCACACCTTCCAGCATATTGCACATCTGGATTCTGGCATGACCTGCCCTTTAAATTGTTCAATTGACAATTCATTCTGTAATACAATCTTTGGCAATAGCTTTTCTGAGTCACGAACCAAAATAGGGATGTTTTTCTTTTTTGTACTTCTCACAATCTACACGACAGTAGGCGTTGCAGATTTAGACACCTGGCTGTGTATGTTTTGTGTGGAGGAGAATAAGCTAACTTCTGCGTCTGTTCTCTCTGCTCCTGTGCTTTACTCTACCACCACCATCCAAGTACTGTGCTATTAAGGTGTTAATGACCTTCATATGGAGCTTGGTGACAGGCATCAGGCAGGACTCCTAGTTGACTTCTCATCAGACTGGCGATACCTATTACTCCACTGTGAACACCTCTGACACCAATGAGAAAAGGGTGTTTTCCTTTTGGCAATTAGTGCCATTTAACTTACAGTTGCTTGAAGTAACAAATGCCTGTCATTACAGTTTTACTTTGGCTAAATATTTCAGATAGTATTCAGAAGTGGTTATGTACTTTAATGAGTTTGAAACAGAACATAATTTAATCAAACAACTACACTCAAGGCTGCAAAAAACATAAGTATAAGCAGTGGATTTTCAAACAAACATTCAGGTGAGTGCCGTGTTTCAGCTCAAGTCTTCACATGTCGTCTGTACAAAAGTTGTTTGAGTTGAAACATGTTCCTCACCTGAGTGCTGGTGTGAAAAGACACTGTTTATATTCATATTTTCATTCACTGATTCTGAGTGCATTTAGTGGATTATGAAATTCTAAAAAAACAAAAAATTACAATAAACCATTGCTTGAAGGTAGTGTTTGCTCGTCTTTTTCCTGTTTTAATTGTAGCTAGATAAATCCAACAGAAAACAGCCTGTTCTGTGAAGTACGTGGTAATATAATAGATTCCATTAACTGGTGGCATCCACAAAAGAAACAAAGACAGGAAGAGAAAGAGGGATTACCTAAATGTGGACAGCACAGCACAATTTGGCAAAAACATCTGAACCAAATACACATTTTTAATTAAAAGTGCTTTACATTTTAATAAATCAAAAAAAAAAGCAGCATCCTAAGAATCTCTGGAAACACAACAGGAAGGTGAGGGATCAACAGAATTTGTAGAATCTCCCTGCAGTGAAACAATGCAGGTAGGGAAATGGCAGGGGGGTGGCGGGACAGTGGGGTGAAGGGGTTTGGTGTGGTGTTAAGCAACAAAGGATAAGGGCTGTGTTCAACTCTAACTGTCCTCTTTAAAACACGGACAATTTAAATACATTTGAATCCAATAGCCCTTTGAGAAAACAAGCAGCCTTACTATGTTTTTTGTAGAGGAGGAAGAGAGTTAAGAGTTTCATGACACCCTAAATGCCCCCCTTTATACCCCAGTGATAAAACAGTGGATTGAGGGAAAACAGAGCCAGAGAGGTGATGGGACACAATGCCTAACGTGGGCCTATGCCCTTCCTGCCAAGAAACCTCAAGACTGCAAAGTTATAGGTGGTGGAAATCACATAGACAAACTGTAGAGAGACAAAAAGACAAGGAGACAGATATCAGACACTGATGGGATCCACAAAAGAAATAAAGACAGGAGGAGAAGGGTGACTACCTAGATGCAGACAACACAACACAATTTTGCAAAAATATTGGAACTACACATTTTTTTCAAAGAAAAGGACTTTACATTTCAATGAAACAACTAAAAAGCAGAATATTAAGAATCTCTGGAAACACAACAGGATGTTGAGGGCTCAACAAACAGACTTCCTAGAATTAAGAAATGGTGATCAGGGGAGAGGGCTTGGTGTGACATTATGCAACAAAAGGTAAGGACCATGTTCAACTCTAACCTTTCTCTTTGACAAATGGACAATTTTAAAACATTTTAATCCTGACAGCCTGAGGAAAAAGGTAGTCCTACTGTGTTTATTGTAGAGGAGCAGAGGTGAGATTTTCATGCCTAAAGGGTCTCCTAGCTGCTAAATTTTAGTATCATCCATTAGCAGCTGTTTTATTTTTATTTATCTATCTAGCTTTTGTTACGATTATTTAAATGGTTGCTGAAATCCCTTGTATATTACCTACTTTAGGTAAAAAAATGTCCTATTTAAGGCCATATTTAGGTGTTGCAAGTTCAGATGCAGACACTGTTATCAAAAGGATGTGCCTTAATCAGTTCTGATATTTAAATGGTGCAAATGCACATGACACAAAGAGCTTCAGGACTGGGATTACCTTATTAATGAGGAGGTGTGACCAACCACAGGTGTGACCAACCTGTGTCTGTGCACTGGCCAATTTGTGCACTGTGCCTTCCACTTTGCCTTTGAATGAACATTTACCCTAGCACCAGGGTGCATCGATATTTACACATGTCTCCTGATGCAGTGTATGAATACAGGTACGCCCTGGGTTGTGTGCTGTAACAGGGATTTGTAAAGGTTTTGAAAAAGGTACGGAAGATCATCTTCAGTAGTGTCTGGCAATGATTGTAAAACATGCAAAAGCAACTATTGTACTGAGTCCAACACCTAAGAGTAGTGAACAGCCATCTGTTACATCTCAATGGACTAATTATGTTAAAAAGATTTTACATTGTCTAACTGACTGAATATGGAAGCTCAATCAGATAAATAATTTCCTCACACTTCAATCCTTATGTTAAAAGAGCCATACAAACATACCATACAATACCATACAAAGCATACACATTATGCTTTCTGATGTGCTTGGAGAAACACTATTCTCTGTTAAAAAGATATTACCATTTAAATTAACAACAATTAATGGCAGGCAGCCAGATGAAAAATATGGTCAGAAACTCTGAATTAATTTAGGATTGGAAAAAACCCAGACATCTACACCAACAAGACCATGTGCCATATCTCTGTTGTAATCCTGGTTTTGCCAGCCTTTTTCATTACTCACCAGAGCTAGCAAGGTAATCCCAGCTCCAGCAAAAGCAGCTATGTAGAGGTCAAAGGTCAGGAAAAACTGTAAAAGATAAGGGCACAGGTTTTAATGAGCACTCTAGCTAACTGCTTGAAAAAATGGAACGAACACAAGGGTACCATTGACAACTTTGTGGATTTTATGTGTGTGAGTTATAACCATTACTTTGTCTCCATACCTCCTTAGTTTTGCAGGCAGCCACCAGGGTCATTCCACACACCTTCCCTGGGGTTGCATTCCAGGGTAGCAATCCTAAAAAAAGACAGGGAACAGACACAGAGTTTAACTGAAACAAATAAAAGTCAAAATAATGTATAATAAATATATACATGTTTTGTATCAGACAAGCACATTTGTAAAAAAAAAAAAAAAAAAATCAGGAGTAAACATACCATACTGTCTAGCATCAATGCAGACCCAACCATGCTGGGTGAGACTTGTTGTGGCTTCGGCCAACAGGTTAATGGTGTGGCAGGTGAATGACATGTTGTACATAAAGTAGACAGGCAGTCCCGAGAAGGCAAACACCACTAACCAGATGACAGTTAGTATGTATGTCACCACCACAAACTAAGGGAGAAAAGACAAGGAAGAAGTCAAGCCAAGTAGACACAAGTGAGATCTTTAAGAGCTGTATGTCCTTCTTCTGGGTATAATAGTATTAGAGTAAGGGTGGAAGACCTGGAGCTGCAGTTAAAACCTCTACCTAACCTAACATAACCTAACCTAACCTAAAACCTCACCGCCTTTATATAGATCAGATTTCAGATTTAAAGAGCTTCAAAAAACCATTAATAGTACATCACCTTCTCTTGCTCTTTCATTGGCTTCTTGAAAGACAGTCAGAAAAATCAAAACTTACAGATAGGATTGTTGGGTCCTGTAAATATACTGAAGGGTAGCATGACTGAGTTTGCACATTTCAAGTTGCTTTTACTACCACATGTGGCATCGGCAGCAATTTCTGTGTGGAATTGCTGACAATGAAGAACTTATTTTAACAGGATGCTTTAATCCTCAGCTTGTTTTATGTTGCAGATAGATCTACTTAGTGTTTTTTTCTTAAGAAGACAAAGGGTGGTTTTCCTAGTCTGAAAAATATGACAATAAAAAGTTAAAATTCAAATTCTGTCTTTCTCCTCTCTTTCTTTCTATCTATCTCATTGATACCCCATATTGGTCCCCTGCATGTCTAGTTGGCTCTGGGATGCCTGAAAAATATTCAGTATTCTACATGTAGAATGATGTTAAGATTGATTGCATTATTTCTTAGTCACTTCAAATTGCCATATGACATTTGACCTGTCATGTCCCAGTAACCCTGACATCTACATTACATTACTTAGCAGACGCTCTTACCCAGAGCAACTTACATAGGTTACAGTTCTTTACAATATTATTCATTTATAAAGCTGGATATTTACTGAGGCAATTGTGGGTTAAGTACCTTGCCCAAGGGTACAGCAGCAGTGCCCCAGTAGGGAATCGAACGGGAGACCTTTCGGTTACAAGTCTTGCTCCATAACCACCATGCTACGCTGTCTATGCACAAGACAGCAATCATGGAAAGGCCTTACCCCCAGACCCCCTCCCCAGCTCTCTCACCGTTGTGCTGACACAGCGGCCACATCTGGTGCTCCTGAACTCCCCATAGGTCTGCCTTACAGCACTCGTGGTGTAGAAGCCTTCGGCCAGCAACAAGATGCAGTAGAGGAAGAAGAATGCGGCCAGGCCATAGATAACGTACTGGAAATACTCGACACTGCGATTAATGAAAGTCAAGACATGGAGGCCAAAACTGAGTTTTTACTGGTGTGGCAGTAGCACTTCTTTTGAATACACAATTGATACTGTTTCACTATACTCAATATCTGATTGTATATGTATTATTTTTATGCATGTCTGTACCATAGCTTAGCTTTGCCTAGAGAAGGATATATATATACAGAGATTTTTCGTATAATTTCACATTTACTTTCTTTCTGCGGTAAGAGAGAAAGGGACTCACAAGTTAGACAGGATAATGTAGTCCTGCTGGTTACGGGCAAAGTATGTTTCAATGAGCTTCTCGGTCTCACTCAGTGCCACATGTCCACAGCCACAAAACAGGGCCACGCCCAAGAAGCACAGCAGGGTGGCCACCAGAGAGGCATAAGGGATCCCCGCCAGGCAGCGGACGCAGCAGTCATAACAACCTGGGATGGCACAACATAACAACACAAACACTGCACACACCACAAACACGCACATTCCACAACCTCTGTTGCCTTCCTTGGTGGTGACTGAAGCGACCCCTTCTCGTTAGACCATCTGTCAACGTTCATCGGTCTCAAGTCACACAAAACAGACACAGCTGAAACACATGAGTGAAGCATGCTCAAACAAAGCACCAATGCAAAACCCAGCCAACACTCACTGCACCGCATTCATGATATTTTCTCTTGCAAGCTGTTGCTAAAGAAGCAGAGCAGAACTTTGCAAATTTGTAAAAATGGGATAAGCAGCACCTGAGGTTCCAAGAAGCCAAGGCTTTTTGCTAGGAATCATTTGTCAATCTCTTGTATGAAAAAGAACCAAAGTAATACAGCCTCCTATGAGTCTTCAGTTTGATATTGCAGTGCTGGAGTATGTACAGGACTCTCCCCTCAGGCTCCTCATGACTATGAACTCGGAGATCTTGAGACCGCCTCAGCCCCCACGCCCCGCCTCAACGCCAGGCACACTGGTCCGCTTGAGCAGCAGCCGTGGCTGTGCCAAGTAAAATCGTAGCACAACAACGGAGAGTGAGAGAAAGTGGGGTGGTTAGAGGGGCCTGGTCCTTTTGTGACCAGAAAGACAATGGCTTTTTTCTTCACGCAGTTCAAGGAAACAAAGGGCAATGATGTTACGCAAACAAAGGCCAGAGCTGCCTCCCATTCTCATAAAGTCTAACAAAACAGGCTTTTGAGAGCTGGCACAGGGAGGATGGGTTGGTGGGGTTTAATTTTTGAAGAAGGGGGAGGAGCTTGTGGGGGAGCCCTGGTGTTGTGATTCATGCAGTACGAAGGGCAACATCTCTGGCGATTGTGCCCATGGTACAGACTGATACTGCTTCACTTGGCACCCATGCCAAGAAGGAAAGTGTTCAGTTAAGATTATCTTTACACATGTACCAGAGTTCGGAGGGGGACAGGTGTTTCTTCCATATTGTATAATACATGGAAAAATTCAAGATACATTTGCTACATACAAAATAATTAATTATTCACGTTTTGCTTTAATGCTTTAGGCGTTCCTTTTTGCACATGGACAGGATTGCTTGGTGAATATTATACAATATGAATATTAGACAATCTGTATCATTTTCAATGTTAATGTGGTTCTTTTTTTTTTTGCAAGTGAGCTAAAAACAATGGCACCGCAACATGACACCAGCTCTTCAGTCAATATGTACAAGAATACTGAAGGTATACCGATCAAAACACAAGACGTTTCCACGATACCAGCAGCAGAGAACTGTGCAAAGTGTTGCCATACACATAAAAGGTTTCTAAGATTACATTAACAATCAAAACCAATAATGATCACTCAAATGAGAGGGATAGCCATGCTTTCTCTGCAAAAAGATAAGATGTATCTGACAACATGGAATGATTTCTTGCAATTGCAATTTTGTGAGAATTTTCATTTTTAATTTGACCTCATATTTCACTGACGTCTCTCCATTATTTTGTGTCAGATTTTCACAAACAAACACATTATTGAATAAAATGATTTGGCATATAATCTTAAAGGTAAATAGATTTGTAACTATGTCCAAGAAAGAGATGCCTTTTGATTGGAGGACCTATATTAACCTTTTTACAGACAGCCGTCCCTTATAGTATAAGGCTTATACCATGCTTTTTTATGTGTCCTCCTTGCCAAACTACCCTTTATAACTTCATATTTAGTAACCTACTACAATCTTGTGTAGAAGTGTTTGTTTTTTACCTCAGAAATCTTAAGATAACATTACTGAATGATCATGCTTATTGATGCCAAGTTCAGTCCAGAGTTCTGCCCATTTTACCACTGGGTTACATTTAAAAAGGATCTAAATCAAAGCTTTAAAACATATTGAGAAAATAAATTAATCTTCCAACCCTGCTCCAAGTGTGGGGCCCTGAGTAGCATAACAAAACAGTACCAAAAACACTAGCAGTCTATCGACAAAAGAAAGAAGTAATTGACTAATTGGAATTGCAACTTATTGATTGGAACTGGATTGTTTAACATTTTATGAAATTAGTTTTTGGCATATCAAGCAGCTGATAGATGTTAAATTTTAAAATAAGTAATTTGAATGAGCAGCATTTTATTACTTACCCATGTCTAGGGATGAGTGTGATGTTATTCTAGTTTTGCTCGCCGCTCAGTGACTGATACTATGATATGCGCAGTTTGTCGGCAACTCTTTTATTAATTTGACTCGTGCTTCTGTTCCTCCAACAATGAACAGACTCATTGCTTGCAGAGAGATGAATCTTAAAGATACAATGTGTCTTTTCAGCTGCTGAAAAACAGTGGAACGGTTATTGGATCAGGATAGAGAACAATGGTCAAGATCTTTCATGCCTCAGTTTCATGTTCTTTAAATCTATTTCTAATTCAGAAATTGACGAATGTCAAATTTTCAGATATTCAATATATTAATAGATTGCACAATTATTAATATACTATTTTTCAGCTTTCTCTAGCTCTGCATTAAGGGATTGGATTTCTACTTGCATAAGAGGGAAAATGCCTTCTACTGGCCCACCAACACAACCTCCAGCAACATTCATGCTTCCTTAAGTGGTCTCCCATTTAAGTACTAAGCAAGCCCAGCCTTAACCACCCTCAGTCATCAGGCAGCTGAAGTCACCAGTACGGTATGGTTATTGCTTATTTCATTAGAATGCTAAAAATGACTATTTTCTTACAATAGCACTAAAATATTTGAAAAGTATTCAAATACTATGGTATAATATAATACAATGCATATATTTTGCATGTAGATTTTGTATGAGAGGTAGTTTATATTTTGGAAGAATATATATAGTTAAATTACAGACATTACATTCCAAATTAACTGAACTGTAACTGATTTTGCACTGACTGGAGAAATTGAAAGACCAGCTAGCAAAAATTATATCAACTTGACTTGAAAACATTCATTTTCCGTTGCAATTGCAACATAGAGTCCTGAGATTCAACATATGTGTTTCCTTTGTGACAGGTTTGTATCTTTATCTTTTTTTTGGCCTTTTCCAAAGCAGTTTAACTTTCTGAGAGCTCAGCTTTTATTTTAGCTGCCCTGTAACATCATAGTTTTAGCTCTTTTTACTGACAGATGACATCATGTTGACTTTGCACTTTTAAATCAGACTGGCAACCAGTGACAAACCACAGGGTTTAGCAAAAACAACAATGTTGGAATGCAGAGGTATAACTTGATAAAAATCAAGACAGAACCACAGAGACTGCAGTGATTCAATGGTCTGATGAAGAGTCACTTTCTCTAAAAATGTTCCAGCAGATAATGAGTTACAGTGAAATTTGTACATCTATGTTCACAGTGTACATGTTTTAAAAAATTATAGGAGAGATGGCTTTTCATGCACAGTTTTTCAGAATGTGATTAAAGTCATTTATCAACAGAATGCAAACAACTAATAGCATACGCATTATTCATTAAACTACAGTTATTGGTTGGGCCTCCAATTTTTCTCAGTCATGTGACCTGCCCCTAAAAATTTAAACCTGCATTTCAATTGTGTATGTAGCTTTAGGTACTAAGTTATCAGTCGCGTTTAAACAATTGGCATATTCACACACTAATTATATCATTAGTGGCTAACTCTTAATTTCTTAAAAAAAAAAACAATCACCTGAGGGGAAGAGGAAAGAAAAGGAGCTATGGAAAGAACATCAAGAATGTCCACAACAAAGAACATATCTTTGAGCAAAAGAATGCAACAGTATCCCTTGTTATTCAAGATTTGACAGTGTTTGTAAATGCATATTCCCCATGGTTTCCATAGACATCATTTACCAAATTTTATAAACATTGACAGAAAATCTTTGTCTCATGCCATTTTGATGAACCAATCCCAAAATGTGTGATTTGTAGAAAGAACTATCCAATATTTCATATTGGTCCTCTATTCAAGCTCACTCTTTTATTTATTGTGTCACATCAAAAATCATTTTGTCACATTGAAGAAAAACAGCACTCATCACTAGGGATCATCAACACCTCTGTCTGAAATCAAAGACTGTATATCTACTGTTAACAATGTCTACCATTATTCCGAACAGGCCGCAACACAGACCTACATGTTACAAAACCTGTGCAGGGGTATGGGGGACTTCACTATGGATGAAGATGCAGTCTTCACTATAGACACTTCTCATTCCTTTCTGTTCCTATTCATGACTGCGTGTGAATGTGTTGTGTAAGGTGCCTGTGCATTTTCATTTACAAACATCATGATGAGAAGCTTTTTGTCATCATATTCACCTCCAAACAATCCAAAGTATGAGAATGTGTGTGCCCAACTGGTAGGCCTGTCAGACCCGCCTCCAGCCAACTCCCTGTTCAGCCACACCCATGCTCTGAGTCACCTGAGTATTAACCACACCTGCAGCAAATTCACCTAATCACCACTGGGGGATTTAAGGACTGCAGTTCAGGCACCTCTTTGTGAGGTATTGAGCCTGCTCTACCTTGTGGTATTGTTGTTGTGACTGGTTCTGCTGCTCCTGTCTTTTTGACCTTGCCCTTTGTCCTGCGTTTTGGACTGCTAGCTCAGATACCTGTTTTGCTCTCCTGGCTGTTTGACCCTGGCTTGTGTTTTTGACCTTCCCAAGGACACGGATTTGGATTTGGACTTCTTAAAGTACCAGAGCTCTGCACTTGGGTCTTCTCTTTTTCATCACAAGGCCATTGGATAATTGGTAAATTGGTTACTTGGGAAGCCATACCTGCCATGTGTTAAGAAGTGAGATGTGAGGAGGGAAAGGAATGGAAGCAAGGAGAGAACTGGGGATGGTTTATGGTTTTACTCCTTAGTCTTTGTATATTTTGTCCTTGTTTTAACCATTTTACCCTTTTATATGCTTGTCTTATTAGTTTTAATCTGTCTTGTACAAAAACATAGATTATATACATCTGTTTTTAATACTTTTTTTTTTTTTTTTGACCGGGAACATTTAAGGTTACTGCTATCTGATGCACAACAGCACAGATTTCAGTTTCCAAATTTGTGTTGCTTTTTAAGGTTCCATCAACATGCAAGTACAAAATGCATATTTTAAATAACACAAAATTGTTTTAATTCTATTGTAAAGTCATTGTTTTATGTGGCCAATTTCAGTGGCATACTGCGAGCTATCGTTTGCGGAACTCTGAAATATTCATTGTAGGCCTATAGCATGATAATTTAGCGGAATTGCCGAGGTATGTAAAACATACCTGTGTCTTTCTGGTGGTGGATTATTTGACATTAATGAAACAATGAATTGCATTGAAATGAATCTATGAAAACGATAACTAATTTTCACGGAAATTGTCCAACCCTGTCATTGTGGTGGATGAAAATATATCCTAGTGAAAACTGATAATTCTTGAAAAATGGATAATCCCAAATTGCATGAATTTTGTTCTGCCAATCAGCTTTGACAAAAATATCTTCTGTGGACAGCCAAAAACAAAATCAAAGAACTAATCAAATCACCTGACAGGATAGCTATAGTCACGGATGATTCAACAGATGGAAGAGACCATTGTTATACATTTTCTATTTATCCTGAAAGGAAAATCCATCTATCACAACTTTAAAGTCACGCTGTATACCTTACCACCGTGAATTACTTCCGGTTGCAGAGGGCATCAAGAAAAGATTGAGATCAGTTTTAATATGACTGCATTTGTGTCCAACAAGCGACCCCTATGTTAAAGCTGACATCCTCGGGGACTTGTTGCCAACAAACCCCAGAACAACATCTCTATGGCAAGCCGTTTGAATATTTAATCAACTGAACAAATACAAACCATAGACATCTACTATTCATCGATGACGAGTCATAATTCCAATTCAGCATATCTCTAATTCTGTTATGATTAATCATGTTGGAGGAACTGTTTATCCATGATTTCTATAAAACCTCCAGTTTAAAATATCTACAATTAACGTATACTAGTCATAATTCTAGACGCCTATAAATTATGACTATTCATATCTTCAGTTCACAATATCTCAGTCTTTAATTAAAACAATAATTATTAAATAACAATATGAATAATATAAAATCAGATATCAGAAATACAATTATGTATAGACAGAAATATATAATTGATTTCTTGAGCATAATGTTGACTTGTCAGAATGTCATTTTGTTTATGCTAACCTGGAATTATGACTAGTAATGAATATAGATATATTAAATTGGAGGTTCCAATGATAAAAGTCAATGATACAAGTTCCTCCAATATGACTAGTCATAATGGATTCAGATATATTTTAAACCGAATATATGACTGGTCATAACTGAATCAGAAATATCAGAAATAAGTATTATTGCTAGTCAAAATTTCATTATTGATATCTCAAACTGGAATTATGACTACTGAAAATAAAATTGTAACGAGTCAAAATCATTTTTAAATGAGTGAACATTGAATAATGGAGATCCATATTCATTATTATGGCTAATGACAAAGGAATTGTTGATGTGTATTAAAGTTTTGTGTAAATCAGTTTTGACTAGTCAAAATGTAATTATGGCTAGTTAAAATGCCCTTATGACTGATCGAAATTGTTTTATAGATATCTTAAATTATCATTCTGACTCATAATTTAATATTTACTAGTGAAAATAGAACTGCAACTTGTCAAAATGTAATTATGACTTGTAAACTTGAGTGGTTAAATGTTAAAACGGCTTGCCATAACATTTCACACGTCTGCATTGTCCTTGGTTTCAACACGTGACAGTGTCTGCTATGAATATCCACGTCATTTCAGTTTAAGCTCACTGGTGGTAATTAATTCATCAACTGAGACGATTAGGGAGGTGAAATCGTATAATTGTTTGGTAAGTGGCTATGAAACAAACAGTAAAACTTTTTGATTTAGTTAATTGTAGTTACATTTTCTGGCATTTGCCAAAGCCTCTTCCTATCACGATAGGGATCTGTCTACTGCATTCCCTTGACCATGACCTTTTCATTCTGCATCACCCATAATGGTGTGCATGTATATATGTCTTTCTAAATGTGCCTGGAAAGTGGCAACAGGCCAGACACACCCAATCATTTAACCCACATTGTTTTAATTTGGCTGTAGGTGTAAAAAGTTCAAGGTGAAATCACCTGACCCACAGTAAATCTACTAGTTCGGACAGGAATAGCTGGACAGGAACAGTAAGCGCCTGCTTCCTCCTCCCCAGACTGGGGACTCTGTCCTTAATAATTATTGTCACAGTATCTGGACATAAGCACCAAGCACTCTTGAAAGCACCAGCTGTTTCCAAAAAAAGCACAGCAGGATAGCAGCTTCAACTCACAAGATGGGCCAGACATGCAGCACCAAGCTTTCCTCATATAAATGACCTGAAGGGTGCTGTATGGCCAGTAAAATACAGTGGTGCCAGTGGGCTTTGAGACTCAACTGCTGTTTACAGATAGAGGGAAAATAGAGAATCAAAACAAAAATAACAGTAAAGAGCCATGCAGATGCTACTGGCTGACGTTGATGAAGTAGAATAACAAGGGAACAATGAGAGATGAGTCCAGCTGTGGGTTCACGACCCGCCCCTCAGCCCAGACTGAGCAGATGTCAAGGCCAGTCCCTACAATGGGCCCAATGTTTGAGTGGCGCAAACATTACAGTGCACCACACTCCTGAGTGTCTTTGTAACAGCATATCTTTAATGTTTCTATCCTCCACCACAAAACAGCATTTTATTTATCCAGTAAATTCAGAAAATCTGTATGACCAAACCATTTTCTGTATTTTTTAATGTGTTTGTTCCTTTTTGGGATATTAACATCCACAGGATAAACAGACTAATCATGAATTTTAAATAAACATTACAATAAGTAGAAAAGAAGCCTCACCAATATTTGAATAAGTTTACAGTGAATCATTGTGGCCCAAATAATATCCCCACATACATTTTTCTTCCTGAACAGTAAGGTACAATAAGGAAGAATTTTTCCCAGTTTTCCTATCTGACAATTTGGTAAAAACTAAAGTGAATTAATAGCAATTAATTAATATTTAATCAACACTTACTAGTTATTAATGGCTATACACAGGTCCTTCTCTGCCTTTCATAAATAATTGCCTTGATTACTGTATCCCTGAACCTTCCCTTTGATAGCCTTATGCATTATTTTAAACAAAATTCTGCATGGCTTTACTTTATTTGTTGCTTCTCTCTATTGCCCAGTGCCTTTCACCCGCTTCCTGTTACTGCACATCATTATTCATAGTCTATCATTTGTTATTTCTTTTCCCTTGTCCCATGAGGTCATCCTTTAGTAACAGATTTTTCTATGTCATCTTGCTTCTATTTCTAAAATTTGATTATCACCTCTCTAGCACTTCAGTGGTGGATTTAACTGAGCAATCTCTGATAACCTGTCATTATTTCTGAAATACACACCACTGCAAGTGACACTTAAGCCATTTCACACTCTATCATTATTGTCTGTATACTTCACACCTCATTTTATCCATTATAAATACTTGATATAAATATACTTACAATAAAGCGTACTGCAGAGAATCTTCTAGTATTAATAATGATGCTGTATTATTGAACATGAATGGTGAATTGATACATTTCTCAGAGAGCTCAATTTAAACAAAGAACCTTACTAATTTGGCAAATTTCTGTACATCTTTATGACTTGTTGGCAGTGTTCCCCTCACAGTTCAAGCTAGTTCCACAGTGCACCATTTATAACTGTTTAACTTTCATACAGACTCAGCTGAGTCATGTTGGTACAATTTCATTAATATGGTGGTGTGACTTACCCAGAATAGACCTACTTCCATATGACATCCTAAGAATTTATACTGATCATGATGATTTATGACATGTTATTTGTAACATGCATTTATCAGAATTTGTATTCTTCTAGAATAGAACATTCAGCACATCTCACTGTGCACATAAATATGCTTCAGGTGATTTTGCTACTAACAAAATGGTTGTGAGAGGTATATTTTATGGAAGGCATTTCAATGGCATTTGAGATATGTTGATTCTCTGATAAGTTCCCTGGTACCAAAATGCATTGACTGGTTCAATCATTTCCGAAAGGAAGGTAATCATTAAGTGCTCTTGAAGTTCAAACAAACAGAAAGTGAACAGGAATTAAATGAATGAAACAGGATTGGAGCACTGTACTTTCACAGTGTCATCTGATGAACTCGCTGTGTGTATGTAATACCTTGGCCTAAAGGGGGTGCACTATGTCTGCTGAATCTAAATCTAAATGGTACTTTTGTGCTACCTGAACATGATCTTAATGTTTATCTAGAGCCACAATCCAACAGAAATCCACAACATACGATATAAAAACAAATATGGATTATCTACAGCATATATTAATATTTCAACATATTACATGTCTGAGTTGTTCACTGTTTCCCTTACAATTACAATTAATGCTTATTGTGTTCAAGGGGCTCAGGAAAATAATTATGAATGACATCTTATTTATCTAACTGTAAATGGTTAAATCAAGGCATATTTTGTTCAAAAAACAGCATTCTGAAACAATATAATTGGTTTTCATGCTATCACTATGGGGTGACTTTCTTCACTGATGTCACCATTTTTATGATTTTCTTTTCTGTGTGATATTAAATTGCATGGTGTGACTTTCTCTGTGACAACTGCTTTCAAAGACTGCTATATGAAATTAAATTTGATTTTGTTGAGAATGGCAATGTGATTACAATGTAAGCAATGTAGTACACTTCAGGTTTTAGCCTACAAATGCAAAATTTATACAAAAAGTACAATTCTGTGAGGGGTTCTTACTTTTCCCTCCTGACATTTTATGCACAAGATTGACTGTATTCGGAAACTGGAATGTCTCTTCTTCCACTTCTATTTTGTGTCTCTGGTTGAATGTACATAGACTTTTCTATCTCTCAACTCTAATGTGCCCTCATGAAATCTCTCTGTTTTCCAAAACTTTTAAAATTTTGATCTATTTGAATCAGTTAAACCATGTAATGATCCAGATGATCAACATACCGCATGCATGTAAATAAACCTCCTTATGACCAATTACATAACACCTTCAAATACACCCATTGAGGAGTACCCTGAAGAGGTGGGTGTTCAGTCTGCAAAGAAAGATAGCCAGTGTTGCAAATGTCCTGACTGAAACCAGAAGCTCGTTCCACCGCATAGGGCCCAATACATACAGTGGATCTAGAAAGGCTACACACCCTTTCACATTTTCTTGCTTTTATTGCCTTGAGACCTGAAATGAAAGCCCATTTAAATCTGTTTTTTTTACTTTCACTTAGACATGGTAATCCACAACATCAAAGTAAAAAGAAAAGGCAACACATTTCTGAATATTAATTTAAAACTACCTAAAAACCTAAAAAAACATAAGTTTGCATAAGTTTACACACCCTTTATAATAGGAGTTTGTGCTCAGGTTTAACCATTCACCATCCAAATCATGGCCAAATCTAACTCACTTGTGATTCTAATTAGTTCAGGTGTAGGTTTTCTCAGCAGGTTTCCTTGCTTCTTAATGCATGCCAGTGTAGGGTAACAACTATGGGCAACTTTGTTGAAAGGTACAGATCAGGAGAGGGATCTTCTGCTATGGAAAAAGGTCTTGTGGTGTAATGACACTAAGGCAGAATTTTATGGCCTTAATTCCAAACGCTATGTTTGGCACAAAGCCCACATAGCCCATCAGCCTAAAAACGCAGGCCCTACTGCAATGGGGCTGTTTCTACTCAGCAGGGACAGGAGCTCTGGTGAGGATAGAGGGGAAAATGGATATTGCAAAAAAACAAGATTTTTAGAGAAAAACCTGCTACCCTCTGCAAAATAGCTTAAGAGGAGGAAGAATCTTCCCTTTCAACATGACAATGACCCAAAGCACAGAACCAAATCCACAGTGGAATGGCTGAAAAAGGAAGATCAGTGTCCTGGAATGGCCCAGTTAGAGCCCTGACCTGAACGTCATTGAAATCTTTAGACTGACCTGAAGAGAGCTGCTCATAAGCGGTCCCTTACAATATAAATGAACTCAAGCTCTACTAAGATGAATGGGGAGAAAAATGCAAAATGTAGATGTGAGAAGTTGGTAGACTTATCTGAATATACTCACCGCAGTTATCAAAGCAAAACATGCTTCCACCAATTATTAATCTAAGGGTATGCAACCAATACAAGTTTTTAATTTTTTAATGTTTTTCAAAAACTGAGGCATTTGATTTTCACTTAGATATTGCTGGTTATAATATGTAAATAAAGTGTAAATAATATGTAAATAAAGCCTGACTTCGCTAGTCATGATTTCAGCATTTAAGATACTAAAAACGAGAAATTTTGAAAGGTTGTGTTGACAAAATGTCCTAAAGAATGTCCTTAAGAAGCTGATATAAAGTATATAAAACTACGTCACTCCATTTAATTTATTGGTTTTATGCGCATGTGCTGCGCTCAGTTTACAGGTAAAGCTAGCGGTACTAAGATTTTGTCTTCCTCTTGCAAGTCTGATTCACTTCATGTGTTCGTCATTGCGTTGCAGTATGCGTCAATTATCATGTAAGTTTTATATTTGTTCCTTGAATCGTGGCACTTGTAAGTTGATACTGTTTCGTTTAAATTACTCTCATTAAAGATGCAAATATAGCGTTGCTAGCATCCCCGTGTGGTTTGACGTATGTCTGGTAAGTACGTAACTTCTGCTGACAGGCAATCATTTGTTATGTTTTGAAAGCAGAGGCAACTAACTCAGTGTGCATTATGGTTACGGTTTGGTGCAGTAGAGACAACAATTTTTATTACAGTATTAATGACGATTGTCGTTTTACGTAGCACATTTTCTGGGTCGCGTCTTTCACAGCCGGTACTCATAATCAGAGGACAGAGCCACAGAGATCATTTCCATTTGTGGTTTTAGGCTGACATCCTGTGGATCTGTATGCAAATTGCACTAGTGTTGTATAGGCATGTCTGTACTGTAGTAGGCATAGTCGTGTTGTCATTCATGCCTGTTTATTTTGGTTAAATTGTAATACTCATACCTAAAGACCACTTATACTGAGACAGATCATATTATTGAACATATTCAATAATACGATGAACCAATAAAATAAAAAGTAAGGTTCATTGTTCTAATTGGGAATTAGCCCAGTTTGGATACAGATAGTTACTGGTCATCAGCAAATCTGCCTCACAGGTGAGATTTTACATGACACAATTGTTGAACTAGCAACAATGATTAAGAGCAGCACATGTCAGTCTCATGAGCTGTTCCAAGAAGATAAGACTGCATACAAAATTTAATGCACAAATACAAAACCGGGGCACTAGGGCTCTTTTTGTACCAGGTATTCTGTATAGATGCTGTGGGTTACACTTGAACCAGGCAAGGACAGATGCATTGGGTCAACGCATGCTTTGAGTAGCTGAGGAGTATTTAATCTATAAACGTGGTAGAAATTTAAGTCCAGTTAAGGTAGGGGAATACATGGGCTCCTGAGTGGCTCAGTCAAAGTGCTTGATGTTCATGTGCAAGGCTGAGCCTTACAGCCTGGGTTCAATCCCAGCCAAGCCAAGAATGAAAAATCCTTGAAAGAGATTTTAAAATAGAGAGTAATAAAAACTGAAGAGTAATAACATATTGTAAAATCCCTCCAAATATCCATAGTGTACAAAATCACAAAGTTACTTATGTGACAAGTACCTCTCTGTAAGTCTCTCTTGCAACACTTGCAAGAAACTTGTGTTCTCACAGCTTCAACTAGGCATACTAGGCAGACACTAAATGAGTAAGAGAATGGGTAGAATTGGGAGATTTTCATTCTGAAACAAGTGAAGAATGTTGGAATTCCATAAACAAGCATTTATGTAAAAACATTTGGTGGCTTGCTCTCTCTCTGTTGAACCTATAACACATGTTCAAGAGGTACTTCCCTCCCTACACCCAGAACAGTAAAGAAAACTGCATGTCTCTGAGTGGCATCTGCCAACCCATCTGCCAAAACATGCTTCAACATCATCATAACCAATGGCAGAAAAGCTCAAATATGCTCAGCAATACATGACCATTCTCCTTGTCTGGGTCAAACCTCTCCATTTAAAAAAATAAAGTTCTATGTTCTTGGAGGAGTCATTAGCTGGCAAGGTCTCACCTTTTTCAAGGCTATCTGCCTCACTCTGTGGGGAACATGATTATATGTGGGGGGGTTGCCCTTTTTTCCCAGCTGTGATTCTGACAGGAACTACATTGTACCCATCATCATCACTGTCACTGTTATTATTCCACAAAATTGGCTTAGCAAGCCCCACCATGACAATGTGTGCACATATGAGTGATGCCTTTCTTTGTCTGCATTAAAGTTCAGCTTCATCAATTGTAGGCTCGGGGAAAACCTCTTTTTTTCTTGGTACAGCTTATTGTTTGCCACATTACACTCAGCCAGTGACCTTTTTAGAGAGTATGCCTTTTCCCTTTCTTCTTCCAACTCCTCCTGCAAGGCCTTGAGGGTAACTTCAGCATTTACTTTTATATTGGAGAAAACAAGAACATTAGCTTTTGAGGACCATAAGTCATCCTTTTTTCCTTGAGCTGACTCCCCAATGCAAACAGTTTAGCTGTGAAGGACTTTTCTCTTCCCACCCACTTGTCTCTCTCTCCCTTTATCAAACAATTCCTTAGTTTCATCCCACTTACAACTGAGAGTTACAACTAGGGTTTGAGCTCCTAAAAGATGAGCAGCTAATTTGAGTGAATGACCACTGAACTTCAACCCAGACAGAATCGCATTCAGATGTCCAATTGGATCTGTAGCCATGCTAGCTGATGCAAAGGCATATGTTTACACTTCATGCTTAACAACCTATTTTGCCACAAACTGCCTCATGATGTTAGAATAGATGCACATACACCAGACATAAACACACACTACGAAGCATTACACATGACTATTTTCCAAAAATCAATAATCTGTTTCACAGAATATGTACAACCTTAATACACTATGCATACATCGTTTAAAAGCATACCGAAAACCTACATGTTAAACCCTGTGTTAAACTGATTATTAAGGGATAATCATTCAACCTGATAGAAAGGACTGAGTGACTTTAGCACAATCAAGATTTTTATGCAAGGTTATTCCTGATTTACAGCTCTTGATTCATTTAACCCATTAAAAGAGGGTTTCAAATGCCAATTATCCAGTAATACTACAGTGTGCAACTGACACAACCAAAAGGAGGGACCTGAGCACAATCATTCTGCAAGTCTAAATCCTTTCCTCCCTGGGGTCAGGTCATCAGCAGAGTGGAGTTTCCAGAGAGCTGGCATTTGTCCCAACATATTAAAAGTCAAATAATTGTCAATCCAGCAGTTAGCTTGCTCCTAGCTGGCCCAGCAATTTATTAGATTGTAAACAAATAATCTTCTGGATAAGGACATGATCAAGGAGGGGAAGTCTATTACATGTATTTGATATGTGCATTTAAAATAATTTTGTGTATTTTGTAATTTGTATTTGATGGGCTTAGCAAAATCTCAGTTTATATCATGATACTTCAGAAAGGTATTTTTGTATTTTCAAAGTGCTCAGATTGCTTCCTGGTCTTCCTCTCATTCCCCCATGATAGATCTATCATTTTTTGTGAAATCTCTTTGACATTCAAATAAACACAGGTAAGGACCACATGAGGCTGGACACACTGACATATTAATCTCCTCCTCCATGTACTTCACCGGATTCATCTTTGTAATCCAGTAATGTGATTCGTTCATCCCCTTCATATTTTTTTGATCAGAAATACTGTACTACTCCCAGAAGGTGAATATAAATGAATATAAGCTATGAATATAAAATATCTATGCATGAAACAATGAATAACAACACAAATAGAAAAATTAATGTTTAGAATTGAATAACTGTTAATAAGTTGAAAAATAACATTATAGCTACAGGTCTTCTCACCCAGACACACCATGAATTCCTCCAGAGCTTACAATTAGTTTGTTCATTTTTTTCAGCTTTCCTATTTTTCTCAATTGTTGCTAAGCAGTAGGCCTAGCGCTACGGATAGATAGAGCTCTATCAAACTGAAGGGTTAGTATTTATGGCAGTGATAGCTATAGACCTACAGAAGAAAAAAATTCTCATTTATAATAGTTCAAACGCATAAAAGGCCTGATAAATGATAAACTTTTCATTCAAATAACCTATGTGAACTGTGTAGACATATCTTTCCATTAAAGTCACTGCTATTTAAAGTCACTACTGTACAAACCAATCCCTAATTAGACAACTTAAGTGAAAATGCGTCCAGACTTTGGAAAAGTGGCCATTGCAATATGATCCTTTTTCATAGGGGGTGCTGTAAGTCTGACATCAAATTCTTGGATCCTCTATCTCAAATTTGGAACGTCACCTGACTAGTTCAGCAGCCAATCATGAGTCATTTCTTGCTCAGATCTCTAGGTTGGACCCTAAGATGTCATTTTTGGACCCCATTACAGTCTATGAGATCATATTTTTGGAGTTCCATTATCACATTTTTGGAACCTTATTCACCACCAATGGGGACGATTTTATCAGACCTCCAGATCCAAATTTTGCAATGTCACCTGATAAAACCATTGATCAATCAGAGGGTATGTGATGTTCATATCATGAATTTGGAATTTGTGAGAACATATATTTGGAATTCCAGTCGAAGTCAGTGGATGATTTTGGTGGCACCCTTGATCACTTTACAACTCAGATATTTAATTTGGAACCCATATTGCTTTTTTGTAACTCCATTCTAAGTCAATGGGTATGATTTTATTGGAACTCTAGATCAAGGTTTTTTAACTCTATTCAAAGTCAATGAGGATTCCTTTTGTGGACCAATAGATCACATGTTTGTAACTCAATTAAAATTCAACTTTTAGGGGTGCTCAGATATTTAATTTGGAACCCATATTTCCCTGTTGTATTGACTCAAGTCAATGGGGATACCTTTACTGGACCTGTAGATCAAGTTCAGTATGCCTTCTCACCACATGACAAGAAAAAGAGGTTGAGCTTCCAAACAAGGTATTCAAAGACTATTCAATAAGAATATGAGCAGACCACAAAATCAAAGCTGTGGTCAGTTGTTGTTAATCAATGCAAATGTGTGAAATATTTCTTGTAGGCAACAAATGCCATAAATTGTTATGCCATTTAAATTACTGCTTAGATTTTAATCGAACAATTACACATATGAAAGCCAATACAGGGGGAAATCTTTTTTAATGCTGTTGGAATGATTTTCTGTGAGACGTCATTATGTTCTATGAATAATCTCATTACATTCTCAAAGGTTTTCCATTTTCATCTGTGGGATGAAGGTCCCTTTATCAGCTATATGGTATTTCAATTACAAAGTTTTAAGAGAGTTATTCCTTATAGTGTGATAGGAATATAACTCCACATGGTTTAATATGTATTATTTAAATGGAAATTGGTTGCTGTGTTTCTGTTTCTCTGGAGGGTCATTTACAAATCTTAATTTCACACTATCCCTTTACTGTGGCCCTCCACACAAACCAGCCTTTTAAAGGCAGAAATATCTGAAGCTGTGTAATTAGGGGCAAAATTAAAGGCAGCCTCCCCATTCTCATTTTGCTTCTTAATGTCAGCATTTAATGATGCACGGAGAATCATGCAAGGGAGCACGGGCAGCTGTATTTCTATGGCAACAGTAGCTCAACAGAGGCCTTATATGTGGGCTATTTAGCCTATGGGAAGTACTACAGTTACAGAATATTGTACTGTTATTGCTCTGTCAATGCAGTAATAATATCTTACTGGAGATAATCCTGCCAGACCATTATACTTTGCTGCTTTGGTTCTTGCAACAAAATGAACATTTTACTGCTGATATTTCTGCAATGCAATAAAGCCAAATATGGAATAAAGCTAAATTTAAGGAATATTGACCCTATAATTTGAAAGTGGAAGTGGGGGGCCATCATGAAGTGTTTATTTGCTGCATAATCCTAACAGCATCACAATGCCCCAATGATCTGGCTCATTACAGTGATATATAGACATACAGAATTTAGAGACAGTTTTATATTACCACAATAAATGCCCAAACCTGGATATTTTCATTTTTTTCTATCTCCTCTCAATTTTCCATTCAAATTATGTCATTTAAATGTTTCAGGACTACAGATTTATTTAACATTAGTCTTTCCTCATTATCATCCAATTGCCACATCTGTTCGTTTTAGCCATTTTAAGTCATTTTTTTCTTGGTGGCAGAATAATGGTGATAATCTTGGTTGTGCATTGAAAGTAGCTAGCTAGATAGCTCCTAACCAAAGCTTAACAATAATGATAATATAGCAATATAGCAATATGATTTATTGCTGATTTAGCAATAAAATCACCCCCATGTTAGATTGAAAGGTATGCCTTTATGTCCTCGATCTAGGTTTGCTGTTCACTGCTAGCAGGCTTGCTGCCTTGTTAGCTACCTACAGAATAACCACTAACTAACACCTCAGGTAAGTCATCGGCTAGGTAGCTAACACTGGCTAGATTGCCTAGCTAATTTTATTTTCAGATAGTTTTATGTTAGTACCACACAAACAAACTCACTAGCATCGCAAAGCTTTGGAGTTACTTTAATATATACTTGTATAAAAGGGCATATCTAATTCCTCACATCATGGTCAGGGATGCAGCAGGAGCTGACACACCTGGGCAAGATGAAGGTAACTGACTCTGTAAGGGTGCTTTGTTTGCCTGTGTCCAGGAGCAGAGAATAAGAGAGCAAGTGAGCAAGTGAGCGAGTAAGCTGTGGCAGTGGCAGAAACAAAAAGGTCTAGAAGACTCCATGTATGGTGGATAGCCTCATGGGTGAACTTTCTGCTTATTTTGTATTTGCTGTTTTAATTGTTTTTGGATTTGCAGACCTGTGAGGGTGAGCCAACAAAGTTTTGTGTTTTATTTTGGGGAAACCTCACCTCTCCACCACAATATTTAAGAAACGCCAGTCTACAGACCAGATGACTTTACCTCAGACCTACCATCTGATCATTCCTGAACCATATCTTGGCACTGCTGGACCCTTCATTGTTTGCATGAACAATTCACCAGAAACCCCCCAGTGAGTTCATCACTCTATGCCCATGACAATGGCAAGAAATACCGCAGATACCTTTAGTGGTAGAAATGATTCAGACTTTACACTCCCCGAGTCCCCAACACCTGAGCCAGGCCTATATAGGTTTAGATAACTTGGCTAAGATAGCTAGCTAGCTACCAGGGAAAGTTTATCATGTATGCAACACAATATACCTAACAGAAGGAGCATACCATTCCAACAAAACGCCAGCAAATAATTTGAAGTAAAATTTCCACATATAATGGATGGCATGAGATGCATATAGTTAATTGAGTTAATTAACTGTCAGAGTATAGGATAGTGTTGTGGCCCTTGATGGCCTCCTGTAGATAGACTCCCTTGTCTTCGTGTAAGGCTGCCATTTCTATTGCTGAGCAGGCACACCCAATAAATGTCCTGTTCAGTTAATGAACATATGAGCAGCCAGCTGAGAGCGGAAACAATGGAAAAAATACAACAGAGCTTAATGCATTAACAAGTTCTAAAAGTGGTGCTTGTCTTACTGGAGACAATGGGCAATTGAGTCCTGTGGAGACAGTGAAGTTCACACTATTCAAACTAGATGCACCTTGAACTGATTGACCGCATCCACAATTTTTATGCATCCAGCTGACAAAGGAAAGCTGAAATGAACCTTAACCATTATAAGGTGTTAATCAGAACTGATCCTGGATAAGCAGCTTGAGGTAACTTTAACTTCACGCAAGGCTCACAATCTCTGAGGCTCCACACAACCTTTTTTTGGTCCTGGCTGACTCAGCTGCTCATGCCCCCAGTGATAGGGGTGCCCTAGGCCAGTTTCTCAATCCTACTCCTGGAGGCCCACTGTCCTGCATATCTTCTATCTATCCTTGCTCCAAACACACCTGATTAGTGTGATTAACATGCTCCTGATTAAATCAGGTGTGCTCAGCTAATCAAAAGTGCCACTGATGAGTTCAGTCAGGTAGGTAGAGCAGGGAAAGATGGAAAGCGTAAAGGACAGTGGGCTTCCAGGAGCAGGATTGAGAAACACTGCCCTAGGCCACTACCTGTATGGGTTGTGTCCAGGGCCAGCCCTGCTCAGCTGTTTCAGTCTCCCTTCAAGGACAGAATACATGACCCTTCCTTAGTTCCACTACAGTTCATGAATGTTTTCTCAGTATGCACAAAACTGAGTTTAGGTTTTGAGGAGAATAATAAATCAAACAATAGACATTTTATCAAGAAATTAACACAAAGAATTGTATTCAAGTAAAGTTAGATATAATATTATACTATATAATTCTATAGCTTAAACTTTGGTGTTTGTACCTTTCAGAGGAGTTAGTGTTTAATTTTTATATAAGAAATGCTAAAAGGGTGTTGTACCCACATTTATTTCACAAAGACCAAGAAGCAGACAGGAGACAAACCAGAACAACCATTGTGTCTCATATGTGCTATGTGATTGATTTGTGCTTTTCTGTAGTACCGACTTGTTTCAGTTTAGACTGAATGGGAAGGAGACAGTGAAAGTACATTCTCTACTTTGACATCGGTTGCATGTCATTTATTTACAATAGTTTGGCCTTCATCATGCCAGATATGGAGACCCGTTTAATATCACTGTTGCATTGTATAATTTGTATTTCTTTATTCTTGAACATGATCTCTGAAAAGATGTTATAAAACAGCAAGCCTGATCTGTCCTTCATCCTGACTTTACTGGAATCAGTGTGATTAGTACTTCAATTTTAAATACAAAGATCACTCACAACAGTTCCTTTTCTACATTAATTTTATTACGAAGCTTTAAAGTATAAGACTAATTACAGTGGATTCTCTCAACATGCAAATACTCACTTGAACAAAACAGAACAAACGGGAATAAAACCAGCAATGTAGAATCACCCAGCGATTATACTGCGAAGTTTACTGTTTTAGAATCCAAATAAAGTGATTAAACCATCAAGGAGAGTAGAAGCCAGGGAATAACTACAATACAGGCGTGTAACAGCCACATCCACAGTGACACTGAGAAAACCCACTGAATCCCATATAAAGCCCTAGCTTTAACAGTTTAGATTCAGTTACTGTTAGATTGTTCATATAGTAAGTTTTAAAAGCACATTGCATGTACAGAAAACTGCAAAAACATGGCATCACAAATATAACCAACATTTAGGCAAACAACTGTACTTTCTGAAAAGACACTTTAAAGGCAGAAGAGTTTTGTCTTTCCATAACTTCAAGTGAACGATGACATCCATCACTAGATGGAACAGGAGCCACCACTTACTACTGAGAAATGACAGTAAAAATCTCATGGTTAGTTATCTATGGAGTCCATGCTAAACATCATAGTCCTGAGAGCACAGAATATATGTAAATCAATGTATAGAACATCATATGGTGATATATACCACTGGTTTTGTACAGGAACTGGGAAAAATGCTGTCTCTGTAGCAAGGAAAACCAAGCTATTTGCAGAATGGGAAAAAAAACACCAAAATACAAATGCTTTAGAGAGCAGCCAAATTAATATTCATGGGAGCTCTCTTTTCCCTTTAAGGAGAAGATTAGTGTTCTTTGTCTTGTCCTACAGTAACACCAGATGATGGATTCAAATCTGCTGTCTCCTGTGGTTCTTTCATACATACAAACCAGTACACGCAAATCTGTGAGGCATAAATGCAGGCTTCTGTAAACAAACCCATTTAATACAGTGAGCGGACAGCGCTTTACTCCAGAGTAGACACCCAGCATGCAGCTGTGTTTTTGATGGTGATTCTCAGCCAGCTGTCTTTGCCTGTACTAAGAGAGTGTGTCCATAATGTGAACATCTGTCATTGTCACCGCTGTGTACCGTCTACTCCAAATCCATGTGTACCTGTGAATAAGCCCCTCTTCTATGTTACTGATGCACTAGGAGTTGGTATGTGCATGCGGTTCTTGTATGTGCATGTTTGAGGCTGCTATGAGGGTACCAAGTATCACTTACAAAGATAAATTAATCACAAATGTCAGAAAATCATAAAGTAAGCTTTATAAAAAATAAATAAATAAATAAATAAATAAATAAATAAATAAATAAATAAAATAAAATAAAGGATGAAACAGAACAATGATGTTTGCAGTGAGGACATCAATTACAGCTGCACCTCTGAATTGGATTGTCAATGAGCATTTTAAAAGCACATAACAAGTATATTATTTTACTGAATAAACAACAGTTCTAATTAAATTACAGATATAAACTAGGTTACTCTGTATGACTTGTCCCTGCAAGCTGTAAGATAAAGGTTGTGGTAGCTGAAGAGTGATGGGCCTGCAAATTCCCACACAGAGGCTCTGAATAAGACTGGACTGAAATCGAATTACGGGAGATCATAACTTCTGGAATATTTATCATCAATAAATGACTGTGGTTATGGAGTAAACTTTTTACCTTTATGACTTGATATTTCATAACCTTATTTATTAATGTCTTACAATGTCCATATTTGATTTTAACCACATCAATATCTGTGTGTATGCTGTACATTGAGGTCAGATGGAGTGGATATTGTTTCCTTTATAAATTTCTTTTCATATTCTACCCACAATTCTCAGCACTTGCAATCCCAGCCTTCTACCCACAATCCTCAGCACCTGCACTCCCCTCTTTCTACCCATAATCCTATTTTTTTTTTTTTTGGTGGCACATGGTGTGATGGGATTGGGCAATGTGATGTGGTGGTATGTTCTCCTGTGTGGAGGTGTGGCCTCATATTTGATGATGAGAGGGTGATGATGAGAGAAGGCAGGCTGTACATTGAAGCCACAGTGATACAGCCTAATGCTATGGAAAACTGGTAAGTCACTCTCTTAACAAAGCACAGTGTGTCAATTTGGTTTTTTGGTATTTGTTTCCAAATACATGAGACTTCCACAGAACAAAGACTGAAGATCACAAAATAGTCCTTTCTCTCCTGGTCTTTTCTGCACCCTATGTAACAGAAAGACATTCCACAACTCAGGCAACTGTATTCAGGTTGCTTTCTTCCTGTGCCAATCCATAACAATGTTTCTGTATCACTGTAAAACAACATCAACAGTAAATGCTCCAAATTTTAAGCTCTTTATAGCTGAAGAAAAAGTACTGAAGTCTGATAAACATATGCACGCTATTCAAATGTATTTACAGTACTGTACAGTATCAAAGACCTCTTGCTATGACTTAAGGATGCTAATAATATTTCCTCCTGTTTAAATGGTCTGTCACAAATATGATCTGAGTTAAATAAGACATTGGCTCTAGCACTACAGCGCTGATTGCACCTTCAAAACTCCTGGAGTTGACAGAAAATTTCACAGACTTCCAAAACAGTAACATATCAGAAATATTTGTCTTTTTGTTTCTGCTTTTGTCTAACACCAATGCAGTTTAAGAAATAATAAAAAAGTAAAAAACAGTTCATAGTATCGCCATAAATCAAAGTAATATTCCTACAAACAACAACATTCCAGCTTAAACAATGTTTACATTCTTTCTATTCATCTGACTCTTTTTTGGATTCAGGCTTTCCTCTGTGGTTCTATGAAAGGCAGGCCAGCTCTCCTCACAGGTAGATCTCCCTTTTGGAGGCATGGCGCAGGGTTGTGGTGGTCTGGCTCAGGGGAATGTCCTCCAGGGGGCAGTCCTTGTTGGGCTCATGGCCACTGCTGCCGGAGTAGGCCCTATGGGACGGCAGGAAGCAGCCACTGGCTACTTTGGTGCTGCGGTCTTCCACACGGCCTGGGCACCCATTGGTCAGGTGGTCTGGGCTCCCTCTTTCCTGGTAAGGCACGAAAGTGGAGAGTTTTGGGGTGCTCTTGGTCTTGCGGGTTGGGGAAGGCTGCCCTGGCATCCAGCAGGTGTCCGAATGACCAAGTTCAGTGCATTCTGGAGTACAGTTTCCAGTCATTGTAACATCAGGCAGAGACCGCACATCTGCTGAGAGAAACACCAGACTGGCTTAACCATACAATAATAACACTTCCACATCAATGGAAAGCATGCAGTACAGCAGACCTTCCATACTCTGGTATCAACAAGAGAAAACAAGATGCTTTGAACAGAACAGGTTATTTGTACATTTTCAGGCACTAGAACTGAGGTCCAATTATCAGTGTAGAAACATACAGGTAACTGCCAAAATAAAGGAAACAAATAAATGAGGGATACAAAGTATATTGAAAGCATGTGCTTCCACACAGGTGTGGTTCCTGATTTTATTCAGCAATGGACATCCCACCATGGTTAGGGTTATGTGTAAAAATTTGTGGACATTATTTTGGCTACCATAGCTAGAGGAGGAGATCTCAGTGACTTTGAGAAAGGGACGATTGTTGGGGCAGGTTTGGCAGGAGCTTCAGTGATAAAGACTGCTCAAATTTCTGATCTTTTACAAGGAACACTGGCCAAGGTGACGCTGACAGGGAAGCCTGGGGGAAAGACATGTTTAACTAGGGGCAACTGTGGTTGAAAGTGCATACTTTTTATTATGATGTCTTGGTTTATTACAGTGTATTGGTTTGAGATGCAAGGCAAAACCGGTGAGAAACTGAACAAATTTACTGCACATATCAATCGAGAGCTTCACAGAGTGGGATACTGTGATCAGCTTGCAGTGCATAAACCCCTTACTACACCTAAACTTCATGTTTGTGAGTAAAGTGGTGCAAAGAACACAGGCAGTGGTCTTCTGAGCAGTAGAAAAAGTCACATGGTCAAATAAGTCATCCTTCACCCTATTCTCTACGAGTGGATATGTACACGTGTGATGCACGCCAAACTTACAGGCCCAACTGATTGTTTCCCACACTGAAGGGTTCTTGCGGCTGTGTTATGGTGTTTGGCTATTTTTTTCCGCTACTGCAGGCTGCATTTAGGTAATATTCGTCGTAAGTCCTAAGTGCCCTAAATTTTCTTGTACATGCATGAAATATGCCCTGTATTTTTCCATATGCGGTATTTTTTGGCCTTTAAGAAAATGGAGCTCCCCAGTGGTTCAGATGATAAAGTGAGGCCGCACGCTACAGCCTGTGCTGGATCCCAGCCATGTTATCAGCTAACAATGACTGGGAGGCACAGCAGTGGAACAAATGGACTTTTTTCTACCAGGAATAAAGGGGTAGGGGTCTTCAAGTAGGGCCAGAGGCTTGTCCATCCTGTTGCTCACCAGTGACCCCTGCTGGTGTCTAAAGAAGTGGCAGTAACAAGTGCTTCAGGAAAGAGCATTTGTTTGTCTGCACCTTCTCTTGTCTGGCGGTTGCAGTGATGAGGTGCTTGACTATGACATAATTGGGAGAAAATGGGAAAAGCATGGGGCATTCCAAATTTTAAAAAATTAAGTAGAAACTGCAGATTCAGTGTATGGAAAAAATGGCCCCACAGCAATGTCCAAAGAACAAGAAGAGACTGTGAGACTGAGGTAGAGATTTTCATATCGGAGTTGGAGTTAAAAAGAGAAACGCTGCTCAGATCTCTCAGCAGGCTGTCAAACCAAAGTAAAAATTCTACATGGTAGCAAATTGGCAATGCTGTGAATTCATACTCTACATGTAAAACTGAGCTTAGAGGGATATGAGTGCTATCATAGAGGCTCTACTAATTTGTTGAATACACATAAAAAAAGAAACAAATGAAAAGGTGCAGTGGACATTGAATTCGTTTTATCCCCTTAAGGGGTTAATTCAGAACTGTATACATGGGGTTAGTATCATGACATGGACTGCTTGCTACCAGGGTTTTACTCGCAGGGGATCTGAGAAGAGATGAGCTCCCTTCCATAAGATCAAAGCTCCCTAATAAACAGCCAAAGTTACATTTTGGCTGGGGGCTGATAAAACAGATTTCAGATATTTAAAAATGAACAAAGTATTTTACTGTTTCTCTCCCTGAAATTATTACCTGCTGCAGCAAATATGAGGCTCTGCAGGTGCTACATAATCAAATGAGATTTTTTTTTAACTGAGCACTGTAAACCCACAAGTATGAGTTCAGTTTGTAATCCTTTCTTTCTCATTTCCTGTTTCCTGTTTCAGGATAACCTGGTCTCTTAAAAGACAGTGTAGCCTAGATTGGCTGGTAGTCTTCAGACAGGTCGTCTGCACCTCTGTAACAAGCATGTGGATTAATTCATAAGAGGAAGGTTTAAAGATACAGGTTAGTCAATTTGGAATCAAATTTTCCAGATATAATTTATGTGGCAACAAATTGACTGCATCACTTCTGATGAATGGCACTGAGCACCATATGAAAAGCTAGGGAACAGTTTACGTTCCTCAGAGCTGCTTTGATGAACATACAACATCTGGAAACCTTTTAAAGGTTTTAAAGTTTTTAGGTTGAGAGTCCCTTTGAAACTCCAGTTAAGATCAACCACAGGTCGTTCAATGCTTGCTCTTTTAAAAGCTCACTGAATTTCTGCACTTAATTATTCAAGTTGCCATCCTTGTTAATTAAACAATCTCACATTGTAGCTTTCGGAAGCACACAAACTACAGACAATCTGCGCTGTTTCGCATGTAATCATTTAGGCTACACTATTTACATGATTGGTGTCGATTATTCTGTGAATTATTTGTTTTATTGTTAATCAAGGAGGATAAAGGGAAACAGGTTGAAAGTAATGTTAGATTTAAAGGTAGTGTTTCCGCTTCCCCTGTTTCCAGCTCACCCACCGCCACTGAAAAACATAGGGGAAGAAACCTGACGCCACATATCAGGGATAGCTGTTACTGTGCTAAAAATAGCTATGCGATATATCGCGATGGCTATATCGTGCAGCCCTACTCATATGTCACTATAATATTATATTAGAGAGGGGCTATGTTTCCCTTGACCCCTCCTTCAGCCTCCTGCCTGTGTGGTCAGAAGCCCTCCTCTTGTGGGTGTACATTAATATAAATTTTTAAATTGCTCTCCCCTCAGGGTATTTAACACACATAGGCCCTTTAGAGTCATACACTTACTTACACTTTGTAATGTACTTAATGTGTTCATCAGCATCGATACATAGAGACCATTCAAATTGCCTGGGGTTTCCAAAACATGTTACTTTAATTCCCCTTCTCACTGCCTCCCTCTTCCACACTCTCCTTAATTCCTCTCCACAATGGCTCCTTCACTCCTCTCCTTGCTGTTTATTTCATTCTCCTTCCTCTTGTCTCCCCACTTCCTCCAGCTGCTGCTATCCTGCATTTTTGGTAGTGTTTGAACTGATGCATATTCCCCATCTAGCCACGTTATCATGTTACGTGAACACATGTAACTCTCTTCTATACCAGGGCCTCATTCAGAATCAAAGCAATGTATGAGTGCTTTTACCGAGAAAACATATGTATGTTATGCCAGAAAATCCTTCTTTCCTTTTGTCTTCTACTTTTCTGACTTCTATTTCCGTGCATGCTTTTGTTCAGAAAAGGATGCCAATCTAAGCCCTTTAATTTTTCATGAAAAATAAAAAATTCTAAAGATTTCTGAGCCTATTTCATTCATAATTAAACACAGGCCTGCTCTCGTTTTCCCTGTGATAAAGCTAGCTCTAGGGTTTCATATGAAAAATAAAGGACTGCAATTATTCCTTTTCTCTGCCTCCTTACTGTTCATGTGAAGGAAAGACTCCTTTATATGCAGCCTCCTATATTTCCTCCCATTATTCCACTCTTACTCACTGTGCTCACTTTCTGTCTCTCACTTACTATCTCACTTTTTCTCTCCCCTCCTTGGCTCTGTCCCCTTCTCTCTGTCTAGTAGCTAGTAGTAGACAATAAACAGTAGTACTATTCAGAGTTCTCCAACTGTCATATGAGCAGTCTTCCTGTATTAATGTCTAACCAGAGCTCTCCTCCTGTCTTTACTGTCTCATCAATCAGAGATGTCTACTACTGCTTTACCTGCAGGCTCTCATTCTGGTTCCTCTGTTTTCACTTGTACTTGCAGTCCTTGCACGTTTATGCAAGGGCTTCTCATCTACATGACTTCATACCTCAGATGAGCTCAGAGATTGTAAGACACATGCTGACAAACACACAGATGCACATACACCCACTCCCTTAAGAACATGCACAGAGCCGCCAAACCCACATGCAAGTACAGACAGACATTCATGCTAGTATTGGTCAACAGATGCTGTGTCTCAGAACAGCAGCAGAGGAACAGTGGTTTCATTCCTCTCAGACACAACCACGTATGGCTTTGACTGACAGGTGTGTCTGGATATTTGAATGTGGAGTGAGGGTGATCACACTAGCCTAGCACTCCACACTAGCCTAGCACTTAACTTTGTATCTTACTGACCTCTTGTAATACCTTACGATGTCTACTCTTAGCATAGTGATGCACTTATTTGTAAGTCGCTCTGGGTTAGAGCATCTGCTAAATGATGTAATGTAGTGTAATGTGATCAGTTCTTACCGCTTTCAGGGTGCTGCATCTCACCAATGCTGCCATCGGGAGTGGTCCTCTCATAATGGTCCTCTGGCACAGCCAGGGGGCCGAGACGTGGCCCCGAGGATGACTTGCTGCTGGGGGTCTCAGATTCCTCCAGCCCGCTGTCATAGAAACAGTGTTGGGAGGAGTCCTGCAGGTCCTGTGCAGGATTGGCTGTGGAGAATGTCACTCGCCGATGAGGCAGCTGCAAGACAAAAAAAAAAAAAAAAAAAGTGTTATTATTATAATTAATGTGTATAATGTGTTAGGTGTTTAGTATTGGGTTATGTGATACAAAGGTATCTCATATGTAAAACACAATACAATATTCTGTGTATGTATAGTACACTTATGTACACCATATAAATGTGTATGTATAATAAACTTATGTACCCTACATAAATGTGATACTCTGTGTTTGTTGAACACTGTGACACTCTGTGTCTGTATAACACACTGAGACACACCGCATTGGTAAAATACACCATCACACCCTACATATGCAATATACAGCATTGTACCATGTTACAATACCAGTCCACTAAAAAGTGCACTTCATTGTTCCTAGATCAGTCTCGGTAGCTGCCCACTAAAAGCCGACTCAGTTGCTCTCAGGTCAGTCCTCTCTGATTTCTGACAGGACTAATGAGTGCTAGAACATACTTTCTCCTCTACTTCTACAGCACAGGCAGCAAACCAAGCAAACTGCTGCAACGCAGAAAGTGAGAGAGATGGAAACTGAAGTCAGGAATAACAGCCCCTGCATGTGCATACCATTAATAAACTCACCCAGGTTACAGAAGGGGTAAATACACAAATAATCAAATATAGGAAAATGCACAAATTAAAACAAAATTTCACATGTGAATCCTCCTTGAGGTTGACATTTGGTGCAATGGGGTGAAATGGGTGTTTCAGTTGCTCCCACCACCTGCTTTTATTTTTTTAAGCCACACGGTGGTTAAAATACCTTCTTAAAATATGTTCCTGTTTAGAGTGATATTAATTCACTATGGCTGAGAAAAACTAATAGCAGGAAGACACCCGCTCCAAGAACACTACACACTACAGAAGGCTGCAGAAGACATGGATGTCCTGGCTACTACTTTTTAGTCCACTCACTCTGCTTTGAAAAAGAACAATGATTACCTCAAAAGTAGAGGACCTGGAAAATCACAGAGGACAACAAAATTTGAGACTATTCGGTCTTCCAGTGAAAATGGAAGGTAAGGATCCTGTGAAGTCTGTTCTTGAGCTCATCTTCAGCCTGTTCTGGTAAGATATACTGCCCACTCCAGCCAAATTAGATGATGCTCACAGAATCTCTGGACAAATGCCAAATCTAAATCAAAGGCTTCGACATCTGCTTAAGCACTTTCATGACTTCCAAGCAGTAAAGAGACCACCTTGTTCCAAGGGCACGCAATTTACTTGTTTCCTGATTGCTCTACCAAAATTGCAAAAAAGGTGGCATTTAAAGTTGGAACCATAAGGCAAAGGGATCTGGTTCAAGCTACTTTTCTTGCAAAATGACAAATCAAGCACAAGGACACAAGTACTTTCCATTCAACAGAGGATGCCAAGAAATACTACAGTGCAGACAGTATTTCTTGGCATTTCTCAGAGGGATCTCATCCAGAATAAGCTATGGAAACACAATGTTCACACCACTTCAATCTGCTTCCAGAACGTACGGAAGGAGGATATTTCATATCCTTTATCCTCATATCCAGTTCCCATTGCTTACCACTCTTGCTGGGCGCATCAGGTCCATTAAAATGGTCATGTTGCCCAGATAGTTGTACTTGTTCCTAAAATCTATTCCTTTTTTCTGAAGTCCTTTTTTAAATCTCTTGATCAAATGATACCTGCTTTGATCTGGACTAAAAGGTTCCCAGAATCCATAAAGCCTTTTCCAAAAGACAAAAACCACGAGGAAGCTTTGCCACACCAAATGTTTTGCATTAATAGTTGTCAGCTAATATACATAAATTAGCATTTTAAATCTCGGCATTTTTAAACACCATTGTAACATTGTAACACCATTGATGTCATCCTGCTGGGTTGCCTTCTTTGCTTAACAGCAGTCTCCACAATTATTTCAGAAGTAAAGAATCCCATCACTAAGCACTCTGTAAAACTTTGAACACAGTTTAGTAACCGCTTAAAATACAAAGAGAAAGTTGGCCTAACTCCATACTTAACCCTCTCTTTGCATAAAATGGTCTAAGGTTTTTCAAAGACCTTTTCCCTAAAGGCATGGTTGCTTCACTTGAATTTCTGTAAAAAGTTCTGTGGAAAGAACATACATTTCTGTCAAAAGAACATAAAATTCAAAACAAATTCAAAGCTAAAACTTTCCAACTCTAAAAACTTTCCAAGAAAAGTTCCAAAGAAGTTACTCTAAAAATTTCCCACCCATTCTTTCCAAATTAAAATTCTTGCACCATATGCACCTCTCAGAGAGTAAAGTGGCAGAAATTAACCGAGATCTAGACCCCACTTCTATATGACACAATCCCTATGCAATTAACCAAACTCCATCCATGACCATAAAAATCCCACTTACCACCTCCTTTCTGCATAAGCTGTTCATGGCATCCCTCCTCTACCCCATCTCCCCCTTTCTCTTACCTGTTTATGATGTCTACATGGGGGCTCAACACCCTCGGCCCATGGCCAGGTTCAATCCCTTCATGTGATTCCCAGCTGAATAAAAGCTATGTGCTATAACCACATCAAATGCAATCTTCATGCATTGATTCTATGGAAATTTATATCTAGGCAATGCTAGCTATGCAAAAAATTCATTCAACAAAATCCATCTGCTGCAATCTTTGGTGTAACCCCAGCAAATACCACTGTTAACAGTCACCAATCTGATGCAATAGCAGTGTGGTACATGGTGCACAAAGTTGAAAAAACTCAAAAAAAAAAAAAAAAATTTACAAGGTCACTAAAATGTACATTTCATTACTGCCATTTAGTGACTGCTCTTATCCAGAATGAATTTTATGTATTTATATGGCTGTGTATTTGCTGATGCAATTGTGGGTTAAGTACCTTGCCCAAGGGTAAGACAGCTGTGTCCCAATTTACCCTTTCATATTATATATTGACACATGTTTTAAGGTTCCTACATGACTTGACTTTATTATATTCTTTTACTTACTTTGACTTACTCTTACTAATTTATTTCTATTATTTTCTCCTAAAATTTCTGTTTTTTTCATTTGCAACTAGCTTTTCTACTTTGCTAATCTACACATAAAAATATATTCATTGTATTGCTGTTGTATTGTACTGTCTCCAAAACATGTGAAAAAGAAGAAAAATCACATAAAACATATTTTTAAAAAATGCCAGGTATGTATCAGTTAAAACTTTAATACACAAAATGGCAGAAATCCAGTGCACCCCTCTCCATATTGGCCAATAAGCCTTTTAAACAGAGACTACATTCTGCAATTCTAACAGAAGTATTATTAATTAATTAATATTATATTTGATCAAACAGGGCTTATTTCAGATGGCAGAGTCATAAATATAGCCCTCAGTTTTTCTAGACTTGTTTTCTTGCATGTACATAAGTCCTTCAATACTAAGAGGTTGATACAGCATCATTTCAAGTCACATGTCAAACAATGATCTGATTTCACTTCCCAAATCATCTAAGTTGATAAAATTATTACCACTAATTTAGTACAATTGACAGCAATGTTTAGATCACACGCTGTCATGTGTTGAATTTAATCCTCCTAGAATCAGGGACGATGCAAATGTGTGTGTAATGTTGTGCAGGGGCGTGTTGGCAACAAACCTCTGAGGATGTCATTATACACCTTTAAAAAACAGGGCATGCTGTTTGAAACAAATGCAGCCACATTTTTTAAATCAACCTCAAATTCCTGTAAATATTAGTTGATGCAACCCAGAAGTAATTCACAGCAGGAGGGCACACTGTGTCAGCAAGGATGACTTTCAAATTGTGAATGATGGATTTTCCTTATAAATATTTTTATACCAATCGGCTGTGTGCAGAAGGTTGTGTGTGATTTGGAGTTATTTTCATCAGAGACAGGGTTGAAAATTTTCTGTCATTACTGAATGTAGTCCATCATCACTTTCATAGGTAAGCATTGTAAAGTAAAATGAGGAATTATTTCATTATCACAGAACAACAACATAGTACCAATGTATTTTACAATCCCTTGGCCTATGCTAAATTGACATACTATACAATGACTACTCCACAAGTGATAGTGCACACCACAGTATGGCTCTGAAATACATATAACAATAATTCAACAACAATAAAGGAATTTATTGATTTTGGCTCTTTAAATTACAAATTAATTTTAAACATCAGTGCTTCAATATTAATGGGACAAAAAAGAAATGCTAATTTGGAAAGTCTATGAAATTACACTTTTGGGCATACAGATGTAATAAGCATTTTGACTATTTTTGCTGAACCAAATCTTTTTCTTCAGTTTACTGAGTCACTGAATTGCTCAGTTATTTAGTTTATACTTTACACAACATGACCCACATGCATTTCCCCCACGGTTTGAACAACACTGCTCAAATTCTCTCAGAAAGTGACTACAAAGATTGCTACAAAGACTGTCTTTCTTCAGTATGTATGGCTCCTCTTCTGGACACAGGGTGGTGACTTGATGATACACTGTCTTTCAATTCAAAGTAAACGAAGATAGATAACAAACTGCCATTAATCTGCAAGGCAGATGGCATGTCATGTTATTCAACCAATTTTGCACAAGTGTAAAAATGAAAAATGCAACCATTAAAAACAATACAATGTCATAATTTGCCCTTCCTTAATTCCACCAAATATTTACAACAGTGAAGATCTCGAATGATGGCAGTAACAAAAGAACAAGCTGCACTTCTCCAATGAGAAATGCTGCAATTATCTGAATATTGAAATTTTAATTTGCAATTTGAATATTGAAGTACACTGGATAAATAACTATACTTGATTTACCATTTCTATTACAGCAACTAGCTACTATGACACTCTACCATTTCACATCTACTCAGAGCTGAGTGTTTGTTTGGCATTTGAAAACCCCAAACCAATTTTGCATTTATGTTATAATAGTATGAACTATTTTTTTTTAATATGAATATATTATAATTTTTAATTCCTCAGGTAAATGTCTCCATATAGCTATATCATATATTAATATATAATACTGCCAAAAATAAATATTCATCCAAGAACAAACTTAGCAACTACCTTCATTAGTAATTTGCTAAAAAAAATGCATTTAAAATGCAAAAAATGCATAAAAAGGCATTTATTTTCTTTAATGTTAGAATCTATTTTACACATTAAATCAGTTTATTTTCACAAACTGGAGCATTATCACGATACTAAAATTGAGCCCAATATAATCATCAACGGAGTCACCCTGTGGTCAGAAAAGGAAACACACTGAAAGAACTGAAAGAGAGTTACTGAATGAGATGTACTGAATGAACTGAATGAAATTAACTGATGAGATGTACTGACAGAGCTAAACGAAGTGGTAGGACTGAATGAATCAGTAATGAGTCGGTGACCTGCAGCAGACCCATTCACAAACTGAACGAACTTGATGAACAAATGAACTGTAGGCACTCAGTGAGAATCGTTGTACTGTGTACTGAATTACAGTATTCCAGTTTCAGTACCATGACTCAGAGGTGGCTGGTATAGAAACTGCTAGTATAACAGAAAATATAATAAAATATAATACCCTAATAACAGAAAATATTGTGAAAATATTGCCACAGTACTGACAGGTCATATGTATTAAATACACAGATTTAATACATATGACCTATCAGTACTGTGGCATCTTAGCCGGCTTGTTTTTTGTTTTCCCCGTCCATGTGCTCTTGCTTACTTTTTTTTCTCCCCTGTGTTCCAGCCCTGCCCTGCTCTCCGCCCTGTCACCGCCCATCTGATTACCTGACCATCTCCACCTGCCCGCCTGCTCACCTGCATCCCATCTCCTCATCAGCCTTGCCCTTCATCTTCCCTGCTTGTTTCTTGTTTTGTCGCTAGTTCGTCTCAGTTCTCCTGTTGTGCTACCAGCCGTTTTTGTCCTGTTCTGCCTGCCTGGTTTTTCTGATCTCATCTGTTTCTCTTGACCGCATCTTTTGGATCTGTTTTGGTATGGTTTGCTGTGCTTTCCTGGTTTTTTGACTTCGCCTGTTTTGACCCCGTTTACTGGATTATGAATTAGACTGAATAAACTACCATTGTGCTTCCTGCATCCCTGTCTGTGCCTGAGTCCCTGCCTGAGCCGTGACATGACCTCAGTCTGGTATCACAATATTTTCTGTTAGAGAGAGAGAGAGAGAGAGAGAGAGAGAGAGAAATAAATCCCTATAGTTAAATTACTCAAGTATTTGTAGGGATTACATCCTCATTTAAGTTAAATCACCAATATAAAATCAATGATTATACGGCGGTACTGTGTAGTGTTATAAATGTCACAAAATGAGTTGTGAAAAAGAAGCAAGGATTATCTTATTTCTTAAATTTGGCTTGACATTTCAAGAAGCCTTCAGAGTGCTGTCTGCAAAACATGAATCTATGTGGAAATATTCATATTGATGTTTACTTCTTATGAGTCCCCATTCCCCCAGTTAAACCATAAACACCTCGATCCAAACCTTCATCCCTTAGCAACAGCACAGAAACCATTCTGTGAGCATTCATGAGAGCTCTCAACCAAGACATAAGAGATCATTGTGTGGAGAGCATTCTTTATGCTTCCTATATCTGAAATAACTCGAAATGAAGTTATCAAAGACGTAGAGATTAGAGAGCTCACAGATACAAGAGAGACTGAACAAAGATGTTGTGTTCAATTACAATCAACAATACACTGTAATATCTCCTTACACAGACCGAAGACTGTTTAATTATTTTTCTTAGATACAGCGAGGGGAAGCCATATGTGATTACAAGTCTAATTGGAACACCTGTGGCTGCTTATTAATGCTAATATATGCAGAGGGATTGGGAGAAAGCAGTCTTTCTTTAACTCTCATGATGAAAGGCGAAATACAAATGTTAAGGCTACAGTCGACACAATTTAGCTAACCAGTGAGCCCAAAACACTTTAAATGAAAATGTAACTGAATTTTGAATATAAATATAGACTGTTATATAAAATATATAATATACAGTAATTACAGTGACAATATACAATATTAAATATTCAATACATCATGTTGAATAATTACATTGATGTTTCCTTCCTATTGAGGAGGATCAGACTCTTTCAAATAATGTACATGAGGTAAGAAATAGATCCTCATTTTATATATACTTTAAAACTTCTATTAGTAGCCCTGATGTCTGTAAGAGGCAGGCTACTGTTGAAGACAGGCCTTTAAATGTCTCACATTAAAAAATGTGGAGGGGGGATCATGAATATCAAAGTGATATTATGATGGGTACAATACTGGCGGGTCTATCTTTTATTGAAAAGAAACAGTGGACATGTCACCCTTTCTCTTCAATGTGGGTGCTGTGCTTTTCCTTGTATCATTTCATGGCATTGCACCTCAGTTGCTTTATCATAAATTCACCCTTTACTGGTAGGCTACCAATTGGTCAAAATAAAGATTTTCACTGTAGTGTATTTTTATCTATATCATTGTATCACAGTCTTTTGAAAGAGAGAGAGGAACAAGGAGTTATGAGGGGAAGCTGGCTGACCTTCCCCCGCAGTGGGATGAAGTCAATCTGTTCCACTGATACGGGTTCCCATTTATAGTTGGCAAATCACACAGCTGATTTCGGATCTGAGCCTTCGGGCTTAAGCCTGCATTTGAAACAAGCTCTTTTACCATCCGAGTCACTCAGGAGCCCTCACACCCAGGAGCCTATCATAATCGGGCTGACTATTTCACAGGAGGAGGACACGGGACAGGCAAATAAAAGAAAAATGGCAAAATATCAGGGCTGCTGGAGCAGGCTTAAGTCAGGGGATGGAGACCAGACCCTGTGGAAACTGCTTGCAGGGGATACACAGCAGCCTCACACTGCCAAATTTGGAGAGATCTGAGGTGTCCTCCAGCATGGGGAGGGATCAAAATGGATATGGAGGAAATACCTCAATCAAAAGTAACTTGTTATTATCCTTTTATTTGTTTTGTCTTGTGACCTCTGGTGGCTTTCTTTATTCTGAGTTGAATTCCGGGCTCATGGTAGGGCTTTGATTGGTCAATGAACAATTAAAAGTATGTGTAAGCATGAGAATGTGGTAATAACACAGTCATTGGCTGACTGACTAATTATCCATGAGGCTTTAAGAGCTGAGGTTAAGCCTCTAGCACTTTTTTTTGGAGGGGGGGATCTCATTGATAAAGGTTAATTACAGTAAGCATTAAATATTATGAAACAATAGTAAGTTATTAACAAAAATAAGTAATAGAAGCATTTTACATTTGCTTCAAAACACTTCCATCAAGATACTTTTTTAACAAACATTTAAAGCAGTCTGAGTTTCTGATAATTAAAATGATAATAAAAAGCAGCTAAGCCATACCGAATGGATTGCAAACACTAGCACAGATGGACAAAAGAACAAAAGGATGCATCTCACTCACAGCATGTTTGGTTGAAAGTCAAATGTAAGAACAGTATCTGCAGTTGGTCAAGATAAGTGAGACCTCAATGGACATAGGTAGAGGCAACTGAAAATATGACTGTTTGAACAATAATTCATAATTCAGCTGCTGTGGACCATTCTGAAAATCAATTCATAAATTTGCATTTTAGTCATACAGTGCATCATTATGGATACTTAACTGTTGTTATGGACCAGTTGTAAGCAGTCAACTAAATGACTGTGAGTTTGCGGTCCTCTTATGTCTTGTGTACCCAAACTGATTACATAGAAGCAAACAAATTACAAACCTGTACTTAGTGCTGTATAATTCCTTCATAAATGTGCCATTAAGTGTGCATCATAAAAGAGCTATAAAGTGCTATTCAGGCTTTCCTGGCCTGGTGAAGAGAGACAGACCACTCCCAGGCTGGAGAAGTTCTCTTCTCTTATCTAGAAATACAGCAAATATTGGCCACAGTTCACAGATTGGATCACTGGCTGGGAGGTGGGCATACAGTCCTACACTGTTCCCAGAGCTTCTCAGAACCTGTAACTAATTTCCCTATAAAGATTGAGTTGATTGATAGATCACTATCCTCCAGGACTGATCCTGTGAATGAAAAATATCCCTGACAACAAGACAGACATCCTTAACATATTTGAAATGTGTCTTAGACTGAATCAAAATATAGCTCTTAATGAAACCACCTCTGATCATATTCCAGTAACCAGCAACCCTACGCATTGGGCCGTAGGGGTGGTGTTGACTCAGATATTTGCCTAGTACCACAAACTGGATGTTTCCAAACTGCTGTCATTTGTACTCTTAAAGGTTTTACAGGCCCTACACAAATTCCCTACATCAGTTCTCTGAACTTGTGTCAAATCTAGCAGTCATGGCTGATAGGGCACTGATCATAGGGGATTTTAATATTCACACTGACAGTGAAACCAATGTGCTAAAATGATCTCTATGTCTAGTCTCGACTCGACTTGCTGGTTTTATCCGGTATATAGCCAAGCCAATGCATTATCAAAAACACACTTTAGATCTCCTTATCACCCTTGGAATGGACTTTACAAAGCAACTATTTTTCCATGTAATGCGTTTCTGACCATTTTCTTATAACATCTGAAAGTATTTTCACTTATCTCCAAAACACACAGCCAAAAATGTCCCAAAGCCATGTGTTACGTTTTCATGGTTTCAAACTTTATAAAGATTTCCTTCCAAAGGAAGAAGACTTCAAAAGTCCAAGTGTCTATCTTAAATGTCTATCTCACCCTCTCTCTCTCCCTCTCTCTGTCTCTGTTCTCATCTGAGCAGCAAGTACTTCTGTGGCACTGCCACTTGTTGTATTAACTAGACAGAGTGAACACAATGCCTGGTCCACTGCTTCACCATTAACTCTCAGAGGGAGGGTTCCCATCCCCTGTTCAGCTCAATGGCTACAAAATGGAATTGTTATGACGAACTGATGCCTTTTATGCATTATGCCAATGTTACCTTTCCCGTTAATCTCACTTTTTCTCTCGACTGTTTTTTTTTTTTTTTTTTTTTTTTTGGTCACAGCACTCTGTGACAATATTAGCTCCCCTTCTTCAGGTAGGTGCCAGGTAATGCAAATGTTTGTAAATGCAAATGAAAAAAGGAAAACTCAACACCATCCAGGCTCAGCCCACAGACACATGATCAATCCCAAATTAACATTATCAAATTAACATTGATAAACCCCTACCACATAAACAACTCCTCAGCCTTACTACTAACTTCTCAGTCTCAAATAACATTCATTAACCCCTACCATATGGGTAAGTCCTCAGACACACTACTAACCCCTCAGCTTTTATATCTTTACAACACAGACTAATGAATGAATTCACTATATAGATATTCACTCCTTTAAATTCACCTTTCATTTTATTCTTTGTCAGTCTTTGTCTTCCTCAGCCTCATTGCACCTGTGTTTTTTGTGTCTGCAGTCTGTTCTTGTGCTCTCCCTGTGTGCCTGCTAGGAACTAAAAATAGAATGCTTGTTTCATATAGACAGTCCTCCTAATAAACAGGTATTCACTTATTTTCAGATAAAGAGGTGACAGTGGTACATTGGTGATAATATGAAGTTGGTCCTACACACACCCACCCAGCCTCGGTAAACATTAGTGTATCCTAACAAAATTCCACAAAATTGGGTAGAGATTAAAGCACTCTGTTCTGTGAGTTAGTAAGTGTACCTTGTGCACCACGCAGAGTGTTAGAACATAAGAACAGCCGAGCGCCCGCCCCCTTCAGCTCCACCACCTCCAGCCCTCTGTGTTTGTCTGGCTGAACGAAGGCAGCGCAGATCGGTTGTTGCTCATTTTGTTCTTGTTTTGGGGGCCTACTTTTCAAAGCTGAGAGACAAAATGGCCCGAGGCCTGAATACTTAAAAAATATGGGAAAAGAGCGAGAAAAAGAGAAATGAATCCAGAGCTGTCATTCACTCTCACACTTCCCTTGGCAGAAAGCAGAATTTCGCATGACCTCATTTTCTGTTTTTGTTTTCTGGTTCTAACAAGGTTGAATACCCGCATAATAGACTATCACACACATCATGGACTATCACACACTCTCAAACATACAGCATTCTGTGTGAGTGAAAGGTGTCTGAGTGAAACAGAGCTCTGCCCGAGGGTGGGGGTTAAATACAACATTCTGTCCCAGGGCAGGGAGTAAATACAGTATTTTGCTAAAGGGCAGGGCATAGCTATAGCATTCTGCCCCAGAGCAGGGGTAAATACGGCTTTCTGCCCCAGGGCTGGGGGGCAGTGAAGCATTCTGTCTCAGGTCAGGGTGTAAATACATCATTTTGTCCCAGTGCAAGGGGTAAATACACCATTCTACCCCATGGGAGGGCATGGATACAGAATTCTGCCTTAGGGCAGGGGGTAAATACAGCATTCTGCCCCAGTTTATATGTAGGTACAACTGGATGTCGGCAACGCAAAGTTAGTTTATAAATGAAAAAGCTAAGGAAATGAAAATGACACAACTGTACAGACTGTAGACTACTGTTTTGAATAGACTGTCAGGTACCCTTACACATCCCTACTGCTCCTTATGCACCCCTACTGAAATAAGACACTCCTACATCTGCTAAAGTAGCTAAGCATAGCTACTGTATATCACATGATTACATTTACATTTATTCATTTAGCAGACACTTTTATCCAAAGCGACGTACAAAAGTGCAAGTAATTAACAGTCATGATTGATTAACAGTCAATCATGACTTGAAGTCCTGCTTGTAATATATTTATAGATGATAAATGTTTCATCTTTCCAGCAGAAAATGCTTGCTTCTAGTAATGCAGTCCTAATTCCATCTGACATTTCGCATTGCATTTATAAGAACATTGCTCTCTGGGTAAATCTGTTTGGTTTTCATCAATGATTTTGTGAGATTTTGATTTTATTAATGTTTTTGTTATGGTCATGAAAAAGAAAAAAAACTAATATTTCTTTTTCTAAGTTGGCACACCAAAAACTGAACATATGAACTGGCACACTTATTGAAAAAAAAAAATTGAAATCATGCTGTTTTGGAGTGTGTTGAAACACTGGGGCTTCTTCATCATGAATGATTTAATAACCATGACTATCGTCCAGGTGTAGAATGTGGGCATTTCATATAAGCCCTTTTTAACTGGGTAACAGCATAGAAAAAGGTACAGATGGGCACAGGAGTCTCTGTGTAATATGTATAATGGAATTGCCTGTGCCTGTCACACCAGCTACAGATGTCTTGCTGTGCGGTGTTCTCGAGGTGGGAGGAGTTTCCATCTGATTTTAAAATGACCAGCCCCGGGCGTACCCTGAATGACCTGCTCAGAACTGACGGTGAATCCATCAGAATGGCAAACAAAGCAAAAACAAAATGCACATGATGACACGAGACAAATGATGACTGGCACAGCCAGTAGGTCGTTATTGACGACAGAACCACTGATAAACAGTGTCAATGTTTATGACTAGGCACGACACCTACTTTTAGTAATCAATCTGACATGTTTTCCTAATCTGGCATGCTTCACTGATGACAGCTCATACAGCCGACAGCTCTATGTTTATACTCAATTTCAGAGATTTACTCCACCCACACCGCTGATGTAAATATATATATATGTATGTATGAGTACACTGGAGTGAAAAAATAGCACCCATTGTGAACACACTCCATCCCGCTGTCTACAAACACACACCATACTGCTGTCTGTCTACAAACACATACCATCCTGTAATCTACAAACACACACCATACTACTGTCTGTCCACAAACACAGCAGTGGAGAGTTGATAGACAGATACACACCTGGGTACTGTCTGGTGCCCAGTCTACAAACTGAACTTTGATGTCAACACAAAATGTGTAAGAAGGGGCAACAACTGCTGTTTTTTCCAGAGGAAGCTGGGTTATTTTTAGATCAACAAAATCATCACGACACTCTTTTATAGATCTTTATACTTAGTCCATTTAACATTTTCATTCATATGCTGGCTTGGAAACCTAAATGTCAAGCACAAGAGTACTGTCAACAAGACAATAAAACAACAGTCTGCTCTCTCTGGGCTGTAATACAAGCAAGTGAGGAACAACGTAAAAGCCATCCTCTCAGTCTGTAACCATTCAACCATTCACTGTAGCCATCATCACCCTCATGAAATTACACCCCTGGTTAAAGGAATGATTGAAAATCTCATTTTTAATATTACCTGCACTACACTGTTTTGTCAGTTATTTGTCTTATTTTCCATTGTTTTAATCATTTTTAGACAGTTCAATGCACTTCAGTCCTCAGTTTTTGTACAGTGCATTATAATGAAGTTTTATGTCACATGTACATTTTGAATGACCAGTGTTTTTATTATTTATTTTTTTTCTATGTTTTGTATTGTGTACATGTGGGTGTGTCAGCAAATCCAATTCCCCTATGTGGGATAACAGAGACAAAATGATTGACTGCCTGATTGATTGATTGACACCCCCGGCATGGTCCAGGACTTTTTATTCTTCCCAAACCTTTATTTGATGTTTTGTCATGACAGATGGTACGCAACCTGTGTTTTTAAATGTAATTTTCACAGAGTTCCAGAGTTCCAGTGTAGCACTGCTGCTGTATCTGCATGCTGCTGTGCATTTTAACAAACATGAACAACGACACCAAGAAGAGAGGAAATGAAGCTATTAATTGTCCTGTGAGCCTGGCATTTCATTTCAGCACTGGATTGGTGAAATAAATCATGACCACCAATCATCAATCAACATGTAAACCTCCTTCTCTTTCAATCCATCTCACAACAGTCTTCCCCTGGTATCTGAACATTCAAATCAGACAGACCACACCTGCATATGGATTGGACACTAACACATGGACATGTCTTTTCTTGGGAAGCTGAATATTGGACTCTAAAACAGCATGTGCAAATTCCTGACCTAATCAAATCAAATCAAAAGGTGATCTACATCAACCAAGATGTAGATCCAAGATCTACAACATCAATATCACCTACAATGTGACATGTGCTGTAATATCCTCCACCAATATAATTTAATAATCATAACCTGATCAGATATGATGATGATGATGATGATGATGATGACCATGACCATAATGATTAACTGCAGCAGCAGTTCAGGAATAGAGGCATAGACACATTTCAGAGACAAATTTCAGCATATCTCCTGCATTATATAGGCATAACCTTGCAGATCACTCATTAATTGTTAAATCAGTTTCTGGCACTTGGTAAAATAATGTGTAATACTAAACAGGAAATAAGTCTGTCCATCAGAAATCACCCAAGCGCTTAGGTTTCTCTGAAGCTGATATGACTCAGTTGTCATAAATATGAGTTCCTAAATATCAACACTAACATTTCAAAAGACCAACAATTTTAGAAAATTACAATTGTATGTTCTATATTTTATAAAATGCTTGTCAGCAGATCTCAAAAGGATCTCTTGAAATATAAATATGACTCTTTGGAGCTATGACCCTGCAGAGTTATGTATTTGTACAGAAATAACTCTTTGGGGATATTACCCTGCAGAGTTATCATTCTGTACAGAAATGACTCTTTGGAGAAATGACCCTGTAGAAATATGACTCCGTGAAGCCATGACTCTTTGGAGATTTAGAGAAGTGACTTTTATTTTGTCAGGAGTTTGTCCCTTGTCCTTATACAGGCCCACATCTTCACAGGTGTGCTTTCGGGTACCACCATCTACATCTGGTTATTTTTGTGGCCACATAAAATGTCTGAATTTTGTATGTTCAACTTTAGTTAGGCGGTACTGAAATAAATGTTTGGAAGCATACCTAAAGGTGTTGTGACTTTTATGAGAGACAAGCCAAAAAGTGCTGTGTAGGTATGGGGTAAAGGGCAAAGCTCTCAGTCATGTATACATATGTGGCAAAGGGCCTAACTCTTAGTTCTGTATAGGTATGGGGTAAAGGGTCTAACTCTCAGTTCTGTATAGGCACGGAGTGTAGGCTGAACCCTATAGCTCAGCTTTGAAACCAGTTGTGTCATTGGCGAGGGTTTCCTTGCCTCTCCACTCTCTTGCACTGCATGATTGGTGAGTTAACCTGTGAGTTCCTCAGATGATGTCAGCAGTATGACGCCTATCCTCCACTTGGTGCTCACCTCACTGAAAATAGCTTAACAATAGCTGTCGGCTATGTGCAAGTGTATCAGAAGATTGCATTTTTCTCACTTCAGTGCACCAGCATGAGTACAGAGGTTGTCACAGTGCAACAAGCAAACCACTGTATACAACTGGTGATCACAAACTGCATTGCATAAATGGAAAAATGCAGAAAAAAGTCATGATTCATGTCCATTGAACATAACAAATCCCACCCATTGCAGCAAAACAACCAGTTTTTCAGGTAGATTTTACTTCTACTATTTTGGTTTCTCCTTTTTACTCACTGAGAGAGGAATCAGTGAGTGAAGGGTGCGGGTACTAAGCTGCTTATAGATGAAACCACTTATCTCTCAGGCATAAAGCAGCTGAAATGTGGTGTGATAAATTATACCAGCAAAAGGAAATGCTTCCAGAAGCTCAGGATCTATGCCCCAGATTTCTCCTAGCAAATGACAGTAAGAAACAGAGTACAAGCACCCTACTAACTGAGGCAAAAGTACAAAGAAAGAATGAAAAGCAGAATGCAAGAGCCTGTGGCTTTCTACACTTGCTAGCACAGGGAATTAAGTGAATGAAGCCTACTGTCACTGCCAGCATTTTGATTTTCTTTTCTTTCTCATTAGTCTTTTTGTCTCTTTGTGGCATGGGCTTCTCTTCAAGAACTTTACCAGATCTGAATTAAATTTTATACACTCATTACAGTAGGTTGGTGAGCAGAGCTTTAGGTAATGGCTTCTGTGAGTTACGCATAAAGCCAGTGATGTTAGGGTAGAGGGCGGCAGAGCACTTTCAGTGGTGAAGTCGGTCTGTGAGACCCTGGTTAGTTAGCATTGTTGCGTTGGGGGTTGGGTCAATTGCAGGGTTGCAGACCTCTTTTAATGTACGCTACACTACATTGCTTAGGTCGCCCCCACTGTGGCTGAAAAAGGTGTTTTTTATACTTCTTTGGACAATTTAAGTTTCCTCAGCTGTCAAATCTTTAAATGAATGCCAGCATCCTCTAAACCCCAAGGAAATAAAAAGTATAGTGTCTTACCAAACTTTTCTTCTAAATCAAACCAATAGCATGCTTTACACGGCTTTGAAACTGATATACTGGGTGACAGATGAAATAAGGCAATTTTTGGTCTCATGCACAGTTTGGCAACTGGCTCTTTCTTTCTTTGCTTTTATGTATTCACCATGTGGAAAGCCTTATTTTATTTTTTGATGAATGTAAACCTTACAGCACATTTTGTAGAACACTGTAATTACATCATGATTAAAATTTCATGGCACACTTCGCTGGTACCTTTACTTTAGCAACATATTCTACCTGTATGGGAACATCAGAATTGTAAAAGAGCTGGGTGTGTGTAGAATGGCTTGGTCGCCATACCCACTAATGTTTGCAAATTCTCAAAAAGTGTTTTTTTCATTCTTTCCATGGAAATGTAAGACTTTTAATGCACTTTGCTGAAACATCAAATTATTTGTCCTTATAGTACAATACCTTAATTTTGAATTAATTATGCATGCCATACAGTTTGGTGGACAGAATGAACTCTAACATTTCCTATTTGTCATTTTTTCGCAGTTTTCCCCCTTTACACAACCATGTTTGGAATCACCAATTGTGTACAGTAGTTGGCTCATCGCACCAATGACAATCTGCACAATACACTCCAATACGCTCTGATACACTCACATGCAGCCAATAACTATTTTTTTTATATTACAAATAACAGTGTGTATCAAAGTAAAGTGTGTGCCAATTGGAGGATGGGCATTAGACCACTAACATCATCCGAGCAAATTGAAGGTGCCTGACAAATCACAGGGTGCCTGAGAGCAGTGACCTGCCCACCCCTATCCCTAGCAGAACAAGGCTAAATTGCTCCACTTGTGTAGATTTATGGTCAATTGTGGGCAAACAACACAGCTGGTTTCAAACCTAGGCCATGGGGCTCAGCCTGCACTCAAGAGGCGAGCCCTGCAGACCTTGCCACGCAGGAACCCCTGCCCTTTGTTTTTTAAATATTTTATTGGACATTTTGCTCAAAATTCCTTTTTAGTAAGTGATTTACACTTGGTGTCAAATCGTATGTCACAATGCATATAGGGGCGTATTCTCACATGCGCGTAAGTCAAAAAAAGCGTGCAGCTACGCACTTTTCAGCCTACGCGTATTCTCCCCTTGACTTAAGTCTATGATTTGCGCACCATGAAGGCAGTTAGGTGCTTTGGGCAGAGCAACCCCAAAATCTGGGTGTTTCTTATGTAAACACCATTTATGCGTATTCTGCCCTTGACTTACACGCTTTTCAGCTATGCGTTTCTGAGGGCTGTAGTAAGTCTAGTGCCACTACATGGCGAAACACCATATTCCCTCTTAAGTTGGCGGTAGGCCTACTTTTAACATTATTACACATGTACAACATAAAGTTCAAAATTTACAATATTTGTGTGTCATTATTTTTAAACTACAATAACATTTCTTGTAACCCTATATTACATTGTTAAACAGAACAAAAAACATTTTACATCACATGGTGTTGTGAACAAGCCTGGTCAATAATTAGTTCAATTAGAATAAAACAGAAATATCAATTAAGATGAGTATAAATAGCAGAGCGTTACCCATTCATTAATCAATTTAGCTAATAGAGAGTACCTCGGAAGAGCCATGATGACTGATTACTAATGAATTTTTAATAATGGGCTACTCAGCATGAGTTCAAGCGTGGACATTGGAACATGCATTTTGTTGCACCTTTTCCTCAGTAGCGCATTTTTATTAACACTTTCACGCGTCCAGACACACCGGTGTGATTAGCCATTTAGCACGTATTCTCAAAGCGTTGCGATTAGAAAGCTAAATTGGAAAAATTCTAGCTAATTTTAGCTTTGATGAAACAGCAATTGAACATTAAAAAACATAGCAAATGCTAACTGAAAACTATGAGAAGCTTAATAACGCTAATGAAAACATAACGAACCATGTAACATAACACACGCGCTACATAGCATAAAAAATAAGTTACATGCGAAAGGGTTAATGAATCTCCACATGTCAAACATGTCTTTATACATAGGCCCAGCACATGTGTCGTTTGGTATATTTACTTTATTTTTGGGTTTATGTCATACATAGAAACAAGTGCTTCCTTTGAGGCGATTCATAATACAGCTCTAATAGAGCCTTTCCCTTTGCATTTATTTTCAAAATCAGAGTCTGGTTTATGGTTTGAATGGATTTCAATGACATTCACATGGTAAATGCGTAAGTCTACGTTCCACGTTTTCCCGACAGCCAAAATAAACAAGGTTGTGACTCAGTCTACTTCTATTTTAAATAAATCACGCCCCTTTCATGAGCCTGCCTTCATTCTGAAGTTAAGCGCTGTGGGTGTGATCGGAGCACGTAGGGGAGAATACGTGTAACTGAAATGCGCGTAACTGGAGGCGCGCAAAAAAGGACTTGCGCGTGAATGGGAGAATACCCCCCATAATAAATTCACATTCATGTTCTTATGGTAATCTCCCCCTAATCCTTCATTTCCTCAAGATTAATATCTTAAAGAAAGTTTATAATATACAACCATTTATTGTTGAATTAAAATATTCAAGACTACACCACTTGTTAGGTTATATTTCATAAGGCAAATAAACATTATTTTGCATTTAAATTTTTTTGTGCCCTTCTTCACCCATGGGATTGCACCCATGCATGCAATCCTCCAATACACTCACCTGCAGCCAGTGGCTGCTTCACACACTAGAAGTCCCACAGTGCACAACAAGACAGCCACAAACATTTGCCACTGTCCCTCCCTAGTATGACATCCAGTTTTTCATGGAGCTGGGAAACCTGTGAGGCTGCACGCAACCTTAAACTTACCAGAAGAATTAACTCATTACTTATTAATTTTTAAAAAAATGTAATTCCATTCAAGTGCATTAGAAATCTCACTAAAATATCCAAAATTCCTTGCCTACACATTGTGATTTTTGGATACCTTTGAATATTTACACATTTAGCAAATGTGCTCTGCTGTCCTCTCTCTTTTTACTTTTCCTCTCCTCCTTTACTGGCACTGGGTCTGAGGCTGGAGTAAATAAAAGGCCATATTCAGTGTGTTTTCAGTATATTTTCATATTCAGTATGGCACTGGTTATTGTAGCACTGTGTGGCAGACTGGCAGATGCTTAGATATTGTCAGATTATTTCTGTATGCTATCTTGCTCAACTGCTCTCACTGCAAGCACTTATATGCCTTTGCTTTGTAAGATACTCTGGACAAGAGTGTCTTCTATAAGACTAAACATAAATGTAAATATGTTTAATGCTATTAAGAAGTATGAATGCATTTATGCCCATCATTGCATATTATTCTTATTCTTTATGGTGTTGTTACAGAACTTTCATGTGAGCTTTTCCTTCTTTGCATGGTGCTCATTATTCATACTCCTGTGTGTAGTGTTAGTGTTGCTATCACCATGGAAACCTCTAGGCCCTACACCACATTTGTGTTCGCCAAATTTGGTTTGAAAGCCTTCTCTCTGTGAAACAAGATTTTCTCATTAACCCAGAAACCCAGGATTTCGGAGGGACACAGATTGCTGCCTCTCTCACGCATTCGTGCCCACCCTGCCGTATCTCTACTGCCAGAGAGAGGTAAAATATCAGCTCTGATGAAAGGGACTTCTGGAAAGGCTGTAGGATAATAAAATCATTTATTCCCCCAATCCGGCCCACAGGCAAACACACACTCTCAGCCCCAGAGTCTGGTCTCCAGGTAAACACTTCAGCTCTCAGCCCCTGGATGGTGCAGCTGTGTGGAAGACTGCAGAAGGTTTACTGCCTGTTACATCATTTGGTGATTTCTATCCCGTCTGGCAGCCTCTTCAATCAGCTCACAGACCCTCTGGAATCAGTGTGATAATACAGCAATCACAGTTGACTTGTTACAGGAAAATTCTGGGACAGGTGTTAGAGTATGTCTTCAGATATATTTATTGGCTGATTTGCAGGAGTGTTTAGCTGTTTTTTATGGGAGATACATGAGAAGATAGGTTGGTGAGTTGGTGTTGGCTATAAATGTTGATATTTTGGCTCTCTAGCTATTAAAGAGTTTAGAAGAACAGCTGACAGTTCTGTCTTCCCATTTCATTGTTGTTCACACCAAAAGCAGAAATTCAGGAGAGATAAGGATGTGAAACAACAGACAAAAAGGTAGAGAGTAAGGTTTTAATTGTGTTGATATTTCAATCAGTGATTATTTTTTTTACAAATGCTTTTTTCATGCCCTAATAAAAATAGAAACCGATGACCTGCTTCTAATGTCTCTCAGACAGTTTCTAAGAACTGTCAGAAAGACAGAGAAGGAGGCACCTCATTAAAAAGCTCTATGTGAAAAATGCATCTCACTTTTGCCCCAGCTGAGCCAATTAACACTGCTGTTCCCAATGTGAGCAGGTGGTCTCCCAGCAACCATTTTCTGGATGTCACACATTTAAGACAGGGTGGATAGGGAATTTTAGGGCAGGTCATCCTTATCTCTGACATCGGAAATAAAGTGCTAGAGGAGGCTGAATTGTCTTAAACATGGATCATCTTGGAAGGAAAGGATGGCCATTATGATTTTGTTTCTTCATTAGAAAGCTGGATTATTTTAAAACAGCATTAATTTCAATTGTTGCCACTTGGCAATGAAAATATTTTTTTCTTCACACAAACTATAAAAAAGTCATCTAGAGTGTTTCATGTATTCTGACTCCCTGTGACCATGACTCTTACAACTCTGATTCCCTCTGACAATGACCACACTCTTGATAATGCTTTTCAAACAATCTGGTACATTTTTCCAGTCCTCTGTCACCTTTCAACAAAGTTTTTTCATTCCAAACCCTTTCTTTTACCTTTTACCTTTCTTTTTTGTATACAGTTGATTTCGGTACGTGAGTTTTGTATCACCAAGTATGTTTTTCATATTTTATAAAATAACATTGTATATGATTTAGCCTCACTTTAAACATGATTTTATTGCCTTGTATGAATAAGGAAACCCTGTTTAGAAATCGCTAAATATACATTAGACTTGTTTCACAGTGACAAACTTGCACCTAATTAGTTTGGTTCCAAACCCTCTAAAATTAATTTCTTTCTGCAATTTATCTAATCCAAATGAAAAATACTTTTATAGTGTAACACATGCATTACATGTTCTCAATTGTTCTTTAATTTATGCAAATAGGAGCCCATATTTAATTCCTTGGGATTTTAATTCCTGAGAGATTCCAAGACTGGAAGAAGAGACAAACGCTTGATGAAAACATCAGTAATCTGGGAATGTTCATAACTTGTCTGATGTTAAACATTATCTGTTGTCTGGAGTGATTTGTAGAATTTCTAAAGTGATTATTATCACATTTCCAAAACTATTTCAGATTTGATCAATTTTCTGATACTTTTAAGGTATTTTGAAAAATCCGATTAAGACAGACACTACTCTTAATATTCATATAAACATTTACAATCCCCAGGCCCACCATTCAAAAACACAGAGAAATGTGTTATACAGTTGCATGTATTGCGGTGGTAGGAGACACAATAGGATGTCAGTTTTTTAGGTATAGTTTTTGGAACATTCTCTGTTTGAATGAATGAAACATTTCTCACTCCTGAAAAGAATTTGTTTTCTAAGCATAGACACAAGAATATTAAATAAGGACATGTGAATTCAAAACCAATCCAACATTCAACCTTCTGTCATTGCACACACACACAGACACACACAAACACACACACACACACACACACACACACACACACACACCATGCATATGCATACATACATATGTATATACATGTGAGCACAATGGCAGGACCAACAAGATAAGTAAAGAAAAGATAAGTAGCTTTCAGTTATAGTTATTGTACTATTTTAAATAGGCAGTGATTATATGTTGAAGATGAAGAACAAAAAAACTGTCAAAACTGAAACAGCTTCAGACATTCAGATTACAGACTCATAAAATTTGATTTGAACATTTTAAGACCATTTCTCTACACAGGGCTGGATTCCTTTAAAAGAGGAAATTTAGTGGATCTGATAGGAGATGAAGACTAGTGGGAGCCTCTGCAATCAGCCTCTGTGAAAACGGTGTTTAACAGCATTCAAGCCTCTGTACATCAGCTATGCAAGATGCTGGCTTTACCTGTGATTTATCTCGCAATTTACTAAAACCCCAGTAAATTACAATGGTCTAATTAAAGCCATTTTTCACAGGCTGACATCAAGATGGAAGGTATGGTTCATAATTGAAACATTCTTCACATTGGGAAAGACAGTACTTGTGTAGAAGTACTTTCCCCTCTCTGGATATTTCTAAGAGGCAATTTAATCATCCTCAGCAGATTGGGTATGAATATGTTTATGAGAAACTTGAAAAATAGATAATGTTTTTAAAAGTGAGAACATATTCCTCACTCGTGTCAGTAAGTAGTGTAGGTAAAGAACCTGTTTGACTGGTTTCATTCCACACATCAGTGCCCAGCATCAGCCACCTCTCCAGCCCTGTCCTATTTAGGCAGTCTCCTACCTGTTTGTTGCTGTATTTTTGGGTGTTTGGCTTGTAGCTGTGATCTGAATATTGATCGGAGCTGATGGAGTTCTCGTCACCAGTCCCCACAAAGGTGTTGGCGGCGGGGAGGTCCTGCACGACCTGGTGCTTCTTGGAGGCCGATGGCGACTGGGGCTGCAGCTGGATAGAGGGCAGGGGGGAGTTGGAGCGGTAGTGTCGCCCCAGGTCAGGGCTGCCCGGGGGGTAGTTCAGTGGCAGGTGGATCCTGGGGCTGTCATTAACCCCATCGAGGCTGAATTTTAGACTCTTCTGAAGGCTGGCCTCTTCCTCCTCATCCTCTTCCAATGGCTTTGCCTGTTTCGGAGCTGTACCTTTCTTCCCCTTTTTGCCCTTCTTGCTCTTAGGAGCCTGTTTAGGGGCAAAGGAGTCCTTGGTCTCCTTCTTACCAGCCTGGTACCCGCTCTTAGCCTCATGCTGCAGATGGTGTCGGACGACCACCACGATGATAATGATGAAGATGACCCCAGTGATGCCTGCCAGGCTGCCGTACAGGATGTTGCTGTGGTGAGAGGTCAGGCTGAGATCAGGCTCCCCAGCAATGTCTGTGTCCAGTGGGGTGTACAGGCTGTGCCCCACCAGAGACTCTAGCAGGGTGATGTTGCCGATGGTCTCATTCACATAGATATGCACCAGGGCAGTGGTGTGTTTTGGTGGCTTGCCCTTGTCACTCACCCTGACCACAAGTCTGTGGAGGCCTTTATGTTTTTGGGTTAACTCCTTAGTCAGCGTGATCTCCCCATCAGAGGGTGATATTCGGAAGAGGTTGTGGGGGTTTCCACTGGCTATGCTATAAACCAGCTCTGCGTTGGGTCCAATGTCAATGTCTTCTGCCTCCACTCTTTCCACTCGGCTTTCAGGGCTGGTTAAAGGGGAGAGACATTTGTAGGACGAGTTTGAAGGCTTAGTGACATAAGGGGCATTGTCATTTTCATCCAGTACGTTGATAGTTACTCCAACAAAGGAGGACCTTGGAGGGTCTCCACCGTCCACTGCCTTCAAGCGAAATGTGTAGGTGCTCTCCTTCTCCCGGTCAAATGAGATGCTGGAAAGGATGGTGCCAGTGCCATTTTGGATGACAAAGTTTCCATCATCCGACTCTGCAGAAAGTTGAACCTGCGCATTCTCACCTTTGTCCGCATCCGTGACCGTCACCATGCCGACAGGACTAAGGGGAGGCATGTTCTCTAGGACGGAGAAGCTGTAGCTGTTCAGCATGAACTTGGGATCATTGTCATTGCGGTCAAGCACTCTGACCAGGACTGAGGCCATCCCGCGGTGGCTGGGGACACCCTTGTCAGTTGCTGCTACATGGAACTGGTAGCGCTCTCTGTGCTCTCGGTCCAGGCGATTCCTCACTTGGACCTCCCCTGTGTCAGCGTTGATTTCAAAGAGTCCCTTTGTGGAAGAGTCCACCACAATGATGCTGTATGTGAGCTCAGCATTGGTGCCGCTGTCAGCATCTGTTGCCGTAACATCCAGGACCTTATCCCCAGGCTCGTTCTCCTCTGTGAAATCCACTTCGAATTGGCTTGGAGAAAAGACAGGAGAGTTGTCATTCACGTCCATAACTTGAACTTTGAGAGAGTTTGTACTGGAGAGTGCTGGGTTGCCTGAGTCCACAGCTACAATCTCAACCCTGTAATCCTTGACGTGCTCAAAGTCCAGGGGTGTGGTCGTTTGCAGAAAGTATTTCCTCTTGTGGTCATTAGGAGTATCACCAGCTGGCCTCAGCTGGAAAGGGACATCCCCTGCAACCACACATGTGACAACAGCATTCTCCCCCTCATCCCGGTCCGATACCTGCACCAGTGCAACTGCAGTGCCAGTGGGCATGTCCTCAGAGATGTTGGCCACGCCATCCTGGTGGGTTACCAGCCCAATGCCACGGATCTCAATGGTGGGGGCATTGTCATTCTGGTCCTTTATGTTGATGGATACGTAGACCTTGGAACTTTTTGGCATTGACCCTTTATCCCTTGCAACCACATAGAACTTCATAGAGGTAAACTCCTCACGGTCTATATGCCCCTTGACATAGATTATACCTGTAGAGTGGTCAATCCGCAGAAGCCTCTGAGTGGCCTCTGAGGCTTGGTGCAGGGTGTACTCAATCTCCCCATTAGGTCCCATGTCAGAGTCATTGGCTTTCACCTGCAAGTGCAGAATAGAGAGAATGGAAATATTAGGTGAAATAACATGGTACTGAGATAAGCTCCAGCCACACTGTCACACTATAGCCACCTTACTGTCACTGGCTGATATAGCAGCCGAATTGTAACAATACACACTAAAATAGCAGCTGAGCAGTATCATCACTAACTATTGTAGCAGTCTTACTATATCATTATTGACTGATATAGCAGCCCAGCTGTAACATTACTGACTGAAATTGCTTTATTGATTGGGAGCTTACAGCAACATTACAGAGCAATAGCTAACAGTGCATCATGTACTGACTGTTTCCTCTCGGCCCTACCTTCTACAGAAAAACATCAATGCATTGCATGATTCATTCCAACATCATTATGAATATCACACATTTTTGTTATAATTTTGTTATGATTTTGTTTAAATGCATTAAATAACATTTGTGGGGTAATGGCTATAAAAACATTTCATGACAGCTTGCACTCTACTCAGCAGTCAACAATGCACATCTTTTTAAAAGGTCAAACGTCTGCTGAAATACTGTTTTTCGGTTTCCCATGTGGCAGCACTATTAGATAATGCTGGAACCCCATTAAAATCAAGACTTTTTGCAATATTCAGCCAGTTGCACTACAGTTTTATGCCTGGATAGCAGTAATTGCCAGTAATCCACTGACATTTTAGAAAAACTGCACCAAAGAAAAGTGTCCTACACTGATGATGTCCTATATGACTGATTGGCATTAGTACAGCTGGACAGTTGTGCGTTACTAACACATACATGATGACCAGTAATACAGCTGGACAGTCCCACAGACGATGCAAGCATTGTAGATGTTCTACCTGCAGAACGGAGTGCCCCACGGCGCTGTTCTCAGACAGCTCTGCCTCATACATGGACTTCTCGAACTTGGGTGCATTGTCGTTAGCGTCGGTGACGATCACCCTCAGCAGGGCACTGCTGTAGCGTGTGGGGCTCCCCCCATCCACAACTTTGATGTTGAGGTCATACGAGTCCTTCTGCTCACGGTCCAGGTTGCCCATTACAATGAGCTGAGGCAGCTTCTCACCCCGGTCCTCTGCCACCTGCAGGCCAAAGAGCGCCACTGCATCTGGCCCAGTGGTGAGGGCATAGTCCGCCACACCATTCCTCTCTGAGTCTCGGTCAGTGGCCACAGGAACTGAAAACAGGGTCCCGGGGTGAGTGCTCTCCGGGACAGAGATGGTCAGGATGGGGGACGGGAACTGCGGCGTGTTGTCGTTCACGTCCAGAACCTCGATCCGTCCCTCAATAAGCCGCGGGCTCTGGTTCTGGTTCAGGTCAGTAATGGACACCTCAAACTCCAGGAAGCAGGGGTCTGCCTTAAGCACAGCCCGACAGTCCTTCAGGTTCTCCCTGTCGATGGGAACCTCCGTGGTGAAGATGTCTCCCGTTTTTCCATCCACACGCAGGTAGGGAGTGCCCACCTCCAGTTTGTAAAGGTGTCCAGAATCTGGGAGGCCCTGGTCTGCAGCAAGGCTTCCGATCAAAGTGCTGGGAGGCTGCTCCTCCTGCATTCTGTACAGAACACCAGCGAGAGTCAAGCGGTAGGAGCCCAGCAGCGCAGCCCACACCAGCACAGTACCCAGCCTCAGCTCCATCACACACCTGCTGGGCACCGCTTCAGCCTATGACGAAACAAACAACATCAGGACAACGTTAACAGCACCAACACAAACTCCCAGGTACATAATGACTTATTTATACAGGTGCAAGTATACTGTGTGTGTATGTGTGTGAAGAGGACACATGGTTTTATGAATCCACACACCAAGCCAATGGTGGTATGAGTGTCCACAACCACAATTTGCTCTCCTTTCATATTTTTGTTGATGGCGAATCATATAATGACAATAGTAAACTTGACTTGCATGCACTTCTCATGCAAACTGCTCTAAATGTTTTACAATCCAGATAAGAACAAGACAGAGACAAATAAAACAGAATTAATAAAACAAATAAACAAAACAAAATTAAAAGGCACAATAAAAAATCAGTCACTGCAACACAATGTAAAACCTCATTAAAAGCTACTTTGTAAAAATGCATTTTCAAAAAGGTTTTAAAAGACACAAACTTGGCAGCGTTTATCTTGTCAGGGAGCATTTTCCAAAGTCTAGGGGTCTTGACTGAACAAGCAAGGTCTCCCTCTGTTCTAAGTCTACATTCTGGAATAGTTAGATCATACATCTAGTCAGTCATAGATCTTTGTTAACTTATCTCAGTTCTCTCCTAGCAGAGTAAGGGGTTAACAGTTCCGCAATATAATCAGGGGCCAGCCAATGCCTCGCTTTAAAAGTAATTATCAAACCTTAAAATCAATACGATAAGTCATTGGCAATCATTACAGTGAGGCGAGGATAAATGTTATGTGACATTCACAGTAGTCCAGCTGAGAGGAAATGAAAGCATGAATGATCATCTCAGTGTCTGCAGGAAATAAATATGACCTAGTTTTGGCAATGCTTCTCAGCTGGTAATGACAAGATTGTATTAGCGTTTTAGTATACAGCTAAAACTTGAGGAAGGGCTCAAAAATAACCCCAAAGTTCCTGGAGGCTGCTGTCACACTGGAGCTGGGCAGGAGGGAGTTTAAGTGGATACATCTAAATTTAGACTTTCTGTCTTATTCTTATTTTACTGTAAAAAAATTATAAGCCATACAGCAATTAATATCACTCAGACAAGCCTCCAACTTCAAAAGACATATATCATCAGTATAAAAAGATACATCATGTTTGCATAAAATATGGCCAAGAGGAAGCATGTAGATAGAAAATAAAATTGTGTCTATGATTAATCCTTGAGGCACTCCACAGGTAATTGTAGCTAAGAATATGTGATCACCAATCCAGACACAAAACTGTCTGCCAGAGAGATAAGAAAAACAGAGCAAAACTTGTGATACCAACCCACTTTCCAAGGCCATCCAATATAATGATATGATCAACTGTATCGAAGGCAGCAATGATATCTAATAAAACTGAAATAGAGGAATTACCAGCACCAGCATTTCCGAGAAGGTCTTTGGTCAGTTTAAGTATGCCATTTCAATGCTTCCATTGAATAAAAGCCAGGAAATTTTGAGAAAGGTTATTTCTATTCATAAAAGCTAATTGTTTGGTGATCACCTTTTCTAGAATCTTTGAGAGAAAGGGCAACTTGGAAATTGTTCTAAAGTTAATTAAAAGAGAAGTATCCATATTCGGATTCTTCAGAACAGACTGCCCATTTAAAGCAAGTGGGGCCTGAACCTGCAGCCAGAGAGCTGTTAATAATGTTCTGAACAGACAGTACCCATAACCTCCTTCATTAATCTTGTAGGGAACAACATCCATTGGACCAGTATATGATTTCATGTGAGCCACTACTTCAGTAAGACCCTCAGCTGAAATGGGGTCAGCATGGGCTCCTTCCACTTACTACCAACCAGCAAAGCATCCTCCTCTCAAGTAACACTGCTGCTAACACTCCCCTTTCTGAACTCCAGTAAATATTCCTACAGATTCACCCACTCAATACACAGAAACCCCACCCCAGCATCAGCTCCATCAACTTAGGCCAGTAACCCCTCCTTCTCCCCAGTAATCCCTCCCCCTGCATCAGTTCTATCCACCTAGACCAGTAACACCCCTCCCCCAAAATAACCCCTTCAATATCACTGGCTCCACCCATGTATGCCACTAACCCCTCCCCCTCTCCAGTAACCCCTCCTCCAGCATCAGCTCTTCATCCACTGTCTCTGCCAGATGGTGTATGTTAACAATTGCGTGCACCCACACAATCCATATACAAGTATGTGAAACTCAAACATAAATTTGTATCTGACTGCCTCCACTCAGAAACTGCCTCACAGCTCTTACTGTGCACATGCAAGCTCACAGTGGTTTTAGCTTATAGAATGAGCCCTTCTGAGGATTTGCTGACACAAAATATGAAAGAAGATTTGCTTTTTACAATGAACACCAGTCACCCCTCCTCTAACACCAGCTTCCCTTTCTCCTTCCTGAACCACAGTAACCCCTTTCCCAACACCTGCTTCCCCCCTGAATCTCAGTAACCCCTCCCCTAACACCTGCTTCCCCCCTGAATTTCAGTAACCCCTCCCCTAACACCTGCTTTCCCTCAAATTTCAGTAACCCCTGCCCTAATACCTGCTTCCCCCTGAATTTCAGTAGCCCCTCTCCTAAAACCAACTTCTGTCTGAAGTTCAGTAACCCCTTTCTCAGCTCCCTTTTGCAAGTTAATTACAGTATTTAACACCATAGTGTCTATACAGCTCTGTCTTTCAATAAGTCACTGTACACCTGGAAAAATGCAACTGTTTGGTGAGCAGTGAGAGGATCATGGCGTTTTTCCATCTTGCTCCAATGACCTCTTAATTAGTATTCCAGGGTGTTAATTGATTTGGTTGATACCCATTCTATGCACTTTGGCTGATACCCATTTGATCTGCATGTCAGGATGAATAATCATGCCTGCTGGCACACAACATCTCCTCTTCTGCTCCTCTCCAGCATACAGCATGAATGCTGGTACAAAACAACCAGTCCTGTCTCATTTAGGCAAGACCAGTCATTTTCAACACCAAAGTTTCAACAACTTGGAGTGCTCCTGAGAAGCTTTTAAAAGAAATTATACATTTTTTATTTAACCATCATTCTACACACAATAGGTAACCTACTATACAATTGAATGATACCATCAAACCATCTGAGCAGTTCTACTCTGAGATAAAAGCATCAATACTGACCATGGCATGATTTGACTTTGGCATAATATATAAGAATTTTTAAGAAAACATTTAATATAACCACTCTTTCCCATAATCCTCCAAATCAAATCAAAAACGTTATACTACTTCTGTGCAAGTTTTTTATTCTGCAGAAATAAAACTGTATTTTTGTTTTGTCAAACACATCTGCTATCAGACTGGGCCACACATTCATTGAGAAAAGAATCTAAAACGGTTCAAATGTCAATAGCACAATGTTTTGACATCTATTCATAATAAAACTTCACATTGAGTATAACTTTTATCTTCTCAGTTGCAGCTGCAAAATATGTTCCATATCCCTCTTGAAATACAAAGAAATCATTCCAGACAAGACTGATGGTTTATCGTAATTTCACCACGCTCTTTCATAGTCTGAAAATTCATGCAAAGTTATGATTCATCAGGGATTCATCTTGAATGCTGTCAATATTGTAAAAAAAAAAAAAAAAAAAAAAAAAAAACAAAAACAAATTAAAAGATCAATTTAGGTAAATGTACTTCTATAGGGATATGACTGACAAGTAAATCAGGTGTGCAAATACTGGATATAAGCAATGGAATAAACACTAAAACTTAGGAACAATATTTTCTTATACTTATGTAAATGACACTTTATTTTCACATTGTAGCACATATGTTTTGGAACATTGGAAATAAGATGATTTTGTAATCTTCATGCAGTTTTCTGGAAATTAATTAAATGGCTAACTAAGGATGATTAATTGTTTGCTAGTTCTTAGTTTTCTGTGTAGAAATATTAATTTTCTTTAGTTAATGGTATTTATACAGCTTTCACCCCACATTTCAATCAACAGTGGAAATCCCTGAGGAAGAAAAAGTGATTATTTCAATTGGCCAGTAGATGTCGCCATTTCTCCAAGTAATAAGGCAGTTGAAAATTCACATAACAAAATTGAACTAATAAATGAGGACAGACTGTAACATAAAACACACACACACACACACACACACACACACACACACTCAAAAGTATAATAACTATAGAATTTTCAGTACATCAGAATTGAATATGACAAAGTGCAGTTAACCAGAGCGGAAAGGGAATACATCTTTCCAAAGCTGATCTTGACAACACAGGAAACCATGAAAACCATGAGGTCAAAGATCAACAATAGGAGATTATGTTTGTTTCTTACCCTTTCTCAACTCAAGAAAAACCACAAATGGCAGGGAGAGGAGAAAGATGATGTTGAAGAACATGCCACGGGACTCGCATCTCTCAAAAAAGCATTACAGTTTGCAAAGCACGTGCTCTTATGCAGAGCAACTGGCGTAGTTTACATGTCACATGTTTCCATGCAGTTGGGTACTTAATGAGGAAATTTAGGTTATGTACCTTCCCCAAGGGTACAGCTGCAAAGTGGTTACCTTTGGGTTACAAGTCCTGCCCCTTACCAATACATCTCACATCAGCCTGTCTGTATTATCTACAGTCTGCAAATGACTGCACAACAACCTGTCTGCATCCTCTAGTCTGCAGCTGACTGCACAGCAACCTGTCTGTACCCTCTAGTCTGCAGCTGACTGCACAACAACCTGTCTGCATCCTCTAGTCTGCAAATGATTGTGCGGTAACCTGTCTGCATCCTCTACAACATGCATCTTGCAGCTTTCAGCAACTCTTTCATTACAGTCCTCTCTGCAACTTGTAGAATGCCTGGGATTCTGCCCTTAACAAGTATACTAAACCCACCTTCTATTGCCATGTTTGCAGTTTGATTGTTCCATTTCCTTGATATGTGTAGGTTGTTTTATTGAAAAAGACAAGTTGTTCCATATTGTGCCTGCGTCTTCAATTAATTCAGATTCAAGCTACACTCTGTGCTACGAGGACCAACGGTCTTGGTTTTAAAAAGCATATAATGCTTCACGAATTAGACTGAATTTTCAGTTGAGGAGTGGTTATACGCTATTGCAAACCGAACTCGTGAACGCTCAGAGAGAAGAATCAATACATATGCAAGCCTCTGAACCAGACGATCTCCCGCCGGGGATTGCTCTGCGATAGACGCAGAAAAAATGCCATTTCATGTCATCGAAACATAAATGCAATCCAAGACCAACAAATACACGCTTGTTCAGACTGTACAGAGCATACCCCAACACTAGATCAGAGAAAAGCAGCATGGATACAGTCGCTAATGGGAGATGAATATGATAAATGCAATGGACATTACAGTGGTGGCAAACAAGTGTTCCCTTCAGGCACGGATAAAAACGGCCCAGGCGTGTCTCTGCGCTCGCGACCTGATGCTTTTGAGTTGGAGTACTGAATACATACTGGTGTATTTAAGCCTCTTGATCAAAATTTACTTCGCTCGTTTTCACGGATTTGGTCTGTTAATTGTTGCTGATGGTAGACTCTGCATCTGGCGAAGACGAATAATGAGGAAATAAATGATACACAGCCAAGGGACATACTAGTCAGCGGGATGCTTTTCCTACTATGTTGGTTAGTCATTTAAGTAAGTATACAGGTAACAAACTCATAACTGTATATAGGCTAAATTTTAGCTATAACATTAACACTTCAAATTACATTTAAACTTGTCACGACTACATCATTTGGAAACATTTTGAATTCCGTCACCAAATGATTTTTCTCAATGTCGGCTATTAATGCACATATTATACCTAATATCTTTAGCCATACAGTGGATACCTTCCCGATGTAGTTAATTTCTTCTCTGTTCGGTTCTGCCGAAATAGGAGGCGCGGTTCCTCTCGGCTTCCAGACGCAAACACTTCAGCCTTCTACCCCCCACGATGCAGCGTCCACTATTCAGGAAAACACAATCCCCACAGTGACAAAATCCACAGGAACTGTTCCCCCCAGTTGCCCGGACCCTGATGAATGTCCACGAAATTCCAAAACATTCCAGATTAAATCTCAGAGCTGCACCAACACAAACAACGTGCCCCTATTGTTTCTTGCAAACAACAGAGAACTCGAAGGGTCAGCAGATGCGAACGGTTGTCACAGCATTCCGTCGCTTTGTCTATTGCCCACGAAGAATAATTCGACACTGGCACGACGCTATATGCTCTACCGTTATTATAGCTTTATTGAAGTTTTCCCATTCGCTGCGCATTTAAACCCACACGCACAACAGGCTGTTTTCGTCAGGTTCCAGACCTCAGTGGGGATATCCGTCTGTCCTCTCTCTTACTCTCGATAGCTGTGCGATTCGTTCGCAGACGGGCAAGATTTCCGTAGCTACACCATGCGCGCCTGTGTTTGAGGCGTTTTCTTGTTACCCTGTCTCTGGCTCTTCCGGAGCATGAACGGCAGGGAGAGTAATGCTTTCTTAGACAGTTTAAACTCGACAGGTTCTCTTTCGCATCGTCTGTCGCCCGAGCTATATATTTGCTAGAGCATTTTTGGTTTGTCATATCATTTCGCATTGACAACACAGTGCAAATTATAGGTAGCCGACATAAATTATGTCATATGTCATTCGAGTGTCATAAACGCAGTTTAAAAGGTGTCTATGAGCGAGTCGTGCTTTTCTATATCGTAGGCTATGTGCATTTACTTTTGTTCCGTTTGTGCGCATTTCATTAACATTCACGAAACTGTTGAAAAAAAAAAAAAAAAAAAAAAAACCCCACGTCTATAGATTTTTGTGATGTTGAAGTCCACGCGCCAGCAGTGTTCTCTGACACCCAGACCCAGTGATCGCCGGGTGTGGCTCCGCCGCGTATATAAACAGGCTGTAGTACTGAGTATTACTGCTCCTGCTTTAATCTTTTGCAGCTGGGGGAATTTAACTTTTTTTTCCTAATGTGTTTAATTCACGTTTTGTAAATGAAGTCCTTTGGGTGCCTTAGACACTTGTCTCCTAAAGGCACATTTTATAACTCTTAGGTTTAATTTCCCACCCTTAGCTAATATTTTTCAAACTCAACATAACATTGAACAATGTTACACAAATGTTTTTACACAAAAGTAAAAAAAAAAGTTCTCATCATATTATGTATGCATGTCATGTTTGTGTGCCCAATGTGGTAGTTTTTTGTAATGGAGTCTCACACAATGCATTATTTTTACAGTTAAACTTCCATGCTTCCACATATGAATGTGATGAACAACAAAATCCCATCCTGTATGTGGCATAGAAGGTATGTTTGCTTACCTTCAAGGAGGACTTGCTGATGTGAAACAAATGTGTTTTTTAGCTATGAATGAACATTGTTAAGAACACACATGCACACGCACACACACACACACACACACACACACACACACACACTATTAGGATGGCTGTGCTGTTGGCTGCCACAGCTGGGCTCATGGAAATGTCTGTGCTGTCAATTAAATCATTGTTACATTTGCTTGTTGTTGTAATTTTTGCTTTGTAAGTGTCTTTTCCCTTTTTATTGTGTAAATGTTATCACAATAATCATGCCCATCACTTACACAGTCTAATAATTATTGTAAATCCCTGCACAGGCCATGTTAACTGATCACTCAGTGCTCAAGCACTAAAGTATTCATGAAAACTTTTTACCTCTCTCCAAACAATTTCTTGGTTGCCATGTTCATGCAGGTGCTTGAAAAATAATACAAATGAATAAACAAATAATAGATTCTGTATTCACTAGTGTCCAAAATGAGGGCTGGTTTGAATGCTGCCAGGTGCATGCTGATATCAGTAAAGTGTTGTACGTGCAAATATTTTGTGTTCATTGTGTGTTTGGTTCTGTCACAATTATAATTTTTTTTCCAGTGAGGATTTTGTGGGCCTGGTTTGGATGATGCAAAAATCTCACTCTTATGGCAAGGCAGGTATTTTTGATACCTTGTTGCCAGCATAGACAGGAGAAAATGAAAACAGCACCAAGACTGCGGGTGAGGGTGCTGACTAGTAGGCATACTAGTGAATATGTGGATATCAATATTCAGGTTGCAGTGGTATTTTGGGTACAACACAGTGGACATAGTACCCATGCATTTATGCCCAAGCCCAGCATAGTGTCTTCAGATGTGAGATTAAACATGAGGCATGAGGGAGGGGAATGTGTTAGGTAGACATCAACATTTAATTTAAGTTTTCATTATTTTAGTGAAAACATGGTTTGATGAAACACTTCCACAGCTAAAAATTGAACCCAGACATTAGGAATATCAAAAATTACATTAAGCTCTCTTGTGTCGCTTGTCATGTTGTCTAAAGCATTCTGCTTTAAGTATTAATGACAATAATTAAGTCACCATTGGTCAAATGCTGAAACACTATTGGCAAAATATAAGTATTTTTAGGACAGAACACAATCACAAACAGAATAAAAGAACAAATAAAACAAACTACAAGAAAACCAGGTAAACCCTGTCTGCAATAGACCATGAAGGGAGTAATTCCCATCTGTGTGGTCAAATTCAAAAAGAGCGAAAAGGCTCTTCTGACGACCCACCTCTTCAGGCTACACCTCCATTCCCCTACCCAATCATAACTCAGATCTTCTCCCTGAACCGACTGTAAGCCCCACTGAAATCACTCAGCTTCCGCCAAATCCAAGAACAACAACATAAAACAACTAGACATGCCAAAAATATACGGAATTAAAATGAATGCACTGAAAATAGAGCAAAACTAAAGTTACTAAAAATTCAACACTATCAGGCCCTAAACAGGTGTAGAATATTGAATGACAAAAAGAATGAGAAAAAGAGGAGACCTGGTGCAGGCATGGTGAGTTACAGGAGAAGACATTGACACACAGATGAACGTCAGGTTAATAATAAAGCTAATGACAAATATTACATACATTTCGAAGCAGTCTAACATTGAAAATATCTCTGTTCCCTTGGGTCAAACTGAAAAAAAAACTTGTCACATAGAGGGTGAATTTGCATGTAATATACAACATGCAGTTTGGTTATTATAGTGCCAATAAAGCTGAATTTGAATTGACCTGGAGTGACAGTACAGGCAGTGACAGTAGAGACACTCAGTACAGAGACACATAGTACATTCACGGTACAGAGAGAGATAGACACTCACTACAGAGTACAGAGAAATAGGACATACACAGCAGAGAGAGAGAGTGAGAGAGACACCATTCTTTGTTTCTTTTATTATTTACTGCTGGTTTTGTCATTTTCATGAAAACATTTTACTTAAAATTCTGAGTCTGTCATTTAGTTTTGATTCTGCCTCTTTGCTTTTAATGGCTGGTCTTTGTTCAGTTCTGCCTCTGTGCTTTTAATGGCTAGTTCTGGTTCAGTTCTGTCTCAGTGCTGTTTATGACTGGTCTTGATGTGATTAAAAATGCCAGGTTTCCCTTTATGCTGCACATGTAAAAAGTGGGAAAAGTATACTAGACAGTACTAAATTATGTTGTATTTAGATCTACAATGAGCAGATATTATACATTTATTCGTGTTCGTTTGATAATTACTGTATATTTGTATACTTTCTGCACTTTTGATACAGCCTCTACCATTTATTGTTGTATATCCTGGCATTAGGCCTGTCTTGGAAGTGAAAAATTTTAGTTCCTGCCATCTGTCAATAACAGAATGCCTACAAACCATTAAAAAACAGAACATATATAGGAGTGCATCTGTCCGCCTTTATTTTTGTTGTGGAATGTCAACCAAAACTTTCCCTTAGGTTATTTTTTCATAGAACATTCCTAGGTGCCTTTCCTCATCCACAGCCTCAAAAATGCATCAATCTAACTAACAGCCTTAAAAATGCATCAGTCTATCTTGGAAGCTCAGAAGTACATCAGTACAATTATCAACCTTCATCAGTCAAATTTACAGCCTCAGATGGGCCACATTCTAATATACAGCTTCAGAACACGTCTAATTCACAGCCTCAAAAGATCATCATTTTAATGTACAGCCTCAAAAATGCATCAGTGTAATTCACAGCCTCAGATGGGCCTCATTTTAAAATTGCCTCTGATGATGAACACTAGGAGTGAATGATGTATCTAGGGTCTGTGTCATTGTATTCTATTCAGGGGAGTCATTGTGCTGTATAAAAGGGTGTTCCATAATACCAGATCCAGGGGGTATGTCTTGGTGGTGTATCTGCTGCATCCATGCTGCATATTGTGGCACTTTATCCAGGGGGTCATGCTCTCTCGAGGTGGAAGAGGTTAGAGATTGGATGGGCTCCAGAGGAAATGATAGAGAACAGCTATAGCACACTGTAACTGTTTATTATTTATACTGGACACTCTATTGCACATTGATTTCCCTGTACTATGAGTGTGTCACAGAAGGGCTGCACTGCACAGATCTCCTAGATGCTGTGTGGTGATTAATGATCCACCAGAGGCCATCGCTGGAGCACTGGAGTGTTTCAAATGCATTTTGTCATAGACCCCTTTCCCTGCAGTCAGGGACAGGGAGAGATGGAGAGAGACAGAGATAGACAGAGGGATGGAGAGAAAGAGGAAGAGAGAGGGAGGAAGAGAACTGGAGAGAGAAGGAAAGAGAGAGTCACAGAGTAGGAGACAGAGGAGAAACAAGGGAATAGAGGAAGTGAATAAAGATTCTGGTCATGCTGTAAATCAATACTTCACTCGGTCAAGCTCAGCCCTAGCTCCATGGAAAGAGAGGGTGATAATGATAACGGTTATATTTACAGTTGGTGGTCCTTGTTTTCAATCTTCATTTCAGAAGCTAAAATAAATATTTAACATGACAACAGCATTAAACATGGCTTTAAAACTGCATATTTTTCTTGTATAACATCCAACCAAAAAAATCCAACATCCAACCTTTCTTCAACACCTGTTGAACTCAGCATCTGGCCCTGCCTGGGTGGTCTCCCACCTAGACTACTGCAACTCTCCTCTCACTGGTCTCCCTAACCCTAATCCTAATTCTAATCCAAGCTCTAACACTAATCCTAACCCTAACCTGGTGCTAATCGAACTCTAAAGCCCACCCAGCACACCATTGCCCAGTTATTCCACAACCTCATAAAATATTCTCACTTTTCCCTCTACTTATTTTCGTCCACTGACTACCAGTTATGGTTCACATCATGTTCAATGGTGGTGCTGATCTGCCAAATGAAAAAAATGACTCCACCGTATCTGCAAGCAATCATCCAAACCTCAACCAGATCAGTCCACTCTGAAACCTTAGGATGTTAGGCCACCCCTTCTCTGTGGGTAACATATCCTGTCTGCTCTGGCCCCAACGTGGTGGAATGAGCTTCCCACAGCACTCAGAACAGTAGAGTAACTTGCATTCTTCCACTGCAAACTGAAGATCCACCAATCTAGGCTTCAATTTGTATTCCATAGTTAAGAATGTTGTAGCACTTTATTTTTTTTCTGTGTTGTACATTCTGGGTATTATATGGTAGCTACTGATACCTAAACATCACTGTTGCACTTTTACTAGTTACAATAACAAAAATAACACATGTAATGATATATAATGCTAGTTTCACTACTTACTACAATAAAAAATGTTGAGTGTTGAGGTATGAAACATATACTGTATATGCAGTGTGTTTGTTGCTCATGTATCCTTACAAAATGCACTTATATCCTATGCTTTGTAGGTCGTTTTGAATAAGAGCATCTGTCAAATGAATGCATGTAAAATGTAAATGCAAAAAATAAATAAAATAAATTGCCTTAGAACATATCAGCAATACTTCCTCCTATTGGGTAAATGTCAGCGTAATTTCTTTACTGTGTAAATGCCAGCATGACCTATCTACGTTGTTCATTTGTGGATCCACAAAGTGAAGAGAGTACTTGGCATTTTGTACAGCATGGCTTGAAGAAGAAGTAATGCAGACCTGATGGCAGAATTGATCAGAAATTACATCATGTGTTAAACGTTTATTATCTAGCACACACTATTAGTAACATTTTGAAAGCCAGTGGTCTAACAATTGATGTGCTATAAATCATTTACTGAGAATGTCGGTAAGTTATGATATTAATGAAGACTCAAAAGGGAAAACCCTTTAAATGCTGAACTTTATGAACATTAATTCCAGAATGCCCAAATACTAACATAATATACTTCAGGCAAATGGGCGAAATATGAATATTTTGCCCCCTAAGACACTAGAACAAAGGGATTCAGTTAATTCAAGTTTTACTCTGCTGAATCTTTATAACCTTACTTTCATCAATAAAAAACTGATATTATTGATTTTGTTAATGATGCATTTGTATGCCAGATTAATTATTTTTCATAAATCAGATGTGACAGATTCATTGTGGACCATTTTGCAATCAAAGTCAATATTTTTCTACAGTGTGCAGAGATATCATTGTTATTGTCTACATAGAAACAGCAATGGCAGCACCTGCAATGAAAAACAGAGTAGGTTTTCCTTGTGAAGGTACCAGTAAACCGGGCACCAACAGTCTAACATAGTAGAGCAGCTTGAGGAGCAAGGTGAGCACCGCAGTCCTTCAGGCAGAGGGATAGGTATGGACAGGGGTGCCGCTAGAAATTTTGGGCCCTATGAAAGACTATAATATTGGGCCCCCCAAACCTATAATAATAATAATAATAGTGTTCTATGAGGGCCCCCTGTCAGTGCTGGGCCCTTGGAATCGTCCTAACTCTCCATCTCAGAGGCCCGGTTCTCCAGGCAGAAAGATGGCTATCAGTTCCATTCCTCCAGGGATGCAGCCTCCATCTGCCCTCTGACTGACCTGTTGGTTAATTTACTGCTGTAGAATGTCACTAATGTTCACACAGACACATCGGAGAGAGGGAAAGAGAGAGGAGAAAGAAACCTGATTAGGAGAGAGGGAGAAAAGAGAAGGAAAGAAAAAGGAGGGAGAGAGAATGTGGGGGGGAGAAGGCAGAATGGCAGATCTAACTTCAATTATTCATCTCAGTTCTACAAATAGGCTGCTTTGCTGACATATAGAACCAAGGTTTATATCCCCAGTTTACAAAAGTGGAGACAAATTTAATCCAAAACTACTGGGGAATCTATGTGAGTTGAAATCTGCAGAAGATTTTCTGCAGCATTCTAGCATGTAGGTCTTCCTGCCAAAATTCTGCCTTCAGTAAGAGTCAGACTGGCTTTCTTCCAAACCACTGGAATTCTTCTCCATGCCCAACACACCTATATCTAGTACTGATCTAAAAACTACACATCTTGCAGATACAACATGAGTACTGATCTGCATACTAAACACCTTCAACCAGTACAGTTTTGTCTAAAATCTCCCTAAATGTCAGGTTACTCCCCTCCTCAGTGCACTTCATTGGCTTTCTGTTATCGCTAGCATCAAGTTCAAAACCTTGGTGCTAGCATACAGGACAGTGAAAAGGACAGCTCCCTCATACCTATGACCAGTCTTCAAACCCTATATGAATGATGTATGGTAGTATATTTGGCTTCTGTTGCTTAGCCAGATTGCACAAGTTAACTTGTGGTGCGGCTTGAATTGTGTTATGCTCACACTCACTGGTCTGGGAGTGCTGCTAGCCTGGTCTGACACTGTTGTTCATTTAACTTGAATAGACACACTTATTGTTCTATTGTGCTAGAAGTTGCTCTGGATAAGAGCGTGTGCTAAATATGTGTAATGTAATGTAATGTTCTGATCTACATACTACATACCTCCCACAGCTACTGATCTACATAATACACACTTTCCACCAGCATTGATCTACATACTCCACATCTCCCGCCAGTACTGATCTACATAATACACACCTCCTGCTTCTACAAGCTTTCAGAACCTGGGACAGCTGTGCAATTATGGACAGACACCTGCACAGATAGGGCTGATTGTCAGAGTGGAGTTGCTTGTTCCCGTTCTTTGATCACCTTTAAGTGCCTGGCCTTATGTGTCATGTGGAAGACCTACAAGGATGACGTTCCTGCATAGGCTAGCACTGTAAATGCTTGAAGGTTTAGTTGAAAGCAGCATTCCGATTTTATTGTTGCCTTATGCTGTGTAGGCTTGACCACTCTGAACATGGGACTAAAACAGCCATTGGCCAGTGTTTCTTTCAATGTGTTATCTTCTTCAAGCACAGTCTAGCATGCTGGCCACATCAGGCATTATGCAACATGGTGTTACTGGAGCAGTCTCTAGTTCTGGGCCACACTCAAAATAATGTGGAAGTTAAATTTGTGCTTTATGAAGATGAGCTTTAACCTTTATCCTGGTATTCAATGCATTAAAATAAAAAAGCACACAATCAAAACACCATTACCAAAAATAAAAATTCCCAATAGAATGTGTTCTATAAAAATCATAATATCTTCAATATAGCCACCCAGCTGAAATCCTGCAGATTCAGAGTTTAGTGAAGTCACTGCAAGAAGAGGGCCATCAAGACGCCTTTTTATCCAAAAAACATAAGCAAAGTAAGACCATTTCTCTTATTGTGCTGACAGATTTATGCATGCATTTATTTCAGGTAAATAAGGCAATGGTTTTTTTCTGTGTTGTAGCACAACAGCAACAATATTAACATGAGCCTTCTTGGGGGTGAGTAAATTTAACAATTGAAACTCAAGAGTTATAAAGTGAAAGGGAGAGAGAGAAAGAGACCCCAGTGAAAAGCCTGTGTGCTCCTAATTAATTTAATCTAGCTGTGAGAAAGCACTTACTACATGAAAAAGTAATAGACATGCACACCTAAAACCAGTAATGTATAATACACACGCATACACGCATACTGTCTCACACACACACAAACTCACGGCTTCATTTACACATGCAACAATGCACACGTGCACCTAAAATCAGCAATATATAATACACACACACACACACACACACACACACACACAAACCCAAGGGTAATTAAATAGACAGTAGAGGTAGAGAAAGGATGGGGACAGGCTCAAACACAATCAGACAGAAAAAGTGTGTGGGGCAGCAGGAGCTTTCCCTGGATTCTGTAATGTCTTTTAACTGGCAGGCAGTGGCTATCGTCCATTCATCTCCCAGAGAAATGCTTTGACAGAGCAGGCAAAGGCCTTATGAATTAATGTCCTTCCCTCCCATTTTCAGAAGGCCCACGTTATGGCAACCCACAGACCTCTATTTCATCTGCCATCTCACTTTTAGGCTGATTTAATTTATTGAGAAGAAAAAAAGCACTAGATTAATGCAGGAAGGCAGGGTGGGTTTTTGTCATTACCAGACCAAGGCTGTGAACAGCTTAAAAGCAGTCTGAATAAAAAGATATTTTAGAGAATGAAGAAAAGGCATGTGATCTTTGCTCCTCTATTATTAAAGCTGAATTAAGCTTTAATGAGCTCAGGCATTTCACCTGGGAGCACAGCGCAAAAATGGCTTCAGAGAGAGGAGGAACAGAAAAAAAGCAAAACAAGAGGCTGCTAATGGGAGGAGTTAAGGTGACAGGGAATGCTGTAGGTGGGAGGGGTTTGAGTCAGAGTGACAGGGAATATTGTAGGTGGGAGGGGTTAGAGTCAGAGGGAAAGGGAATATTGTAGGTGGGAGGGGTTAGAGTTAGAGTGACAGGGCATGCTGTAGGTGGGAGGGGTTAGAGTTTGAGTGACAGGGCATGCTGTAGGTGGGAGGGGTTAGAGTTAGAGTGACAGGGCATGCTGTAGGTGGGAGGGTTAGAGTTACAGTGACAGAGAATACTGTGGTCAAAACCAGAAAGGCAGTCCAAGGGGCAAAATCCAGGAACGGGTAACGGAGCAGGCAGGGTCAGACACCGGGCAGGCAGAGTGAGGCAAACAGGGAATCAAAAAACAGCTGTAATCAAGCACGAAACAAAAGTGGGAGGGTTAGAGTTAACAGAACAGGGATGACAGGGAATACTGCAGGGGTGGGAGGCAGGCAGGTTAGGGAAACAGGCGGGCGGAGACCGGGCAGAGCGACTGGAGGGCATGCTGTAAGTGGGAGGGGTTAGGATGACAGGGAATGCTGTTGCTGAGAGAGGTTATTTAGAATGAGAAGGAAGGCAGAGGTGGGAGGGGTTAGAGTTACAGCAACAGGGAATGCTATAGAGTACCGAGGTGGGTACGTCATCACTGGCTCTTCGCTTGTGTCGGAAATAAATTCCCTATGGGAAATTACAATGGGCTTCGCATACCATCCATCTTTACTCAAGTTCGGATTCATTTCAGGAGCTGGGAATGTCCTATATTAACCTGTTCAGTGTGAGGATATATTTGGACTCATCAAATGTTTCAATATTTTCTGAAAATGTTAAGATTTAAGACTTGTAGTTTGGTTTGTAGTCCACTTTTCGAACGACATATCCCATAGAGCAATGCGGGGGGAACGTCCTGACAATTCAGATACCACCATCTCATCCGGGCATTCTGGGATCTTTGATTTAGAAAACCCAGCTAGGTTTGCTAGTGGAAGACACAGTAGCAAGGACAACGACAGGTGGTAGTTAGCTAGCTAACAAACAACGGTTAATCGTTATAAAATGCTTCAGTGCTTTGTCCCAGACTGCAGCCACCGTACATATGTGAACAACTGCAAACTTTTCAGGTTTCCAAAATGCCTCACGGCATAGTTTTACATTATGGAAACCGTGAAGGTTTGGGCTAACAATCAGTCCATTTAGCAAGCTCGATGGGTGATGATGTGGTAAGCTGACTTTGCTAGCTAGCTGGTTAGCTATGCTGCCGAACCTACGTGGCCTACACTCAGCAACACCCTGTGGGTCTTATCCCTCATGCTCGCCCTGACCAAACCGGTGATATGGCCCTCAAAACAACTGACTTCCTCCACATGCCCTGATTTATAATGGTTTTCACCCCGCTGAAAACTTCGGGTCTCATCTTTAAAAAAGAGGAGAATATGGCTAAGCAACACCATTGCTGCTAACAATGCACTTGCTATTCCTGATAGTGATGACGAGCTTGCAAGTTAGCTGCTATAACGATAGCTGATAGCGATGATTAGCCACACTCTAGCTAGCAAGGCCGGAGAGCAGAAATGAGAAAGCTCTGTGGTTTCATGGGAAGTGTAGTTTTTAGCCCGTGGTTGTACTAGCAAATAAGCTAACAAATTAAGTTACGTAAAATTTAGCTCGAAACAATTAAAATGAACAATATAAGTCGCAGGTTGGGATCACAATGTATAATCTGGAAATCGATGGTAAGCCATAAATCACTAGAAGTACTTTAAATGTGCGTTTTTAAAAAAGTCTATGAGTAAAATGAATGGGGAATTTCACTGCTGACACCAATGTGACGTACCCACCTTGGTACTCTATAGGTAGGACAGACTACAGTTAAATTGAGAGGGAATGGCATTGGTGGGAGGAGTTAATAGGCTGAGACCAGAGTTAGGATTAGGATTAGTAGACTGAGAGGGAATTCATCTGAAAATAATACTTTAGCTTAGTGCACTCCAATGCACAGGGCCATCTCTACCTCTCATGCTTGTCCCATGGCTCAGATTTTCCACCTCTTAGGAGTAAATGCATTTGTGTGAAAATCCCTCTGACTAATTAGAATTTACAGCTAGAATAGATGTAAGAGTTCTCATTCATGTATTTATTCATTTGTTTATTCTCACAAAACTAAGAAAACAAGTATAACATTGTCTGCACTGTTAACCCTATATAATTATGTCATCTGCTGTGTCTTCATTTGACATGCTTTATGTTGTGTATTATATCATTTATTGTCTAGATTAATCTAGAGCTTTGCCCCTTTCACTCCCTTGAACAAACTGGCAAATTGCACAAAAATACACAATGCAAAACCAATGAATTCATGATGGGAAAGATCAGCCCTGTGTCAGCATTCCGACATATTATTGTGAATTCATCAAGCTGATGTGCAATTCAAGAATCTAATACCAGTAAAATATAAGCGTGGTTATGAGTACAGGCCATTTATCCTGTATGAGGCTGTCACTTTCCTGTGATTTAGACTAAATTTATGTTGTTGTTAAATTTGGTCTGAGAGGATCCCAGAATGTCCATTTCAATAGTAAATCCCAACATTAAACACATGGATTTAGACTCATTTTCTTCTGTGTCCCCTGGCTCAGGTCACAGAACAAAACATTAAGTGGCCACATCACTCAGCTCGTTTATACCATCTGAAAATTTTAATTCTTCAAATTCTCCCTTGGCCTCCTTGTGTTGATGATATGTATGTGCTGAGACTGAAAGAGGGGTGGCTAAAACCTCTCCAATGGAGGAAAGATGGATATGATGTTGATGGCTGATGCTTCTTGACATTGGCCCATTTGATACAAATATAACACAATGAAAAAAAAAACTGAGACAAGCGGCGATTTAAAGGTAACGTTTTTATCCTGCACAGTTTCAAACTCACCAGGTCTTGATTATTAGTGACTATTATCAACACATTGTATAGTACATTATGTAGATCTATTGTTATCTGTCAGGATTACACACAATTGTGGTTACGCCTCTACTTTCCTACCAAAAAAATAGACTTGATGGATATTGACCTGCTCAACCCTGTGTCAAGCATTGATAGACATGTCCTAGATACTAACAAAATATAAAGTATATGCTTATCTGAAATATCCATATCTTAAAACAATAGATTACATTCAGTTAATATTTTTTTCTTGATCTGTTGTCATGAATTATTGCCTTGATTCTGATTCTGATGGTGATGTTCTAGTGATATATGATTAATTAATACAACAACAATGGATTTGGAGATGTGGAAATACAGAGGTTCATGATCCTGGCATCCTCCCTCAGTTGAAATGTTTCAATAAGCTATACAGTTTTCTTTGATATTTGGTATTTCCATGTCACACAAGTGATACAACAGGTTACACACCAGAAATGCAGTCATAGCTACCTAGAAGCCTGTTTCCATGGTGATGGTGGATTTCCTCTCATCTGCAGCAGGTCCTCACACCCAGTACATTAATTCCATATTAGATTATAAACATACTGGAAATTCAGTGGGAATTCTAAGGAGAATATTCCTGTACCTACGGAGGTGGGGCTGAGGAGAAAGAAAGCAGTGTGTCAGGTAAAATACATTTCAAATAATGTCTGTAGAGTTAGCGAAGCATGATAATCACGCCCTGAATAATATGGGTTCACTTGAATGCTACATGTATTGTTCATTTTCCAATGCTCAATTCAAAGGGGCAGGCAGATCAAAGCACAACAAACCAATTGATGTTATGTTAACAATATTTACTGTGCATTACTACATGTGACAGTTTTCACTGTTTTTCTCTTTTTATATTTTTTTCCCTTTATCCAATCATTTTTCCCCCTTTTTCCAACTGTATATTAGACAAATCACACCCTGACAACCTCTGAATATAATTGTCCCATACACTTGCATACAGCCAATGGCTATTTTTCATGCTGCAAGTCTCACAGCGCATTACAGCAGAGTGGGCGCTCTTTGGAGGATAGGCGGCACTTTACCAACGTCACCTGAGCAACTCACAGGTGGCTGATGAGTTGCAGGGTTCCTCAGAGTGCTCAGATGAGACGGACAAAATCTGACAGAGCTCTGCATGGAAGTAGAGAGAAGAGTGTGTGGGCATGTGTGAGGCTCCGTACTTGCTTCTTCCTCAGCTGGATGTAAATAGACAGATGTGGTTCTTACCACAGGGACAAAAAAATACCACGTCTGAAGCATATACAAGTACTGAATGCTATACTTGGCAAGAATGAGAAACATTCCCACTATTTTCAAGGGGTCTCATGATCACCTCCTCTAGGGTCAAAGAATAATTTTTCATTTTTTTTCCAAATTGGCCCTGGGTTTTAAGTTTTTACATTTACAGTGCTTTGTGAAAATCACAAATTAAATTTGAGTGATTTTTTGATTTGATTGATTGGTGTCTGTTTGAAGTTAATTATCTGGGAACATCTGAATAACGTACTCAACTCCCAGTGATCATTGGCTGATAGCACTGCTGGGATCAAACCCAAGCTCTGCTTGCACTCAAGGCAAGGCCAACAGTTAATTAAATGGTCAGCAATGATTTCACAATTTATTGATTACCATTCTGTAAAATTCAAAGAAAAAAAACTGCATAAACATTCTTTTTTGATTTATTTATTTTGATTTAAGTTTTTCTCCCAATTTGGAATACCTGATTATATCATAGATATTCTGCCTGTTGCTGCAGCCCCCACAGACAATCCTAGAGGATACAGTTAAATATGCAATCTCCTCCCAAGCATGTGATATCACCACTGCTTCTTTACACACCACAGCCCCAAGCCAAGCTTGTGCAGACATGAGTTGGAGTAAGACACTTGAAGTGCGGCTTGATACAGGCAGGCTGTGGGCGTCTGATTGACCAGCAGGGGTTGCTAGTTAGCAACAGGGCAGACAAACCCCTGGCCAACCCACCCTCCCCTACATTCCTGTTGGAACAAACCCATCTTTTCCATTGCTGTGGGCTCCCAGTGACTGTTGGCTGAGACAGGACTGGGATGGGGCACAAGCTGTAGAGCTCAGTATTCACTTGAAACACAGGTTTCTACCATCTGAGCCACTCGGGAGCCCCAACAAAACATTCTAAATAGGAATCATCCATTTAGTCAATAATAATAATAAAAAATAAAATAAAATAAAATAATTCCTCAGTAAGTTGCAGGTTTAGGGTTAGGGTTAAGGTTGTGGAATAAATTAAAGTATATTGTCAATGTAGTAAAGTGGGCAGCACTAAAGCATACACATAATAATATTATTTTGTATTTTTGTCCACCACTGTGTATTCAAAATGAAGAAGTTGAAAGGAAACAATGCATGTCTGTCCAATAAAGACAACACTAAACAGGGCTGAAAGAGTTAAAAATAAAATGAAACAAGCAGTTGTGACTTTGTCAGGACGTTCAAGTTAAGAAAGCAAAAAAGGAAATGATCAGACTGCTTTAGAGTAGCGTAATTACAGCCTAAAAGTACAGAGCAGCCTAATTTTGTCATTTCAGCATTGTTGCCAACTGCAATTTGCCTACAAATAGCCATGGGTAATATGTTATGTGTCTGAATAGGCTACACCTGCATTTTGTGTCTTTATTTACAATGAGAAGGCTTGCTGTTGGTAAGAAAGATAGATATTTTGTTTGGTTCTTGTTGTTAAACACATTTGATAGGTTCATTTAAATTTTCTGCAACAAAATACAGTTATGTTATGTTATTTATTATTCAGTTTGCATACTATTTAATTTACTATTGTGATCAATGTGTCATAAAATTTGGATCCTATTCAGCCTTAAATCATGTTCATTTTTATTTATTATTTGTTTATTTTGAAAATGTCACAGATTTCACTAGCTCACAGATTTCTGATGTACTCCAACAACCATGAGGTAAGTGAGGTAAATTCAGCAAAGTGTCATATTGCAACACACACATTTATGTTACATTTACATTTATTCAATTGGCAGATGCTTTTATCCAAAGTGACTTACAAGTGAGGCACACACACACACACGCACACGCACGCACACGCACACACGCACGCGCACGCGCGCACGCGCACGCGCACGCACACGCACACACACACGCACACGCACACGCACACACACGCACACGCACACACACGCACTCATGCCTCTCATGCTCCTTTAAGAAAGCGTCATTCTGACTGTAACAAAGCGGAATGAAACTACTTACATCATGAAGCAGAAAAAATGATGTAACAGGATAAAAAGATCAACACAACACAAGTAGATCAATACAAGTAGAAAACTACCGATCAGTCTTCCTGTCCTCCACTCATTCTGTTAAATGCATCAACATTCCCTGTACAAATAAACTTAACAATCCCTTCACCAGTAAACTGAACAAATATTGCACAGGTAACTGAACATTCCCTGTTCAAGTAAACTTAACAATCCACACACCGGTTAAACAGTACAGTCACTGCATAGATAAACAGCACAATCCATGCACAGCTAAAGATGGAAATCATTGCACAGGTTAACAAACCAATCCTTCCAGCTCAACAGAATGATCCCCTCACACTTAAACACTGCCATAAATGCACTTTGAAGAGAACAGGAATCCTAAGGATCAGCCAGTTCTAAAAACATGAACAAAATCTGAATAGAAGCAATGGCCAAATTTATTGCATTTTCTAGAACAGTGAAGAAGGTGTGATTGTGTGAAAGACAGCAACACATACAAAACATCTCAGTTGCCATTGGACAGATACGAAGATGTCCACGTGTGTCCGTTGGACTGATTCAAACTAACAGGCAAAGTGCCTGTGAGGAGAAACCAAACATAAATGAGCAGTTTTGGCTGAATTGCAAGTTTTCACATCCATAGCTATATATATTTACTTTATTACAGAAATGTAGTTGTGCTTTATAAGAGAGCAACGAAACAGATTAAAGTTAATTGTGGCAACAAAATCATCTCAATAACCTCACACACATCACATCACTCAAACCTATAACTGGGTTGTAAATGAAAGCTGAGTATTTCATCATGTGCTGAGATAATATGTCAGAGGGATTTGGGAACACTAAACCTAGGAATGTGCTCAGTGGAGGAAAGGTGACTGCTGAACAGAAATCACAGAGATTCATCTGCTTTCTCTTATGCTGGTTCAGACAGGGTAGATAGTGCTTTGAAATGCATAAATTCCTGGGTATAAGTTCCTCCTAACTGGGGAATTTTATTTATTTTATTTTATTTATTTTATTTGTAAGGGACCATGTACAGTATTAAACATAAATGTTGCAATTTGATGCATTGTACCAGAGTTAGCCTAAGGCTAATTTTCATCTGTAGTCCCTGAAATCATAGCTTACATTTCATGGGTAAGAAGAAATTAAAACCATACTCAGCCTAGGCCTGGCAGCTGTTGAAGATGTTGTTAGATTCCTCTGCAATGGGTTAGTATTTTTTACAGCATTGTGATTCCATATACATTAATTCATGGTGATAAAAGTGACGTGACTTCATGTAAAATTTAAATGTAACTGCAGTTTTGATTTAATCATATATTCAGTTTTTCTCTCTCACAACTCTCTCACCCGAAATCTGCCATTTGCCACGTGTGAAAATGAGAGCGCCTGCTGGAACGGAGTTAAGATCAGCCCCAGGCTGCTGTCACACGTCTCCTCGGTCCGTTCAGATCTGCTCTGGAGATGTGGCGGAGCCACACCAGCAGGAAAGCCTCTGTTCTCCATTTGTAGTGTGTCTATTTCCACTGAGCTCCACAGAACCAAACACACAACAGAGCAGACCCTGCACGGCAAAGTGGATGGACAGGCAGGGAAGTGTTAATATTGTTTAAATGTGCATGTGCTGGAGGTATACATATCACTTACTTTACAATAGTACATGCAGTAACAGCCATAGGGTTGTACTCACTCTTCTAGGTCAGAGACTGTACATACTGAACACATTTTAGTTAGGTGAGAAAGTTAGGTTACACAGGGTGAATATGGTATGTTCTCTGTCATATTGCTGGGTGGATATTGTATATTGTAATTTGGTACTGCTGTTTAAGAGCAGATGAGTATCAGGCATGTAATGGGCAGTTAGTGAATCGTGCATGAGCTGTGTTGTGGAAGCTGTCCAAGGTGCTAAATCCTGCTGCACAATCTTTATTGCTGCTCAGGGTGCTGAATGGACAGCTCCCATTGATGTACACCTTACCTGCCTGCTCTATACACATAATGCACAGGGTGAGTATGGCACTGCTGTTAAACTTCGGTCACATCACACCTGCACATGCTGTCTGTTTGGTGTCTTTGATTTGGCACATGCTGCTGATGTCATTGTGCGGCCAGAGGAAGCCTCCCTTCCAGTGAAGCATTAAAGATGAACCACTGACCAAAGAAGGAGAAAAACCACTTAGCAGTAACTTTGAACTTGGCAGAGACATTGGTGACTGTAGTTTTGGTGCAGTTTAGATGAGGAGACCAGTAGGCAGCATTCTTTGGGGCTCACAGTCATTTCAGTCATATCCATGTGCTTTTTTTTTTTTTTTTTTTTTTGCTGGGACAACAGTAGACAGCGTTTGTTTGGGGCCTGTTTTCGGTCTGTTTGTTTTGCTAAGAGAGTTTTTTTTTGAGTTATCTGTTCGCTATTGCTTGCCTGAAGCTGGGAGTTGGACTGTCAGCTTTAAAAAAATATATATACATATATATATATATATATATATATATATATATATATATATATATATATATATATATATATATATATATATATATATATATATATATATATATATATATATATATCTGTGCTGTGTGTGTGCGTGTGTGTGTATGTATGTCTTTTTTATTTAGACCCTTGACCAGTTCTCACATTTTACTGAATTACAGTACATTTATTCAGAAAATGTGCCAGTTACTGTAATGGTTCACAGGTAGAGGCCGATGGTAAGGCAATTGTGTCTTCATTAGGGCAATTTTCTGCATCTGAGTAAATTTGGAACTTCAAAAGCACAGTAGACTGCATATTTCAGTTTTTATGTTCCTTAAAAAAACAGTGGTTTCAGTGTTTTAAAATAACATATCACACAGAAAGAGATTCCAATAGAATATACAGATCACAGTTTGGGTTATCATAAGCCTGGTCATAATAACAATATAGAAAAATGTATCTCATTCTGAGCTGAGGCTAAATTAACAGTAAGTCTAATAAAATGGTCTCGTCTTAGAATCAAAACATTTGTCTGTGTCTTAGGTTTTTGGTTCACACATGAAATCCACAGTTGTCTTCAGATCATGAAATAAACCCTGAGGTATGAATTTAGCACATTGTTATGAGCACAGTAATTGTGTTAGTGTTATTTGATTTGAATGGAATAGGAGAGATTCCTTACACATAATCAGATTGAGTTTGGGAAGGTCACTTGAATGATGTGCAACACTAAACACAATATCCTGCCTCCCATTACCTAATCCTCCCAGTCCTTCCTATCCATTCTGCAAAACTACTGATTACACAGGCTGCCCAAACATCAGTTCAAAGCGGGTGTTATATGTATGAGCTGATCAATATATCATCTGGATTTGTGATAATAGACATAGATGATCAGATAATTGTATCCTTGTAAGTTAAAGATTACTGTATCTATACAGCACCTGCTGTTGACTGATGTCTTACAAGAACCATAGTGACCCTTATTATTTAATGCTATTGGTCTCACTCACACAGTTAGGCTGGGGGGTGTGGGGTGGGGGGGCAAATCCCAGCTCACTATGTGAAGCTCAAATCTGATTCAAAATCCACCTTTTGAAGGAAAGAAGCTTCTTCCATTTTCTGCAACAGTTTACATCTGCCACAGAATCCAAAAATGGTTGGATGCTGTTCCATCCAACCTAGGTGCATATGGGAACACACATTTAATTACAAAAAAACAACACTAAATGGTTTTTAAATGATTTCAGGGAAAACAAGGAACAAAAAAAGCCTCACACACAGACATGCATACATGCACGCACAGACACGCACACATTTACCACAAAGCAATTTGAAACCCTATATAAATGCATATTTTAACTGTGAATGCCCATTTGTGGTATAAGGGGAGAAGGGTGTAAAAAGACAGATTTCCTGGCTTCCAGAGATGGGCTGGATCACCTTTCATCCTGCTGCTGTGTGCTTCAGCTGCTCCCTCCATTGTCAGATAAACCATTCTCCTGTCTGATGCATGGCTCAGGTTACCATGGCAACACATAAAACGTTGCTGGTGTCTGACTGGCAAGCCGTGTAAAAGGGGTAACTGTGAGAAAGCCTGACCACACACACAGCAGACTCAGACACACACACATACCACAGGCGCACACACACACACACAGCAGACTCACACACACACACCGCAGACTCACATACACACCACAGACTCACACACACACTGCAGACTCACACACACATGCATGCGCATACTCACACACCCATGCATGCACACCACACAACAACCTCACACACAGCAGAAATACACAAATATACACAACAGCCACGTTATGCCCACAGGCACAGTCAAACCCATTACATTCCATTCATTTATCAGATGCTGTTATCCAGAGCTGCTTCCAGCACAATGAAACTGACATGTGTCAATCCAAGTTATATGAGCAACAGCAACCAGACCTGGTTTGCAACACTCCCATACCAGCAAGTACATGCACAACACCATTTAAGCATCACCACAAGTTAACTTGTGCTAATCTGAAACTAAGACAACCTAGAAACTATGCAAAATCGTCAAATACATAGAATGCCATGAAATTACATAAAATGCCAATAAATCACGTGTCCAGAACTCATGCAAGAATGCAACTAGATAAGCAGCAAGTATTAGGAGTTGCACAAGTAGCAGGTGCTAGGGAGTGAGGGTTGAAATGGAACTGAGATCCAGTCTGAGGAGGTGGGTCTTTAGTTGGAAGATGGCCAGTGATTCTGCCATCCTGACCACCGTGGGAAGTGTATTCCACAACTGGGGTGCCAGTACAGACAGGCATTATGGCTAGGAGGAGTAACCCCATCGGGAAGGGTCATTTGCCCCAGGGCAGCAGAGTGTAGTGACCTGGGCGGTACATACAGTTTGAAGACTGATTGTAGGTATGAAGGGGAGGTCCCATTCACTGTTCTGTATGCCAGCACTAATGTTTTGAACTTGATGCGAGCCAATGAAGTGAGGTGAGGAGGGGTAGAACTTCACTACGTTCAGGGAGCTTGTAGACAAGCTGTGTAGCTGCATTCTGGTTTAACTGTAGGGGTTTGATGACACAAGCAGGAAGACAAGCAAAGTGGAAGTTATAGTAGTTCAGGCATGAGAAGACCAGGGCCTGAACTAGGACAACCAAGAAATGAAAAATATCTCTCTTTAGGCTGAATTTGGCAATAGTACAGTTCTTTTCTGTGCCCCAGTATTAACCAAGGATTTAAACAGAAAATCTATGTGGTGTTTCTTTAGATCTTAGAGGGTCTTAGATCTTAGAACTATGACAACGTAAAGAAAAGCAACATTAGTTTAACACTGGTTACTATCCTGTTGTGTTAAATATCTGTTTAATGTCACACATGAGTGTTGCACCTTGTCTTCATGTTAGCAATGTTTACCTGCAGCTGTGTCTGTTTATGTTTCTTCATTATTTTTCTTACTTTCTACGCACCCTGGACCATATCACTGCAACAGCCTTTGCACTGACACAGCAGCACAAAGCAGGAGACAGGCAACCCTCCAATGCACTCACGCACAGCCAACAGCTATTTTTCACACTACAGGTCACAGAGCACACTACAGGGAGTGGGCACTCAAAAGGGTATAGGAAAAAATCCACTGACTTCAGCTGAGCAAGTTCAAGTCACAGCGCCTGAGAGTAGTGAGAGAAAGTATCCCTAACTGGCCTACTCACCTCTAACCCAGGTGAAATGAAGATACTGTGGAATCCTATTCATAACCAACAAATGACACAGCCAGTTTCAAACCCAAGCCATAGGGCTCAGCCTGCACTCAACTGAACTCCTTGCTAAATGAACCTGTCTAAACCCTTGCTTATGTTTTTGGAGGGCACCTCATGTTTGCCTTAATGACGCTAAACTGCAAAGACACTAAAATGGAACACATGCAAGCAAAGTAACAGTCACATGCTTCCACAAAGCAGTGATGCTTTCTATCAGAATGCTTGAACAACTCTGAAAAAGATAAGGCCATGTTCAGCTCACGCCTACTCACCCCAAACCACCAAATTATGTATACCACCTACTGACCTCTCCTGTTGCATCAGCTGTCTGCGAATCCCTCTTCCCCTCTCTCTGCCTTTTGCTCCTCTCCTCCTACCTGCGGGTCTTCTTCACTGTACGCAGTATTCATAGACCCTCACCATGGTTGGATCCAGGGTTCTGCTGTCCTTCCCTGTTTGCCAGGACTGGCCCCTTTGTGCTCCAGAAGGACTGAAGAGGGGTCCTCTCAAGGCTGTCTTATGGCCATGTTTTTGTGCTTGCCTCCCTGGAGGATTAGACCCCAAGTCAAGCAAAAAGTCCCAGCAGACCTGCTTCCCAGTCATGTAATACTGCAACTTCTCACTTATAAATACTCTCAAAATTTCAGTCATCTTGGAATTTCTTGTCCTAGTGAAATATTCATTTATTAGTGGAATAGTAGTCTTGTAAACATCATTTTGCGAGTGGTTATCCCAGAGAGAGTAATTAACTTACTGCATGCATGTATGTACATTACAGAAAATTCTAGATGCACAAGTTACTTAGCTATCTTGTATGCACGAGTTAATGACAAATAAAGATGATGTGTTATAACTAATCTAAACAAGACTTTTTAAAAATAAAAGTAAATTCACATGAATGGAAGAGGCAACATTGGAAGTATTGGTTTGGTGGTGTACGTCATGCTAGTGATACATGCCTCAGATTTCAAGCTTCACTGAACACGAGGGTCAAAACATTTCAGATCAACACATCATGCATAAAAACTGTCTGACTGAAATTACAACAAAAAATTAATGCACTTCTCTTTTGCTGGTATGTCTGAGACCATGTGTCATCTATATGCATCTTTCGTGCCTCCTTTGTTGGAGATCAGAGTATTACTTTGTGCAAACATGGTGTAAAGCAGGTATTCTGCCTGGGTCATGTTGGCAGAGCCTTTGTGTAAATGTGGAGTAAAGCAGATGCTTACCTATCATTGGATGACCTCTCTGACCCTGACAGGGACTAACTTTCCTTGTGTTACAGCAACTACAATAATCAATATATCAATGAATCATATCAATATTGTCAATTAAATCAATCATAAACCACACACAGATAAATGTTTTTAGTATCATCTTAAAGCACAGTATTTTAAATTGTATATAATGTATTGCATTGTTATATTTTGGTGGGTTTCAAGTCTAAATCAAATCAAACAGATTCTGGGCAGATCATATAATAAAAGTAGTATAGAAATGTGATGAGTTTAAAGCATAAACCCTAAATCCAAAACTAAAACTATGAGGCATTTAAAACAATTCACTTCACACTCAGCTCTCACATTGGAGCATTGGAAATAGTTCATTTTAAATATTGTGTGGGTGTATAAATGCAGAGGTAATCATAAATAAATAATGAAATAAAGCCAATTAATATGGCACCAGCCAGGCATGTCCAGCACCCAGACTCTGCCACGCAGCAGCTCTCAGGCCCTGCACCACAGGGGAGATTAACGTGATCTTCTCTCGTTAAATTAATGTCCCCTTGTGTCAGCTCATTTTCATATAATCCAGCACAGAAGACCTGCTATTCAACAATAAAGCTCATTTCACATTTTAATGCATTTTTCACAAGCACCAATAATTGCATTCATTGTCAGCCTTATTAAATAATTATCAAATTATATTAATTACCAATGTATACCAATGTCTGTTCTACAACAGGGTAAAAAATGCTGTTGACAAGTTCACTGCAACAACAGCAGGACTCTCTACCTGCCACTTGTGCAAAACAACACTTTCTACCAGAGACAATGGAGCCAGTTCAAGCATGGGAGTGCTGAGCACTTTCTCTGTGTACCTTACTATGCAGCTTTAAGTATTTGGCATTCAGACCTACCTTGCAAAAGTGCATATTCATTTAAACAGGAAGCTCAGAAAAAAATATATTTTTCACAGTGGAAAACCACATCTCCGTTCTAGCAGCATGGCAGGTGATAAATATTCTCACAGAGTTTCTTTAGAGACATTTGTTCCCATCTCAGCACCAAGGTGCAAGACACTCATAACTTTAACCAATAAGAATAAGTTGATGTTTTCAGGTAAATGGTAAAAGTGTCAAAAATAAATATCAAATATTTACGTTTAAAGTTACAATACAAGTGTTCAAAGTATCAGGTTCAATGTGTTCTCTCATATTTGTTACTGGATGGACAATCAGCACAGCTGGAACATTAGACAATGTGGAAGTCTGTACATATGTATGGGGGGTTAGGATGATTCATCATCATCATCATCATCATCATCATCATCATAAGTAAGTTAATGTCATTACAATTATAATTGTATCTATTAAAAAGTTACAAATGAAACAAACTTGTGGTTTGTTTCTCCATTTTTGGCAAAATTATTGGGAAATTTTGGCAAAATTTTGGCAAATTTAGAGGATAGCCTCCATATTTCACCCCTCTCTCTATTCATTGCATGGTTCAGTCTTGCGTAGGTACACTTTCCAGCAACGATTACAGAGCGCGCTAGAGTCTTTGCTTTCCAGTAGGTGCGCTTGCAAGCAGAACAGGTGGTCAAGTGTCAATAGTTTTGACATGTCATCATCAAAGAAGTCGGGATATCAAAAATGAAAAGTGAGGCAACAGAAAGATGAGAGGGAGAAAAAGAGCCAACAGTTCGGGGGGTATTCTCTCATGCGCGTAAGTCAAAAAAAGCGCGCAGCTACGCACTTTTCAGCCTATTCTCCCCTTGACTTAAATCTATGATTTTTGCCGTGAAGGCAGTTACGTGCTTCGGGCGGAGCAACCCAAAAATCTGGGCGTTTCTTATGTAAACACCATTTACACGTATTCTGACCTTGACTTACACGCTTTTCAGCTACGCACTTCTGAGGGCTGTAGTAAGTCAAGCGCCACTACATAGCGAAACATCATATTGCCTTTTAAGTCCACGGTAGGCCCACTTTTAAAATTATTATACATGTACAACATAAAGTTCAAAATTTACGATATTTGTGTGTCATTAACAACAATAACATTTCTTGTAACCCTATATTACATTGTTAAACAGAAAAAAAATGTTTTACATCACATGGTGTTGTGAACAAGCCTGGTCAATAATTAGTTCAATTAGAATAAAACAGAAATATCAATTAAGATGAGTATAAATAGCAGAGCGTTACCCATTCATTAATCAATTTAGCTAATAGAGAGTACTATGGAAGAGTCATGATGAGTGATTACTAATGAATTTTTAATAATGGGCTACTCAGCATGAGTTCAAGCATGGACATTGGAACATGCATTTTGTTGCACCTTTTCCTCAATAGTGCGTTTTTATTAACCCTTTCGCGCGGACGGTCACCCAGTGTGATTAGCCGTTTGCGTATGCTAAAACCGGTGTGATTAGAAAACTAGATTGGAAAAATTCTAGCTAATTTTAGCTTTGATGAAAACAGCGATTTAACATCTAAAAATATAGCAAATGCTAACTGAAAACTACGAGAAGCTTAATAACGCTAATGAAAACATAACGAACCACATAACATAATACGTGCGCTACATAGCATAAAAAATAAGTTACATGCGAAAGGGTTAATGAATCTCCACATGTCAAACATGTCTTTATACATAGGCCCAGCACATGTGTCGTTTGGTATATTTACTTTATTTTTGGGTTTACATCATACACAGAAACAAACACTTTCCTTTGAGGCGATTCGTAATACAGCTCTCCCTTTGCATTTATTTTTCAAAATCAGAGTATTGTTTATGGTTTGAATGGATTTCAATGACATTCACATGGTAAATGCAGAAGTCCACGTTCCACGTTTTCCTGACAGCCAAAATAAACGAGATTGTGACTCAGTCTACTTCTATTTTAAATAAAACAAGCCTCTTTTTTGAGCCTGCCTTCGTTCTGAAGTTAAGCGCTGTGGGTGTGATCAGAGCGCGTAGGGGAGAATAGCCTACGTGTAACTGAAATGCACGTAACTGGAGGCGCGCAAAAATGGACTTAGGCTCGAATGGGAGAATACCCCCCTTAGTCACCCAGGTTTTTCCAAAGAAAGGTATATTTATTTACGGACCTTCCTTTGGTGACCATTAACACGTAGCTACTTAGCCAACATTACTATTGTGGCTTAACCACTGCCTGGATGATCTAGCTAACTAACAAGTTAAGTTAACTTACAGTGCAGTGTCAGTGTCATTTCGCTTAAATATTCGGTAGGTTAACTTTATCGCCACCGAAAATGAGATGAGTGTAAATTTGGTCCAAATACAATTAAAATAGCTCAGTGAATTTGTAGCCAGCTAATGCGTACTCTTGCTGTAGCTAGTTAACTAGCATACATGCTAACTAGCTTGTTCACTAATCAGGCCTGCCGTCGTCATGCACAGATGCAGCTTCAGGATTAGGAACCCTTCCCTCAAGCCACCTCCCAGTTGAAGGAGAAGGAGGTGAGCAGTGTTTCATTTTCTAGGTTGGTGGGTGGTCTAGGTTTGGGGGGCCCAATATTATATTCTTTCATAGGGCCCAAAATTTCTAGCGGCACCCCTGGTAACAACCATATGAATTACAATTTTCATTATAGGGTTTAATTTTTTATATGAAATGACAAAGGAATTGGATGAAGCACCTTGACACTGGCAGAGAGGAGGTTGTAACATTTTGGGCAGTATGGTCTGGATGATTTAGCAGCTACTGGTTTGGATGATTACATGGTCCGACATACTGCTTTATCAGAGTACTTTTCCTTGTCTAGCTGCATGTTGCTGCTTGCAGCATTTATACAGTAATCCTGTTGGGATCTTCAGCATGCGTTGGCCTATAAAATGTATTCAGTGTCACCTAAGTGACTAACTAATGATCACTTCAATCATAGCAAGAGTTACTATTAAATGCTGCTTTCGCCTTTTAAATATAACAGCTTTACATATAATGTATTGTAATATATTGTATGTACTAACCAGCTATTTAATGCATTTTCATAAAAAATTCACTGGCTGTATTTACAGAAGTGGTGAATTTTTCTAATCATGTGTGAAGCCAAGCATACACAGCATAGCCAGAGAGCTGACACATCAATAGCAAAGTGAAGCAGACCACTTAGTTAATGGTCTCAACCTCTGAACAACAGTCTCAGATCACTACCTAACTAGCCATGTAGGTAGTCAGGACAACTGACTGAGTGGTCTAAATCACAGACCACTAAATGTGACCACTGCTCCAGCATTGATGATTGGGAGATGCTGATGGCACTTGTCTAAAATGGCTGGAATGATCCAGTGACCAAGACTGAGAGGCACAGCTTAACTTAAATTGTAGTGGACAGATGTATGCATCTTTCCAGATCTTTAGATAAAAGTTGGCATAAATCATAAATTACCACTGCGTCCAGGTGAAAGCACTGAACACCCCTGTGTGTCAACCATATAACATCTAAATGAGGTCGGGGATCATGTAGAGCCAATTTGCGGCTCTGTGTTTGTTCTTGTAGAGCACCATATGACACGGGACATTATCTGAAGTTTATATATTTATATATTTATATATGTGTGTCATAGCAATGTGACTAATGAGAACTACTATGGAAGTCAATCACACTGGTTCTGTTCTGTCTGTTTATGTGGGTCCTACATGGTTCATACCTCAAAGAGAATATAGGAATATAATGTTTAAGAAAGTAAACATTCAGATTTTCATTAATAAGTGTGTGATAAAATGCAACATACAGTATGTCAAATAGTAATGTCAGTTTTCCATGTTTATTGTAACTGCATGTAGCTTGCCTAATTACAGACAATGTTGATGTTGCACTCTGGCACACTGCTTAATCCACCTTTTATAAGTCTAAGGGTTACTGGGTAAAAACAGGCTGGTTGTCAGGCAAGAATGCACATATCTTGGTAATAAATGAGACACATGTGTATTCAGGGCAAAAACACATCTTCCTCATGCACCATTTAAGCTCAATTTGCATAGTGGCAATAGAACCACACAACTCTTCTGGGAAGAATTTAAGACAGGGTTTACATGTGCAAATCCACACAAATGTCACCAGTCTCGCCGATAAAACTCTTAATTGTTGCTTTCAGCAAATGCTGATACCTCTAACAAACCTGTATGACAAAATGGTCAAAGATTTTTTTGTAGCTTCTTCAAGATGAGACAGGTCAGCTGCATTAAAACCTTTTAATGCCTTTGACAGACAGAGTGGAAAATGAATGTGGCATTTTGGGGTTTGGCCTGGATGAAAATGCCTATGAGAATAAATGGATTCATAAAAGCTTAATTTGCAGTATAGGACAGGCTGCATATTGCAATGCATCACAGCTCACCATCTGATTATGGAAATACACGGTACCATTTGCCACTGCAGTCAATGAAAAGGAATGGAATCTTTACCTTTGTCTTTAAGTGCTTTCATTTGATCCACTTCAGGCTGTTATTGCCCTGTGCAAGAAAACCACCTCGGTGTCTTTCCAGCAGCCCTTTCAATCCACCAGTGTGTTATTGACCTGTCTGTTACTGACAGCAGCAGTGGCAATGGCCTTCGTGGTTGACACTAAATCCGTTTCACCACTTCAGGTTGGGGAATGAAACCAATACACGTGGTTTGTACATATCTGTCTAACACATAATAGATGAATAAACAACTTCTCATGCATGGAAATTGAATTCTTGATTGCTGAGTGCAATCTCTCTCCTTGCTTTCTACCAAGCAGTAAAAAGTAGTCCCAGAGGTTAGGAAGATCCTCCCCCTTTGCCAGGGTCATTCCTTGAATGAAAAATGGCATATTCAAATGTTCTTATCTTTAGATATATGAAACCAGGGCTTGTTCCTTTTTATATTCTTCTTTTTTCGTTTTATTTGACTATTTTTCTGTTGGTCAACTTGCGTTCCAGCTGTGACAATATTCCCTGATACACAACGGGCATACATTATTAACACTGCATAAAAATACTCACTTGTGTCAGGGTGAAATTTACATTTAACTTAACATTTTCATTTGTGCTGAGTTCATTTTGAAATAGCTGCTTTAGTGTAACATCTTTATAAATTCCCTTTTTAATATCTTAATTCAAAAGCTATAGCAAGTCTTCTTTCATTTTGACTCATGAAATTAAACATCTTAAATCTGTCCACCTAAGTTAGGTGTTTAACTCCTGGAAACAGTCTTTTTGTTCTTCTCTGGACTTGTTTGGGAACGCTTGTCGTGGAAGGCTATGACGCATCTATTTTACCATGTTTCATGGCTAGCATGTGTTCCATGGCACAGTCATAAAGACACAGGGTCTATAACAAAAACGGAATTGTGTGCTGTTGTGTCACCATACTGTATATAGGAAATACGAATGTATGTGGTTTCTCAGGTTCACACGAATAACGATGGATATGCCATGATGACATAATGGTCTGCTCTGCCTAGTTTGTTACACTGCAATGATCAACCTACAGATACCTTTCCTGTGTGGCATTACAGTGATTCTTTGATTGGACATTGAGGGATTGGGAACTGGTTATGTGATATCACATGAAACGTTTCCAGATTACATTTTGTTTGTTTCATTGTTTGTATGCTCTGTTTGAAACTATATTGTTGCTGAGATATTTTTTGTCTGCACTTGCAGCATGTAAGAGATATAGTATTCTTTTTTTTATTTTGCTATACCGTATTAGTATAAAATATTGTTATTATTGCAGTATCTGTGTATGGAAACCTCACTTACATGTTCGATAAGGCCTCACTTTTCTCATTTCATTTTTCTTAATCTTAAATTGGAAAAGTAGCATTCTGACAAGGTAATTCTGACTGGTTTCCTTTACAAGGCAGATTTTGCCACAGTGGCAAGTTCTGATGAATCTGCAAAAAGGACATTATGCCGACTCATTTGCTTAGTCACTATGCTGGGATTGGTCAGGAAAGCTCCAGGGTATAATATCACCAAGTAAGAGCAATGTAAGCAGGAGTTTCTGGGCAAATACAAAACTCCTTAATGTCTTCTGTTGTTTTTTTTTTTTTTATTATTACTTTCTAGGATTTTTTTTTCCATTACTGAACATGAATATTATTTTTAAAAGTTCTTTCATGTACATTTACAGAGATTGCTGCATTTCACTTTTGACTTTATGTATTTTAATTTTGCAATTGTATATTGTATAAATGAAAGTATGAAGTATTTCACACATCTGTGCAACAATAGATATAAGGTGGCTGGTGAAAATAATGGTGTACCCCGGGACTGGGGCAAATGCTCTTCTAAAAGTATCATGGCAGGTGCCCTGATTGGCCAGTGTAGGGACATATCTTTGTCACACCATTTGCTCACTAAACGCTAATGCCTGCCCATAGTTTCAACATAGAAGTGATTGGGCCTCATTCTTTTGATGACAGCATTAGTCATCAATGCCTAGATTTGAAAGCTGTATTTCTATCACTTGAAAAGAACTACTGGTGTCTCCCAGCTCATCTGAGTTTTACAAACATTACATATACTTTTTGTATATAGTACAGCTACTGCATATATTTTTGTATGTATAATGATTAATCCATACATTTTCGCAAAAATGCACTCAGTTTTGAGAGTGAATAAATGCTCGGAATTCATTCCATTCCCACTTCTCTCAGACAAAATATCATAAGACTGAACACAGTCTGTGGATCATCTGTGGATCATGTGCGTGACTGAGCACAATAGTGTCCTACTTCCACTGCATGAGAAATGCAGGTCACATAGTCTGGTAATTAACAGTTTTTAGGGGGGAATTTTAAAGAGAACAGTGGCGTTTGTTAGGAGTAAGGAAATAACCCAACCTTTGTAAACAAAAGGAATCCCAAAAGCATGCATGCAGTATAACAGAAAAATTCATTAAAAGAAGATTCTACTGGAAGTAGGAGTACACATATATATTTTATGCATCTGATGCGCGTTGAGGAGGTTCAATAGTGCCTGATTACAGCCCAACACTTTTTATTCCTATGCAGTTACTAAATGTGCCAGAAATCAACCAGTAAATCTGTTCATCTATCCAGTGAAAACAGAGACACAACTGGCTACCCTGACAACATCATCTGAACTACGTATATAGCTATCAGCTACTGTACAGCCATGCATTATAAGGACTCTTGCAGTCTCCAACCATAGCCTTTGTGGTGTAAAATTAAAAACAATTCTCTTCATCAGTCTAAAGGAAAGAGTTTGGCACACTGTGTGTATGTTCTGTAAAAAAGCATCTCTGCAACTCCCTGCATTGTGCCAATGCAGAAAATGCCAGGAACAAACAGGAAGTAAGACATTAAGCCCACCATGCAAAAGTCATGCAAACTGCATACCATCATACTATAGTGCTTTCACACTGGCATGAAGCGGCTGTTAAAATCCTGGGGCAGGCCTGTGAGGAAACTGAAAGGCCTCTATTAGAGCGAAATTGTTCGGGGCAACCAGGGCAATCAGACATTGGAACATGTCATGAAGAAACCATTGTCTAGATGGAAACTATAGCATTTTCTAACCTAGCATACATAGCATGTTGCTGTGGAAAGCAAGTGAGCTGATTGAAAATGGATGGCATGGGAGTTCAGTCTAAAATCACAAAGCGATCATTAGTCCATACTCTACCTGCCATCACAAAATACCCTATTACTCTTCCAAGAGTCAGATAATGTTACTTTGCACATCCCACCATCAGAGAAAGCATTTAAAAGTGATCATTATGAAAACTGAAGTTTCTTTAAATCAATTGCACACATAATAATGAACAACAACAATATGAGTCTGTGGTCTTTATTAATGACATTTCAGACGAGGATCTTAGAATCAGAACTGAGCCTCTTTAAAACCATTCATTCATTTAGCTTCTATGAGTTATTAAATTATATTACATTATTGTCACTTATCCAGAGCAACTTAAACAGTGTATCTAATAACATGCCATGAAAAGTTGCACAAACAGTTTACTACAAACCACACATGAACAAATGTCAGTGCTGACATCGTAAATGTGTGCCTAGATTGACATATAAGCACAACAGAATGTGCGCAACATACAGACTATACCATTCCAAATAAAATGTTAACACATACCACACACATGCAAGTAAGCCTCCACACACCCAATTACATAAAACTCTGAAATACACTTTTACATTTATAATTGCACATAAGCTGTATAAGCTGCAGGGGTTTGATTGCACATGCAGGGAGGGCAGCAAAGAGGGAGTTGCAGTAATCTAAGAGAGAGAACCGGGGTTTGTATCAGAAGTGGGTTGAACGGGAGATGAGGAGGGGGCGAATTCTTCAGATGTTGTACGGAAAGAATCTGCAGGTCCTGCTGACAGTTGCTGTGTGGTCTTTGTATGTCAGATCGCTATCAAGTGTCACTCCAAGGGTCTTGACAGTCTTTGAGGCTGACACTGTGGTGTTTTTCAAGGTGACGGAAGAGTCAACTCCCCTTTTAAGATTAATACATGAGTTTCAATTAGGAGTCTTCAGCCTGCATGAAAAAGATTATAATTATTGTGTCTCTTCCTTTATCACTTCCTCTTTACTCTGACGTTTCTGCACTCATCAGCCTAACAACTTCAGCGCTGAGATGGAGAGTGTAGGTTTGTTTTATGATCTCTGCTGCACAGCCCTGTCACCCTGTCTGAATTATCTTTCCAATTGAGTGCTGTTTACCAAGCAGTAGAAAACACTCTGAATGGCTCAGTAGAGCTTGTCTTCATGAAGCTCCCTGGTAGAGAGCAGTGACAGTCTGATCAATTGTATTATAATGATAACAGATATAACTATAGATATTACAGAGTAATAACAGGTATAAAAATTGTAGATATTGCAGAGTAGTGTATTGGATTAAAGTTTCATCCTGTTGGAAAGACAGCAGCGGAGGAACCCCCCATCCCAGTGTGCGGTGATGAGTAGTGCTGAGTGCTAAGTGGCCAAGGTTTTTATTGATGCTGGAGTGGCGATGGCATTTGTTATGTCGATAGAATGGGGAGATAATCTTGGAGACAGCAGAGAGCACAGATAGCGATCTTTCTCTGGGACACTAATGTACTGAGCATGTGCAAACCCAGAAGTAAGCTGCCATTCTCCCAGCAGTCACCACATGCTTGGCCTTTGCTTTAAACAGGAATTTTAGGTGCAGAACAGATGAAACATTTCTTTTCTTACATTCCATACATATCCTTATCCAAGGAGACATGCATACCTTTATTATCCATGCTTACAGCTGGCTCTTTACTGGAGCCGTTCGAGTTAACAAATTTGCCGAAGTATACAACATCACTGCCCATCTAGGGATCTGAATCTGCCACTGTCCATCCACAGATCTGGAACTGAGCTACCCATATTTAAGGGGATGCCTAAGTTTGGCAGTTTAGGGCAAAGGAATTGAATACATGTTTGAAACACTCTTAACAATTTTAAAATTAAATATGTTAGGTTTATTGACAGAAGTGCTGTTCTCATGTGAATATGAAGAACTGTCTATGATGAATAGATCAAAAACTGCTTGATAATGAACCAGCATATCAGTGATGCTCTATCGTCTGAAGACAGTGACCCTGGCCATCCTGTTTTATAGAAAGAAGAAGTGGGAGGTGGATCAAGATCAGGGTTAAGATGGTAGTTCAGGGTTGGCATTAGAGGTAGGGTTAAGATGGGGCTTGTTCACAGAAGGTTGAAGACATATGATGTCTTTTAAACAGAATAATTTACTTGCTTAAGGAAAAAAAATGCAGAATAGAGGGGTTTGATGTAGCAAAGCAGGCAATTGATAAACACACAGAAAACACAAAATAATAGAAATCCAGTCTGAGTAACTATGGCAACCCTTGCTTAGGTTATGCAGATGAAATCTTGTAAACAGTGCACAGCCTGTCAAAGGATCTCCGCCCTCTGTACCATGAAACAATACAAACAGGATCTGCTGTTGTGTGGGTAGAATAGACGGCTCATGGCCTGGAGACATTCCTGCAGAGGCCATAAGAGTAGTGAGGCATCCCTGTTGTACTGAATCTGTGTACAAAGTACCTTTACATCCAGCATTCAAATTCTAGCCTACCACTTTCTGATTTATGAATTAAGTGCAAAATAAAAATAATTGTTTTTAATTAAAAATGTTTTCTTATTTTTTAAAAAATAGGCCACCAAAACCACAAATATAGAGTAATCACAGCTGCATTCTTGCTCTGTACATATAAAAGTGATATGGGGTGATCAGTGGAGAAAAAGGAACTGTGGCACTGTGTTGCTGAAATAGCTATGTCTCCCTTTTTGTTGGATTTAATAGTGAATCTCCACATGGGTTTTACCTCTGCAATGTGCCCAAAATTCTTCTCCTCTGGAGAGGTCTAGTTCAGTGTCTCAGATATGCTTGTGTTGCTGTGTGTGATGCTCTTTCTGTGTAATGCTGTTTTCCTTTTGGAATTGCATCTTATTTTGGAATAGCCAATTGGATATGTTAGTAGGCTTGTCTCACCGTGACAGCCACTGTGCTCATGCAGGAGTACAGGGGCGTAGTGAATGTAATCCTCCGGAACGCTCACATACCAACCGCAACTATTTTTCAAGTCACCCAATTGACTACGGTGTCCTAAGCACCGACTGCAGGATGGGCTTGGCTTTACTGACATCATCCAAGAAAACTACAGGTACCAGGGGTCTACAGTCACAGGGTGCCTGAGAGCAGCGAGACAAGTGATCTCTCCCAGCACACCCACCCCTATTCCCACTGGAATGAAGCCATTTTGTTTCCACCGCTGTGAGCTCCCAGACATCTTCACCATATGACTCGAACCTGGGTCATAGAGCTCAGCATGAACTCAAATCATGTAGCTGCTTGGGCACTCCCACATTCCACATTATTTGTATCTTTCAAATATGACAGCATTCCTCTGCTGTATTCAGCACAAATGGATCTCCTGCTCCACATTCAGGGTGTCTGTGTTATCAGCACCCAATTTGTCAAGCTATGTGTCAGGACCTCATCAGGTTTTCCTTTATGCTTTTTCTCCCATATAAAACCCCATTTTAGAATGGTCAATCATATACCATAGCAGGTTCATCTCACAACTATTCCATCCATCCAGGAGCATGGATGTGAATGAATGCAGTCTTTCAATACACTCACATATAGCAAATGGCAATTTTTCACACTAGATACCTAGTGCAATACAGTGGAGAAGAACTCCTTGGAGGATAGTAACTCTCAGATGCCTGAAAAATTGCAGGGTGCCTAAGAGCAGTGAGCCCAACAAGCCCTGCTAACACACCCACTCCTATACCCAGAAGAATGAAGCAGGTTTGTTCCACCTCTCTGGGCCCCCAGTCATTGCCAGCTGATGACACAGCTGGATTCTAGCCTGGGTGATAGAACTGGGGTTACACTCAAGGTGTTTGCCTTGAGGACCGATCTGTTCAGGAATCCAAGATTTTTAAAAAATATTCTGTGCCTTGGTAATGTATGATTCTTCCTGTTAGTAGCCTAATTCATATGAGCACCTTCCAACTCCTCTGACCCTAGTTTTCAGTGGATAAATGTAGTGCTTCTTCCCCAGCTTTGAATTAATTTTTAATTATGATTTTATAAATGTTTGCCTAACATCTCTGGTCTGTGAAACACTGTCAAGCTCAAAACCGACAGGCCCTGGATCAGGGTGGAACACCATCTGTATAGACACAAGCTTACATAGACTGATATGGTGCCTGCCTTTGGCAAAAGGAAGGATTTCCATTTAGGTGTTTAAGTATGCCAACAAGAAGCATCAATGACCACATTTTGTAATGTAGCAGAACCATAAATTTAAAGACTTCTTGTCAAAGGAGCAATCATAGATCATTGTTTAGTCATTGCACAATAACTATAATTGGCTTGCATTCATCAGACAGAGGGAGTGAAATCAATTATTCAATCCCTGCACAAGAAAGTTATTAACAAAGCAATGCACACTTGTACAGATAGGGTCGTATCCTATGTAAGATGTTGAGCTGAAGGTGGATGTTGATGATTGTCATTCTGGGAAACTAATTACTTTATGCTCCACTAATATAAATATGCACATTAACCCTTTGAACTGGCCTGCCCCTTTGCGTATATAAAGGACTTTATTCTGTCATCTCTCAGCCAACCACATTCTCTGTCCCCTATGGACAAATTATATTATTCTCAGTTATCACAAAGCTAATTTCCTCCATTTAAAAAAAAACCTGCAGATGTGCAGAATTCAGGCCACATTCAATGAATATTTACTAAGACTCATGGCACAAGACTTACTAAGATATCTGCAGCAGAAACCCCAGAGTTAAAATATAATGCAAAATATTTCTCAAAAGGAGTGTGCAGCGCAGCACAGTGGAGGTCTTTTTTTCTTCAAGATTAAACCACAGTGGTGCTCAGGAAGGGGTTTGCCATTCTCAGATGTGTCCCTCTCCTTGTGGATGGTTGTGCTTAATATGAATCTCTTTATTTTCATTCAACATCATTGCTTGTCCATTTTAATATTAGCCAATCTGAGACAAGTTGCTAAACCACAGCTGGGAAGAGGAGTTGCATTCAGTGCTGGTGGGGTAGAACAGAGAGGATATTGGTGATGTAATACCATCAAACTGAAATGGTCTGCCAGCATCGCATTGGCTTTTCAGTGCACTAATGCCCAAGTATCAATTGTCATTTTAGGCCAAATGAGGCCATTATCTGAAAAAAAAAATTGTAGAAATGACATGAAAACCATGTGGGGGTGAATAAACAACAGACGTGCAGAGCGTACAGAGGATTGTTTTCCATTTCAATACAGTTTACAGGGCTGTAGTCACCACAGTCAGCACCCACAGCTCCAATCAGAACCATGGACAGCACCTGCAGCTCCAGTCAAAACTATGGCCAGCACCTACAGCTGCAGTCATTTGACCACTTAAAAAAAAAAATTTAGCCAATGAATCAGGGCTGTCTAACTGGGGTAAATCCATTACAACTGATTCCACAGAAACGTGTGTGTGGTGCTAACCTGAATTTATGCCAGCTGGACAAAATATGTGTATAATAAAACACACCAGATACACCAGGCAGATTATAAAACTGTCAAATTGAAATTTATAAATGTAATTCAAAAACAAATAAAGCAATGACAAAATAGCATATTTAGACTGTTGTATAACTGGGTACTTCAATCTGAAGCAAGGATTATTTCAGTGGTGATAAGGGATTGGGGACTTGCACATTGCAATCACTTCTAAACTTAAGGAGAAAAGAGAGAAAGAAAGACCAATTGACAGATATTTGTTGCTCCCTGATTGGTTATTTTAAATGGATGGGCATTTTGTTCTGAGCTAAACGAACAAGCACATTGGTCTGATGATTGACTTCTTTTGAACATGCAAGTTTGTCTGTAACCCCAAGGGCTGGCAGTGGAAAAGGCATGGACACCAAAGCATGGCTTGGCAGAGAAAGGGATCCCTGAGACCCCTGAAGGCTCACTTCAGCAGCTGCAGTGCTGGCCTTTCCTCCTTCCACATTTGCGCCCTGAGCTCTTTATCAAAGAGACATAACTGCTCATGTAGATATTTACCTGGAGTGTCTCATTAACTTTACCCTCTGTGTAGACAGTCTGCAAGATAAAAACTCTCCAGTTCCAGTTTTGCAGGTACAGTCACGGGTGCAAGATTGCAGCGTCATTAGATTTTTACTACTGTTTTCAATGTTGTAAAAACCAATATGCAATGCCTAAACACTCTTCAGCTGCATAGTAATCTCCCTTATTCAGATTATATTTGCTTAGTAGACACTCTTACCGAGAACAACCTAGCTTACAACTTTTACATGTCATCCATTTATGCAGCTGAATATTTACTAATGCCCCATACTGTCAACGGGGGGCTCAGGCAGGGACTCAGGCGCAGACAGCGGAGAATGGCAACCAATAGTTTTAATGCCGAAAAAGGGAAATCCAGAAGCCAGAGTCGAAAAACAGGCGATATCAAAAAACCAGGTAGACACAGCAAAAGGTACAAAGACGAAATCCAAAGACGGGGTCGAGAAAAAACAGGCAAGATCAAAACGGGTAGGCAGAATAACAAGACAGGAAAAAACGCTGGTACGAAACAGATAAACTGAGACGAACTGGCAAAGGGCTAAGAAACAGACGGGAATATAAAGGGAACACGCTAACAAGAAAACGAGACACAGGTGAACAAGTGGGCAGGTGAAGCAGATGAGCAATCGGGCAGGGAAACAAGGGGCAGGGCAGGCAAGGGAGAGAAACGAACACAAAAGCACATGGCAGGGAAAAAAAAACAACCGGCTACGTAGCAGCAGCACTGACACATACAAATTAATTAAATATAATATGATATAAATAGAAATATGTTGGGTAGTCCTATAATATATTGCACATACAAGTAAAATATATTCCTGAGAAGCATAAATATACTGCAATATACAAAAATGGCAATATTTTACATATTTTTAATATATTGACTATTCTAAAAATATATACTCAGTATATTATTTTTTGTGTAGGGAAATTTGGCAATATACTTCTGTCAAGGCTCAGGCAGGGACTCAGGCGCAGACTGGAAGGCAGGATGCACACTGCGAGTTTATTAAATCCAAAACGAAGTCCAGAAAACGAGGTCAAAAACAGGCAAAGTCAAAAATCCAGAAAAGCACAGCAAACGATACCAAAAACAGATCCAAAAATGTGGTCAAGAGAACAGGCAAAATTTCAGCAAAACAGGCAGGCAGACAGAACAGGACAAACGGCTTGTAGCGAAACAGATGAACTGACAACTTCGCCAAAACAGCAATGGCCTACCAGATAACTGCTGCCCTGCTCCTTACAACTACACCACACTGCTACTCCTCACCTCTATGCCACACTGCTGCCTTTAGTTCATTGCAGACATGACTTAATTAATTCAGCTGTAATACTGTGTTTGACCAAGATATTTTGATTGTAATTTATGTCTAAAATCTGTCTTTTTAAATCAGATGCGTTTATTTGGCCTTCTTCCAGGTCATCGGTGACAGTTGTTCTTAGGCAGAAATTATAGGCCAGCAGGTCTCTTAAACATGTTTATTGCTTTTCACACATGAACAGATTCTCTACTTTTAGACCCCAATCTTCATGTCTCTGAGAGCATTTGGATATGCAAGCATTCACTTTCCTAACAGATTAAACTCCCACTGTCCAAATAATGAATTATTCTGGTTAATATCAAAGTTAGCTCTTTTTCTAAGTTGGAATTTAATAATGAAAAAAAGTTACATGATTCAATGCTCGAGAAAGAATTATGCATTCTATATGCTAGGAGCACATCTCTAAGATGAATAATTTGTGGCTGTTGGTTTAGGTGTAGATAAATATTGGCTCTGAATTATCAGCTGCTCACACTGAATCCACCTGATGATTCATAAGTTTCAATTAGAGGCCGTCAGATATTTCACATGACAAACCCCCCCCCCCCGCTCCCCCTGCCTGGCTGGAAGCTTCATACTCCAGCATTGTCTCAGAGTTGTCATGGAAACCCATAAGCCTGTTACAGCTCATTCCTCTTCCAGCTAAATGATGAAGAGATTTTTGTGGTAGACTAATGTGTTGGAGGTTCTAATGATTAGGTATTCAATTTAATGTATTTATCCTGACATGCAGGTGACACAATGCTCTAACAGGGTAGACTATGCACTGGTCATCTAATACCTGACCGTACTGACCGCATCACAGTACCGATCATACTGATCATGTCACCACACCAATCATACGGATTGCATCACTATAAGGACTATTCTGACCACATCATCATACTGACCATGCTGACAGCATCACTGTACTGACCAAATCACTCTACTGATGAAACTGAGCCATTTGCCCGTCAATACTAAATGGCCATGATGGAGTTTACAGAAACTCTGCCTCAGTTCTGCTCATTTATACAATGAGCCTAACCTTCTTGCCTGAGACAGATATTCTTGTCTTAGCCTAATGCTTTTAACTAGGCCTAACCTTCTTGTCTTAGCCTAACCTTTTTTTTCTGTGCCTAATCTTCTTGCCTTAGCCTAATCTTTTTGTCTCAGCCTAAACTTCTTGTCTTAGCCTAGCCTTTTTGTCTGTGCCTAACCTTCTTGTTGCTTTGGATAAGAGCATCTGCTAAATAAATGAATGTAAATACAGTAATCCAATTAACAGTGAGAGTCTTTTGCTATGGGTTACCACCATAATTACAAGTTTACACACTACAAAACAGGAAGTTTCACAGCAGAAATATGTATGACAGCTAGTTGTGTGGGCCAGCTAGCTAACTAAACAGCAAGCCACTCAGCTAAGCAACACATACTATTACAGATTTGGGGACTTGAGCCTGAGACATGGACTTGAGTTTCACTTAAGTCTCCAAAAAATGACTTGCAGCTTGATTTGGCTGAAGCTGGATTTGGCCGAATTGACATGAGACTTACTTGTGCCTTGCAAGGCACAATGTTAATAAAAAAGCCTCATTTATTTCAATATTTATGTAATATTCCTTAGTTAGCCTAATAATAATGCTGTCCTTGATTAAGCAACTTGAGAATCTCCATCTTCTCCTTAGTTTCTTGGTCAACTGAGTTAGGGAACTGCAGAGGTGTCAGTACTCCGCCCCCCTAGCTGTGGTGTTTTTGTTTTTTTTTCCCTGTTCATGTGCTTTTGTTTTCCTTGTGTTCTAGCCCTGCCCCGCTCCCTGCCCGGTCTCCACCCACCTGATTGCCTCATCGCCTTCACCTGCCTGCCTGCACACCTGCTTCCCAGCCCTGCCCTATATCTTCCCTGCGTGTCTCTGTCCTGTTGCTAGTTCGTTGCAGTGTGTTCTCTCGCCTGTTTCATCCCCGCTGGTTTTTTTTTTTTTTTTTGGTCTGTGTGCTATTCCTGTTATTTGACCTTGCCCAAACTTCGACCTGATTCCTGCCTGCTGCTCTGCCTTGATCACCCAAGATTCTGCCTGCCTGGTTCTCGACCCTGCCTGTTCCTGTTCCTGATTTTGGATCCGCCGACAGACTGCTCTTCTGGTTTCGACCCTGCCTGTTTTGTGTTTGTGATCTTGCCCTGCGTTCTCAATAAACCCGTCTGTGACCCGAAGCTCCTGTGGTCTGCGACTGAGTCCTTGCCCGAGTCATTACAAGAGGTCTCTAAAGTGGAGATTCAGGAGAATATTTGTGAATGTGAAAATGGAAGAATGTGAGGCAGAAGAAGTTGTACCTTCTGGGGACTTTGTGTACATGGAAGCTACAGCCTTGGACCCAACATTCTGCCTACTGTGGCTGAACCACAATGTCCTGTTACCAGACAAGACCAAAGCAGTAGTCAAGGAGAATACACCAGGTATGCTGGTTGCAAATACATTCTAAAGCAAAATCGTTCTTGTGTAATTAAAATCAATGTAAAACCCTACCTAAATATACTTTTGAGTTGACATAAATGACATGAATTTGGCTGTATTTTTGTAATATTAACAAGGCATTATCACACTAAAGAATTGAATAGACTTAGAAATGTTGTGATGCAGAGTTGCATTTAGATGTATTTATGCCATCTACTCACAGTAGTTTTGTAATGGTTATCTGTATGCAAGCCTGTCTTCTTGATTTGGCTTAATACCCATAATTAGAGTAAATCATTTCTGTCAGAATGTCATGCATAGAATATGCACCATGATGGGAAACATGTTTGTGTGGGTTTTTTTTTTTTCAGATATCCTTATGGCAGAAGTGCAGAGGTGAGTGAGACTGTCAGACACAACCAGTGACGATGATGACAAATAACTAACTAAAATACTTCTCAGGATGTCACAAGCAAAACAAAAGTGGTGGCAAGGTCACCATCAAGGTAGTGCATGTGTGCTACCTCAAGACCTGCTTAGTGATGGAGGGTGATAATTTTGAAGAGTGCCTGGCTTTCTGGAAAAGACGGGAAGGTGTTCACAAGATTGTACTTTGTGGCAATGAAGACTCTGTCAGTCCCAGCCTCCAGTGCGCCAGTGGAGAGTATCTGGTCACAGTGGCTTAATCATGTGGCAGTACCATTCCGGACTGAGTGCAAAGATGTTGAAATTGCATTTTCTTTAAATGCAATAGTTGTCTTTAGAGAAGTATGCTTTGAATTGGAGTAGCATAGCCGTTGCACATTTTACACATTTATTTTAATTTCATTTGTATTTTCCTTTAATTTGAGAAAAAAAGCAATATAACCTGAAAAAGAATGCAAAACCTCTGTGCTTGGCTCCCTCACCATGCCCATTACCCTACTGACCAAAACAGTTCAGTTGCTATGATTTTATTCCTCTTAGGAAGTGTGAAGTCACTAAAGAACATCCAGGTCATCTAAATCATGTCTTCATGAACTTTATTTTTGATGTCTTGGTCAATGTTTTGAGATGAAGGTACTCCCAATACATTTCATTTTACAGTGTAGTGAGTAACGCAGTGTGCAATTCATTCATAAAGTTAACTATTTAATGAGAACATTTAAGTATTTATCTAATTTTCACAATTATACAATGGCTGTTTTTCTTTAAATCCCACATCATTAAAATGGTGACAAAGGCTTGACTTGAACTTGTGCAAAGTGACTTGGGCACATGTATGTACTACTAATGTAGTCTGGATATGAACTGTAATGTTAGCTAACTTAATTAGCTAGGTTAGCTACCTCAGACACCTTAGATGAGCAGTATTTTATCTTTTGGTTCAAATTTTTTTATTTATTTTTTTATGAAAATGTCCTTTCTTCCTCATCTTCACCATAAACTCAGGGGATTTGTAATTGGATCTGGAGGAACTGTATCTGCTGTGCAGCATTTACTTGGTACATCTCAGCTGGAGAAGCCTGTTAACCCTTGAACATATCTGAATTCTTGAACAAATCTGCCAAATATTTTATTTGTCAATATTCTGTCATGACAAATGCTCCCATCAGTGTGCATGTCATATTTAAGTTTCTATCCTGGTGTACTTTGCAAATTTCTGCTGCTCTGGGTTGTATCAGTGTTGTCCCATGGGCATTGCTTCATTTTTAATGAAAATGCAAAATGCAGATTCTGTATTTAGAGTAAGCAGAATATTTAAAACAGACATTGATGATCATTAAAATAATGAGGCTATCAAAGAAGGCACTAAAAATATCCCACTCTCATGAGCCTTCACAGAGGGCACTCAACAATGTGACTGCTCAGTGATTGGACCTGCCCTGCCTATTGCCAAGCAGAGTGATGCTGTCTGACCCATGGGAATAAAGAAGTCACTACCAGCAAATAATATACCCAGAGTGGCAATAGTACCAGCCACTGATTCACCCTGACTGAATCCACACCAGCCTATAGCATCCACTGACTGAATCAACACCAGCCATTAGCACAAAATGACTGAAAAGATATGAGCCAATAACACAGGCTGACCAAATCAATAGGTGCCAATACCACATGCAGATCAATCAGTATGTCCTAATTACACATATTGATCAATGAGTATGTCCTATTAACACACATTAACAAATTTAACATTCAGGAAAGTACACTACTGAGACAACAGGTCATGGATTACTAAAAAGTGTTGACTTTATGAACCAAATCAAACACAAACTAATCAACGGTCCTAGCCTGAATATCTTTTAAGTGTTTTTACCTGTATAATGTATACCTTATGAATCCCGTAAGCCAAAGTTAACCATTGGCTCAAGCCAAAAAAAGGAAATCCTCACAAGCTCTTGTCTTGACCTATACATACTGACATGTCTTTCCAGAGTACATTCCTCACTACCTGCCTCAGTACTGTCACTGTGTTGGTTTACTATATTACAAACTACATGCAATCACCACTGGGAAGGTTGCTGAGGATTCAAACGTTCTCTGTTTCCTGGCATCGGTACCACTTTGTTTCAATCGGCCTGAATTTACTGTCCTCTTTGGCCATTGCCAAACTCTGAAAAACATATTCAGGAGGATACACTAGTAAAAATACTTCCAAAGATTTGTAACTAAACTAAATGTAAATTGCATATTTAAATTGTCATGATTGAATGCAGCATATTTTTGTGTGTAGTGTAGGGCAGTCCCAGATATTCTGAATAGTTTGTTTTCTTGTTAGTATTTATTCAAAATACAAAAGATAAAAGAAACCAACTATTTTCCAGAGAAAGGTTCCAGCTATCAACACACCAATCCAATGAATAGACTATATTAATGTATGCAGTGTAATCTAAGTGTGTAATATCTAAGAATTTTCCAAATAAAACTTTTTCACCAACAAAACTAATCTATAATGTGTAAAAAATAGTCTGGATAAATATGATGAACAGTTGTTCATACCTGTAAACAGACATAATCATTACAACAAAATACACATTAATTTCTAAAGATTTCTGAAACCATTTTCATGCTTTTTGTTTAATGTATTCACCAAATCATAATTCATGCTGGTGGCAGCAAAGGCAGGAGTCTTTCTGGCAGCACGAAAGCTGATCTCCAGGAGATGGATAATTCACCTGCTTCCCAACACCCAACTCATTTACTTAGGCATCACACAGCGTAGAGTTGGCCTGCGCACTGTGAAGATAGGCTGTCTGGGGCCAGTCGTTCAGTCCACAGTCTTGGCACCTCATTTCTCTCTGATAGAGGCTTGCACAACATCTGTCACTGTAATATAAAGTAAAAATCCACTTGACTCTATTGGTGGGCCAGCATGCATTTAAATTTAGGGGCAATAGTTTTTTTTTTTCTGAAACAGAATATGAGCGAGGAACTTCTTCCCTGATTGTGATCAAAACATGCAACTTATCAGCTAAATAAATCACATTTATAATAGCTTGTCATAATATGGCTAGTATTCTGTATTGTGTCTCTGTGGGTAGCAATATATAAGTTGCTGGAATGTGTCAAGAAATGAAAAAGGGAACATGGCAGACACATATGTAATCAGCAGCAAGAGGGCCATGTATTTTCTGTCATTATAATAAAAATATAACATAAGATATACACTAATACATCACCCAAGCATAACAGTCTGCATGAATATGTCCTTATATTGAATAAGCTAATGGTGGAACTGAAAAGCTCCATGCCTAGCCATATTTTAGCCATCTTATTAAAGAAAATTGCTATATATGCTATATATGTTACAGCTAGCTGGCTATTTTTCTAGCTGCCCGGTGAAGTATAAGCTTTGTGATTAAAATAACTTGCTAGCCAGCTGTAACGCTCAGCTAGCTCTCATAGGGTAAGACTGGAAGGGAGCAGTTAAATAAGTATCTGCAGATAGAGAACAACCACCACTATCTTTGAGAGGTACGAAAGACAAGGAAGGACAGAGGCAGCGACATTGACATGAATCTCTGCATTATAGGCTATAGTATAAATACACGCAGAGAATGTGCAATCATGTGGGAGCACTGAAACCAGCCAATCATAGCAGAGTAATTCATCATTTAGTTTATTCTGATGTGTGTTTAGGTAACAGGTATGGAGTGAACTCGTATGTTAGTATAGGTTATTCAGTTTGTAAGTTTGCAGATCAGCTGACTGAAGCTATTCATTTTAACTCTTGGGCTTTCAATGCTTTGAAATGCTTTGCATTCCCTGGGAATTTCATTTTTGGTATATCCAGAATTTTGGGGGTGTTTTATGTATATTTGCTTGCATGTATTTTGAAGCTTTTCTTGGCAAATGTAAAGCTCTTTCTGTAAACTTCCCCATTCTGGATTTTGGATGTCCCATACAGTTACTGAGAGGACTCCAAACCTCACCTCCGTAAAGTGAAATAGGCTGTTAAAGAATTTGACCAAAATTGTAATCTCTATGTTTATTTTAATGTATTAACTGCCGTGGCAAAGGTACATGATACGCTGATTGTCAGAGTAAGGTCTTTCTCTCTGTCAGTTCAGTAAACTTCTTGTGGTAAAGAAACTTTTGTCTTGCTAAAGCACAAATCAGATTTACAGTAAACATCCTGTTTCTCTTTTCCTCTCAGACTGAGAGCTGGGAAACGATTGAGGAATGCTTTTCTTTCATATCAAGGTCACAGAGCCTTATTGTACAAACCTGCCTGTCAGATCACCATTACTGTCTGTCAAGAAAAACATGAGATCCTGCATGTTTTTTTTCTGTCTCTCTCCTGCTGGGGTTTATCTCCTGTGGTCAGATGTGGTTAGAGGCTACTCTGTTAGATTTCAGATAACACGAATGCTCTCTGTGTCCATCTACCAATACTCAGTTGCTTTTCATGCATTTGGGGGCCCATTGATTGGAGATTTGCAGACAATTAAAGGCAACAAAACTGTAATGGAGAGAATTATCTTCCATGCCCCTAAAGACATTTCAATAATGAAACACACTGTGTTTTTAACTGTTCATTTGGGCATATATTATTTCAGCAGTATACAGAATATCATCCATTGGTTTTGTGTCAGTATTCATGCAGTCGCTCCCCAATATTGGTTGCAGTTTAACGGGGCAGCTGAGAGCTTTATCGGCAGCACATCCATCAACATTAGGGTAAATGTAATGGACGTCATTTATGCTCGGTGGTTTGCCACTGCTGATTAACATCTGTCATTCTACAACTCAACGTCACAACTGTTAATTATCTCTGTTAGTCAGAACTACCATTGTACCATACCCAGTACCATGCACCATTGTTCATTTTCTGAAATTTTCATGTCAGTGTGATGTCAGTGTAACATTTCTGTCATGCACTGTGGCTGAGGAATTGGGTATGTAAGATTGTCTGCTGAAGTTTGATAATAACATCTAAATAGAGAATAACATCATGGCAGAATAGATTTTTTATAAATAAATAATATTGTCTGAGAAAAAACAGAGATAAGGACTCATAGTACTTTTGCATGTGTCCCAAACATGGGAACAATGTTTATGCCAGAGAAAGCAAGCACATGCTTGAAGAAACATTGTATGTCAGAGCAAAGCTGGAGGCAACTTCTTCATTTTCAGCAAATCAAAATCCAATAACATGTGGGTGGGTTTAGAAGTGGGGTAGATGGGGTTAGAGACAATGTGGGTGGTTTCAGAGCCACTGTGGGTGGGATCAGAAGCAATGTGTTCCCCTTCTTCCTTACATATCTCTCATAAATGTCCCTGACATTGTCCTGCTGTCCCCACAATCTGTCCTCTGACCTTTACAGTCTCAAACCAGGGGTTCAGGTTGACAGTTTTAGCAAGCACCAAACCATACTACCCTGCTCAAAGTGAGCACCGACTAAATGAAACACTTATAAAACACCTGCAAAACTGACTGGTGTGTAATGTACTTAAATAATTTTAAGCAAGTGTTTCATTGTATTTCTCTTTATATCATCAATTCAATTGTTGCTGAAAAATGTCCAACTTAATTCTTTACTCAGATGATAGGACAAAGGTTATTATGTTTTATCAGATCAGTGAGACTTGTGGCAGACTTGTATGCAGAGAAATGCCATATGGGCCTGAATACAAGGATAAGATTCTTCCCTAAATATATGTTTTAGAAATGCAAACCCCCCACCACCACTCCCAACACTCTCAACATTACCCTCTTACAAGTCACAATCACTAAACCTTATGCTAAGTGATGAAAAGTGGAGAATTGACTGCAGTTACTCCAGAGGAGTATGCATTCAGCATTAACAGTGTATAGCTATAGCATAGCAGGGGGCAGGGGATGGAGTGTGTTTTCAGCAGCCCTGATGTATATTTCCAGTACTATTTGCAGCTGTTCACTGTTACAACTTGCCACAGAAATACAGGTTCAAGGTTATAACAGCATATTTGCAAATGGAGCCTTCTGTTCCTCACTACCAGTCCACACTGCCCCCCAAAGAGGAGATATATTCCATAATATGTATATGTAATCAGGAATTATGGAAGAGTAATTCAGAAGTAGATGGCCGAGATTTTGTTACTGTGTCGGTATTGAATACTGCAACTCTAAAGGACTGGCAAATCTCCTGTGTATGTGTTGTATTTGCTGGGTCCCAGCTGAAAGGCGGACATTCAGTGATTGGCACGCTAAGTGACCCTTCAAGCATCTGCAGCCTGGTTACTGCACTGCTCTCAGTGTCTGTGTCATCCACCTCCACAGTAAGGCTCTCTCCAGAGGGAGCAGAGTAAGGATGAGAAGACACTTTGAATTCCTTTGAAATGTGCCCTGGTGCTGACCTCTCAACCCCAGGATTTGGAGATACATAATTACCGTCCTCCCCGAGGAATGGCAAAGGCCAGGCTCTGCTTTGCTAACATTGTTACACATTGGAATAGTGCACTGTAATAGATTGTAACACATTTTACAATGACAACATTGTAGCACTATATGTTTGTTAAGCACTGTATGTTTGTCATGCATGGGATCATTGGATTGTTATCACATTGCAACATTGAATTACATAGGAAATTGTAAGTTTGTTTAATATTGCAATGTTGCATAATATGTATTTGATATGTCCTGAAAAATCAATAGGGTAGTTATTTTGAAACATAATAATATAAAGATTGGACTAGTTCTATATTTATTTTCTAAATCTATTGAGAATAGGCATTAAATTGAGTATATATTCTGCTTTCTGTTTCATGATTCATGGGTTCATTATCTATTTCCACTAAGAAGAGACAGCCAGGCTAAATGAGACAGCCCTTCACTTTCTTGTTCACTCATATTTTTCAATGTATAAAATATCATGGTAAAAAAATTAGCCTTTGGTTCTCTCTGCTGAGAATGTTGGCTATCACACATTCATTTGGAGAAGGAGAGAGCCCAGCTCTGGAGCTGCCTGCGGTCCCTGGAGCTTTCTGAATATATAAACAACCTTCTCTTTCCCTCCGTCTCACAGCCTGGTTTCCAAGGCAACTGTGTCAGATTAGTTGAGAGGGGAAAATTTTGCTCTCAAGACTGTACTGGACATGTGAATGGCCTACTCTGACTTAAAGCTCCTCTAAAGCTCTGCTTTTGCGCTGTGAATGCAGAGTGAATGAGCTTTTTGCAGATTTTTGGTCATGGGATTTAACCCCTGATTGAATCTCATCAATATGGTCAGACTGCCAAAACACATTGCAGCTTTACGTCATGGATGTTCAGTACTCAGCCTGTTCCCATGACAACCAGGTGGGTGGCAGTGTGTCTGCTTTCTTTGATTAGTGGAAATACCACATATGGGGGTTAAAGGCTGAGGGCACAGTTTCAGAATTTGCAGCTGCTGTTTCCAATCTGATTTTGCTGTCAGATTTGCCATAGTTGCCAATGGAACCCTGAATGCAACAGGTATAACATAGAGACACAGTAAATCAGTTACAGACAAGATATGACAAGGTATGTTCACCTTAAAGCATCTAAGTTAATGTGCCAAATTACCATGGTCCATATGTGACAGAAATCAATAAAGCTGCCAAAGCCATTAACAGACAAAAGATATATGAATAAAGAGAGAGTGAAAAGAGTGCCCTCTTTTGGGTTTGAGGGGAACTATGGGGCTACATCTAAAATCCAGGGATACAGAACTACAGAACTGCACTACTCTCTGTTACTCTGTTCCTGCCCCTCCTATACTACTCTCTGTTACTGCCCTGCTATATTACTCTGTTCCTGCCCCTGCTATATTAATCTGTTCCTGCCCCTGCTGTACTACCTTGTTACTGCCCCTGCTATATTACTTTCTTACTGCCCCTGCTGTACTACTCTCAGTTACTGTCCCTGTTGTATTACTCTGTTCATGCTCCTACTATATTACTCTGTTACTGCCCCTGTTATACTACTCTGCCTTACTGCTCCCTGTTGTTACTGTGTTACATCCCTGCAGGGATGAGATGTCTATTGCATAATCCTCTGAACTGCAAATGCAGCAGACAAATGTAGACATAACCTTCTGTAATTCACCAGTGACCAGCTGGTGAAGAGCTGAGTTTTCCTCTGCTTGTATATTCATCATAGAGAGACTGGGTGGGGAGCATGCTGTCAGAGAGGTGCGATTAGGGAACAGAAGTTGGTTGAATTATGATAGACATCCTGTAGTACAATTTACAGATTGAAGGTGAGAATATCCACTATTCTGATGAATTAGTGCTTGCCACATGATGGATTTGGGATTGTGGGTGTGGCTGCAACATCATAAATACATCTGACAGGACTGCTCTAATAGCGGTCGCACTGGGAGCTCCACACACACACACACACACACACAACGCACACACTCGCACTTCCTGGGACATTTCAATAGCAGCCATCACACAAGCAGAGAATATGGTGCCATTGGTGTTGTCACATTGCGAACATGAGCATTCCCATGACACGCGAGGCCTTGTCAATGTTCCAGAGCCTCGCGGACAAAGAGAAAGACTCAGCATGGAGCTCACGTCACTTCAAATGACAGACAAAAGGAAAACCGAATCCAAAAGCCCCGAAACCAAAATCTGCGACTCTGTCTGAGCTCTCAGATGAGAGTCTGTGCGGACTCCCTCCCACCCCTGCAGCGGTGTGCTGTAGACTCAAAGACTCTGCAGTACTGCTCATGAGCCGCTTCCTCTCCAGGTAAAATAGGCGTGAGGAGGGGTCATCAGCGGAAAGTGGGGGAGGCACTGAACGTCTACCATCATGAAAGATTATTCAGCCTCCATTACTGGCACAGGGTCATTTTTCAAACCACAAATAATTAGATATTTGCATATTTCTACCATTTAAAAGAAAGATGCAAAATACAGAATAATGAGGAAACACTGTACATTTGCATTGTTGTCGTGGTACCCTTCACAAGTTTATATTGCATTACATTCATTTATCAGATGCTGTTATCCAGAGAAACCTCCAGTCCAATATAATACATCCAAGTTATATGAGCAATGAGGGGGCGTGGTGATTAAAGTGGAACCAAAAGTCTGAAGAGGTGGGACTTCAGTCTGCATCAGAGGATGACCAGTGGTTTCTGCTCTCCAGACCCCCATGGGAAGTTCATTTCCACCACTGTGGGAGCAGTACAGACAGGCCTTGTGGCTGAAAAGAGTGACCCCACCAGGAGGGCACAGTCAGTTACCCCAGGACTGCAAAAGTTTAATCATATATAGGTTGTAACAACAGACCTTTGTTGAGTTAGCCTGTTATCTTTCATATGGGTAGCCCTATTCTTATGTAATGACTTCCCATATGAGTACATAATTAGAGGAAAATTAGGAGCCATTTGTTTTCAGCTGTGAAATCTATAAATTATAATTACAAACGATCACAATTATAATTATATTATACTGTGTATTATAATATATTATAAAATGTAACTACCCCATATGTTTTCCACCTCCCCTTTCTATAGACAGCGTGAATCAGACGCCCTGTAGGCAGCAGAAGTAAGTCCATGTCGCACATTTTGGTTTTCTCATCTTGTCACTCTGTACTTAGAGCTACAGAGCCCTCTTGAATAGTGGTCAGTCAGGGTATTACTCCGTAGAAGGTTCCCATTATTATAACTTCATTGAGGAATCGATACCCTCACATTTGAAATGACAATTTAACACTCCATTGATTTGATGTCTAACATTTCAGTTCTCCTATATGAAATTCATTTCATAGAGGAGGGACTGCTTTATGGGGTGCGGTGAACACAGAAACCATTCAATCGAACGCATCTTGAAATCTGCTGAGGTAAGTCTACGCCTTATCCCCGTTTGTACCCCAGGAGCTTTCACTGGAGTGGAAACAATGGTGTGTTTATCAGATTAATCATATCTCTGCACTGATAATAAGGTGGCGGCACGCGTTTTCTGCAGCGGCCTCGTCCTACAGGAGGTAGAGCCGGCTTTCTCTTTTACTCACAAAGCCCAGTTAGACTTTCACGGCGAATTCATTACCAATCTGTCTCCCTCTGTGCATATCTGAGCTGGAAACGGCTGAGGGAGTTCTCCGGGAAATAATCAAATTCCGAATGATTTTTTACCGAAAAAGATATGACTGCTACTCTTAATGGCTCCTATAATTCATGCTTCAGCTAAATAAACAAATTTACTAAACAGACGAGGGTCAGGGGTGCACTTAATCAAAGTGGTTTCTGAAAAGCTGTTGTGCTTTTTACATTCCATAAATCTCCTCTTACCTGTGAGTTGGCACATTTTAGACACATTTTTCTAATTACGCTTCCATCCACCCCACTGAGCCTGGAGCGTCGTGGACCCCTGGCACCACACAATAAATCATCCAGACTGCAGGTTAGATTAGTCAGTGGAACCAGGAGAGGTGCGAAATAGCAGTATCGACACACACCAGCTGCATGTCTCTCAACTGCTCAGATAATCTCTGTGTCACGCACAGTTTATTCTCCTACCCCGATGAGTTGAGTCCTCAGAGCACTGATTCTGTGTTTGCTCTTGCATTGTTGCCCACAACGATCAGACCTAGGTGATAACCCCAATTCTGTGCTGCAGGAGTCCATTGATGATTGGTTGATAAACCCTGTACTGTGCTGTCGAGGTCTCCCTTTGATTGGTCAATCACATGAACAGAACACTCAGTGCTTGGGTTAAGTGATTGGAATGTTCAGTGTGCAGTTCACACTACACCTTTGAAAAAAGACTTTCCCTGTGAATTTCCCTGCAGCAACTGTGAATCTCCCAGCAAGCTGGCTGTGGATATGGATACAGCGTACCGTGGGTACGGGTAAATGTGGATACAGGTAAACAGTGATTGAAGGTATTTATGAAAAGGTACACAGTGGATACAGATAAACGTGTTATATGTGAATTAAAGTAAATATGGATACAAGCATATTTAGACACAGGTACATGGTGGATACAGGAACATGCAGGTACAGATAACTATATGTTGATACAGTTGCTAAGCTGCCGCTAAGTTTTTCCTCCCCTCCCCCTCCAATCAGCAGTTTACCTTCACCAGCTTACCTGGAGGGGAGGCTGCACATGCCGGATTGATGCATGTGTGATGTATTGTGACCAAATCCTATGAGAGGCCCCTTGAGACATAATTCATACTCGGTCTCACACACAGCATCATAATCTCACACATACACCACTATACTCTTACACAAACACTACTATACCCTCTTACATGCACTATCATACTCTGATACATGCACCACTATACATTTACATTTATTCATTTGGCAGACGCTTTTATCCAAAGCGACGTACAAAAGTGCAAATAGTGAGCAAACAACAGGCACAAGAGCAAGATGTGTGCAGGTCATATAATGCAAATAGTGCTGAAGCTGAGCGCAAGGTCAGTGACGCGAGCCAACTAATCTGAACTAGGATTGCATCTCAAATACAATTACAGAAAAAAAATGGAGTACCGCTATACTACCTAGATAAGTGAGCAACAAGTACAAGGCAGGAGTCAGATTCTCAACATCAAAGTTGCAAGGTCGAAGAGGGAGGTATCAGTCCAGGTAGAGTCTGAAGAGGTGTGTCTTCAGCGCACGTCTGAAGGGTTGGATTGATGGAGTTGTTCTTAGGGGGGTGGGGAGTTCATTCCACCACTGGGGGGCGATGATGGAGAAGCGTCGTTGTGAGGAGCATGGGCCTTTCGTATGATTGGTGGGTGGAGCGAGGCGTCCGGATATAGCACAGCGGAGTTGACGAGCGGGTGCGTAGGGTAGGATGAGGTCCAGGAGGTAGGTCGGGGCAGTCTTTCTTGCAGCGGAAAAGGTGAGAGTCAGGGTCTTGAAGCGGATCCTGGCTGCGATTGGGAGCCAGTGGAGGGATCTCAGTAGGGGGTGACGCGGAGAACTTGGGAGATTGTAGATCAGCCTAGCAGCTGCGTTTTGGATGAGCTGCAGCGGCTGAATGGTGCAGGCTGGGAGGCCTGCGAGGAGGGCGTTACAGTAGTCCAAGCGGGAGAGCACAGTGGCCTGGACGAGCAGCTGGGTGGAGTAGGTGGTCAGAAAAGGGCGAATCCTCCTGATGTTGTAGAGGAGGAATCGACAGGAGCGTGCCGTCTGGGAGATGTAGTCGGTGAAGTCCAGCCTGTTGTCGAGGGTGACACCCAGGCTCTTCACCGAAGTGGAGGAAGTTACTGTGGTGCCGTCAACAGTAACTGAGAGCTCTTGAAGAGGAGAGGTCCTGGCCGGGATAAGCAGCAGATCGGTCTTGTCCAGGTTGAGCTTGAGGTGGTTGGAGGCCATCCATCTGGAGATGTCATCCAGGTACTATACCCTTTCACAAACAATACTATACCCTCTTACATGCACAATCATACTCTCTTTTATTTACTATCATACTCTCATACACACAGCACTGTTCTCTCTTGCACAGAGAACTATAGCTACTTATACACACATTATATGCTTGCATGATAGTCTGTGTAACAGAGGATAATAATATATGTATGTAAGTACGGTTGTATATGTAAATGAAGTTAGTAGTGATGATGTGATATGAGAAGACCAACATTCCTGACGTTGTGACAATGGTTGGAGAGTTTAAAATGTTGTTTAAGAGGCCCGTGGCTTCATTGAGTCGCTCCCAGTCCACCGTCTTCTCATATCAATCATGATTGGGAAGGCGGGCCATGTCCGTGAAATCCCACTTCTTCTATAACCAATCAGGAACTGAGAATTTAGTACTATTTCCGTTTCAATCAAACTCGCTTCCGTTTCAAACAAACTCTCTCGCACAAACAACTATTCTCATTCACATATCCTATCATTCTGTCTTACATTCACTATCATTCTGTTTCAAATATAATATTATTCTCTCATACATATATTAGAGCTTTGTTTCACATACACTACTAACTTCATTTACATATACAACCATACTTACGTACATATATTACTATCCTCTGTTACACAGACTATCATGCAAGCATATAATGTGTGTATAAGTAGCTATAGTTATCTGTGCAAGAGAGAACAGTGCTGTGTGTATGAGAGTATGATAGTAAATAAAAGAGAGTATGATTGTGCATGTAAGAGGGTATAATAGTGTTTGTGTAAGAGTATAGTGGTGTATGTGTGAGGTTATGATGCTCTGTGTGAGACCGAGTATGAATTATGTCTCAAGGGGCCTCTCATAAAATCCTAACAATATGGATACAGATGTATACATCCACACACGGACATTCACACACACACACACACACACACAAAAACTCACACAAACACACAGATACACACACACACACACACACACACAGTATATATGTGTGTGTTCATGCATGTATGAATACAGGCACATATAGACATAGATACAGGTATATGAAGATATGGGACCTAGAAACAAGAGTCATTAGATGAATACTGACAATCTGGATTATTGAATCAAAGGCTTTACTTCTGTTAAGAGAAAACACATTTAAAGAAAGAACTGATTGTACAAGTGCACAAGTGAAGTCAATTCCTTAGACATACATATAAGCGTAAGACCTGGAGAGCAAGGGGTTAAATATTATGGCACGCTGTATTTTGAATGCTATTCGGTATGTTATGTTTTACTTGAGATGCACATTAGATAAACATGGGCCCTTACCCTCCCCTCCCCGCCCCACCAGAAAAAAAAACCTTTTCATCTAAATGATGCAAGAGAAAGAAACATTCAGTGGTCCCTGCAATTCAACAGCTGAAGAAGAAAGACTCATTTATATACAGGCACATTTCTCTCCCTCCCTTTCCACCCAAAAATCCGACACGGAGTGGCAGCATAGATTCCACTGTATTTTTTGACATTGATATTAAATGCATGCAAATACAACACAGCAGAAGATGCTTGAAAGTGGTGCTTCGGTTTCCCTGCAGCACGATCGTGTGCTGCAGACTGACTGTCACATTCATTACCGGTTCATTAAAAAGGTGTCAAACACTTTGCTTCCAGACACTGCCAGATGGCAGCGATATGAATTCAATTTTACTATCACCTGTACAAGGCTGCAAACATGCACCATTGCTTCATAACCCAGATGATGAGGGTAACAGTTATGAAAACAACCATTATCATCATTAAATAATCCCCTTGTGCATTCAGCAGTGCTGACATTAAGTGTCTGCATTAATTTCACATCTAAAGGCTTTGAATATGAGTTTTCGACCACTGCCCAGTCAAGTGTCAACTATATACTTATCCAAACTCCTAACCTCTAGCCCAAAACCTCCAAACCAGAACCCCAACCCCTAACCCTATACCCTTCAATCTCTCAGCGTTAACCAAATCTCTTAACCCTAAACCAGAACCCATAACCCTGACCCCTTAGATCTAAGCAAACCTAAACAAACCCCTGAATCTCTAAAAGAGAACTCCTTACCCAGAAGCCTTAAATCTCTAAACTCCAACCAAAACCCTTAACTGCTATACCAAAACCCTAGGTCCCTAACCCTGAACCCTTTCATTTCTAAACCCTTACCAAAACTCTTAATTCCTAAATCATAACCCCTAACCCCTAACCCCTAACCCAAAATGTGAAAGCCATGTTGTTGACACTTATCATCGCATGCCCACACATACTCTCTCTTTCTCTCTCTCACACACACTCTCATACACACACACATACACTTTCTTGCGGCCACACAAATAGTCTCTCTCTCTCTCTCTCTCTCTCTCTCTCTCTCTCTCTCTCTCTCTGTCTCTCTCACAGACACACACACAACACAGTCTCTCTCTTTTTCTGTGTCTCTTTCCGTCTCTCTGATAACCACACACACACTCTGATGAACACACACTCTCTGTCCCACTCACACACACACACGCTCTGTTACACACATGCTCTGTTACACACACACTCTGTTACACACATACACACACAACACAGTCTCTCTCTGTCTGTGTCTCTCTTTCAGTCTCTCTCTCTCTGACAATCACACACACACACACTCTGATAAACACACACTCTCTGTCACACTCACACACACACACACTCTCTCTCTCTCTTTCCTTCTCTCTCTCTCACAAACGCACACACTCTGATACACACACACACACACACACACACACACACACACACACACACACACACACACACAAACACACACACATGCTCTCTGTCACACACACACACACACACACACACACACACACACACACACACACACACACACACACACACACACACTCACACACACACACACACACACACACAACACACACACACACACACACACACACACACACACACACTGTGCTTATTTTGCAGGCCTGCGTTATCTAGGAGTTCAGTTATCTCGCCTGGCAGGCCTCCCTATGGGAAAGCACATCTTGACTATGTTGGTTGATTATGACATGAGTCACCATGGAAACCACACAGTATTGAAGAGGGAGAACAATGCTATTGAATAACAATATGAGACCCTTTGAAGCAGGGTCTCACATTATTTTCATTTCAGCATTCCAAAAGAGAAGACTGAAAAACTGTTATCTTACATCTGTACTTTAGATTGGCAGTTTAACAAAAATGACTTTGAGGACAGAATGAAGATAATTAGTTTCCCTTTGTTTACCTCCTACTTTCAATTAAGGGCTTCAAAGAGCCAACAGAAGTAATGGACATATTTAATAGCATCATTTCTGCAAATAGAATTGTGAGAACATGGAATATCTACAGGGGCAGGCAAGACAGAGAGGGAAGATGTAGAAAGTTTACAATCAGAAGTTATTTTCATGAAGGTGGGCTTCAGATCAGATTCTAGTGACATGTGTACATACAAGGGGATGAATAAATATAAAAAAACAACACAGACACCAACACACACAAACACAACAACAATACCAAAAACAAGGAGAGTGTACTGGTGAGTGTAACCTGGTTACTGGGTGGATTTTTGCATTCAACTGAACGCAGTAGAACCAGAATTGAATTTAGTGGGCATTTAGTTCAGACAAGGATCACAATTAAGGCTGGTGGTGTAGTTGGTTTGCTTGGTCCCAGTAATCTGCCTAGCAGCCCAGGTATACAGAGACGCTTCCCCACACAAGTAAAGTTTGTCTCCAATGTGAGGCTGTTTATTTATTATTTTTCCTTATCACTTAGACTATTTTGTTTTGACTATTATATATTGTACATATGTAGATTTTCACATGAAATGGAGTTTAAACATTGATTATTTTGATTATTTGGACTTTATGTGTAATTGTAGGCCTTTAAGTTGAGGAGATAAAAATGTCCTTGATACACTTAATACATGACATGCTGAAATGCCAGCGTTTGCCAACCACTTTGTTGGAGTCATTTTGCAAAAACTCAGGCAAAACATTTCACACACAGCTCTAACTTCCAGCACAGTTTGTATGATTAAATCTCCTGTGTTCATATTGAAAAGATTCAAGAACTTTATTGTCATTGTGCAAGCACAACGAAATTGCAATTGTGTCAACCTCCAACGGCGCATTTATATTTATGTCCTCACACATATTTACACAAAAAAGCAGTATAAAATATCATCAATAAAAAAGTACAGAATCTAAGCAAAATAAGTATGAAAGAAGAACAATATAACGTATAAAATACAATTAATGATATACAATTAACGAGGGTGCAAAGGTGTCAGCAGCAAGGTGCAATAAAGGTGCGGTGTGACAAATGTGGAGCGATGGTGTATTGAAGTGTCGAATGACATGTATGTGCAACCTAGACCACACTGAAGCTATTACCAAGGATCAGAGGTAGCTAGGACAAGGGGTGTAGTAAACCTGATATTCCCCGCTATGGTATTCAACTGAATGAATGAGGGAGGAGACAGTGTACAAAATAATGCACTTTAATTACTAATGTATTTCAGTTACAGTAAAAATATATGTATATATATATATATCAATAAATACTTTATTCAAGATGGAAAGAGTTTATATATAAATAGGTGTTAAAATTATTGCACATATAACTCCAATAAAGTGTCTCACACCAGCCACTATGGCAACTCAGCACCAAATCAGCACCAAACTGCAGTTGAGCTACTATGCCTGCTACCAAAAGAGAAGAGAAGCAAACAAAATCAAAAACACAAACACGTCAGTGACGAAAGAGCAACCAAAACCAATAATAATCACCCCAACAAGAGGGCACTCTCACTCCAGCAAGGGCGAGGGAAAAGGGGGCGCCAGCCGAGGTCAGGATCACCCAGAGGGAACAGCCAGTTATATACTATACCATAGAAGTGCTATAATCAGCTTAGCTACACACACCAATCAGCTATATACTATACCATAAAAGTGCTACAATCAATTCAGCTATACACAACACTTAGGCAAGTGTCCACTACAAATCCAGCCCAACCAATGAGGTTATTGCACAGCACATGCACCTAGTAAAGGCCTCGCTAAAGACAACACTATCTATGATCATAACAAGCTCCCCAGACTGAACGTGGATAGAGTATCACAACCCCCACCTGGGTTCTCCCGGCCCCGGCTGGCAAAGGAAAGACAAAGAAAAAAAGGTATAAGCCTCGCCGAACAAAATGGATAACAAACCAACACAGCTTGGAGGTGGTTTCATACACTCTTAAGGCATGCAATTTACCATAAACCTAACGTTGAGGTAGGGAAAAACAGTGGCTACAATTGGCTCCTGAAAATAACAAAAGACCACATTAGCCACATGCCCACCCCACATCACATAGTTTACATGATATCTCCTTAAGAATACATGCAATTAGTACCTGATAACGTCTGAACTGGTGTCATACAATGTAGACCGGGACATATATTTTAGCACGGATAACTACAAAGACAGTGAATGCATATTCAATACCCAGCAGCACATACATTTCCCATTTAAATGCACGAATTACACTGTTTAATATACATAACATTTACCTTCGTAAAATCCTCAATAAGCATGGACACCGTTAGCTATCTCCTCCGCTCTGATATGATGCGAGCAAGGGAGCTACAATTTTAAAACGCACCTCATTAATGGGTAAGCCACAATAAGCAAAGTGGCCAAACAATAAAAATCTTTTTAGTACCTGGGAGTATGGATGCAACATGCAACTGCTACAGCCCATGAAGACAACCAGGCACCAGACGACTGATGAAATCGCTTGCTTCACCGCCGGCAGAATCCCCACGCAAACAGTGCTCTCACCACTGAGTTTACCGCGCCATCTGATTTTAAACAAAAGAGTGATTGCAAGGCGTGCTATTCTACCTGCGTTACTTCTGGTCACATGACGTGAAAATATCAGGCGACTCACTTAACTTAATCATGTGAAACAAAACCAGGTGTCTCACTAACATATCCCACTCCCACCCGTCACATATGGTTGATTTAGAAATACTGCACATAATCAGTGGTTTGAAATGACATCTACGTAGATATTGCACGTACTCCAAGTGAGTAAATAAATAAATAAATAAATAAATATTGCACATACTCCAATGATAGCAGTACATCAGTCTTGTCAGACTGATGAGATATCTGAGTTCAATAGTGTCACAGCTTTTGGGAAGAAACTGTTTTTCAGTCTATTTGTGCACGTGCGGATTGTTCTGAAGCGCCTGCCTGATGGGAGGGGCTTAAACAGATGGTGTCCAGGGTGTGTAATGTCTTTTATGATGTTCTTAGTCCTCCTCACACAGTGAGTGCTGTGAAGATGTTCTAGTGGTGGCAGCTCTATGCCAACAATGTCCTGTGCTGTTTTCACAACACGCTGGAGGGCATATGACTGTAGATATTATACTCTAATTACCAACTATTCACACTTCCTTATTCCTTCCTAAGAGGAAGAGTTCATCCAAGATTGAAAACATTTCCAGTGATATTTGTGCAAAGCTGGTTGGTCATTTCATCAACCACAGATAAGTGAAGATGAGTGATGCTGGGCAGCAGGTGCAGCCCAGTTTGAGCTGTTTCCCTGTGGCCTCTAACATTCGGACATTTAGAAATAAAGACAGGTAAAGCAAAGGTACTCAGTTATCTGCTCTGTTATCTACTATGCTCTTACGTGCAGGATCATACAATATGCGATACAGCATGTCAGTCAATACAGAGAAGTGAACTACTGAAATTAAGTCTAAATATATTTTTGATGGATGCAAAACTGGAATTTGATGGCCCATATGTCCACATATGGAGCTGTAATATTTGCTGAGTTTAAAGAAACCACTTTTCTGGTGGCAGCCAGTGTCTCGTCACTGTACAACAAGAGACTGCAATAGTGGACATGGTGTTGGCAAACAGTGGAATTAGACAGAGAGACATACAAAACAAATGACAGAGGACAATGCAAATGTTCATCAATACACATTCTGTTAGAAGATCTACTATTGATCGCATCCTGCAGCAATGGAGTGAAGATTAAAGATTTTGTTGTGTTTTTTTTTTTGTTTTGTTTTGTTTTTGATTTTGGGTTGAGTCTTTCCTCTGTCTGGAAAAAAAAAAAAAAAATATTTTTAATGCAAAGTGTTCACTTTGCAATTGAGAATGTATGAAGATTATCCATAACAGATATGAGAAGATCAAAAACACATATGAATCCCGATGGTATTATTTCATATTTATCACAACAGTCTGACATTGGTGTCCAGTGAGATCTAGTCATATGTATATGATGTGTGTATCATTTGATGTAAATATTTGATTTTGAAGGTTGTTAACATACTTTTCAAAATGAATGTTTTATTTTGCACAGAATTTGTTGGGAGGTTTTGCTGAGTCAACTATTTTGAGCGTTGTGTTAAGAGTTTTAAGAACATGAGATATTGTTTCAAGAAATGTGGGTAAACAAAAACTAAATGATTTTCTTTCATTTGTATACAATTGTTTATTGTTTTGCAAAAATGTGCATTTTTTGTGTAAAAGGTTATAGCTGCACTCATTTCAGTTTCGGTGGTTATGGTGATAAGTTAATAACTTTAAACAGAGCTTCGCCAGACTGCAGTTTTTTTTTCCCCACCTTGACTTAATAATTGAGAAAAACTGTAACATGGGGAAGTTCTATTTAAAGTTAAAGATATTTGTGGGGTATTTATTATTTCCTTCCTACAAATGAGATGTTAAGACGAGGCCCTGACTCTCTCTGGTCATTAAAGATCCCATGACACTTACTGCAAGCACTGCAGTAGAGGGTTCCCTGGTGTCCTGGCTGAATTGCCAATCAGACTTTTTCAATCTGGTCATCTAATAATCCCCAATTTAACTCACTGAATAATCCACTCCCCCAGGGCACCATTGTAAAAGAGATCTAGTTTTCAATCAACCCTATCTGGTAAAATGAAGGATAGAAATTGCATTCTTTTACAACAAGTCTGATTTAACAAATTAATGTTTAAATCTGGAGCTCATGCTGGTCTGTCCTCTATCTCTCTGTCTTTCTTTCTCTCGATCTCATTCTCACTCATGTGCTCATGCTCACACACACAACCACATGCATTGAAATTCAAATTAGAGCACTGCCAAAGCTCTCAAGTTCATTACAACTCTAATAAATATGTAATACAACAAAAGTAAAAAGGCATAATTAATTGCTCATATCCTGTATTGTATGGGGATGCTGCAATGCTATTCTGTCTTTTTAATGGAGCAATCCCCTCTCGCCCATTCTTTGATGCTTTGTCTCTCACTCTGTCTCTATTTCTCTGTTACTCAACATCTATTTTGTATACTAATAACAACAATACTGAAACAGATTGCAGAGTTTGAAAAACCACAGTTGTCATTCCCAGATATTTATAAAGCTGTGGGAACTTAAAAAAGAAAAGGATTTTTCCCAGATCAGTAATCTTTCCAAAGCATTATCTCTCTTCTGTCCAGATCTTGCATCACAGGAAAACCCAGGATGTTGATTTCACACTCCAGGCTGATTTGTGTTTCTTTAGATAGGAAGCGGGTAGTCTTAATGCAAGTCAAAGACAGCTCTTGGATGTATTTATGTATTGAATGCACAAGTAAGCCTGCTAAAGCGCAGGTAGTTGTGCTCTGGTTTTCTGTTGAAAGGAGCCATCTGTTCATTTTGTGTGCCTTTCACAGCTTCAGATCAATGTCAGACTGATACACTTTACTCTGACACTTCAAAGTGCTTGCTAAAATCAAATTTATTGTTGACAAGTTGTGTCTGCTTGTGACATTATCAAACTTGACATGGAAGATTCAATGTGTGCTGCTGTTTTTTGATTCTCCTCTACCCACATCAGTACAGAAGCCATCCTGCATCAGCCTGCCTTTCCTGCCTCCATTCTTAAGAGTTGTCCACTTTAAACTCCAGCAGGAGCTTAGAGGATCTGCCCCATCCCTCAGGCCTCTGGGGCCTTCAGCTTGCAGAGAGTGTACATTTGTGTTTTATCCCCTCTGGCCCTGATGTATTGCAGAGCCACACTGGCACGGCCAGCTGCACTTTGAAGTTAATCTCCTGAAAGCTGTTTTTTTTTTTTTATCTGAAGATTATCACGTTCAGAACAAGGACTGCTGCAACTGATAACACAACAATTCATCACAGTGTCACAACGTTTCACTAATATCACAATAAAACCAGATAATGTAATAAATTGGCCAATAATTTAAATACAATTTGATATAACTTATTACAATTATCGGGTGGTTGTTACATTATAACATCATAACATAATACCCTTATCTGTTGGGTATTATGTTATGATGAGTTATTATATCATCCATTGATTATTACATTATCTGGTGTTTATTACATTATAATGACTTATTATAATATTTTGTAGGTATTAAATTATACTCACATTGTTAGCCCCTCTCTGTTATGCAGGTCACACCCCCAGCTTCTCTCTGATTTGCAGGCCACACCCTCAGCCTCTCCCTGATGTGTTGGCCACACCCCTTGTCTCAGTGCAATGTACTTTAATAGGCCTGAATCTGTGATAGGCAAGATCAGAGCATGGCATCATGTGATGGGAATTGCATGGCTGCACCTGCAAACAGTTAGATGAGACAGCCAGGTCTGACAACATTCCCATTGTCGGGGGGGAGGGTTGGGACTTGTGCAGGGCAACTAGATCTCAGTAGATGAGCTGCTGATTAAAAAAGACACTCATAGTCATATCTCAACTGAATACAAACCAGTACTGCCAGTGCAGCTAAATTGCTGCAAATGGAGAAGTATTTCAAATACTCCCATGCTTCAAAAGTAATCTCCCTGAACTCAAAATGGATTAAGTCTCATTGATAAATACCACCTCAGCCTGTTACACAGATAAATCTCCATGAACCTGTATCTAAATGCTGCAAATGTACACAAACCACACGCTCGTCGTGCGTCTGGACATTGATCCATTGAAATCACTCCCTGATTGCATGTCAGTCTCATCATTATTCACCACAATGTTTCCCAGCTCCTCAGAATCACAGTAATGAAGTGCCTCTTTTACAAACAGGATGACTCTATCCTGTCCACATTAACTCCAGGGGAGTACCTAACGATTTAAGCCTTCTTACATAAAGAACTTACACCACAGTTCCAGGTCTAAATGATTGATGGATAATGGATTCAGTTCATTGAATGCTTAAAATAATTTCCTTCCATTTATAATTTCTACTACACAAGCAACGTGGGAAGTGAATCAATCAGTCATGTGCCACTCACAATTGCTGCATACATGTGCTTATGCCTGCCTCAGTCACACAAGAGCAGTTTTAGAGAGCAGCTGTTTAACTGTGACTGATGGAGAGCATATTAAGGCACAATGCTGGCTGCCACTCACTAGCTGATGGGTTGTTTGTTGTTGACCACACCCAGTCCAGCAGCCCAGACTGATGAGGTGCAAAATAGAGGAATTATTCTGCGCACACATCACCCATGGGTAGATCACTAATAGAGACAGGAATACATTTTGTGAGGAATAGTTTCACTGGGAAAAAAAAATCTGTTTCCTAAAACACAGGAGTGAGATACACCCTAAAATTCATTAAAGACTACCATGTTGGACTAATTATCTATGCTGTGTAGTTCCTAATGACAAAAAATGGGGCTGTCTAAAAATTAAAATTCTACAGTCATATTTTTGTCATTTCATTCTTGTACCAATGCACAAATCAAAAAAGAGAATAAAATTCAATTAGAGATGATAGATCGGGACCTCTATAGTAATCTGTGTTTGCTCCTGAGAAGCCCATGCCTTGAGTGGCCTCCATGGCCCAGGTTCAATCCCAGCTGTGTCACCAGCTGATGGTGACAGGGAGCCAGGAAAGGGATGGGTATGATGGCAGGAGAGGCCTGGGAATAAGGCAGGGGTTGCTTGTCTCGCCACTCTTGGACACTATGGCTGCAGGTTACTTGGATGGTGTCAGCAAAGCTATGCCCATCCTCCAGCTGGCAATTACTTTACTGCAATGCACTCAAAAATAATTGCCTTTGCCATGCGAGCATGCAGCTGGAGATTCAAAACTGTACAGATGCATGAAGAAAACATACATAAACATCCTCAGTATATGCCTGTGGAAATTTTCACTTAGTATAATTCAGACAGTCTCAGATATCATACATACACATTTATACGTCTATACATTTGACCACCCTTGTCAAATAAAGGCCAAGTAAGGTAAGATCCATTTCTTTAACATGAACGCAAATGAAAATGAATTAAAGCAAAAAGACAAAGACAAATGGTTTAACAACATGCGGTCAGTTCCTGGCCAGAGCACTCATACGGCCTTTCCAGCTGAGAGGCTGAGCAGTAGGCGCTAGCCACAACGCATCCTAATCAATAACACATTCTGATCAATCCATCTGGAGATGGAACTTAAAGTGCCCGACAAGCTGTCTCTAATTCTGTTATTACTGCATGCTTATTTGATAATCAGTGGAGAGTTTTGTATTTCACATCAGCCAAGCATTACTGTCAGAGATGGATTATAATGTCAATATTATGGATAAGATTCTGTTTAAAAACTTGGCTGGAGAAATAAAGAGGAGAGTCATTTTGAATACATTGCTATTGCCTTTGTCTGCACTTTAACCCTCATGCAACAAACGCACTGTACACTAATGACTGACTCAAACCCAGGACTGACTCAACCCTATTTTCTGCAAATGGCTTTTTGCATGAAAGAATCATGACACTGTAACACAAAAATCAGCAAATAAATCATTATAAACCTAATATGTCCATATTTCAGAAATTATGTGTATTGATAAATTTCCATCCACTCATCAAACAATTTAGTAAATGATTTAGTATTATGACAAAAATATCTGCATATTGTCTGCGGACACCAGTTTCATTATTTGTATCTCAAAATGCTCATCAGTGTGAGTGGCAGGGCTGACGAGCAATAAATTTACAAACAAGATCACCAAGTAAGCGTCATCTCTATCTCCCCACTCTTATCACTGTTAAACTGCAGGATCTTTCTGAGACAAAAAGATCAGTTTATGCAATAAATCACAAGAAGTGAAAACAACCATCAGATGTGAATCAATGTTTAACAAGGTCTCCATGACCTTCATGCAAAAGTGTCCACACATTGGCTGTGTACCACACTATCTTGTACAGACAGCCATTGCAAACAACCAGAAACACGTTCAGGTTGCACAAATTCAAATTGCTGAAAAAACTGTTCAATAATCTGTCAGAGTATGAAGAGAAGAAGGCACAGGTGAAATCTTCATTTGGACAACATTGTAACGAAATGGAGCAGAGAAGGGAAGAGGAAGAGGTCGAAGAGGTTCAACCAAGAAGACCAGTTTGAGTGTTTTCACTGTAGCCTTTATAATTTGGACATTTAGGAATGAGAATAGGTAAGAGAACATTACTGTCAGTGCCCCGCCCCCCTAGCTGTGTGTTTGTTTTCTTCCCCTGTCCATGTGCTTTTGTTTTCCTTGTGTTCTAGCCCCGCCCCTGTCCCCGCCTGCCTCGTTGCTTTATCGCCAAGCCTGCTCACCTGATCAGTTTATGCCCTGCCTGTTCCTGTCTCGTTGCTAGTTCGTGTTTTCACTGTTTCGTCCCCGCGTTTTGTTTCCTGACTTGCTTTCTGCCTTTATCTCGCTTGTGCCCCGACCTGGTTTTTCTGCCTGCCGTTTTTGTCCTGTCTGCCTGTGGTCTCCGATTCCTGACTCTGCCTGTTCCTGACCTCGCCCTGGTTTTTCCCACGGACTGCTTATCTGTTACCGACCCTAATTCAGAACTAGCCTGTTCTAATAAAGACGCACTTTACCCTGATCGTGCGTGGTCTGCTTTTGGGTCCCTCGTCTGTGCCGTAACAATGACAGTGCTCTGCTGTGCTATCGGTCATATTCTTATGTTCTGTATCATACAATATGCAATAAAGCCTATAATATAAAAACATGAACTACTGAAATGAAGCACTGATATAGTTTACATGCATGTAAAACTGGAAAGTGTAGCCCCATATGTCAACATATTTGTATTTGTACACAGAGTTGAAAGAAATTTCTCACTCTTCACTATACAGCAAGAGACTCTGTTTTGTTTTGTTTTTTGTTTTTTGTTTTTTATTTATTTTTTGGGTCAAGTATTTACTGTGTCTTAAATGATATGGAAAAAAAATAATGTTTCCACAGTAGTTATGTTCATTTTGGAATTCAAAATATGAGAGGGTTTGATCAGGCTGTAATGTAACCATTGTAGTGTAAAACTGGTGTTCAGTGAGACCTATTCATATGATGATGTGTGTATTATGTGATGCAAATATTTAATTTTGAAGGGTGTTAACATGGTTTTACATTATTGGCATTTAGCAGACACTCTTATCCAGAGTGACTTACATCAGTTACAATTTTTTCTCCAATGTCATCCATTTATACAGCTGGATATTTACTGAGGCAATTGTGGGTTAAGTACCTTGCCCAAGGGTACAGCAGTAGTGTCCCAGTGGGGGATTAAACCAGCAACCTTTCAGTTACAAGTCCTGCTCCTTAACCACTATGCTACACTATCAATGTTTTATTTTGTATGAAATGTGTGAGTTTTTGCTGCTGTAACAAACTCTTGTGAGTATTGTGTTTAGAGTTATGAGAATTTGAGATTTTGAGATGTTGTTTCAAAAACGTGGGTAAACAATTGAAAAAAATGGTACAGTTCCTGTGCATATGTATAGGTGAATCAATGTCTTCAATATCTGACATTTTTTATAGTTATGATGCAGTTTTGTTTTGATGTTTTATAAAGTTATTGTTAAATGTGTGAATGTAAACAAGACATCATTTTGCAGGAGAATCTGACTGTTTTGCGAATTGTGCATTCAATTTAGATGGCTGTGATAATTGTTTTGAGAACATGCACCTGTCATACCCGCTCCCAGTCAGTCAGCTCAGCCACGCCTGGTTCAACCCAGCTCAACCACACCCACTCATCAAGCACACCTGTGACTCATTCCTCAATCAAGCCCTGGCTACATAAGGACTCTGTTTCTGTTGCCTCATTGTGAGGTATTGTTTCTGAAATTCTACTGAGCCTGCTCTCTGCCATTCTGCTGTTTGGAATCTTGTGTTTGACCCCTCGCCTGTTCTTTGGACCATGCTTGTGTTTTTCTGGATCTGGTTTTTCATACTGCTGCTTCCTGTTGCTGACCTGCTTTGTCCCTGACTATGTTTTTGGCTTTGCGATTAAAACCTTAACCACGCTCGGATCCCAGTCTGTTTCATTACAGCACCTTAGTTGGCAGGTGATTGCCAAATCAATTGAGAAAAGACTGGAATGCCTTGGTGCCCAAGAAATTAAGAGGTAAACCAGAATCACCCCCGTAAGAACTTCTAACATAAATATTTGTTCATATGTAGGTAACCATGGTCTTTTCATTTAAAATCCACAGTTTAAATATGCTGGAGATTGTCTTTATTCAAACCATGACCTACCACTGTACATCTTTAAGCAGAGGATACATATGATTTCATTGCAAAGGGGTTCTGGGACTTGAATGTGTCTGTAGTGTTTCATTTTCAATTAGTCTTTCGCCTTCTTTCCAACAACTAGAAATATGCTGATAAAAAAAAATCCTTTTCCACCCAAAGGAAATAACTTGTTATCCTTTTTCCACTGATGTGACATTTTCATAGGATCAAAAACCTTATCATTCCACTCCCGAGAACCATCATCAGAGCCACTGTGATTCAGCCCCTTCTATATTTCCCAGCAGATTTACATCCCAGATATATATCCAGGCTGTTAGATCCTGATGCATCTATGCATGTGTGATTGTGTTCACTGTACATACGACAAAGGTACAACTACAGTAATGGTGTATAATGAGCACGACATTTATTGCAAATAACAATAGTATGATAACGAGATAAGATCACCTCCAGGTGTGTACCAGATGAACCTGTCCCCAGTTACCATCTTGCTGTGCATGTAATGTTGTGTGCATAAAATACATTTACAATACATGTGAACTAGCAGTTCAGTTATGGGTAAAAAACTTGCTTATTTGCTACTCACTTCTTACACTTCAACCATGTAGGGAGTACCAAGGTCAACAGTCAGTTGGTCGTAAATAACAAGAACTTAGTAAAAGAGAAAGGTCTGTTTAAACCATATTCATTAAAATGCTCTTTGTAATAAAAATTCAATTATGTAATTTTACTTTTAAGAGTAATTAAAAGTAATTTGTAAGTTAAGCGCAATTAAAATTAATTACTATAATATAGGACTCTGAGTCAGGTTCACCTGAAATCACTGCCATTTTCATTAGCACTAAAGTAAAGAATGTAACTACAGAATGTTTACTCTTACGTAAGAATGATTATGTACTCAGGGGAAATAGACAATTGCAAACTTCCTCATTAGAGCATGGGATCTAGCCATAGTCCCAGAGAGACCTACCAGAGAGAGAAACAACCTACTGTGCAGAGGAGATACCACTTGTCACACACAAGAGGTGCTGTCCACCATGCAGGAGAGATTGGGTCTTTGGCCATGTAGGAGAGATCTGGTCTTAGGTCAAGCAGGGGAGATCTGGTGTTCAGACAAGCAGGGGAGATCTGGTCATTGACCACACAGGAGAAATCTGGTGTTTGGTCAAATAGGGGAGATCTGATCTGGTCTGGGAAACACATGAAATATAAATAGCAGAGCATAGGCCCATGGCAGAAATGGAGGATATGCTAAACTGAAATTTGTAGAAGAAGTACATTGGCCAAGCAGTGAGCCTCTGGACCATAAGGCCTGAACAGGACATGGATCTAATTTAAGAAACATGTTTCCCTAACACTGAGGCACAGTGTAATGTTTCCCTTTTTCTGTGTTCCAGTGAAACCAGTGAAATTTAATTTTCTTTCACTACCCCTCTTCCTAATATTCAGGCAAACAAAATAAAACACCAAATTCTTCTCTCTCTCTCTCTCTCTCTCTCTCTCTCTCTCCCAGTAAGTGACATAGTCTTGTTTTCATTGTATTAATTTGGTTGACTCTGTCTGATTTCATAGTTATTCGATCAGGTGTTAGTCTGAGTTAGTGAACTGAACTTCTGGACCAGGTGGGTGAGAGAACTCTTTTCTTTGCTCAGCTCTTGGCATTGCAGGGCTTTGAAATGGTCTGGGGGGCTGTTGCTATATTTTAGATGTTGCAAAAAAATGTAGTTTTCATTGGTGATAGACAATGGCCTAATTCTGTCCTGAATGCTTTGTTTGTAGTTTTCCTTTGCACCTGTAAGATGTTTTTACAGAACTCTCTTTCTCTCTCTCCCTCTCTCTGCCTGTCTCTCTAAGCCCCCCCTCCTCCTTCCCCCGTGCCACCCAGATCACAGCCCTCTTGCTTTCATACTTAATCAAAACAAAAACAAAAGCACATTTCTCATTTTGCCCTCTCCAATGATTTCTGAAGCCTGTGCAGGCAGTTTGAATAATTTCCTGCTCAATCCTTCTGTATGCTTTAATCAATATTCAAAAGCACCCCTGACTTGTCAAGGGCTCCAGCATCAGAGTGTCCCTCTCGGCGATTTATTCTCCTGCTCTCCTCTGTGGTAATGGAGCCTCAGATTGTTTCAGACGCATGGAGCTCTCTGGATTTAATTAAAGACGTGCTCCATCATCAGGCCCGTTATTGGTAACTGTTAAATGTGCTTTTGGGAAACTTATTTAAATCCTGCACATAAGATTATGACCCGTAATGCGTTTGCATTTACTTCAAAGTGCAGTTGGGACCTGTCCTCGCTCCATCTTCCTCAATATAGAGACAAGAATGTTACCATGCATTAGATTCAAATTTTTAAGTTTACTTTCAAAATGTAAGTGCTGACATGTTTAAGCACTTTTTGATATTCTCTCATTTATGAAATACATGTGAATCAATATGTGTTCCCATCATACAGATCTTACACAAACACCTAATGCTGTTTTCCCCCAGCATGAAATTAATGAGTGAAAGGTCACAGTGCCCCCTAGTGGTTGAGGTGGGTGGTGGCATTATGCTGAGTTTGGAGTTGTTAATTTCTAGTTTCTGTATATGCATTATCTCCTTTCTCTGTCTCTGTTCTCACCCCACCCAGATGTGTCTGCCTGTCCAAGGGGGAGTCTATCTGTTCTACATTGGCCAACAGCAGCTCTTGCATGGTAGGGGCTGGGTAGGTCTGGAATCAGCACAGCATTAAGCTGCTTAAAAGGTTGGATTTACTCCAATTAATATGCAAAATCCAACCCAAACCCTGATGCAATTTCATTCATTGGTTTAGTAACCACTGACAAAAATGTTGTAGTTGCTGACACAATTAATAACCTGAAGCTTTCTTTCAGAAGGAATCATTTCCATTTAACAATTTTAAAATAACACAAAAAGTTTAAAAATTCTAAAAATTGTCAAAATTGTGGCATTGGTCCAGACAAGATAAAACTCCAATACTTTGTGTTGCTGTGAATGTAGGCATTCCCCTCAATGTAAACAGTGCCCCCATCCTTCCCCTACAAATCCTGTTCAACTATTCCACACATTAAAGACTTCCTAGTATCAGTGTGAAACTTGAGCATGGCATATCTTCTGTAGTCCACTTTATTAATCCCATTTTAAACAATAAAATTCACAAACTCTCTCAGAATCTACTCATCTACTCTTGGTGAGGCTAGTCTCTTTTCATAAAATGCATTTGTAGTGGTGTAATGGTAAGGAGCAGCGGTGTGGTTCAATGGTAAGGTGTCAGTTCAGTTCCCCTGCTGTTGTACCCTTGGGCAAGGTACCTGCCCTGACATGCCTCAGTAAACATACAGCTGTATGAACGGATAACATGTAAGAACAAATGTAAGTGATGTAATCTGCACTGGTAAGATGCACGTCAGCCAAGATAATTTAATGTTAAATTTTATTTGCCTGGTCTCTGCAGAATTCTATTGACATTTTCTTTAATCCAAATAATTTTCTTCACCCCCAAATTTGGTCAGCTAAAGTATTTTGCTCCTAATGTTCTTAATAATACCATTTATCTGAATAGGGAACAGCAGACAACCCTCTGAGGGACTCAGATGGGATCCCTCTTGTTGTTTCTTTTATAATTTTGCATTTGCTGTGATTTTATCCATTCTTTTTGATAATAATCATAATGCTGATGACAATAACAATGATGATATCAGAGAACCCAGAGGAGAGTTTAACTGAGACCAGAGATTAACTCAGAGCAGAGTTTAAGGCGGTGCAGAGATTAACACAAAAAAGAGATTATCCCAGAGCAGTTTCACTCAGAGCACAGAATAGGCTCAGTCACAAGTTTTTCTTCATGATGGGTGCTTCCTGATTCGGACTGGTTCAGCCTTTCCTGCCTGTATCTGTCCCGCTGGCCTTATTGGGTGGACTGCTCCCAGCTTTCTCTCTCTGTGGAGAGGGTAAGAACCAAAATTTCAATAAGGGGGTGGGGGTGGGCACATATGGTTCAGAAAGAAGGCTTTTAAAGCAGGGAAACAGTTTGATGTAGTAATAAAAAAACAGGGTTTTGTAACTCAAATGTTGCCGGCTCAATTCTCCACTGGAGCACTGCTGTTGCACCCCTGGGCAAAGTACTTTACCCACAATGGCCTTAGTAATTATCCAGCTGTATGAACCGATAACATACAAGAATTGTAGCTTATGTAAGTCACTCTGGATAAGAACATCTGCTGACATTTACATTAATACATACAGGTATGACTAATGTAAATGTCAACTGTAAGTACCAGCCTAGCCCCATCACTTTGTCATATGTTGCCATTTTGCATCATAATTAAACTATGTGACTCAAATTGATTGTCTTCATTTGGGAAATGACACCATATGCAAGGACAGTTTATTCTTTTTATTTTCATTTATGGAAAAATCTGTTTAAAAATAAATAAATAAATAAATACAATATCAAAAACAAATGAAAAGTCATTCATATTCACACAACTGGACAAAACTGTGTGATTGTTGCCCAATTTCTCCATGTGTGGCCACTGTGTTAGACAGTGATTGAATGGAACAGACAGCAAAGGTACAATGAGGTTCCTGTCTATCTTGGACATAATTTTCTCTCTGGTGAAGCTCACAAAAAGCACTGTGCCTGCAATACATTTATTGTTATGAAATAGTACCAATGCCATTAAATATAAGGTTTGCTCCACAAGTAGGACAGAGGGAGCAAAAACAATTTGATACAACCTCTTCCTGAATTTCTTTTTCTTCCAGAACAAAAATATTTTAAATATATTAGGATTGTGTAGTATATGTATGGTATATAAGAATGTGTTTAAGATTGTTTTCTGCATCCTGGGTACTTTGCTTTTAGTGACTTCAGTTTTATCCAGAAAATTTATTTCACAGCAACCTGGCTCACTGCAGCCAGAGTTAGCTATTAATCATGGTCATAGGTCATCATTTACCATGGGAACAGCTCACTCCCATAATTTCTGTTCCCACGGGGACTTTGTGTAGTGCATGCTGCGTATTTTAACTTTGCACTGTATGTTCTCGGGTATGACTGCCCTGAGCGGTGTGCTCTGCTCCATCTCTCTATGTAGTTTTAAGCTGGTACACAAGAGGCATCTTGGGTTTGTGAAAACCTTGGACGAGATCATGTAGGTTCCAATGGTCATCAGTATGCAGTTCTGTGAAATCGGTCAGGATTATTAAAAATGCAAGATATGGGTATCACTTCAAGAAGGAGTTAACAAATTGCTTCAAAACATTTGCAATTTGCAACAACTGGTTTGTCTTTTCCTGAAACATGTTCCTAGTTTATGATAGGATACATCCACTGTTAGTGACTCCCCTCCCATGCAGGGCTTTTGATGTTGCCATAGAGATTAAATTCAAAGCCTCAAAATGTTTAATGTTTAAAAAGGAAAATAAGAGGAAAAATGAAATTGTTTCTGCATTTTTCTCCAGCTTTCAAGTGTTCACGTTCAACTGCAGAGTCTTTGACATTCATTCTTTGTTATTTTCACTTAATGTGCGACTTCAGTGGGTGACCCTGCCATCTCCCAGCACAACGGCAGGATAATGCTCTCTTAATGACTCCATTACAGCCAGAACTCTGCTCTGTAATTGTAGCCCTTAATATTCTGCTCCTGTCGCTAGGTGATAAATAACAGACACTGTGACATTTAGGATTTAATAGTGATTTATGTGGTGTCTTCCACTGTCACTAATATTTGATATTTGAGCCATTGGATTTTACAAATCCAATATAACAAACATAGCAAATGTTTTCCACGTGTTGTGACCAGCACAGAATGCTAAAATAAGGGTTTGCTGTATGGACACAAAATGTAAATCCCATGTAAATTGAAAGTTCATATCTCTAGATGTCCCAAAAACTGCATCAGTTTCAGTTTCAATACTCAGCAACTCTACAGTATAATGCTGTACTTTCATCACATTTTTCCACCAAAAGGCATTTCATATGGCCTGTGGAGGGAGGGCAGATGTAACTCATCTACTCCAACCTAGGAGAGCAGCATGGTACAGCAGTAAGGGGTTGGAGTTAATTACACATGAGGGTCTAGTCCCATTAAGCACTATATAATAACATTGACGTCTGTCCTGAATTGCCTCTGTAAATCTCCTGCTGAATGAATGCCAGGTGTAGAGTAATAAACACTACGTTTTCCATAAGGGCGTGGGTTATGTCAGCGTTTTTTAACCCTGGTTCTTGGGCTCATTTAACAGCTCGATCAAATCACTGAGAATGCTCTGCTGGCAATGCCCACAGAGTCTACTCCCAGGATCAGGGGTCGAGAATATGGTGCCATGGCAAGCACAACCTTGCTGATGAAATTGGTAGACAGTGCCCTCTGGTGGTAGGCATTGGATATGACCAGGCAATGTGGAGCAGGAAGGGGTAAACAGCAGTGCCATCCTTAAGTCATCAATTCCTTGCATGTCATAAAGCAGACACACCCTTAATGCAACTGGCAAGGATCCACGTGCTGACAGGAGAAAACACTGAACATTTCAAAGCTCATAGCTTACATAAACTCTCCCCACAGACATGTATTTGAGACATGCATTAGTCTGAATTAAAGAAAAGCCCAGTGTCCAGTCCAGCTAACAGCTTTCCACAGAAGGAGGTTCCCATCAAACCAGATCCTTCCAATGCAATCCAGGAATCGAAATGAAAGATTAAGAAATCCACTAGATCATTAGATTAGTCACCAGTAACAGCAAAATACATCATTGGTGTACTGTAAATGCTTCATTTACAATGGAAAGAAAATCTTTTTTTACATACAAATAGACATGATGTAAAATGACAGGTTGAAAAATACAGTTCTTAAATAAATAAATAGTGATCCATAAAGAGGAGAAGAAATTTCCTCTTATACTATTGGCAGTGTTATAAGCACACTCCAAAGTGTAATTTTATGCAGGATGTTCTTGCATGACATTAGCGCATTCTTAAGAACATGCTTAGACTGTCTGTAAATATGGGCCCTGACTTCATCAGTACCTGCTTCACTTAGACATGTGCTGTGCCTTGCAGGTACAGTGCACCTGCAGTGTATGAAAAGAGGGGGGACAGTGATGACAGGTATGATTTTCCTCTCCATTCTGTATGACATTCATTTCAGAGCTGCTGCTCCATTATGCCTTTCAGGGTTCACAACCTCTCCAAACATTCATTTCAGAGCTTGTGCTCCACTATGCATTTCAGGGTTCACAACCTCTCCAAACATTTATTTCAAAGCTCCTTGAAGATGGGAAAATGTCTGCAGGTCCAACAAAACTTTGCACAGGTGCCCAAAAGAAAAGATATTCTCAAAAAATAAATATATACAGGCATATTAAGGAAAGAAATTCCTGTCTGAAATTCATGTACCACTCTATACAGGTTTATACACTTGATTTTGTGCTACTTGATGATATTGTCATTATACCTACACTTTGCATATTGATATAGTGTTGTGTGAACTTGTATACTTGGATACCTTGACAGATCTACACTTGCCACTTCCCTACATTTGCTTCTCTACTGGTGGTGCACAGGTGAGGTTTGCCTCTTCCTCTAGGTAATGTATCTGTACACATTACCAGCTAATTGAAAGAGATTTGCAATGACCACAGTGTGCAGACGTCTGATTTCTTTTCACTAGAGCTCCTTAAAGCTACAGCCGTACTAGAGAAGCACAGTGGTGTGGCTGTTAGGGAGGGTAGAGTTTTGCAGGCTAGAGTCTGAGGTGGAACGTTGCAGTTGTACCCTTGAGCAAAGCACTGAATGCAAATCCCTTCTGTCAATATCAAGATGTGTAAATGGGTAATATGTCAATTGTAAATATTCCCAATGGGTAAAAGGTAGAGGAGATAAAACTGACAATCTCTCCAACAGCGTACAGTAACAAATGTTGTTGCCTGGGCTATGCAAGAGGAATGTCTGGAATGCAAAAAGCTCCTTACTGAATGAGCCTGAGCACATTTGGTGCAGCTGTTAAAAGGGGACATTCTGAGGCTGAATATCCATGTCGGCAATGTGAACCCACAGTACATAGAGACATGCCCACACTGTGTCCATATCACTGATATTGGTCATTATAGAGATCTGTGATTGCAACAAAGACTGATCTCAGTACAATGACAGTGGAAATCACATGAAAGAGCAGTTACCTGTTACCTGTGGAAGGCTCGTTTTCTACAAAAGCTGGAGAGCAGGCTGACGAACCACTGTTCCACAGAAATAATGTTTTTAAATATGTATTTCTCATGAGAGACATTATTCTCCTTAATTTCATTCTGCACTTGGTAGCTAGTATGTATATTTTAAGATGGTAATATTTTCTAAAAAATGCTCCCTGAGGCAAACTTTCACAGCTCTACCGATAAACCAGTAAGGGCTTTAGTTTAATACATTTAAACTCTTTCCCAGTGATTATGACACATATTAACCAGTGTGCATACTGACCTCACACTCCACAACAGTAGTGACTATGTCCAGTGTGCCTGTGGTGCTCTGTGTGTTCGATACTTGGAACAAACATGCGTTTCCAACATAGAGATATTTACACAACATAGCCACTGGGTTGCATGCTGTATGTACAACCCAGTGGCTATGTTGTGATCTGACGCAGACCGTTCTGAGGAAGAATTATTTCGTATATGCATAGTGCATGTACGAAATAATTCCTCCTCAGAACCCTAAACTGTAGAAGTTCAGGAACTGGGTGGAAGATGGTTGATTTCTAAATGCACAAGTGAGAATCTGGCATGTGATTGCTTGCTGGTCCTGTCAATCAGTACAAAGTACTGCTGTCGTGACGTACTATGATGCAAGAAGTGAGAAACTGTAAAAACTTGTTCCAAGATGGCGGTATTAATGACAGTCAGCATAGCTAATGTAGAGCAGTGAATAACACTGGAGGTGTTTAAGACGAGCATTGTTCGTTCTACTCCATATCGTTGTACTACATATCATATACTTTTTAAAACTGTCCTGGCTCGAGGTCGGTGGGTATGTTTACGGGCAGCTTGCTACATTGGACTACAAAGTGGTTAGGCGTTGTTGTGGTAGCTGGACACCTCTCTGTGTAAGGAAGAAATACAACGATTAACCCTTGTTGTGAAAAGTTACTTTGTGCTTAAATTAAAGCGGTCGGTTTTGGAAACAAACGGATGAGTGCTCTTACCTCGAAATTATCTTACTTAGACAGTGTAAGGCCGATAGTATAACTACCTGAAGTTTATTTTTAGGTAGGTCTTAGTAGCTGTAGCCATACTGTACGAGATTTGCGTTTGCGTTCCACGTGTAGTTTTGTTACTGTTTGTGAAGAAATGATCGAGAATCAGATACATAATTATTCAGCACAACTCATGCCTAATATTTAACCTGGCTCGGCAGCTAACTTTCAACCAAGTTTTGTGTCACACTGCGAGTTGGAATTAAATGAAATTATGTGAAGGTCAGCGCAAAGATGACTGCTAAGCGATATGAAATACAAGCTCGTGCAGAGTAATGATATGAGGAAGTCTTCATAATGCTCCGGTACTGAACACATCAGATTGACCATGGACTGCCAAAGTGGCTTGAAAGAAAATGCCGTGACATTACAGTTTTTGGCTAATTGTCCTCGTTAGGATTTTACAAGCGTTATTTGTATGTTTGAATATGTCGAAAGTATGAGATGGCATCACAGTTTGGTTCCCCTAGCCTTGTCCTGTGTCGTGGAATCTCACCTTCTAGAAAGAAACTTCAGTGATGAAACAGGCAGAGTGCAGTGAGACAATTCCGTGTTTATTCTGAAAGCCCCCAGGGGAAAAGTAATCCAACAACTCGTATAGAGAAGTCAGAGCAATTCCAACTTTCAGTAGTGTACATCACAATTTTTATGCGGTGATAAGGCGTGCAACTCTCAAATAGGCGCATACGTCATTTCTAGGAAGTATCCAGGCAGAACAGTTACAATTGTGTTTTGAAATATTCTGTTGTTAGCAGTTAATTAAAAATGAAAAACTCCCTAAAAAAGACATTCTTTTAAACTTGAGCCAGGTGAAACCATACCTATTGCTGAACGGGCATGGCCTGTGTGCTTCCTTGTACCCACACAGGACAGAAACCAGTAAAGGCCGTGAAGCAGATGATCTGCTCCGCTCAGGAAAGATACAACATCCTTAACATTTCAGGAGAGTACACAGAGGGCTTTATGAAGAATAACACCTTTGTGTATAAGTTTTATACATGCAGATGGAAACAAAGAGTACAAAATGATCACACAGAAGGCACTCAGCTCTCACACTGTTATGTTCAAAGAAGGCATGGATTTTGATTGTTAGCATGCTTTCTCCGGTGCCACAGGTTTACGTAAAATGAGCACGAGGAGACGAATGATATTCATGTATTTGAGAAGGAAATGAGATAGAACGCCCACGCTGAGAGGCCACATCTTCGAGTGATTTTCACATAGATTTCACAATCACCCGGTTACTTCACTGATTCTTTAGCCTGTCCGTTTGCCATGGCGGATTTTGTTGTGCCGCGACACAGCGCGGTAATGGAGCGGCTGCGTCGGCGGCTCGCACTCATCAGGCGGCACCACAGCAGCTGCGAGAGCCGCTTCAACAGTACGGCGACAGAGCGGCTGGAAGTGGAGCGGCAGCAAACTCTCGCTTTACACCAGCGCTGTTTGCAAACCAAGGCCAAACGGGTGAGCAAGCACAGGCAGCCGCTGCCGGGGTCCGTCCAGGTAGTGCAGAGAGGAGGCGGATCCGGGGGCAGTAACTCCGACCTCCCGGACAGCGGAGCTGGAGAGAGCAGAAACAGCACTCTGATAGCGGTAAGTGCCCCTTTAAACATTGTTCGGTGAGCATTAACTTATTTTACTGGGCGGTCACGTGAAATAAGATGGTGTGAAAAACTGAGTAGATTTGCAGGAGACCCCTCAATGTCATGTCAGCACTTGCTGTTTGTTGCTGTTTTAAATATTACTTCCATTTTAATTTAGTATTTATATAGTTTTGTAAGAGAGCTTTATTGTCATTGTAGAGGACAACGAGATTACAGTTACTCCCCGGTATCAGTGCTGTGACAACATATAGTAAGAATTAAAGGCAACAAGAATAAATACAAAAAAAAAATACAAGATGTGTGATGTAGAATATGAGAGTAGTATGGAACATAAATAAATAGTAACAGTAGAAAGTGTCTGTGCAGTGACAGAAAGTACTATTGTATAACATTATACTGTATTAAAGTGCGGTGTGCATAGTCCATATTATTGCATAAGAGGAAGATTTGCATTGCATCGCATATAATACTGACATTATTGCACATGTCCATCGTTGCTGTCTCTTCTATGGGAGGTGGAGTGGAGTGGGGGGATGTGTTGAGCTGCATTACAGCTCTGGGGAAAAAGCTGTTCCTCAGTCTGGTTATGTGAGCTGAGATACATCTGAACCTCCTGCCAGATGGGAGGAGATTGAACAGGTGGTTGCTGGGGTGAGTCAAGTCCCTGATAATGTTGTGTGCCCATCGCAGACAGCGTGAGCTGTAGATGGTCCCAATATCTGCGACTTGTGTCCCTATGATGTCCTGTGCAATCCTAATTACACGTTATAGTGTTTTCTGGTCATTTCTGTTGGAACTGGCATACCATACAGTTACACAGTATGTCAGTATGCTTTCTATGGCACACCAGTAAAAGTTCACCAGTAGGTTCTGGGGCAGATTTGCTCTCTTCAGTTTCCTGAGGTAGTACAGGCGCTGCTGTGCTTTCCCTACTATCGCAGAGGTGTTGTTGGTCCAAGAGAGGTCCTCCGTTATCCTTACGCCCAGGAACTTAAAACTGGAGACTCTCTCCACAGCTTCTCCATTTATGGTTAGTGGTGCCTGTTCATTCCTCCAGGTTTTCCTGAAGTCAATGATCAATTCTTTGGTCTTCTTGATATTGAGTGAGAGGTTGTTGTCGCACCACCCCACCAGGTTCTGCACCTCCTCTCTGTAGGCTGATTCATTGTTGTTTGAGATGAACCCAGTCACCGTGGTGTCATCTGCAAACTTGATGATGGTGTTGGATGCATGAGCAGGTGTGCATGGGTGAAGAGGGCATAGAGGAGTGGGCTCAGTACACATCCTTGGGGTACTCCAGTGTTTAGGATCATGGTGGATGATGAGTACTTGCCTAGTCTGACTGTCTGGGGGCGGTTTGTTAGGAAGTCCAGGATCCAGTTGCAAACTGGTGTACTGAGACCCAGATTGTGCAGTTTGGAATGCAGTTTATTGGGAATTATGGTGTTAAATGCGGAGCTGTAGTCGATTAAAAAGCAGTCTGGCGTAGGTGTCCTTGTGTTCCAGGTGGTCCAGCACGGTGTGGATGGTAATGGAGATGGCATCCTCAGTTGACCTGTTTGCCTTGTAGGCAAACTGGTGCTGGTCCAGGGTAGCGGGGATGACACTCCTGATATGGGTCATCACGAGTCGCTCCAGGCACTTTGCGACTACGGGGGTGAGAGTGACAGGCCTGTAGTCGTTCAGGTTTGTCACTGCTGACTGCTTGGGTATCGGGATTATGGTGGATGTTTTGAAGCATTTGGGGACCATAGCAAGGGACAGAGAGAGGTTAAAGATGTCAGCGAGGACCTCTGCCAGCTGATCGGCGCAGTCTCTGAGGACCCTCCCAGGGACACCGTCTGTTCCAGCTGCTCTGTGCGCGTTGACACTGCGGAGGGTCCACCTCACTTTTTGTGTGCTCAGCATCGGTGCTGTCTCTCCATCGAATGGCAGGGCCTTCACCACTGGTGCTTTGTTGTCCCTGTCGAACCGAGCAAAGAAGCTGTTGATCTCCTCTGCCAGTGCAGCATTGCTGGATGGAGGGCAGGTGTTCTTCCCTTTATAGGCTGTAATGGACCGGATTCCTTCCCACATGTGTCGGGGGTTGGTGGTGTTACTGAAGTGTTCCTCAATCTGTTGTCTGTATCTGTGCTTGGCAGTCTTGAAGCCCCTCTTGAGGTTTGACCTGGCTTCACTATATGCTGCAGTGTCACCGGATCTAAATGCGGCATCCCGTGCTTTAAGCAGCTTCTGGACCTCGCTGTTCATCCACGGCTTCTGGTTTGGGAATATTCGGATGTTTTTAGTGATGGTCACCTGGTCTATGCAGTATTTTATGCAAGACATCACCGTGAAGGCATATTCCTCCAAGTCAAATCTTGAGTCATGCCTGGTTTGGTGTGCAAACTGGCTCTGGTCTGTACACTCAAAACAGTCCTGCGATTGTGAGACAGATCCCTCAGGCCATGCCTGTATTGATCTGAAGGTTGGTTTTGTCTTCTTTATTAATGGCCTGTAAGCTGGGGTCAGGAACAGAGACAGATGGTCAGATGTGCCCTGTATGTGCCTGTGATATTGGTATAAACCTGGTGCAATGTGTTGCTGCCCCTGGTGGGGCATTTCACATTTTGGCTGAATTTTGGAAGGACTGACTTTAGATTGCTGTGGTTGAAGTCTCCAGCGACAATGAATACCCCATTGGGGTGATCCGATTACTGTTTACTGATGACGTCATGCAGTTGTGCTAGCGCTTGTTTAGCATTAGCCTGTGGAGGAATGTAGACCGCCAGAATGTAAACAACGGTGAATTCCCTCGGTAGATGGAATGGCCTGCACTTCAGCATGAGATATTCTACCTCGGGAGAGCAGTGTCTGTCAGTGATGGTAGTGTTCGTGCACCAAGCATTGTTCAGGAAGACGCAATGGCCACTGCCTAGTTTCTTACCGGAATCCTCCTTTCTGTCGGCCCGGTAGACCGTGTGATCTGCTAGCTCAATAGCCGCGTTGGGAATGTTGTCATCCACTAATATGAAATTACTGTTCACGCTGATGATTGTTAATATGCATAAACAGATGACATGTTTGTGTATTAATAATTACATTCTGACATATAAATCCAGTGTTGATATTGTCCTTTGTCATCACCAACAGTGATGACAGAGAGACCAGCACCTCGGTGTTCCTGTTCTTTTGCCCCCTGCAGTGTCTCATTGTCTTTGATCAGTGTGTCAGAAGAATTTAACATTTCATGCTGCTCTGTTTAATGCACTTTCCATTTGCCCATTGGAAGTTGTTCTAGATAAGAACATCTGCTAAAAGACAGAATGGAAATGTAAATGCAACTTTTCCAGAAAGCATGTATATGGAGTTGTACGCATTGTACAGGTTGTGCTTTTAACAGCTGCTGTGATTATTACAGTTGTTAGTACCAGATTATCCCTATGCTGACTGTGATCCCTGTGTTCCACAGCTACAGGAGACTGTGAAGAGAAAACTAGAGAGTGCCGTATCTCTTCTGAATGGAGACCAGCCCAATGCTGTCAGGAATGGATTTTCTCTCCCCCAGAAGCCATGTGTGGAGGATGACACGGATGCAAAAGTGAAGGGGGGCTCCACTGCACTGGCACCTCCCCTGTCCCCTCTGGATAGCAAGCACATGTGGCCCCGGGACACATCTGCATCCCATGGGGACTCTTCCCTGGTCCCAGATGAGAATGGCAGCAAGGAACACTGGGAAACTGGTCTTAATATGACCCAGGATCTGAAGCAGGAGCCAGTAGAAGATATCCTACCCTGCATGCTGCCCTCTGGTGGCTGTATGATGAACAACAACCTGCTCCCTGACCTCAACTTGAATGAGCAGGAGTGGAAGGAGTTGATGGAGGAGCTGGACGACATGGACATTTTCAGTGAGGGGTTTGAGGACCGCAAGGACCCCGAGCTCTCCGCCCACAACCCCCAGGCTCCCCTGCCCACAGATCCCCTCAGCGTCAAGGGGGACATCCATCCAAGCTGGGCCACTGTAGACCAGGAGCCCTTGGCCAACTGTGCTCAGACAAAGGCCACTTCCTGCAGACCCCCTTTGAACATCAGTGCTGGCCCTACTGACCCCCCAAAGCATGGCCCTAAGCCCTGCCCTCCACCCCACCCCCAGTCCCTGCCTCAGCAGCTTGCTCCGGAAGAACAGCAGAATCCGCAGTTGATGCAGCGTCGCGAGCAGCCTGGTAAACCCCATACGCATGCCCTACAGCCTTCATGGCCGCAGACGACCTCCACCCAAAATACACTGGGTGGGGCCTACAGCCCGGATCAGCCCGCTGAACCCTCCTCATACCTGCAGGACTTCCCCATTACAAATCAGCCGCCTGCATCTGTCCAGCCAAGCAGCGGCTCTTCAAAAGGGGGTGCCAGCAAGGCCCTCCCCGACAGCGGCCACTCCAGCCTGCCAAGCCATCCCGCGGGGGTCAGTGTAGGCCCTGCACTGGACTACAGAAATACCAAACCCCTGTGCCACTATGAGCAGGCCCCAGCACCACAGAGACCTCCCCTTGAACAGAGGGAGGCCCTCCTATACCTGCTCCAACAGCAGTCAAGGAGGCAGGGAGAGAGGCTGCCATTCCCTCCGCACCTGCCTCACCCCAGGTGAGTGTCCATTCCCCCAACCCCCCCCCCAACTCCGCTTCTGTAGGAGAAAACTCTGTCTTGTCCCCCCTCTTCTACTCCACTTATAAAATCAATGCCAGTTAATAAATCACAGTGGGTTCAAAAATTAGGCAGATGGGACACGACACTACACAATAATGACAGAGGCCAAAAACTTTTATTGCAGATCTGCAGGAGGCAGTCTCATAGATGCACACTCGGCAGCATCAGGGAGAGTATCTCAAAAATGATATGACACTAGGCAGTCTTTTGTATAGCACTGAACAAAGAGCCCCAATGTTTGCACCCCACCCCCCCTCACAGAGTCCAATTCTTTTTATCTGGACAGTGTCCGGACAATGACTTATTCCCATTTTCCTCCCCAACAACAGGCCTTACTTTGTAACTTACGGCACACATGTAGAATTGTTTTCTTCTCTACTCCCACTCGGTTCTATTTCGAGATATCTCACAGCTGCATACCTTCGCACAGTCTCCTGTACACTTCTGACCCTTCTTTTTTAGTTTCTGCTCACATGCATGCAAAGTATAATAGGATGTATATATATTGTTTGTTTAAGGCTAATATATTGGATTGTCTGGTTTCCTTATACACTTCCAGACCTCCACATGCATAGTAGAGATAGAGTAAATGGCTGATATATCAATAACTTCAGTTAATATGTCAATAACTGTGGTTAATATAACAGTAATCATGGTTAATATGATAATAACTGTGATAAGTGTATAAAAAGCATTAAAAGGGGGCAAATTACCTCAACACTCCCCATCCTGCCAGCCACCCCACCCCCTACACAGACATCCAACACTACTGCCTGTCCGCCACCCCACATTACAGTCTGATCTGATTGGCTAAGCCAGTGTAAGTGGAAGAGACTATGTCTCATTGGTGAATCAGGCAGGTTATTGGTTGGAATATTGTTTGAAAATGATTGCTTATATCATTGCTTTGTAATGAATTGGGCTAATTTGATATTTCCAAGGATTATTCTAGCTCCAGGATTAACTACAATTTTGCATCAGTTTGAAAGTGATATATGTGATTTGCACATTTTATTTTGCTAAAGTGAACAGTATATTGGTATAGTGTGGCTGTACAGTGTGGCAGAACAGTGCTGTTATGTAACACCAATCACTTCAGCAGGAGCAGAGTTCGACCCTGCCCACACCTCCCGTCTCAGGTCAGCCCTCCATCTCCACCATGGCAGGTAACCATACCGACAGGGTCCACCTAAAGCCACCACAGAATCAGGTAATGGAGAGATTCCTAATCGGCCAAAGGCAAAAGCTCCTCATGCAACAGGTAAGCTTTGTGTGGGACTCTACTGTAGATGGAGCTTTTTTATCTGTGAGTGTAGGTGATGAAATTGTAGACTTTATTTTGAATTGTTTCTCGAAGGAGAAGCAGCAGGAGCAGCAGCTACAGAGACACCTGACTCGCCAACCTCCTCCATACCAGAGCCAACAGACCCCTCAAAACCCTCTTAACCACTTTACAGGTGACCATGTGACCCTTTTATACTTTTCAACCTTTACACTTATACAATTTTACACTTATCCCTACCTCACTCTTGTCAACCTTTACACTGATCCCCGCTTCATACTAATAATTCTTTTACACTTATTCCCACTGTACACTAATCACTCTCTTACACTAATCCCTGCTACACACTCTTCTCCTGTACACTAATCCCTGCTGCACACTAATCACTCCTTTACACCAATTCCTGCTACAACTCTTCACTCGTTTACACTAATTCCTGCTACATACTCATCACTATTTTTACACTAATCACTACTACACTGTCATGATCTTGTTAAACTCATCACTGCTGTACACTCATCTCCTCATGTTCCCTGTCCCCTCTGTAGGTTCCTGCCAGGGCATGGCACCTATGGGCAGGCCTGAAGGTTTGGCCACAGGGGGGCAGCGCATGTTCTCTCAGACACAAAGCATGATGGAAATGGGGGTGGGGCAGACACTAGGGCATGTGCCAAGCCATGCAGATATGGTACTTCAGTCCTGCAACAGACTGGGCCCGGGCCTTCACACAGTGCGATCTCAGTCCTCACAGCCACACCCAGTCAGCTCCACGCCCTTGCAGTGTCCCCCGGTAAGCTCTGCGCCTTTGCAAAGGCCCCTCGTTGGCTCGGCTCCCCAGCAGAGGCTCCCTGCTGGCCCCGCCCCCCTGCAGAGGCTCCCCGCTGGCCCCGCCCCCCTGCACAGGCCCCCTGCTGGCCCCGCCCCCCTGCAGCAGCACTTCAATGGCAGCATGGCGGCTGCCTTCAGACAGAATCAGTTGGTTCCGCCACAGCACCCGTGCCAGCCATGGAAGCAGAGCATGCAGGTGTTGCCTGGAGAAGGAGGCCTTCCGGGACTCAGCAATAATAACCCTGTCTTCCACAAGCAGACTCACCTGTTCAAAGTGCCCAACAGCACCCCCTGCACCCAGCCTGCCATCAACAGCAGCCAGCACCTGGCCACCAAGAACTCTGCCCATATTATGTCCTCACCCACTCAGCACAGAGCAAGGCCGCTCTCGCCTCTCCAACCCCCCCTGTCCCAGCAGCCATCACAGAACCAGCCAGGTGACTTCACCCATTTCACTCATGGCCAGAGCAAAGAGGTAGACAGCTGTCCCATCCTGCAATGTAACCAGGGCTATCAGGTAAGCAGGACAGCCAATCGGGACCTTTCGTTTGAATACAGCAGCCAATCCGGGGGCAGGTTACCCAGCTTTCCTGAGGAGAATGATTTCATGGACTCACTGCTGAAGAGCCAGATGACGAGGAGTGGCTGGACAATCTGGACGAGTTGCTAGCTAGCCACCAATGAGTGCCTCAAGATTCCAGCCAATCACCTCAGACTGCAAGGAAATGTAAGCCAATTGTAACTGAGTGTTAGCAGGCACCGGCTAATGATTGCTGAGTGAGTCACATAACTGGCCTATCAGCAGTCAGATGAAAGATTTGTTACTGCAGATGAATGCAGAGTACATGAATGGAGGACCAAGCCCCATCATATAAGATTTCTTGGGATGGTGCAGTGATGATGAATGTTTTTACTGCTGTGGATGGTATGGTTCTGTTACGTATCACTGTCACCTTTGAAGGAGAGCTTTTCCACCTTGTGTCCACACCATTCAAACACAGACTCACATTCACACCATTCACAAACACATGTACAAAGACATACACATACACATATCCACACCATACACATGGCCTGTGACTTGTGCTGAAAAGTTATCTCTGCAGAATGGTGATTGGCAGAATCTACCCAGTCTTTTTGTAGCTGATTGGATTGTTCTTTCCTCCTTCACCTATGTGACTGTGACTGGCTCATGTTCCTGGTTATTACACTGTGATTTGCTTTTTTCCAGGACTACTAGGCTCATCAGCTGGCTCTTTCTCCTGGCCTATGTACTGTGACTGGCTCTTTTCTTGGACTGATAGGCTGTAATTGGCTGTAATATCCTGTGCATATGCATCAGTTCTGCCATTTTCTTCTTCAGAAGGGCAGTGTGGCATCACCTCTTCAGACCCTCACTGTCCTTGTGAGCCGGCAGTGTGCAATTCGCCTGCCTGGGGTGCAGCAGTGGCACTGTGGGCAGAGGGAGGTTGGGGGGTCTGGCTGCGATTAATGCTGTCTCTCTCAATAGGCATCCAATCTAATGCCTCATATAAACCACATGGCTATGAGGTAAACTACCAGCAATGCACCTGAAACCTGCCTCTGCACATCTTGGTACTGTGCTATACAAAGATGCAAGTGTGCATTACACTATTAAAGAAAATTGGCCTTTTAGAGGTGAGGAAAGAGGTGAACAAAATGGGACATGGGATTATAATAGTATTCTGTGCACAGGTGGGGTACACATAAGTAGGATAGGATAGCCGGGGTAGATAACAGTGGGATAGGGGAAGGTGGGGTAGATACAGGTGGGGTAGAATAGCTGGGGTAGAGGCGGGTTGGTAAGGTATCTGATTGTTAGACACTGCTCCAGGAAGACCATGTACAAAATAAATACATTTAAAAAGAATACATTTTAAAACCATATAGTGGTCGACTGTCCGTCAAGCCCAACCATGTGAACCGCTGAAAATAAAAGTTCTCTCTCTCACTCATACTCACTCCCTCTGTGTGTGCGTGTGCGTGCGTGCGTGCGTGCGTGCGTGCGCGCGTGTGTGTTTTGATTATCACTCTGTACCTGTGTGTGTGTAGCCTACGTACAATATTCCGTCTCTCCAAGAGCCGCCGGATACCAGAGGAGAGCGACACTTCCTGTCACGACCACCCGCTCATTCGCATTCATGTCAGCCCGGTCACTCTTTCCTTCTCTCCGCGACGATGAGTACACCTACGTAGCTCGTCTCCGTGAGTCCTCTTAAACAGCGAGTCCCTCAGCACTCAGCAATAATAACCCTGTCTTCCACAAGCAGACTCACCTGTTCAAAGTGCCCAACAGCACCCCCTGCACCCAGCCTGCCATCAACAGCAGCCAGCACCTGGCCACCAAGAACTCTGCCCATATTATGTCCTCACCCACTCAGCACAGAGCAAGGCCGCTCTCGCCTCTCCAACCCCCCCTGTCCCAGCAGCCATCACAGAACCAGCCAGGTGACTTCACCCATTTCACTCATGGCCAGAGCAAAGAGGTAGACAGCTGTCCCATCCTGCAGTGTAACCAGGGCTATCAGGTAAGCAGGACAGCCAATCGGGACCTTTCGTTTGAATACAGCAGCCAATCCGGGGGCAGGTTACCCAGCTTTCCTGAGGAGAATGATTTCATGGACTCACTGCTGAAGAGCCAGATGACGCAGGAGTGGCTGGACAATCTGGACGAGTTGCTAGCTAGCCACCAATGAGTGCCTCAAGATTCCAGCCAATCACCTCAGACTGCAAGGAAATGTAAGCCAATTGTAACTGAGTGTTAGCAGGCACCGGCTAATGATTGCTGAGTGAGTCACATAACTGGCCTATCAGCAGTCAGATGAAAGATTTGTTACTGCAGATGAATGCAGAGTACATGAATGGAGGACCAAGCCCCATCATGTTATAAGATTTCTTGGGATGGTGCAGTGATGATGAATGTTTTTACTGCTGTGGATGGTATGGTTCTGTTACGTATCACTGTCACCTTTGAAGGAGAGCTTTTCCACCTTGTGTCCACACCATTCAAACACAGACTCACATTCACACCATTCACAAACACATGTACAAAGACATACACATACACATATCCACACCATACACATGGCCTGTGACTTGTGCTGAAAAGTTATCTCTGCAGAATGGTGATTGGCAGAATCTACCCAGTCTTTTTGTAGCTGATTGGATTGTTCTTTCCTCCTTCACCTATGTGACTGTGACTGGCTCATGTTCCTGGTTATTACACTGTGATTTGCTTTTTTCCAGGACTACTAGGCTCATCAGCTGGCTCTTTCTCCTGGCCTATGTACTGTGACTGGCTCTTTTTCTTGGACTGATAGGCTGTAATTGGCTGTAATATCCTGTGCATATGCATCAGTTCTGCCATTTTCTTCTTCAGAAGGGCAGTGTGGCATCACCTCTTCAGACCCTCACTGTCCTTGTGAGCCGGCAGTGTGCAATTCGCCTGCCTGGGGTGCAGCAGTGGCACTGTGGGCAGAGGGAGGTTGGGGGGTCTGGCTGCGATTAATGCTGTCTCTCTCAATAGGCATCCAATCTAATGCCTCATATAAACCACATGGCTATGAGGTAAACTACCAGCAATGCACCTGAAACCTGCCTCTGCACATCTTGGTACTGTGCTATACAAAGATGCAAGTGTGCATTACACTATTAAAGAAAATTGGCCTTTTAGAGGTGAGGAAAGAGGTGAACAAAATGGGACATGGGATTATAATAGTATTCTGTGCACAGGTGACTGGCAGCCTTAGTTTTTCCCAGGGCCTGTAGCTCTGCCAGGCTAGAATATTACTTAAGTATTACATTGGTTTACTCTGCACATCCAGATTGCACTTTAAACTGGATTTGATGTGTTCTCCCCCTGCTGGTCATTGTTGCCTTAGATTAAGGATGTGTATCAGATCTACCACAGGAAACTTTAAGGGCTCCTGAGCTAAAGGTGATTTGCTCCTGGGAAAGAGTGTGTTTATTCCCACCAGTTTATGCAGTGTTAGATTCTACCACATAGCACAGCACAGGTGTCTTTAAAGGATACACATCTGCTTCCAACAGAGGATGACTGTTTGGAATAACTGCCTATTTATGAACACAGTACATTCAATGCAATAATACTGAGATTTACTTACATCTGTATGTGTGCAGTTGTTCGCAGTTGTTTGTTGATTCTTTTCTGATTCATTAAGTATGCAGTAAACACCATGTGAATGCAAGATGTGCCACACTGATATTCTCAGTGAGTGGGTGGGGTTTGTTTTTGTCAGAGATTGTCAGATTTTTATGTATAATTTATAATATGATTCTATTCCTGCTGTCCAGGAATGATAAGGATTTGTTTTGTTATGTATATTGTTGCACACTGTAAATATTTTGTACTTTTGATAGAGGCGTCTAAAGGACACTAGTAGTATTTTTTTTAAATACAGTGCTGTGGAAATAACCTACATGTGGTGTTATTTTATAGGTGTGTGTGTGTGTGTGTGTGTGTGTGTGTGTGTGTGTGTGTGTGTGTGTGTGTGTGTGTGTGTGTGTGTGTGTCTATATGTGTGTATGTACATGTGCGCACATGTGCATGTGCGCATAAGTTTGGGTGCATGCATGTACACATAGGAGTTTGTGTTTACAGAAGCAGCTTGCACAAGAGGATATCCGCTGTGGCGGTGAGTTTGTCTTTGCTGCCTTGGAGTAGGAAGTCTGCCTCAGGCTAGTTTGTGTTTTCCACACATTCATACAACACACAATCAGGTTACACTAGCTATTCCTTTACAGCCATTTCAGTGTTCAAGCTCAGGGGCAGCTAGTCGTAACAAAGCTTAGACCACATCTACTGCCAATCAAGAAATCAGAATCACAAAATTATGAAAGAAACCAAAAACCACTGTTTGGAACATTGGGACACTGAGACAAAATTAGAAACCAACCTGAACTGCTTTCAGACCCTTAGACAAAGCTACACCTTGGCAGAGTATTCACCATCTGAGACACAAGGCAGGGACAGATCATGATGGGAGTCTGGCCATAGAGAAAGGCAGACATAAGAAAACACGGCTCCCAACAGAAGGCTATGTAGTCACTGTGAAAAAGGTGAGGTAGAAATAAAGACATACTGTATCCTACACTATAATGAATTACAAGCAATTAGGACAAAATACTCACCTGCATTTAAGACAGTAAAAAATGAAGAGAGAGGGAGAGAGAAACACTGCACATTTGGCAGCACATTGTGTGTCCGAGTACCAGAAGTACAGGAAGCATCTGTTAAGTTAGTTTAATAATGTAAATTTTAAATATATGTATTGTGTAAAAAAAATAGTGATAAATAAAATATATAAAATAATACGAAGCAACCCCTGAAGTATGGCTAAACAAGATTACTTGGTTATTGCACCCTCTGCTGTTCAGGTAATGTAAGTACTGAGAGTTCATTTTGGATGTTTTTGGAAGAGATTAGTAGTATAATTAGACTGCAGGTCCATGCAGACCATTGTATTGCGGTAAATCCTTTCAAGATATTGTGTTACACCCCTTTTATATATATATATATATATATATATATATATATATATATATATGTGTGTGTGTGTGTGTGTGTGTGTGTGTGTGTGTGTGTGTGTGAATTTGCTCTGTACGTTATTGCAAAAGGGCCTCTCATGTTTCCTCTGAACAGACTGACTGACTCTTCCTGGGTGCAGCATGCCTACGTGACTGACTGACTCCCCTGTGTACAACATGTCTCGGTGACTGACTGACTCTCCCGTGTGCAGCATGTATCTGACTGACTAACTGTCATGTGTGTAGCATATTTCAGTTTATATCTGAGCACAATGGATCAGCTGAATTAATGAAAGGTGAGGGAGGAAAAAATCACCAATAATGGAGGGATGAGGAGGAGAGCAAGAAGAGGAGAGTTGGCATCCTCTGTCCTGGAGAACTTGAGTGATGTGGTGTGGAGTCCTGTAGCCTTAACACACTGTGCACACATCATAACATGTCCTTTAAGATGCCATGAGGTCACCAGTGTGGCATCCATTTCATGTCCTCATGAGGCAAAAGTAGTTATAAGAATTAGAATAACTTTTACAATGCATTCTGGGTAATAACATACAGGTCTAGCTCAGGCACTCCAGCTGAAGATAACACTCTGCACGGTTAAGACCTCTTCACTAATGTAAAACTGTTACAGTCACTAAAACAGGCCAGCTGGCCTGCTGTCCTGTATAATAGTAATCAACATTAAAAAAAAATCATGATTGATGGGGCCTTTTCATTTTGGTTGATATTAATGCAAAGTATGTTATGTTGTAAATATCTGTGGCTTTTTATTTCAGTTTATTCATTTCTAAAGGTGGTGATGGCCTTGTGTTTAGATGTATTAATATTTAATTATGAGTATAGATCTTCTCACATTATTTTTCTTGTGTGTATGGTGAGCTAATTGTACCTCAGCAGTCCTCAGCCAGCCAGACAATCTGTCTGTGCACTAAGGGAGCACTTACTGTAGGCTGTGTTATCTAGAGAGAAACATTCACTCCAGCTCCACAGACCAGGTGGCAGAGCTTTATTACCTGCTTTTATGGCACCTGTGGGTTTGCGCAATGAGTTAAGATCGTTTCTTCCCACAAACAGATAACTTCCTGTCAATGTTGAACAAATTAAAGTAATGCTATACCCTTTTATGATATTGTTGTTAAATGGCCCTTTTAATGTGATTTTATATGCAACTTTAAAGTGTCAGTACAGCTGATCTTAATGCTTAATGTTGGTGTGCACCTTTTGGAGGGAGAATCGAAGGCATTCATATATACCAACAGCACAGTAGCAACAGTTGCTCCTCTCTGTTTCTCTCTCACTACAAGTGAGGCATTCGAGACAAACAGTTGCCCCTGGCAGATTTTCTGTGAGAGTCTCAGTAACTGCTTTTCCCCTCACCCATGCGTATCCACTGCACCACTAAATGCATTCACTCTTTCTCTGAGTGGATACCAGGTGCCATTTAAAGCCCTCCTGATTAATGTGACCAGCATCACAATTTAATGCATACTTTGCAATTAATGGCCACACAGGTGTATTTAATAAGTTAAATGTGAAGTGTTGAGGTAACTTTAACCATTTTTTATATAAGCTCACTTTAGAGGCAGAAAAAGTAAAAAGTGATGTGTTATTAAATACAAAATGTCTATGTGCACAATGAAGACATGCATCTCTCTCAGACATTGGGGGAACAATGTTTTCAAGGGAGTCATATCCTCATACAATGATAGTTGTAAGTAGAAATGTTTCTTCTAGTAGAATATATTAAAAATACATAATACAATTCATCTTTTTGTGGACTGCAACGATTAATAAAACATGACTAAACAAAACCTCTAGAGAAATACTTTTGGTCATGTCTTGTACGTGTATTTCTTTTCATACGTAACCCATATTAAGTGTTAAGTACAGGTGTAAGGCATGTATTGATGAAAATCTTTTTGATTTGTAGATCTTTGAGGAATTTTCCTTTTACTCTCAGTATGAGGGCTCGAGTGCAGAAGGCTGGGTTAGTTGCTGTTGCGCTGCAGCTCTACTGTGTCCAGTGATCAGAGTGCCTGTATGCACAGCCACACGCCAGACTTCATATCGTCACACACGCCTTTGATGTCAGTGAGAAGAAAAAAAATCAAAGCCCTCAGACAGACGATCTGCTTTGACATGGACAGCACCATCCATTAAGTGAGCATAAGTTATTTGATGGGGTGTGTAAATTAATGTAAGGTGATTAGTTAATGTGATTTATTGTGGCTCTGCAGAAAACACATGCCCCTCTGATCCAGATGCACTTTTCTCTACTTCCTCCCAGTGTCGCCTGGGCTCCCAACCTGCTCCATGCATTGCAAACTGTCCAATTTTCAGAGAAAACTGACTGTTTGGTGTCTGTACATACATATTTCTTGATGTTTTAAGTGATGACACCTCATGTGACACTTTTTTACACACTTTTTTTCCTCTCCAGACGAGCATCACATCAGCATCAATCAAACAGGCTACAGTTTCCACAGTTACTAAAGCAGCTACTGTCACTGCAGCTGCTACATTTATTAGAGTAGCTACAAACACTACAGTAGGTACAGTTTTCATAATAGCTACACTCACTGCAGCAGCTACAGTATGGTAAATTATCTAAAGAGTAATGAATTTTCATCAGAGAGATCAATGCACCAGAATTTCACTTGAAACTGTTATTAGAATGAAAATGGTGCTTCTTTGGCAACTAACTCTCAGCAAAAAAATAAAAAAATGTATAATGGGACCCTTAGCAGAGGGTTTATCTGGGTTGGGACTTGGTAAACATGAGGTGCTCTGGAGTTTGTTTTACAGAGCTCCGCTACACAACCTGCTGGCTTGATAGAAAGAGCAAGATGGTAGTGATGGTGGTGGAAAAAGGCAATGATAATTTTGGTTTTGCTGGTTTATTGTCCAATATTGTGATGAGTAGTGTTATTAGATAGAATTATTGTGTCCTATGGAAGACATGAAAAAGAAAAAAGCTAAAGGAACATTAATTGTTTAATGGTGTGAGTCTGGTCTATTGAAGTTAAATGCATGCTTTTCCATTGTGGGGGTGGGCCAGATTGGGTGGAGATGGTACTGCTGAGGAGTGATGGGGTGGGAACGGAAGGTGTAGTAATGGGGAAGGACTGTAGGGGCAGGTGAGGTAGAATAGCTGGGGTACACATAAGTAGGATAGGATAGCCGGGGTAGATAACAGTGGGATAGGGGAAGGTGGGGTAGATACAGGTGGGGTAGAATAGCTGGGGTAGAGGCGGGTTGGTAAGGTATCTGATTGTTAGACACTGCTCCAGGAAGACCATGTACAAAATAAATACATTTAAAAAGAATACATTTTAAAACCATATAGTGGTCGACTGTCCGTCAAGCCCAACCATGTGAACCGCTGAAAATAAAAGTTCTCTCTCTCACACTCATACTCACTCCCTCTGTGTGTGCGTGTGCGTGCGTGCGTGCGTGCGTGCGCGCGCGCGCGTGTGTATTTGATTATCACTCTGTACCTGTGTGTGTGTAGCCTACGTACAATATTCCGTCTCTCCAAGAGCCGCCGGATACCAGAGGAGAGCGACACTTCCTGTCACGACCACCCGCTCATTCGCATTCATGTCAGCCCGGTCACTCTTTCCTTCTCTCCGCGACGATGAGTACACCTACGTAGCTCGTCTCCGTGAGTCCTCTTAAACAGCGAGTCCCTCCCCCCGTAACAGATTATTGTGCTCACACCTGCATTCTCATCGAAGCGCCTTTTGGCAGGTATGGACACTTCTTCTCTGGAGTGCACGACAAGCAGCTACAAAGACAATTTCTGCTCTCTCAGTGCTATACTTACCTTTCACTTATGTACGTTAGAATTTTGAAGAGAACAATGGCGCATTTCAAAATCACAAGCAGCGATTTCCACTGAAGTATACCCCTGTGGATTATTGAAAAAAAAAGCATGTGCCGGGTCGGCCTCATTTAGACTGTGCTTCGCTGCAAACGTAAGTAGTATGATTAAAAAGTCGCTGTAGCTTTAATGTTGTCGGTGCGCACCGGTCAACCGGAATCTAATAGAATTGTGTTTAACATTTCTTTATATTTACTATGAAGACTAAAGCAATTCCCAATGAGCACAGGATGAAACTAGTCAAATTTACAGGTGCCGCTGCTGGGTGGTGAACTAACCAGAGAGAAACATGGCAAAAATACTTTTCATAACCTTTGTGTTCTGGTTTCTGGTAATCAACTATTTTTTAATTTGTCAACTTATCGAAAAGTGTGGATCGGAACTTGATTAAACGAGTTCACATACCATTCACTTGAAAAAACGCGTAAATGTTATCTGATTTTGGGCACTATGGAAAAATTAGTAAAAAGCTGTTTATCTACCAAACAGGAATTAGTAAATAAACTTTCAACTAACGTCACACTCAGATCAGTACTCAGTTAAAATATCTCAGTCAATTAAATAATAATAGCCTTTCCCTGCACCAGTGTCGCAGCGATCTTTCCAATTTTTTACCATATGTATAAATGGATGCTGAATGACAATAATGTTATACATATATACACACATTCAAAAGAAGTGAGTCCAGTGCAGAAAAAATAGAGCTGTTCTACATCCTACATCCACATACTGTTGACATTGTGTGAGGATGGTAAGTTATCCTTCAGTCATTGTAAAGTTGTGTCAGGTCACGGCATTCAGAATCCTTCGGGCTGAGGGTGCTCTAGGAGTACTCGGGGAGACAGCATGGTGCTCAGGGAGAGATCGGGGACATCATTGAGTGTTCGGACAGAGAATTAAAGAGAGAAGAATCATGCACACAGCTGTATTCTATGACTTTCAAGATTGTCATAAGTAATGTAAAAGGAAATATTGCTTTGTCTGCTGGTTTCTTTCAATCTGCTTTCATGGTTATTGTTACTGTAAGCATGTAAGCACAACAGCAGGGGTACAAGGCAGGGTACCCCTGTCACTCCGTAAGAAAGACAAAGGTTTTCATCAGACTTCACACAGCAGTTTAGCCTTGGTACAGACACTGCAGAGAGTGTGCAGAGATTAAGATGTTTTATAGAAAGAGCATAGAGATGAATGGGAGATGTGAAGGTGGGATACAGATAGAAACGATATAAAGGCAGTGCAGAAATGAAACAGAGATGGTGCAAAGATGGTGTAGACAGTGCAGATGGTGTAGAGATGATCTGATGCCCGTGTGTATGAGATGAATAAAGAAGATTTTTTATAAGAGTCATTCACAGAACTGCAGCTTCAGTGGCTTTACATTTTGTAGGATTTAAGTGGAAAGATCTTCAGTTCATAAATATTCCTGATTACGCAATGAATGATGCACCATTCCTTTTGATATTCAGAGTGGACACTGCAGAAATGTGCTCTGTGCAGTTAAATAAGCATATTTGCAGGATTCCTACACCCCTTGCTGCCAGCCCAGAAATGTGGGTACATTTTCTCTTTGGTGGGTTAGTTACAGGGTCAATAGTCACTCTGGGGGGTGCTTTTTGATTAAATAAATAAATTAAAATTATCACCACCTACTACATTAATTAAAGAACCCTTGTAAAAGGCAAGATGCCCAAATGCACTCCCCTCTCAGTCTGTTTTTTTTTTTTTTTTTAAACTACAGGCTAAGTTAATGGCTGGACCTCGGTCATTTTCCAAGTGTGAAATCTCATGTTGGTCATATCCATAAAGTCTGTTGTTGTCCAGTCACAACATGGACTAACTATGGCAGGGTGATGCTTCTACTGTGTGAAGAATTTGATTACTAACTCGCTAGATTTAATATGAGACGTAGTTAGCTACCCTTTACAGTGTCTGTCAAGTCACATATTTTGATTTCTTTACTATTGATTTTAAAATGTGGAGATACATTCCAGGTGTCAGGGCCCCTAAAAAGCATAAACCCTGATGAGCAGCAATATCAATGGCAACCGACGAGGCCAGCATTGGTTTTTTGAGAAGTATACTTAGTGTATAAGAAGTACTGAGATCTGTCTGGCTACTAATTTACAAGTGATTATTCAGATGCCTGTTGTCCCTCTAGCCAACAGAGGGCACTGGAGATTTACGAGGTGGAAGTGGGGGGACAAGATTTTTTTCTGTGTTATGGCCAATGGAAAGCATTGCTCATTGAGGAAGATAAATGTCAGTAGTTCGAGAATCTCATAGAGAGTTGATCCACAATGATACCCAAACTTGTTTATACATCTGTGGTTTTCTTTAATTTACTGTTTAATGACAAATTGTCTGATGAAGTTCAGTTAGAAGTGCTCATTTTACATTTACATTTACATTTATTCATTTGGCAGACGCTTTTATCCAAAGTAACTGGAGTGTGGAGTAAGTGTGGCAGAGTACAACACAAGCAAAAAAACCATAAGGAGTCAACAATATTAGAAGCGCTGCATGACCAGGTTTCAATGGTTGGCCGGAAAATTTGAATTCAATTTGTCATTACCTGGCCTGTGATGAATTTAAAGATAAATGGAAGTCAGTAACACTTCTGTTATTGCTCTAGTATTTAAAACAAAATGCAATAAATTATTCTGGCTTGTGATAAATTCAACTGCCTGGTAAATTTTTTCATCTGCCAGCCACCCTGGCAGGTGGACCAGTAAGTTAATTTCAGCATTTAAGCAGCTAGGTCCTGCTGGCTCAGGCTTCAGATGCAATAACAGAAATTCAGGAAGACGACAGATGAAAGGGGATTCCATATCCTGCGAAACGTGAGGGATTGCAGGGGTTCTGCACTGTCTAATTATATTAACAGTCTCTGGCATTGACTCTGATCTGCACAGATAATAATCACACTAACAGTCTCTGTTACTGACTCTGATCTTCACTGATAATAATCATGCTAACAGTCTCTGTTACTGACTCTGATCTTCACTGATAATAATCACGCTAACAGTCTCTGTTACTGACTCTGATCTTCACTGATAATAATCACGCTAACAGTCTCTGTTACTGACTCTGATCTTCACTGATAATAATCACGCTAACAGTCTCTGGCACTGACTCTGATCTTCACTGATAATAATCACACTAACAGTCTCTGGCACTGACTCTGATTTGTACTGACAATAATCACACTAACAGTCTCTGTTACTGACTTTGATTTGTACTGACAATAATTGCACTAACAGCCTCTGGCACTGACTCTGATTTGTACTGACAATAATCACACGAACAGTCTCTGGCACTGACTCTGATCTTCACTGTATTCACACATTGTATGGAACGGTGCAACCCCCTACTATGGACCCAACCTTCCTGCCAGGACTGTGCAATATGTAGCATAATGTAGCATACATTATTACTTAACCTGTACAATATTCTTGTACTTAATTTGTATATATATTTTTATTTACGGTTATTTTATTTTACTATGTTTCTCCTTTTACTCTCACTTTTACTTATTCCTAGTGTGCTCTTCTATGTCTTATTCTGATATCTTTTTGTTTCACTGAGCTGTATCACCAAGTCAAATTCCTGTGTCCATTGTACATTTGGCAAATAAAAGCGATTCTGATTCTGATTCTGACTGATAACAATCACGCTAACAGCCTCTGGCACCCTCCCTCTCACTCTCCATCTCTCCTTCCCTCTTTCTCTCTCATTGTCTCCCTCCCTCTCTCTCAGGCCAGAACAGAGTCGTTCCCTTCCTCCATCCTCTTCCTATCTCCTCTCCCTCCCTGTCCCTCTCTCCCTTTCTCCCTCCCTCTCTCCATCTCTCTCTCTCTCTCTCTCTCTCCCTTTCTTCCTCCATGTCTCACAGTGAGATGATGCACCGTCGGCACACGACGCTGCGCGAGAAGGGCCGTCGGCAGGCCATCCGCGGGCCGGCGTACATGTTCAACGAACGGGGCACCAGCCTGACGGCGGAGGAGGAGCGCTTCCTGGACGCCGCCGAGTACGGCAACATCCCCGTGGTGCGCAAGATGCTGGACGAGTCCAAGACCCTCAACTTCAACTGCGTGGACTACATGGGCCAGAACGCGCTGCAGCTGGCAGTGGGCAACGAGCACCTGGAGGTGACGGAGCTGCTGCTGAAGAAGGAGAGCCTGGCGCGGGTGGGCGACGCCCTGCTGCTGGCCATCAGCAAGGGCTACGTGCGCATCGTGGAGGCCATCCTGGGCCACGCCGCCTTCGCCGGAGGCCTGCGCCTCGCCCTCAGCCCGCTGGAGCAGGAGCTGCGCGACGACGACTTCTACGCCTACGACGAGGACGGCACGCGCTTCTCGCAGGACGTGACGCCCATCATCCTGGCGGCGCACTGCCAGGAGTACGAGATCGTGCACATCCTGCTGATGAAGGGCGCCCGCATCGAGCGGCCGCACGACTACTTCTGCAAGTGCGGCGAGTGCACGGAGAAGCAGCGGTGCGACTCCTTCAGCCACTCCCGCTCCCGCATGAACGCCTACAAGGGCCTGGCCAGCCCCGCCTACCTGTCGCTGTCCAGCGAGGACCCCGTGCTCACCGCCCTGGAGCTCAGCAACGAGCTGGCGCGCCTCGCCAACATTGAGACCGAGTTCAAGGTGAGAGTCACCTCTCAGGGACGGAGTCAATCTGTCTGTCTGAGGTTTTGATTAATCCCTCTGTTTCTGTCAGTTAGTCTCACGAGTCAAACCTCAGGTGCCAGATTAAGTTCAGAAGGTTATTTGCTTGGAACAATTTATGTTTAGTACCAGGTGGCTTTTCTGTTTTGCAGTGAGTACTCTACATAGAGTATGTATGGTCCTGACATCAGTCTGAGTCATTATTTCCAAATTATTTGTCATCTATCTAGAAATGAATGCAAAAGCCACTTGAGGAGGAGTAACGAGAATAAGGAGATGGGGAGAGTTGTGTATGCTCTGCATTAAGGATGTGCATCTCCATCACTGAGGCCGATGCAATACACATCTCGATGCATTGCCAACGATCCGAAACATTATAGATGCATATGAAGCAACTACTAATGCGATACGATACAATTCACCCCATTGTGATGCAGTGCGATTCCACACGATTTGATTCAACACAATGCGTTTAAACGCAATACGATGTGATGCGAAAGAATATGATATTATGCAATTCAGTATGGTACAGATATTTTGATTTTATTTCTTTGGTTCTTTTTAAGCAGACAGCAAATCATAAATTAACTAAAAAAGTGCCATTTTTACTTGACATATTTGTTTTTCTAGTACTGCAACTCAGTAAGTATCTCATTTATGCTGTTTCTTTTCTTTATAGCGGCACTGCATATTTTGCAAATTGCACGGGTCTTGTCAAATTGTCCGTCTCTCTTGAAAAATCCGAAATGTCGCCGAACATTTGATTTGTAGCAATTCGGTGAAACGTGTTCGAGCTCTTCCTCCTCGATGATAATCTGTGACTCGCCCGGACACGCCTCCAGCTCGCGCGAGAATTGGCCGAGAAACTTGACGAGAATCGGCCACTGACAACAGTGGAGATGAGAGAGCGCGCTTGAGAAACAGTTTAGGGAGGAGGAATCAATCTAAATATAAAATTATTGGTGACAAATTATTGGTCAAATTTCTAAGTAATAAAGGCATAGGGCCTCTACTAATAATTACATATAAATAAATCGAATTTTACCGATGCAAAGATGTTAGAAATGATGCATCCCGAGTTCATCCCAAATTGTATCCGGTGCACACTTTTTTAATCGGGGCAATCGCATCGTGAGCTTTATGCCGGTGCAACGGTGCGAATCGGTGAATCTTACCAGCCCTACTCTGCATGCTCATTTTAATCTCCCTCTAATGCAGAATTTGTCCAAAAGGCTTTGTGTAAATTATTTTCAAATCCAGTCATTCTTTTTTAATCTAAAACACTACAAATGTATAGTCTCTCTCCCCTTCTCTCTGTCTCTCCCTTTTTTCTTCAGAATGAGTACAGGAAGCTCTCTATGCAGTGTAAGGACTTTGTAGTGGGGGTGTTGGACCTCTGTAGAGACACAGAGGAGGTGGAGGCCATATTGAACGGAGATGTGGACCAGGCCTCACCCAATGCCCACACCCAGTTCTGCCTCAATCAGTCCCTGTCCAGTGACCATGCCCGACCCTGCCTCAGCCGGGTCAAACTGGCCATCAAGTATGAGGTCAAAAAGGTGAGACTAACCTCTCTCTCTGCACCTGCCTATCACTTAACTCTTAGAATAGTACCTTTCCATAAATAAATTATTTATAACCACTCTTCTTCCTCAATCAGTCACACAGAACCACTCCTCTTCCCTAATCTGTCAATCACATAGAAACACTCTTTTCTTTACCTCCATCTTCATGAGTTTAATTTATATGCCAGAGTAAGACTCTTGTGTGTAATTGTAACTTTGGAAACTTACAGCACTTTGCAGTGCTGAGCTCTGAACTTTCCTTGAGTGCACTGCAGTTGTCGGAGTCAGTTGTCAGACAGGCACTAATAACAGTCTGTTAGGATCAGGACCTCTAGTGTCAGACAGGTGCTAATGTCACTACATCAGGGTAAGAGCTAGTTGAAAAAGATTGAAGGATGTTATGGCTCTGTGAGCTCAGACACTTTCCCTGGACATGTTTTTTTTACTCCAACCTCCATGTTTAGCTATTTCATTAACAAATTAATTAATTCACTAAATTATTTACCCAATCAGACGGTTTTGGTATAATTGCAAATAAGATACAGTAAGATACAGTACATTTTACTATGCCTAATTTTAACCTCTTTAATGATTCAGTGCATGATTTTATAATTCATTCAGATTCATTATTGAGGGCTTGTAGACAACAGACATTGGAGATTGTATGCTTTCATTCCAACCTACAGCTGAGTGCTTTTAATTAAATTAGCATAACAGCAAGAGCGACATTTAAACAATCATATTAACGACTTTAATGATGGACAATTTAAAACAGGGACACAGGCTTTGTCCACATAAAAGATTTATTGATCTTTAAGTAAACAGGGAGCTTTACTGGAAGCCAGGCCTCTGAGCAGAATGAGTAACACATGTCTGACATGCCTTTGTCCTCAAGTCCTTCACTTGGAATGATATGCCACATGACTACTTAGGTACAGATGTGAAATGAGATGCCCTCTTCAGCCTCTGCACAAATGTACAAGAGCAGAGAATTTTCTACCCATGTGTTGGTTTAAACCATGGACTGTAGACAACATAGCTTATATCTCTGAAGTCATATCCTACAGATTTTTCATATCTGAACTAATTAGCTATTTAGCCGATGAAGCTAGAAAACTGAATATCCTGAACAAATGTTGCTGTCTAGTGAGTTGACATGGATTAAATTTGCGCACATAACTGATCCTCGGTACTTGGTTTTGTCTTCCTCTGTGCTCCTCCTCCACTTTGTTCTATGTACATGTGCAGTTTGTATATGGCCGTGTTTAGACAGTAGCCTCTGTCCTGTTGCAGTTTGTGGCCCACCCAAACTGCCAGCAGCAGCTGCTGACCCTGTGGTATGAGAATCTGTCTGAGCTACGGCAGCAGTCTGTCGGGGTGAAGTGCTGGACGGTGCTGGGGGTGATGATGGGACTGCCCTTCTTGGCCATGGCCTACTGGCTCAAGCCCTGCAGCAAGGTACAGCTTCACCTGCTGGTCTACTCAGTTCACAGCTTCCTCCAGCTGACCTTCAAACTACATCTGACATGTATATATATTTGTTACTAGGGCCCTCAGTTGTTCTTGACCACATGACCCATGGGGATGTAACCCTGTGCTTCATTCACTGTCCTCCCTGGTTCACTGTAGGCACTCAGTTATCAGTAGTGTTAAAACAATCAGCACAGTCACATGACTGATTATAAAATTAGTGGCTGATTGTGACAGTTTAAAAAACAATCATTTGCCTATAGAGAGGGGGAAGAAGAATAAGGAACATCAAGCACATCCACAACAATGTGCATATCTTTGAACAAATGAGTATCCATGGGATACACAGCATACAGATGGATTTAATTTATTTTGCGCAATTTACAGTTTATTTAAATCATACGCAAAAGGCAACAGTAAACCAGCATTCACAATCACAAAACATATAAAATTAAAGTCTGTGATGCACAAGGCCAAGGGGGAAATATAATTCCACAGATTCAGAGGAAAAGACTGCCTTGAACAGAGGCTGGATGTCGTTTGTGATTTGACAGATGTGTTCATAAATGCAAATGTTCCCCATGGTTTTCTTTAACCAACCGTTATCCCTTAGTTCCCAAAATTTTTCAACTTTGATTAGAAATTTTTATTCTGTTTGTCATTTTGATAAACAGAAAACCCCAAATGAGATTTATAGAGAAGGTTGTCTGCATTGCTCCGCCCCTTAAAAGGTTTCTTGTTGGTCCTAAATTCAAGTTAACTTTTTTGTTTATTATGTCACAGCAGCCATTTACAGTCACAGAGCAGCACTCACTGATAGGGATGCCTCAAAGCCTCTGTCTGAATCAAAGACCACATGTCAATAGTTAAAAATCATGACAGTCAACAACAGGACCCATCAGGTTATAACCTATATATGCCATTTATATACCTGTGGCCTATACATATGGTGTTTATATATATCTATGGCCTATATATGACATGTATGAACCTGAACAGCAGAATCAGCAGTCCCTCAGCCTGCACTCTGATGGCTCTGATGTGCTGAGGTCAAGTAGGGACCAATGTAAAATAGTAAGAGAATATGACACTGTAATCAGATTTAGAGTCCTCTTCTAAGATTAACACCTAGATTGTGGATAAATGAGGATTTCCAGTGGAGGATGAGAGATTAAATGTAATCATCTGAGTCCTAATTATCTCAGTTCTGCTTTTGTGACCAACATGTCTCGTGGCATTTCTACAGGTGTTGGAGGGGAAAGAAAGTTTGTGTGTGTGCCTGTGCATATGTGTGTACGTATGCATGTTTGTGTGTGTGTGTATGTGCAGTGCATGTGTGAGTCTGATGAGGTGATATTGTGGTAAGGCAAAGGGTGAGAATCTGTTTGAATTGTATTGATATGTGCTGAAAACGGAAAAAAGTCCTCCTGCAGCTGGTTCTGATGGTTCTGCTTCCTCTTGCAGCTGGGTCAGATCTTGCGCAGCCCTTTCATGAAGTTTGTGGTGCACGCCGTGTCCTTCACCGTCTTCCTGGGGCTCCTGGTGGTGAACGCCTCGGACCGCTTCAAGGGGGTCAAGAACCTCCCCAATGAGACCATCACCGATCACCCCCGGCAAGTCTTCCGGGTCAAGACCACCCAGTTCTCTTGGACTGAGATACTGATCATGAAGTGGGTGCTGGGTGAGTGGGATCTGTCAGTCAGATCTGTGATAGAGGGTCTGTGATAGTGGGGTCTGGAAGAGTGGGGTCTGTGACGATCAGTGTTGGGTGGATTTTAAAGCATGATATATCTGCTGAGAGAGAGATCTGTGTGTTTCAGAGATTACCTGGTCAGAGTGTGAGAAGATTTAGGTTTCAGGAATGATCTGGTCAGTGTGTAAGGAGATCTCTGTGTTTCAGGAATGATCTGGTCAGAGTGTAAGGAGATCTGGGCAGAAGGGCCTCGGGAGTACCTGATGCACCTGTGGAATGTTCTGGACTTTGGCATGCTGTCCATCTTTGTGGCATCCTTTACAGCTCGCCTCATGGCCTTCCTGAAGGCATCCAAAGCCCAGCTGTACGTGGACCTGCACGTGTCCAACAATGACCTGTGCAATGCCTCCCTGCCCACTGACGTGGCCTACTTCACCTACGGTCAGTATGACTGGTAGTGCTGACCAAGTAGTGCTGGTCAGTAGCATTAGTAAGTACTTCTGGTCAGAAGTGCTGGTCAGTACTGATGGTTAATGCCAGTTGGTAGTGCCAGTCAGTAATATTGGTCAGCATTGCTGGTCACTACTGCTTGTCAGTAACATTGATCAGTAGTTTGTGTCAGTACTGTTGAACAGTAATGTTACCCAGTAATGTTGGTCATTAGTGTAGGTCAGTAGTGTTGGTTAGTCCTGCTAGTTTTGCTTAACACTGGTCAGTAATGTTGGACAACAGAGCTGGTCAGTAGTCCATCCCACTTTGAGAGAAGAAGTTGTGTGGTAATATTGCAAATTCTCATTACCTCTGAACAGAACAAATTAACAACAGTTCCACTGTGGCAGTCTCACTGTAGCTAAATAAACATCTCTCTCCTTTTCTCCCCTCTGTCTCTCTGGCTGTCTCCTTGTCTCCAAACAAATTTATTTTCAAATATTCTTTACTGGTACAACCTCTCAAAATTCAGCGTTGCCAAACCATTTAACACACAATATTACAAATGAATTAACCAGCATTGATTAAAAATAAATTAAACTCTTCCTCTCCCATCCTCCTGTTTCTCAGCCAGGAATAGGTGGCTGCCCTCTGACCCTCAGCTGATCTCTGAGGGGCTGTATGCCATCGCTGTGGTGCTCAGTTTCTCCCGAATCGCCTACATTCTGCCAGCCAATGAGAGCTTCGGCCCGCTGCAGATCTCTCTGGGGCGTACGGTCAAGGACATCTTCAAGTTCATGGTCATCTTCATCATGGTGTTTGTGGCCTTCATGATTGGCATGTTCAACCTGTATTCCTACTACCTGGGAGCCAAATACAACCCTGCCTTCACCACGTGAGTCTCTGGGTGTACACAGCAGAAAAAAACTGTGTAATCTCACTGTGTATCCAATGAAAAGTGAGCACTGTTATGAAAGCAATAAAGCTGTGGCTGAACTATTGCATGTTATACATGTTGAAAATATGCAGACAGTTTGTCATCTGTAGAAACCCAACTTTGTTAGTGCTGCTGTCCAAAACATGCTGCATGCTTAGATATCATCATATTTATTTGAAAAATAGTCTGAATAATAAACATCAGCATTATTACTGAATTTCTCCACTGAGAGGCATATCTACAAAAATAACATAAAAATATGTGAAATTAAAATATGTACCTTGTCATTTTGGTATATTGCAATATATTTCTGATTTCTGTTAATATATTTTATTTATGATTTATGTTCTTAGGCTGAACAGTGTATTTCTCAATTTATTGCAATATATTTAATTTCCATAGGGGCATGATGTTAGTCACACACTAAAAGAACAAACATTAAATCAACAGAAAAAAAGATGGCATGGGCCATTAAATCCAAATATGCAAACTTGAAAAACCCAGCTATGTCCATTCACTCAATGCAATGTCTATAAACATTTCACAAACCCTAGGGGAGCATGAAAATGATAAACTGAGGCATCTGTAACAGCTCATCCAATCACATGACGCCCGCGGGCAGTGTATATTTTGGCCATTAGACGTGAGAATTTTAATTAATCCCCCACTGACATAATCTTGTCTCCATGGCAATAATTCCATGTTCATTTAAGCTTGTGTGTGTTTGCATGTGTGTGTGTGTGTGTGTGTGCGCGCGTGTGTGCGCGTGCGTGCGTGTGCGCATGTGTGTCTGTGTGCATTTGTGTGTATTTTGTGTGTGTGTGAGTGTGTGTCTGCCTGTGTTTGTGTGTGTGTGTGTGTGTGTGTGTGTGTGTGTTTCCCCAGGGTGGAGGAGAGCTTTAAGACTCTGTTCTGGTCAATATTCGGACTGTCTGAGGTCATCTCTGTGGTTCTGAAGTATGATCACAAGTTTATTGAGAATATTGGTTACGTACTGTATGGCGTCTACAACGTCACCATGGTGGTTGTCCTCCTCAACATGCTGATCGCCATGATCAACCACTCATATCAGGAGATTGAGGTGAGATCCATCATCAATAATCAATATCACCTGCTAAGAGATCAAAGTAAAAACAAACCAGTCAAGTATGAAGGCAATAGTCTAGTATCAACCACTACAAGGAAATTGAGATGAGCTCAATAATCAATCACTCCACTAATAACAATCAACAAGAACCAATCTGCTTAGGAGATTGAGGTGAGAATACAATACAGAAAGTAACCCAAGAATCATTCCAGGTCCCTGCTTTGCTGTGGTGGTCAACATTCATAATCAGGAATTGTAATCAGTTTGGCCTCAGCCATTGTCACAATTGTCGCAAGCTTTCGCATAGTCATTACTGATTCAGTCCATCTGCGCCTCAGGAATTGTGACGTGGCTAAGAAGTGTTTCCTGTGCATGTTCCATTTTGTCTTGTGGTAAACTGCCAACTGCAACCTTGAAACCCATGGTTCAGAAACGGTCCTGCTCTGTGTGTGTGTGTGTGTTCCCCAGGAGGATGCTGATGTGGAGTGGAAGTTTGCCCGTGCCAAGCTGTGGCTGTCCTACTTTGACGAGGGCAGGACCCTGCCTGCCCCATTCAACCTGGTGCCCAGCCCCAAGTCCTTTTACTATTTTGTGCTGAAGACCAGGGCGTTTCTGATAAGACTGTGCAAAGTGGGGAGCAGGAGGACAGACAGCGAGCTGGAGATGGGAATGCTCAACTCACATCCAAAGGTCAGAGGGCAATGGGGCGGAGCACCAGGGGACAGCCTCTGATCCATGTCACACCCACACACAAAAACACAAATCAACACTTACAAGTACACATCATTGCACAGAAACACATCAGCATACATGAACCCACAATACAAGAGAACACAAATCATATGTACGCCTCAGCGCATATGTGCACACATGCCTATTCACAGCTTGGTTTGACATTGTGATGTGGTTTAGACACTGACATTGTGATGTGGTTTAGAGCTCTGAATTTGTCCCTGGTCTGTCAAAGGTAGGCATTATACTGTGATAAAATGCAGAGACGAAAGATGACAAAGGTGTTTGAGTCAGGTTGTTGACAAATTTGCTGTCACCAGAACAGATGTCCACACTGAACTTTGTTCTTACTATGGTTTATTAGAATATGCCAGTAGGTACCAGGGAGTGAAGCCCAAAGACTGAAAGAACAGCAGAGTGATCAGTTTCCTCAGGACTGATGAATATAAGTTTTGTAAAATACATGTTTCCTGTGTTATTCTTGTCCGAGAAAATCAGAGTTTTGTATGTTGTATGTAGGGTGGCAGCGTAGCATAATGGTAAGGAGCAGGGCTCGTACCCGAAAGTTTGTTGGTTTGATCCCCCTCTGGGACACTTTTGCTGTACACCTGAGCAAGGTACTAAGCCCAGAATTGCCACAGTAAGTATCCAACTGTGTAAATGGATAACATGTAAAAATTGTCGCTCTGGATGACAGTAATGTAATGTAGTATAGGGATTTTAGATGTCAACCCAGGAGTGAGTGTGGCTTTTGTTTCCTGGACACAGCTTTGAGATTAATTAGATATTTGCAGTTTCAAGCTACTGGGGGTCTGAACACATCTTGCCTTGTCACCACTCATCTGTAGGCAATAAAAGAGACCTGTATGCTTATGTGGACCATCTTTACAGAGATGTGTTTGTTTCTGTGCTTTACACTTTGACTTTATTCACTTGTTTGTTTTTCTCATATTTCAGCTGAATCATCACAGACATCGTCCAAGAACACAAGACAGATTCACTCTGAAGAAACCCATAAATAACCCAACCAGATACCAGGTGCAGTCATTCCTATAAATCCTACACCTGCATTCTCACTCAAACCCACACCCTAGAACCCAAACCACCTACATCTTCACACTAGCCCTATACCATCTACATCATACACTAGCCTTATATCACCTTGTCACGCCCTAGCATGGTGACAGTAGGTTATGCATGGACGGTTCAGGGTAAACCAGTGCTGAACCAGGATGAAAGATGTTCCTGTTCCTGACACAACTGTGGGGTATTTATTTACAGTACTCCATCATAACCTATATACATTTGCAATAAAATATGTTGACTGAAGACAAACAAAACAACTACATGATCACTGGAGGTGCCTCTCTCAGCCTTCTACTCTCAGGTCACCCCCACAATCCTCATCAAATCGGATGGTTGATCCCCTTCTATTGCATCTACAGATGCACTAACCCTATAGTACTTATATCCTCATACTAACCCTATAGCATCTGTATTCCACATTAACCCTGTAGTATCTATATCCCACACTAACCCTATAGTACCTATATCCTCCTCCTAACCCTACAGCATCTGTATTCCACATTAACCCTATAGTATCTATATCCCACACTAACCCTATAGTATCTATATCCCACACTAACCCAATAGTATCCATATTCCACACTAACCCTATAGCAACTATATCCTGTATTAACAAACAGTACCTTAATCATCCTCTCTCCCTCACCTCTTTCCCTCTCTCCCCCTCTTTCTTCCACCCCCCATCCTTAATACTGTCTTTTATCTGCTGCAGAAACTAATGAAGCGACTTATTAAACGTTATGTCCTGAAGGCCCAGTTCGACAGGGAAAATGATGAAATAAATGAAGGTAAAGGCGCTCCTGTATGCTTCAGAACAAGCAGATTATATTAAACCATCCTTACAACATATCTGAGCTAAATGTGTGCCATGTGGAGAAAATTACCTGTCTGAGATTGTGATTTCTGCTGTGTGGAAGCAGACAGACACTTGTACCACAGTCTGCATCATGGAAATGCAGTTAGTGTCCCCTGTGACTGATTATAAAACTCAAACAAGGAGGCGCTTTCAACATCCTGTGAAATAACACTAAGCTCATAATGAAAAACAAGGTTTATTGTGTTAAGCGCTGTCCCTGGGTGAGTTCTTCATTGACGTACCCAGCTGCCTGCTGGCTTACTGGCCTAAGCTAGTGTGAGATTGATTAGTACTGTGTGTCTGGCTGGCCATGTATTGGAGGTGTGCCTGGAACATGTGTTGGACATGACTGGTTGTGTTTCTTGCAGGTGAACTGAAAGAGATCAAACAGGACATCTCCAGCCTGCGCTACGAGCTGCTGGAGGAGAAGTCTCAGGCCACGGGCGAGCTGGCTGACCTCATCCAACAGCTCAGCCACAACCTCACAAAGAACACAAAGCAACCCTGAGAGGACTGCACCTCACCAGATAGAGGGAAATAGAGGAAAGTGAAGAAAAGGTCAGATGGAGAGAAGGGAGGGCAGATCAAGAGGCAAAGGGAAATAGAGAAAGGGGGAGTGATGGAGAGATGGGTGGAGAAAAGTGACAGAGAGCAGGAGTTCATGTGATATAGTGGCAAAATTAGATTTGTGCTGCCTTTGTGAGAGGTTGCAGAGTCACGTTTAAAGGGTTGTGGTGTTTAGCACCTTTTTCAGTTGCTGTCATAAGGCAGCCACAGCTGGAGACTCGAATGGCAGAAATTACATCTCCTTTTATTTATTAAAGGTTTTATTGTATACAGAACACTGTATTATATTATACATTATATACACAACATACAGGGGAAAACAGAGGGGAGAGAACTGTAAAATCCCATTTTTGCATTCATAAAGAGAAAAAAAAAATCCAAATATGATTTGTTTTGCACACACCATTATGAAGCAATGTCTTATATTTTATGTTTAAATATATAATCCATATATATCCAAATATATAATGCTGTTGTGAATAAAACCCAGCAGGAACCTGTCCACCCAGGAGTCTTCCTGACATTAGTCAGACAATCAACACCTTCAATTATCTTACTGTAGCTAATCATACCCTTACCTGACAGTACCTTACCTCACCTGACCGGATTGTGCCTAATCTGTCTGTGTTTCATATAATTATATAAATTTAAACTGTATAAACGGATAATATTGTAAAAAATTGTAACCTATGTAAATCACTCTGGATAGCAGAGTATGCTAAATGACATTAATGTAATGTAATCTGCCCTGTATGAAAGTACATAAGGACAGACATTAGTGCAGTTCATGTGGAATTAATTCTGTAGTTCAGTATAGACTCAGTGACACAGCTACAGGGGAGAGGATTTAATTTGAAAGAAAGAAAGAAAGAAAGAAAGAAAGAGGTTTAATTTGTTGTCGTGTCATTGTATATTTGTGTGTCTAGTTTTTTATAGACTGTTGAAATCACAGCTGCATTTCAGGGTTTTTCCAGGATTAAACACATGCCAGTGTTACCTGCTATATCTGACATGTCCGTAAGATCAATTTCAAAATATTAAAAAGTATTTCCAAGTATTATACACTTTATTAACTGTGGCCTACATATATGTGTGTATGCATGTACTACTTTATATATGTATGCAGAGTATTTATTGTGTTTTGTCTATTTTTATTGCATCCTGCAAAACTGTCTCTTCCGATTTGTGTGAAACAATCCTAAAATTAGTCCATTAACTCTGTTTACTGAGTTTACTGAAAAGCTATACAACATCCTTTGTCTGACTCTCTGTAAATGCCTCCTACCTGCTTTGCTTCAGAAAGTTTCTCTCCAGGCTGATGAGCCGCTGACTGGAGTGCAGTGAGTCAGTTTGTTTTCAGAGATCTGGTTTGACTGCATTTTCACTGCACGAGAGCAAGAGGCTCATTGGCTTCCATGTCACGTGCAAGGAGAGGACAAGTGGGACCAGCATGTTCATTTTTCTCTCCCACAGCCACTGGCTACAGTGCCACTGAAAATGTTCTTATAGATTTCAATGGGGAACACTAGGAATTATAGCTAGAACTGCTCTGGAAAAGGATCATGGGTAAGGCATTGGAAAAGGGTCCCATTTCTGAGAAAGGCTCTGATGTCTTTGACAACTGTAGAAGGTAATATAATAGCATCAGTGAGCAGGATTAAAGCTCAAGTTATTGTGGAAGCATCGTGGGAGCAATGGTTCTCAGCTGCATGCTGTAATGGATCCATTAGGGGGGTACACTGTACCAGAACTAGCTAACATTTAAGCAACTCACCTGGGTACAACAGAATTTTTTGTTTTGAACAATGTCACACTTGGCTTATCATTAGAGAGCTACTGTTTTAACCTAGCTTGCTGTTGTAATCGAGGGAAATTGTATTACAATGTTTCATCAATTTAAAGTATGGCTTTTTAGGGCAGTTTAGTGTTTATGGTAAATACTAATTTATTACACATTCAAGCAAACTAACCATCAGAAATGTACATTTGTTTACTCAATGCTGCTAACTGCATGGAAACAACAAGGTTCATCTCCACCTTTTCCCCAATCAGCATATCTTGACCTCAGATACTCAACCTGCTAAAGGAGTAAGGTATTTCTGCCTTTGTAGGGAGGAAGGTAGGGTGTTCATACATTCCATGATAAATAATTCAAATACCAAAATATAGTTTATCAAAATACATATGACATGCCTGTGTTCTTTGGGGTTTTCCTGTACTTTACAGTCACTGTCTATAAATGGGAGGTCAGAGCTAAGACTTGGCTAAACCCCACAAGCCATGGGATGCCACAGGGGGCAATGTCCTACTTTTGGTGGTGGTGCTAATCATATTCTTTATCAACTGCCAGCTGAGAAACCCCGCCTTTCCTTCCATCTCTGCTCTATTACAGCACATTATGTGGCACATTTAGACCCTCAATTACACAATGTTAAATAGGGCACATAGACCCTATTATAGCATGTTACATGGCTGACTTACACCCTCTATTACTACATGTTATGTGGCGCACCAGTGGAATAGCATGGGTTTGAGGTCCTATCAAATATTCCATTGGTATTCCATCATGTGGAATATTCCATACTACCACATGATCTCATAAAAAACTGATTGTCAGTGTCTTTATCAATTTAAGAGCTTCATTTATATTTTACAATTATTTATTTGGCAGACCCTAACCCTAACCCCTGCCCTTAGCTTAAAAATCAAAAAGCTTTATATATTGTGTGTTATATAAAGTATTTTTGAATGAAAGTGTGACTGATAGAAATGAAATCTGACTCTGGCAGGGTGCAGACATGGACTCAGACGCAAGTACAGGTCTTAAGGTTTTATTTGGAATCGCTGGGCAAGCTCGAGGTGGCAGTACAGGCAGAGTCAAAACTGGAAAGGCAGTCCAAAGCAGGCACAAACCAAGAGCAGGGATCAGGGAAGGGAACCGGCTGGGTCAGAACCGGGTAGGCAGGCAGATCAGGCAACCAAGGCAGGAGCAGCAGGCAGAGACAAGGTACAAAGTCAGGCAGGAGTCAACACGGATTCAGTAATACAAATAACAGGCAGGTACACAACAGAGGAAAAGCTGGAACAAACTAGCAACAAGACAGAGACAAGCAGGGTATAAATAGGGCTGGGCTGATGAGGCGATGGGATGCAGGTGAGCAGGCAGGCAGGTGGAGGCGATCAGGAAATCAGGTGGGCGGGGACAGGGCGGAGAGCGGGGCAGGACCAGAACACAAGGGGACTGTAAACAAAAGCACATGGACGACACTGACAGACAGGGAGAACACCAAAACAACAGCTAGGGGGTCAGAGTACTGACAGACTCACTTCCTTATCATGCAGAAGAAACTGTGGGGAGTCTAAGCATCAGGAGCATCTGGAGAGGGGTTATTCAAACTATTAGCAGAATTCTGCAACTATAGCAACTGAATATTATTTTAGGAGTGATGCCACTAAAAAAAATCAATCCTGAAGCTGACAAGTACATATTTAGAATTTCAAGGCTGACAGCCATGAAGCAAATAACTAGGATTTGGTTAAATCAAACTGCATCATCTATTCCAAAATGGATAGCCCCAATTAATGACATTAGTGACACACAACTTCCAGCTGAATTCAGCCCATACAACTCAGATGGGGAAGGAGGGATTTATTTATCAAATGACAGTCAAATTGGTACTGTGGTAAAGACACCCCAGAAGCATCCCTATTCTCTCTGATATGTTCCATGAGCCCAGACCTCAGTTTCTCAAACACAGTTTCTCATCTCATTTCTGCACTGGGGGCATAGTCTTTCAATTTGACCCAGGTGAAAGAGTGTCCCCTACTGGATACAAACCACATTTTAAAAGAAAACTTGTTTTCCTAGGGTTATTAAATAGGTGCTGAAACTTTAAAGTATGCACTAATGGGTGCAAAATAGGAAGTAAAATAGCTACAACTAAGTGCACCTTCTGAGTTGATCCAATGGATCTGTCTGAACTATTTTAATATCCTTAGATATTCCCCAGGAGTTCTCCCATACAAATGTATTCTCCGGGCATGATCCTGCTTAGCTATGTCAGTCTAGCTGTATAAATAGATAAAACTGTATGTAGGGCACTCTGAATCAGAGCATCTGCGCAATGATAATAAAGAAATACAATGGTTTGAGGTGCAAAATGTACATAAGATGTATGATAATATAATGTTATATTTCTGTGAAGTACGAGTATACCTGTTGATACTATATAGCAGAATTATAAATATTTCAAACAAATATTATACATTGTGCAGATACAAAAATGAAAAACATTGGCTTCTTACACTCATTCTAATTATGAACAGTAGGTGGCAATATTGGCCAGTCAATGATTCATACATTCCTGACGCGAGAGCGCAGTTTTAAAATGTGATGGTTTCTACCCGGAGACAGACACACACAAAGCAGAAATACGTTCTGAGTTACACCTAAACCAGTGGTGCAAACCCTTAAAAAGAAGATATCGACATTCAGACCGGGGACATTTAAATGGGCGCTGAAAAGGAGGTTAATATCACAAGTTTCACGTGTAGTACGGTTATCACCTAAACAGCAGAGGGAGCCCTCGAGCTCCACCACTCGTCGCCTCTTGTCCCTGCTTCTGGTGTATGGTTACTGGACCCTGAGGGATCCTTCACTGAGCAAAAGACGACTGGGCAAATGGTTGCCACTATGGCCATACTGCTGCCGAAGGGATATGTGGTGTCTACACGTGGAGCCGAAATGGACTCCGTGTTTTACGATGGAGGTCTGTCAGTGAGGAGCACTTCCAGCTATTGGCATATACAGTGCCGACACAAAGCCCCATATTGGGGCCTCCTACAGAAACGGCACTTATTGTATATTGTTAACTGCTGTACTATCCTCATATCATTTAAACATGCTGAATTTGGATACAGTCTCTTACAACCACTCAAGAAATGTCCAAATTTAGGACTTTTCACTTCTTTACTTTCTTATTTTTGATCTCTTCAGTTTTCCTGCGGGTAGCTAGTCTCCCCACTTAGTTGGCCAGCTACAGTGTCTGCGTTAAAGTGGTCAGCTAGCTACGTATCTAAATCACCTCCATTGCAAGGTAGCCAGCAAATTGTATTTTCAGACAGTGGGCTTTGTAGCCAGTGGTGTCGTGCCAATCAGTTTAGGTGGGCACGTGCCCACCCAATATTTTGTAAAAATGTTTTAATAATTATTCAATCAATCAATAACCTGCCTACATCGTTAAGCCTGCAGTCAGGATAACCTGACCTCGGTTTAGCTGTAATGAGCGAGCTTCCTCCGCCAGATCGCACCTTTTAATCACCTCCCCCATCCTCCACCCCTCTTCCCGTCTTCTACCGGTAACTCCCCATCGCCCACGAGTTCATTTCACGTCGCAGCGGCAGTAAACAAGGTTAGCTATATTTAGCTGTTTACAATAGCTAGCCAAGCAAATGTGCTGCTGCAAGAATAAGAAGGCAACTGACTTGTTCCTGTGTTGTCCCACAGACATATGCTGCAGTAGCCTAAAACTGACAAAATATATCACGCACATGTCTACATGGCTAGCTATTTAATCAATTTGCTAGCACAGACATAATGTGAAGCTGTGTTATCAACTTATGTTAATGTTAGCTAGCTAACGTTAGCCAGCAAGGTCTCCCATCTTTAGTGATAACGGCAGACCAGCTACAACTCGTTTGTCAGTTTGTAGTTTTGCCTGTACCAATTACACTTTCCGTCAGCGCTTGCTAGCTAGCCACCAACACAACACAGCCTTTTCCATCTCCATGTCACGTATTTTGAACACAACTAGCGAACTATTTTTCTGGCTGACGTTAACTAGCTAGCTAGATGTTACACTGCCAAACTTGCTTACTTCATTTCATGCTCGCCACATAATGCACTACGGCAACCGTAAATAGTTACATAGTTCGGTATCTACTTACATGGTGTGTTGTTGCCGATTAATTTATGAGCCAGTTGTTTTTTGTGGACGTGTGATTGTTCTGCGTGGCTTGTTCTTAACAGTAGTCTATGTAGTAACTTTCCACAGGGCACATAGGCCTACAGAATTTGACTGTAGTTACCCACTTGTTGCTATTGTTGAATGTATGACCATCATCCTGTCAGTGACTATTTTATATTATTGTATTATTTTACCATTGGTAGAATGAAGCAGACAAAGTTAGAGGCGTTTATGGATTAAAAAATGACAGGACCAGGCAGATTTGGACCAAATAGAAGATGCTCCTGAAGCTTCATGCTCCAGCAAGGGACAACTATGTGGTAAGCTATTCAGGTTATGAGATTAAAAAAAAACTAAATTAAATCATTGTGTAAGTACAATTAAGTCTGAAAGAACATTAATATATGCGTATGTGTATTTTTTGTCTTGTGTGTGGTTTTGAACATGTCTGAAAATGGTGCCCACCCACAAATTTGGTTTGCATGACGCCCCTATTTGTAGCCAAGGTGGGTAGCCGACTATTAGGATAACCCCTCTTTTTGTTTTTTTGTCACGCTACCCAACTAGTTAACTCTCTGGCTGTATCACTGACTACACATCTAAGTTAGCTACTCTCTAAACTCTAAGTAACTTTGCTAGGTAGCTAACTAGCTAGCTAGTTGGAGCAGGTCTTCGGTTTTGTAAAGCGTATACCATTTTAAGTGACAAACTAATCTGTACTTGGCACCCAAAATCCTACTTTGTGGTCTGAGCGACGGGAAGTGGGGTTTTCATGCTTTATATTGATTTTAAAACTATGGCCTCTTCCGTTTACGTGCATCTAGGAGGTGTAGTCCGAGAGACACTGTATGATAATTATCAGTCTTTTAAAAACAATAGGTTCAATTGGTTCAAATGTTTGTTAGGCTGGTTTAGGGGTGAGATATCTTAATAATGACATTGCTCAGAGTCCCATTTCAAAATGGGACAGACGTTATAACGTTACAATGTGTCTGATAAGTCCTGGAATTATAATAATTATAGACTCGTTTTATTTTCAACCACTTGCTAGCTACTCATCAAATTTGATACGTGGCTACTAATATAATTTACAACATTGCAAACTGACTTAACTCTGAGATTGCTTGCTAGCAAAGAAGCTTGACGATGACTGTACTTGTGAGCTAGTCTACCTAAAAAAGTTTGCCAATGTATTACTCTTGCCTGTGAGCAAACCGATTTGATTTTCAGCCAGCTCCTTAGTTAGGAAGCTTGCTGGTTACTCACATAAATCAGTGCATATTGACTGAAGTGATACCTATACCATGAACCTGACAGTTGACTTGCTGGCCAGCTACGTAGATAGCTAGACGAAATGTCGACAATGCATTACACTTATTTGCTGGTGTATTTCATTTTTCCCTTTTTCATCTGCTGGACACTGAAGACACTGAATATTGACTGAAGTTGATCTTTCTTGCTACTCAACAGGTTGATTGTAGCACGTTTACAAAATGTTGATTAATGTGCACTGTCCCTGTCAAATAAACCCAGTAAAGAATAGCCTAAAGTATGAATAGATCGGGTATTAAAAATATTGATATCAAAATGAAAGCAAGTTAAACACTTCACACAGACTGACCAAGCACTCAACAAAGCAAACCTCCCTCCTATATTCTTTTGTACAAATTGGCCCTCACATGGTTTCACACACACACTCTGACACACATTACATTACTCTCATTTGGTAGACACACACACACTCATTCAACACACATACACTCATTAACACATATAAACGCCTTCACACATACATAAACACATTATCACACATACATGCACTTCTTCCCACACATACACACACACACACACACACACACACACACACACACACACATTGCTCTCTCACACACACTCACATTCACATCTTCCCACACACCCTCTCTCATACATACTGTCTGTCACACACACACACTCTCTCTCACAGACACACTCCTTCTCATACATACACTCTCTCACACAGACAGATACATTTCTTCCCATCCCCTTGCAGATTCACACATTATACCACATTATATTTGGTTTACAGTCACGCTCTGTTTACTTTACATATCATCCATCACAGTTTGGGTTATTGCCTTTCTTGTGCTCATGGCAGTGTGTGTTTATGAAAATGTGCCTTTTTATGGGTGTGTGCACACTAGACTGGTCTTAGGGAGTTTGTGGACTGAGAGTATAGCTCTCCTTTCTATGTCTCCAAGGTGAGCTGTGTTACCATGGTTTCAAAGGTGATGGGCAGGCCTCTATTACTGTTTGATTGCCTGATGGCTGTGATGATGTGAGCTGTGTTTGGTACTGAAGCCATGACTCTACACACTCTGGGGTAATTAAAATACATTCCTCAGGGGGCGGGGTTTACATATACTAAAGTACATTTCTGTGTTTGCTCCTCTCCCTGCACCTAATTTCATTAAAATGTGCCCGCAACAGCTGCTAATTTGAATTGAGCCAATCACCAGTAAGGAGCACGGAGGCAACATTTTTCACAGGACAAACCTTTTGCATTTCTGTAAAAACATGCAGGATGTTTTGAGTGAAAGGTGCTTAATAAAACATTATAAGATTGAGGCCTGATAATTTCAGCTTCAGTGCTTGCAGTCCTGAGTGCTGCCTGGCCTCTGTTCTGCCTGTGAGGAAGGCCCTCCAGTTTGTCTGACAGCAGGAATGCACCACACCCTCATCAAAGACATTAGCTGTATCTGAAGGCCAAAAGAACCTGTCTTCACTGACCTGGGGTCAGTTCTTTTAAAAAATGAACCCCAGGGAAAGTGTTTTGTATGTGTATATACTGAGAGTTAAGGATTTGCTGATGCACTCATGCATATGCAGGTTAAGTTTGGGCTGTGCCAGTGGTCTTTTGAGTGCTTAGGAGAGATGAGGGGTCCACCACAGTGCTTTTCTTTGTTGAGCTTCACACAGCAGAGGGTCATGCTGTCATGTTGCCATGGAGATGGAGTGTGGCATAGCCTTTCATGGGCTCAGTTGCTGATGGGGAAGCCGATTAGGCCCCACACTCGTGTCTCAAGGGGATTTAAGCTGTAAATGGCGTGTGTGGTAGTGCCCCCACCAACCTGCAGTATGGCTGAGATTAACCTTTTCCTCCCCTTACTGTCATCAGGAGAGAGCCATCGCCATCCAGATACAGAGCTCAATTAAACAAGAGCACGCTTGTATTCCTCGATTCCCTCACTTTTGAATTATTTTGAATTTTTAATTTCTTAGTTCTTCATTTATTAAATGTGAATCAACTGTTAACTCTGGCCCTTATAACTTGACCACAGTATCCACTCCCTCCCTTCCTTTCAGGAAACCACTAGATAGCTAGCTATTGTACAGGGCCTATGCGAAGGTTTCACATGTGACCTCTTTAATAGGGCTAAAGGTATCTATGTGGGCTGAGTTGTTTGGACCAGGCTCTTCTTTTGAGGGATGCTGGAGGTCATTGAATCCTGTTTAGAAATGTACAACTGGTCTGCAGCAGAGGATTGTCCATGGAGCCATAGCTACAAAGACACACAACACACTTAGATCCAGAAGTAGGGAGTGAATGTCTGTTCTGTAAACAAGTTGAGACAGTGGAACATCTTTTTGTCTGCTGCAGAAAATTATATGGCTCACTTTGTTTTCTTACTTTGGTTCCATCGGTTAGAGCATGATTTCACTAATGAGCTTTCATTTTGGGGCCAAAGTATGTCTAATCACAGAGAAGGTTTGTTTGTTTGGTGAATTATTTGTCTGTTCAGGCCAAGCTGGCAATTTGGAAGACCCGAAAGAACAGGCTCCTCGGGTCTGGAACTATTCAGCCCCTGCAGATGATGCTGGGTTTGGTTGCTGCTTGCTTATAAATTGAATTTGCCTACTGTGAGCTTACTGACCACAAGGCTGATATTATCTCTGCCTGCAGTTTTGGGGGATTTCTTCTGCAGAGTCATAGATGCCAATGAAATGTTGAATTTGTAACCTTCTCTGTGTAGATGACAGGCAATATTTCACTACTATATTTTCATGAACCGCTGTGTCTTTTGGATGTGGGTCACCCTTGGTGGATTGATTTAATGTAATAGTAAGTCTATTGTATGAATTGTAATTTTTTAACTTGAGTCAAAATTCAGTTTGTTCCTCTTTGTCTGTTGCCAGCCCCCATCTCTCTGCCTCTCTCTCTCTCTCTCTCTCTCGCTTTCTGTCAGTGCTGTTTTGGCGTGCCTGCAGGTTACCACAGTGTAAAGTCTCTGTACTTTCTTATTGTCCATTTACAGGTGTGTTGAATTTTTTATTTGTGTTTTTTTTTTTTAAATTAAAAATACATGATGGCCGCTGGCAGAAGTTACTCTGCTGATGTGTGGCAGCCCTCCCTGCCCCCAATACACTCTTTCATCTGTTAGTCCTGAATTTCCATTCTTCCATTTTGCAGGCTGCTTTTCTGCTCTCTGGTTTGCATTGCTGTGGCTGGGTCTCTGCTTCTTCAGTTGCACTTCTACTTGCTCAGCTGTGGCCTTATCCCCTGCTCCTCTCATTTCTGTTTCCAACCCGATGTATGGGTGGGAAGGCCACTGTGGTTTTTGGTCTGTAAGTAAAAGAAAGATGACACAGTTTTAGCAGGGGGCACAACGGGTGAGGCCATGTGGTAAGAAGGGCAGTGCTGGTTCCAGCTGCACCCTGGAACCAGCACTGAAACTCAGGACAAAACCCTCAACAGTGTCAGCCAGTGAGTACAGTGTCAGTGCAGTTAATTATAATCATATCTGTGAAGGTCATTTTTAGAAATTTTCTTGACTTCTAGAAAAAGGATAGAATCCTGGGATGAGCTGAACAGAGCTGGCTAGTCTTTAAGGCCTTAAAACATTTGGTCTCTTTCAAACACTAACAAGGGAGAAACTATGTGTTTTTTACAGTTCTTCCTTTTTTATTCTGAAGCCAAGCTGTGATGTTAGAATACCCATGAATGGTAGTGTTTTTAGGCTCAGGTCGGTCCAGCTGCTGCTCTGATGTATGTGAGCTGGAATAGAATGAAGCTCCAGCCCTCATGATGGAAGCTTGACACACACTCATTTCCTCTCAAAATGAGTTTAGCATTTTTAATACCCAGAGTCTCTATGCAGGGCATGAGTAACCCATGGAGTCAGATGTGGGTGACCATGGTGACACAGCTTTCTCTGTGTGCTTATAAGCTGTCAGAAGAGGACAACCTGCAAACAGAGCAATACGTTATGAATTTCCTGTATGAATTATAAATGCTGCTACTCTGAGGAATATGGAGTGCTGTACTTCATGCTTTAATGCCACTCTGCTCTTTTCCTGTCAGAGGTGAATAGAGGCGTAGCTGGAACCTTTAATCATTCAAAACATCAAATATTTGCTGCCTCAGTCCCATATAGTTTGATACATAATGACAAGGGGAGAGTTTTTTTGCATTCTGATGTTTGTGCATCTCAGTTTATGGGAGATTGAGTTTGTCAATAGTCTTACCTAGGACCCAGGCATAGACTGAATTGGATGATAGTCCCAACCATTGCTTAGCAGTAGATGTTTATGTGTGTGAGAACACTCCCTGCCCATGAATCAGACTCACTGCCTCCTTTTTTCCATGAGCTGTTTTTTAGTCAGGTTGTTTTTTCCTTCCCTCTCCTCCTCCTCCCCCCCCGGCTGTCCTGGGGCCTCCTGCGGGTGCTATTATGAGCTCAGTATTCACAGCTGTACAGCATCCAGGCACTGTCGTTTTCTCAGAGAGACAAAGGTAACAGCAAGAGAATCTCTGTTTTCTGTCCTTTCCATTCCTGAGACCAGTGAATCTGTGTTTAATTAGCCACACAACCCCCCCGTAAGGTCAGAGCTGGGAATGACAGATTCCTTTATGTGCAGACATCAGGGGTGATTCTAGGATCAGACCTTTAGGGGGGCTCAACCCCCCTGCTAAATCACTCATTTCACAGGATAACAATTAATACATTAATAATTTTCTATGTATGATATTTTAATTTACAACAATAATACTTTTAACGAATTACTAGTAAGTAACATGAATTTTACACCACAAAATATTTTTTAAGAAAATGAAAAATGGAATATGCTGTTTGCAAAAGTATTCAAGCCCTTTCACTTTGGCAAACCTCAGTTCAATTAGGTACACAATGTTACCTTCAGAAGCAACCTAATTAGTTGGGTGGTACTGTAATGTACTGTAAATATACCATTAAGCCCAATTCTATCAGAATAAAACATTGTGACTACTTTAACTAAAATAATAAAGTGCATCAGTTAGCTCCTTAGCTGGCAACTGTGCAGACAGACTAGCTCAGAAAGCTAACATTAGCCGATAATCTCTAGTGAACTACATCAGCTAACATTCTTTGACACTATTCACACCATGAAACTATAACCAGACACTTTCTAAGTAAGGAATAAACCACGACTGGCAGTGCAGTTCTATGGAAATAAACCACGACAGGGTGGTGTGATGTGGCCCCGTGGCAAAGCCAACCACCCTGCAGTGCTTTATTTCCATAGAACTGCACCGCCAGGAGTGGTTTATTCTGCTTATACCACGGCTACTTACCAAAGAAATAATTCAGCACTCATATTAGGCTACTATTTTATTATTTTTGAACAAATTATATATTACAATATGTGCATATGCGCAGAATATAGTCCATTCATATAGCTACCTAGACATACCGTACACAGACATGCTTTGACCTGACCAGCCTGGTCATCACTGATTTACTGTGATGGATCACCTCCAGTCATGACATATTTTTATTGGTTTATATTAACTATAATACTCTGCATATACTGCACTAAAACATGACACTTATCCGTAGCCCCAGATGCACTGCATTCAGATGAAACAGTGTGGTTGTTGTAAAATAGGGTTGTGAAGAAGCTGGAAAATGTCTCTCACATGAAAAAAGGAGTACAATTTTGCAAAAATAAAATAATTTATTTGAAAAATCAACCCAAAACAGAGAAAGCGACCAGAGTCCGACCACAGCCAAACTGCTCACAAAAGTCCTCACTCCCTACCAGCAGTAACACACCTCTTTTAAATCCATTGCTAATTAACCAGGTAGAGCTAAATTACTATTTACAGGGACAGTGACAAACCTGCTTTCACTGATGCTGACTGAAGTAAATCTGTTCATTGATGAGATGGAAAATGGAGACAAGAGGACCCTCAGAAATATACAACTAAACAATTTAACAATACAGCAAACAAACAGAAAGACATTTTGCAGACAGACTTCAAGTTGACTTGAAAAAGCCTGGCATGGTAGTAGCATGAACAGTAAGAACAGTAAGTTAAATTAAACACATCAATCGTGAACAGTTTTTGGAGAACACGTGAAACCTCTCCTTCACAGGCCAGGTGTGATTGTTCCAAAAGTAAATATATATGTTTATGAGGAAGATGAGTTTAAGGGTCAGTGGGGGAGGGAGGCAGAGCTGTGCAGGGTGAGTCTGTATGATCCACTGTTATCAGCTGGTTCCTTGCAGCAGTGTGACCAGGGGAGCTATTCCAAAACTCAAACAATGTGTCTTATGGATAAATGCAGGTACAAATGTGCTCTGAGTTTCTACACCATTATGTGCTGTATGTCAATCACTTTGGGGGGGTTGGAGTTACAGCTAGGTTCAGATAGCAGGGGGACCAAACAAAACAGCTGCCTGAATGGAGGTTAGGGTTACTGGCTGAGTGGAGGGTTAGTTTAGGGTTAGGGTTCCTAGCTATGTGTAGCTTAGGGTTACTGGCTGAGTGGAGGGTCAGTTTAGGGTTTGTTTTCTTGGCTGTGTGGAGGGTTATGGTTATTGGCCAAGAGGAGGATTAGTTTAGGGTTAGGGTTTCTGGCTGTGTGGAGGGTTAGGGTTACTGCCTGAGTGGGGAGGGAGAATGTGAGGAGACTGGAACAGGCAGGAGAGAGTGTCAGACTGCCTGGGCATAAACACATTCCTCAGACCTCAGGAGCTGGACAGGAATGAGCAGGAAGTGCTCAGGAGTGGAAAATTTCAGTGGGGAGAGAGAGGGGAGGCACCACACTGCTCTATCCCCCTCAGTTTAGTCTGCAATCTTAACCAGGGAGGCCAAAATGTGAAGAATTTCAAGGCCAAATGTCAGATACGCAGAGCATAGCTGCAGCTTCTCACAAGAGTGAAACATACAGAGAGAGTGTCTCTGTGTGTGTGTGTGTGTGTGTGTGTGTGTGTGTGTGTGTGTGTGTGTGTGTGTGTGTGAGTGTGTGGGAGAGAGAGAGAAACTGGGAGGGAGCAAGTGGAAGAGAAAGTTTTTTTTTTTTTTTTTTTGTCAACCCATTTGTCCCTGCAACTGCACTGAATACATTTAAAAGAGATAGAACCTGTATGACCATTTTGATCGTATATACAGTGTGTCTTGACGTAATGTGCCTATAGTGTGTCAGTATTTGCAGTGTTTGTTGCGTGCCCATATTTTCAGTGTGTTGTGTGTTGTCTGTTAGTATTTGCAGTATGTGTAACTGCTATACAATTAAGTGTTCCATTACTGGGTTTGTACTCAGGGTCACATGAATGACTGGAAAGTAAGTGAAAGGAATCAATTTACAGTCTTGCTCTTCACTTACATGCATCTTCTTCCAGAACACAAAGGCTTAACACAGATTGTTTCCTCTCACTGAGCAGCATTAAAGACTGATAGAGACACATGGAACATTTTGAACATTTTGATTTTGCATGCCCTTTGACTTTTAGTCTTAAGTCTAAGCTCTCTACAGGAAATTCCACAGAAGTATGAGACATTCTCAGAGTTCCAAAGCTTTGTTTGTTCATTCGGAGGACTCGGCTCTTGTAACTGAAACCAGATCCTGAGACTGGATTCTGCCTTTCCTTAGTCACTGGTACCCCCTGCTGGCACTAAAGAACATGACATAGGAAAAGTTTTCACAGTTTGGAAAGTGGACGGATAATTCATTTCTGCTTAACATTGTGTTCATGTCCAAGTAGGTTATTGTTAAAGGTGGAAGGTGGAATGCAGAACAGAGACTTGAAACCTTCTTTAACATGACCTGCAGTGGCCAGAAATGTAGACAGATATTACCACAGCACACCTGAAGTATAACCATTCTACATTAAAATAATAACTGGTGAGTTACAGATAGTTTGGGCCCGACTTTTAAATTTTTACTTGGACCTTTGTGTACTTCACATAAAATAATTTTAGTTATAACAAAATATGTTGTTTTAACATTAAAATAGACCTCCCATCTCTCTCATAAAAATGATTTAAAATAACTCAGTCTCTTTGTTCTAATTAAAGTGATTTAAAATAAGTCACACTTTTATTTTAATGAAAATTACTTATAGTGACTCAGTCTCTTTGCTCTGATTAAAAAGATTTAGAGTAGTGCAGTCCCTTTTCTCCAACTGGAATGGTTTAAACTAGTGTGGTCTCTCTGCTCTAAACGGAATAGTTTAAAGTAGCTCAGTCTCTTTGCCTTTATTAAAATTATTTAGAGTAGTTCATCTCTCTCTTTGCTCTAATTAAAAAGATTTAGAGTAGCTTAGTCTATTTGCTCTAATTTTAAAAAATTAGAGTAGCTTTGTCTCTTTGCTCTGAGTACTACTGCATGAGGCGCACTGCAGGGAACAGTGGACCCCTCACTAATGTTGGCACGTTAATCATAATCACTTAATCATAATCAAGCTTTATTAGTGGAAAGAGTGTGTATTTATTTTTTTTTAACCCTGATCTACACTTTTTATAGTTTCCCTAACTATGAGTAAAATAAAAAATCGGTCCTGCAGTTACAGCTAACAGACACCAGATGTGCGCAAGTGAGCAGGTTGGAAACCACACCCCTAAGCCCTCCCCTCTGCCCAGCTCCTCCCCCGCTTTCCCCCACTCCCCCTCTTCCCGTCCCCACCCTGCCATCTGTTCCAGAGTCCGACATTTCCTGACTCACAGCTGCCGCTGGCCAGGGTCCATTTTCATCCTGCTTTCTTTCAGCAAACAGGATAAAGGATCTCTTTCAGCTGCCCCCCCCCCCCACCCCAAGCAACCAGCTAAACAGGGGCTAGCAATCACCAGACCTGTGTCCTGCCAAAACAGCCCCCACCCCACCCCTTATCCAGGGTTATTGTGTGGACTTTAAAGTTTAAAGGGACGGTGCAGCAGACAGAGAGAAATACACATTTTACACACAAAAGGAGCACTATAAACACAGAGTTATTCTCAGTTATTCTCAAAAGGAGTTTGTTATTTTAGCCTTAGGCTCACACCCAATTTCTCAGTACATTTATGCACACTGTCAAGTGGGAGTAAACCTAAATGAAACTTTCAGAGGCTTGGAACTCTTTACATTCAACACGTGGCTCTATGAATTGTGCCAGTAACTTTAATGTGTTGTTCACATGACGCTTTAACATCTTTTGTTTAATCAAATGGTTCTAATCGCAAACGTATTAACGTTTGTAAACGTATTAACGTTTGTAAACGTCATGTCTGATATATTTTTGAGAACGATATTAAAATGTTTTCAGTTTTACTCAATGTCTGTGAATTTTACCTAATTTAAAAATGAAAACAACCTAAAAGATTTTTTGTGGGTTCAACAGCAAGTCCAAACAAAGCAGCTGCTGCATTTTCTCTGGGAGGGCAGTGAAGGGCGCTATTGGGACATGTTTCCTTTTTAGTGGACAATGGAGTCAGCCATCTGTCAGCCTTTATGTTAAAAATAGGCTGAACTTAAACCACATAAAAGATGTTATGATGAACTTTAAGTAAAAGAAGAAAATAAATATGTTTTTGTAAACTGAGGCTGAACAGTGGGGAGTTGCTGTTACAGAAAACCAATTTTTCACGCACACACACAAACACACACACACACACACACACACACACACACACACACACACACACACACACACACACACACACACCTCCCCTCTGAGACCTGTTTTCAGCAGGCCCTTTTGAGGGCCCTTTTAAGGGCACACACACACACACCTTTACACTCTCTCTCTCTCTCACACACACACACACACACACACACACACACACACACACACACACACAGTGAATTCCCCTCAGCTCTTCAATAAGCCCTTTTAAGGAAATAAAGAGACAAAGAAGGGGAGGTAGGAGGTAGAACAGTTACTAACTTACTGAGAATTTGTGTGTGTGCGTGCTTGTGTGTGTGTATGCGTGAGTGTGTCTGTGTTTGGGACAGGCCACAGGCAGCTGTGTCATCGTGGCATGGTGAAACCCCCCTCCTGCTGAACACAATGGAGCCACAGCAGGATCAAAAACAGTATGAGAAATTGGAGTGAAGGGGAACACACGACCACTGCAGCTGCAGCCGGGTGCAGTACCCCTCCCTGCTCGAGAGAGAGGGGGAGAGAGAGAAAAGGAGAGAATAAGGGAAAAAGAGAGAAAGAGGAGAGGGAGAGAAGAGGGAGAGGGAGAGAGAAGAAGAGAGGATGAGAAGGAGAGGGGGGAAGAGACAGAAGGAGAGAGAGAAAGGAGTCTTAGAAAGACAGACAGTAGCAGAGAGGGAGAGAGAGAGACAGACAGGGAGAGAGAGAGAAGGAGACTTTTATGTCTCCTTTAATAATAAAAAAGATCTCCATAAGCTTACATGTTTTCATTAAATAAAATATAATGCATAAAGAGAAAGAAATTTTAAAAAAAAACAGAGATGGAGAGAGGGAGACAGTGAGGATGAAAGAAGAAAAAAAACAGGACAGAGAGGAGGACAGAATGTGCTTTGGGTTTTTGCCATGGAGCTTGGGCTGCTCTAAACTTCAGCTTTTTCACACTTTTACAGCTGTCAATGTTCTGTTAATGTTACCCACAATGTTGTGTGAAGATCCTAAAGCTGCTTTTGGACCATCTGTGTAATGCAGTCTTTCATTCTGAGAGATGTGCAGGGGGTCTGGCTGTGTTAATCCCGCAGATTCTGAGTCACTGGCTCCATGGATGCAGACATACACTAATCACTCCGAATAACCCAGTCTGTGTACCCACACAATGAAGCTCCTCATCCCACAGAATGAGTTTGCCAAGAAGGGAATAACCTGATAAGCGCATGGTGCTCGGACATCTAGTACAGGAGTTTTCTCATCTGCGGGTACATTGTGCACCATGTATGCAATACTGAGTTCTTGTACAATGACTCATGGAAAATCCTCTCTATTCCACAAGTGGTCCATAGGGGGAGCCATTAAGCCACGAATGAGAGCTGCAGCACAGCAAACGGCCATTTTAGTTCTGGAGGAGACCCCATTTTATCACTCTCATTTTTCCTACATGTTTATTTATTTATTTGTTTTGGTTTTTTTTTCCCCCACTGAGAGGAGAGCGTGACCTCATGTCCACGTGATCACACACAAGCACACGTGTTCACACGCAGACAGAGCCACTGTCACACACAAGCACACACACACAGTTACACACAAACACAGTGACACAGTTTTGAGGATTAAAGGAACAGGGTCTATAGACTGACACAATAATCTGCCGCTGTAAGGAGGTAAACCTGCCCCCCCTCCCTGTCCTTATCTGCTGCTGTGTTCTGTGTTTACTGTCTCTAAGGAAATGAAACAGGGTAATGTTTTGCAGGGATTCCCTGACTGGTTCTCAGAATTTTAAATAGATTATTCCTCTTATTCTCCTTTAACCTTATTTAACCTCTTATCAGTCTTGTTTTCAAATTGTTAAAAAGAAAACATTATACTTTGATACAAGTAATGACATGTAAATATTAATTTTTTAGTTTACATTGTAATAGTTTTAAAATATTTGACACACACACTCAGGGATTTATAGTGGGGGTTGATGCAGGATGGATGTGGATGATCACATGGTCTCAGCATGATGCCTTAGGGCAAGGAACACTGACCTCAATTCATACTGTCACATGCTTATAGAATAACGTCCCGTACTGTCACATGCTTAGGAAGGCATATTCAAAAATATTATTATAGAGTGATAAGGCAGTGGTTAAACCTACAATACATGACATAGTGCTGTGTGCTGCAGTGCAGTTTATACATATGAGATTTGAAAGAATATTTCATTCAGCAATGTAGAATATTGGGTATAACTGCAGGGTTGCAGGAGGCTTGTCTATCATTAGGGAGGAGGAATGAGGAATTGGCCTGGATAATGAGGAACTGCCCTGGATAAAAACAGCATTTTAGGGAGAGTCAAGCCCTTCAGGATCAGGGTTGGGAGTTATTTTTTTTTTTTTAATGACATGAATGAGGAGTGTGGCGATTATAAGACAGGAAAGTTTGAATAAGAGTCATCATTTATGCTAGCATTTATATTTATTTTGATTATAGTTAAAAACTGACGAATCTTGCGAATTTCTGCATCGAGGTCCTTCTGTGCTGAAGCCTTTCTGTGTTTTGCCTCTCTCTGTGCTGGTATCACTGTGCTGGGATTTTGCTGTGCGGAGGTCTCTGTCTTGGGGTCTCTCAGTGCTGAGATTTTGCTGTTCTAGTATCTCTGTATTTGGGTCTCTCTGTGTTTGGGCTTCCCTATTGCTATGCTGCAGTGTCATTGTAGAAGTGTTCAGTGTGTTCTCATCCACAGCAGCTGAAGTAAAGAAAAGCTTTTCACAGGGTTTAAAGTATTAGCTTGGCCTCTAATCTGCTGGAAACCCCATTAAGGATTTGTAAACCTCTTAGACTTCGTTCGTGATGATTTCAGCAGAGAAGTCAAAGAACCTAAGTCTAAATCTAGCAGCCTGTTCCAGGACAGCCTCCACAGGTGTGTCACTGCCTGTGGATGTGACATAGGACCTTCTTGTGTCAGTTAATGGGCACCAGGAAAACAGCATCCAGGTGGGCATTGGGAAAAGACCAGGTGAGCAGGTTCCAGGTGGGCATGGCACTGATTATAATGATCTCTGAGGAGACCTGCTGGACATGAACAACAGAATTGCCATTGCCTAAGAGGTCACAGGTCAGGAGAAGACAAGGGTCAGAGGTCAGATGTTGTCAGAATTTAGGAACTGCCTGGTTTTTCCTGTAATTTAGCAGTTTCCTGTTGTGTATCCTGGTTATTAGCGTGCGCTTCCTGACAGATTTTCTTTCCAGCTGCTTGTGAGGAAGAGGGGGGATCTTCCTGTGCTCCAGGGTATAATATCATGAAATCCACTTATTCAGCTGTAAGTCTGGTACTGATGTCATAGCAATACTCTGAAGCAGTAACAGCCTGGTACTGATGGCAAAGAAATACTCTGGAGCAGTACCAGTCTGGTACATGATGTGATATGGACACAGCTGGCAGTGCAACATTATAATATTGCTCTCTACTGGCCGTTGGGACAGTGGATATCATTCAGTAAGCACTTTTTGGATATGCTATTTTATAGACAAGCTTACAAGCATCTATAACACCCCACTCTTCAATCCACCCTGTGAACATGTTTTCACCCTTCATCTACTGAAGTTCCTCTCACAGCCAGTTGAGGGCGCTCTAAGGTCATATTTTGATGGAGGGGTGGGTGTCGGATGAAATTTATTGAGCTGGAGTGCAAATGGAATCCTGTAACACAGTTCAAAGGCATGTCCCACCAGCCCTGCTAATGTTCAGAAGAAATGCAATAACAACTACTCCACTGTTTAATTTGCTCTCCATTCACACACCAAACAAAACTGCTCATTTTTATCTTTTATCTTGAATGTATTTGTCTTAGCTGGTGGTGAATCTGCCCCTCATCTGGGGCTGTGGCACTGTGAGATGCTTGTATCTGTGCCTGTGTCCCCCTGCAGGCTTGGAGCTTTCCACAGCCTAAGCTCCAAGGGAAGGCTCTCTAATGTACCTGTGCTTCAGCCGCTTCTGTGGGCAGTTTGAAAGAGGCTCGGCCTCTCAGCCATGCAGCATTCACGCTGCTAAAGCCATGCAAATTCAGACAGCTGGGAAGGGGGGGCGCCATTCAGCTGCAGCTCCGGACGCACTTTAAAGAAAGGAAAAAAGTGAGAAAGAAAAGCTAAAGTGAATTTTAGAACGTGAGGTGAAATGACTGCAGGTCTGACCCCTAATTCCAGTAATCGTGGATTCTTGTCTTTCTGCATTGACTCTAAGATTTGAGTTCATGTAATGAATAACATAATATTTATATACTATTATAATTGAAGAATGTGATTCAGTGCAGTAACACAGTGAAAAGATTCTGTTTATGTCTGTATGTGACATTAAACCAAGTAGCACAACACCTTCCTTAGCTACTTCTACTGCCAAGATGCACTGACCCACAGAACAACTGAACACAGATGCACTGACATACAGCACTACTGATTCACAGCACCCCTAACACACTGACACTCAACATCACCAGCACACAGCACCACTGAGTCACAAACGCTCTGACACACAGCACTGTGGAATCACTGCACCACTGACACACTGACACAACACCGCCAGCACACAACACCACTGAATCATGGACGCACTGACACACAGCACCATTGGATTATTGATCTACTGACACACAGCACCACTGAATCACAGACACACTGACACACAGCATCACTGACAACACAACCATATTTTTAGCTATATTGTTACATCTGAGAAAGATTTTAGGCACTGATCAGTGATTTAAGGATGCAGTATGCTGTAATCTATACACCATCCCAACAGGTAGTGATATGTGCATTTAAAGTCAGTTTAAACTGGCAAAATGGCCATGGGAGAGTAAGAATGCAGCGTAACCATTCACAATACAGGAATACATTGCAGTGCAGTCCATTTTAACTTTTTTCTAGCATAATTCTTTTAGCTATTTTACTAGCAAGGTAGCAAATGATGAAAACGTTTAAAATATCTACCTATAAAAATAGTTTTTAAGCAACAGGATCTGATAAAACCACATGACATAGTTTCTTCATATGTGCTAGCTAGCATCAGTAATGCTAGATTATCTTGATAATTTAAGATTAAAGTGGCTCGCTCTTTAGCCATCATATAGAGCTAGATTAAAGGCTAAACTTTGTTGGCTAAAGGTAAGTTAATGTTTGCTTACTAGCTAGGTTAGTTTAATCGAGTTTGCAATGCAGTAATGTTATTATCCTTTTCAGAGAACATCTGCTTGTGTCCTCTACCATGCAAATTATGTTCAACAAGCAAGATAACCAATTGCATCATATTTCAAGTACAGATTAGCATACAGTAACATTTGTTGTTGGCTAACTTGGCAGCAAATGTATTTAACCTGTAAGCTAACATTAGTAAAGGCTTATGAAACTTAGCTGGCTAATCAAAGTTAGTTGCAAAGCTGTTTCACATTGTGAAAGCAACAGACTTTGATATCATTGTTAATGAAATAGGCAATGTCTCATTTCTTTATTTTATTTTTGCAACTGTCAGACTTTGAATATTCACATTTTACAGTACATGTGTAACTGAAGCTGCAACATACAGGGGTTAATGTATTAAGTGTGCAAGTGAGCGAGCAACTCATATATTCTGGTTACTTTTTCTGCCGTCGTTGTTGTAAAAGATTTTTGTTAAAAAATAGGCTGGAACATCAGCCAGCATCAGGGCGGGAACAGAAGGAAGTCATTCCTCATGTTCAAAGCTGGGAATATTTAAGTCAAACACATCTAGGGAGATGAACATGTGTCCAGACTGGATGCAAACAATTAATAATTTTCACTCATTCTTAACTGTTATACAGTTGGAATGGTGATGTATGTTGAATTCCTTATGTAATTTTATTGTGGTTTCATTTTTCTTTAATTATAATGCTTAGTTGGTGAAGCTCACTTTCAGCATGTATCTTTTGGATCCAACTTACTTGATCCTAACCAGGTCTTTCAATGGAAACTGCCCTACTCTCTGCAACCAAGGTGTTCAACTCTGCCAGAGCTACCTTCATATCCTCTCCTCTGTCATATATCTGCTGCTGTTGATACAGCTGACCATCAGGTCCTCCAGGCAGCCCTGTTTCAGGCACTGCTCACAAGTAGTCTTCCTCCTACCTTTAGAACTGCTTTTACAAGGTAACATGGTGTGATTCTGGCTCAAAGCCTCACTGCCTCACAGCAGGGTTCCATCAGGGATCTGTTCTTGGTCCTCTCCTCTTCTCCCTTTACACAGAATCCCTGGAAGGAGTCATCTCCCTCCACGTTTTCTCCTATGATTTCTATGCAGATGATACATGATTCTCTCAGCCATTTCCACCCACTGGCAATAATATTGCCTCACACATCAAAGCTTGCCTAAATGGTGTATGCAATTGGATGATCAGCAAACATATCTGGTGCTGGAAACTAACCTGTCCTCCACCATCAATATGGAAGCAGTGACACTGAGCTTCAGATTCATGGTCTACAGCATCCATAAAACCCATCCAATTCTTACAACCAACTTGATGAAACTTAGTTCAGGTCATGGTACTCTCCAGACTAGACTACTACAATTCTCTACTGGCTTGCCTCCCTGCAAGTGCCATCAGACCCTCCAGCTGATTGAGAATGCAGCTGTTGAACAGCTAAGATAGGGCCTACTACAACTAAGATACTACCATGTCACACCTATCCTAATCTCTCTAAAATGGGTATCGATTATTAGGGATGCACGATGTCGGATTTTTGCCGATATCCGATGTGCCGATATTTTCAAACTCAATTTGGCCGATGCACAACACAGTTTGGACAATTTGGATCAATTTGGTGTGTGTGTGTGTGTGTGTGTGTGTGTATAATATATATATATATATACACACACACTCACTGGCCACTTTATTAGGTACACCTTGCTAGTACCGGGTTGGACCCCCTTTTGCCTTCAGAACTGCCTTAATCCTTCGTGGCATAGATTCAACAAGGTACTGGAAACATTCCTCAGAGAGTTTGGTCCATATTGACATGATAGCATCACGCAGTTGCTGCAGATTTGTCGGCTGCACATCCATGATGCGAATCTCCCGTTCCACCACATCCCAAAGGTGCTCCATTGGATTGAGATCTGGTGACTGTGGAGGCCATTTGAGTACAGTGAACTCATTGTCATGTTCAAGAAACCAGTCTGAGATGATTCGAGCTTTATGACATGGCGCGTTATCCTGCTGGAAGTAGCCATCAGAAGATGGGTACACTGTGGTCATAAAGGGATGGACATGGTCAGCAACAATACTCAGGTAGGCTGTGGCGTTGCAACGATGCTCAATTGGTACTAAGGGGCCCAAAGAGTGCCAAGAAAATATCCCCACACCATTACACCACCACCACCAGCCTGAACCGTTGATACAAGGCAGGATGGATCCATGCTTTCATGTTGTTGACGCCAAATTCTGACCCTACCATCCGAATGTCGCAGCAGAAATCGAGACTCATCAGACCAGGCAACGTTTTCCAATCTTCTATTGTCCAATTTCGGTGAGCCTGTGCGATTGTAGCCTCAGTTTCCTGTTCTTAGCTGACAGGAGTGGCACCCGGTGTGGTCTTCTGCTGCTGTAGCCCATCTGCCTCAAGGTTCGACATGTTGTGCATTCAGAGATGCTCTTCTGCATACCTTGGTTGTAACGAGTGGTTATTTGAGTTACTGTTGCCTTTCTATCAGCTCGAACCAGTCTGGCCATTCTCCTCTGACCTCTGGCATCAACAAGGCATTTTCGCCCACAGAACTGCCGCTCACTGGATATTTTCTCTTTTTCGGACCATTCTCTGTAAACCCTAGAGATGGTTGTGCGTGAAAATCCCAGTAGATCAGCAGTTTCTGAAATACTCAGACCAGCCCGTCTGGCACCAACAACCATGCCACGTTCAAAGTCACTTAAATCACCTTTCTTCCCCATTCTGATGCTCGGTTTGAACTGCAGCAGATCGTCTTGACCATGTCTACATGCCTAAATGCATTGAGTTGCTGCCATGTGATTGGCTGATTAGGAATTTGCGTTAATGAGCAGTTGGACAGGTGTGCCTAATAAAGTGGCCGGTGAGTGTGTATATATATATATATATATATATATGATGCCGCGTAATATATATATATATATATATATATATATATATATATATGATGCCGCGTAATTCCCCTCCGGAAGCAGAGAGAAGCTTATCTGTCTTATTATGATCGCTGTCTTATTTCCCATGCATTCCCTCCTTATGGAGCCGCGATGTTTATTTTGAATGAGCAGAGACACAATAAAGTTAGACTTTATTCGCTGTTCAGTGTCGTTGTGTAAGTGTACAGACACAAAAATTACGCCCTCTGTTTGAGTCCCAAAGCAGGAACTAGGCGATTGCGGGTTGTCTTATTTCCCATTGCCGTCTCTGCTTCCGGAGCCACGTTTTTAAAAAATTTTCTCCCGCCCCCTCCAGAAGCAGAGAAAAGCTTAGCAGCACACAGCTAGGATCCTCCCAGGGTCAGAAACTTAGCTAGGGGTCGATCGAAACCATTAGGACCTCTGTTCGAGTCCCAAAGCACGAGCTCGGCAATCGCGGACGGTCTTGTTTCATTTCAAATGGCATGCGCATAGTTAACGCGTCACCTTATCGGTCAGGCACATCGGCAGAAATTTTCATATCTGCCGATGTCGATAATTAATTTCTTAATTTTTATCGGCCGATACCGATGTCGTGCCGATATCATTGTGCATCCCTATCGATTATGGCTAGGAAAAAATTCAAAACTAGTTCTAGCCTACAGGGTAATAACAAAAACTGTACTCCCATACTTCCAATTTATCATTACTAGTCCCCTCAGTTTTTCTAGACTTGTTTTCTTGCATGTACTTTAGGCCTCTGACACCACAAGCTCCATACAGTCTTTTCATGTTAAATAATTACTCAGTTGCACCTCCACAATCATCTGAGTTGAAGAATTAATTACCACCAAGTAGCTGAAATGTTTAGATCCGACACTATCCCATGTTAAATTCATAAACACGGACGTGTGTGAAATGTGCAGGATTGCGTTGGCGACAAGGTTAGGAGGACTCAAATGCAGTCACATTGTAGTCGAACTTGAAATCTGTAAACATTTCCTGATGCCATCCGTATGTAATTCACCGCGGTAAGGTACGTTGTGTTGGCAAGGACGACTTTCAACTTGCGAATGATGGATGTTCCTCGCAGAAGAAATAAAATACATTAAACACACTGGTCACTGTCATGTGTTTATTAGTTATTTTAATTTGTTTTTACGCAAGTCGACTGTCCGCAGAAGATAAATCTTAATTAGCTGATGGCATTTCCCCACCGTTTTTTAAAAATGCGCACTATTTTGGGAATATCCACCAAAGTTACACTTCTGCCTGGCCGCCTTTCAGTTCGCGGACTCGTTGGATGAGAAGTCAACAAACTCCGAAGTATCTAAAAGCGAAGCTACCGGTAAATATTATCTAGTAAGCACACCTACCTAAGTGTCTGTATATTAGGTGTGCTCATGCAACGTGACAGTCATTTTTTTCTGTTTTCTAAAACGGATTTAGCAGTGGTTTGTCGCGTTGTTCAGGATATGTAAATAGCGAGCTAAATTGGCTAGCCAGTCACGTAGCTGTTGCTGTCTGTTAAAATCATACAAACGGGAGAGGGCTACAACCAACAATGGAAGCATGACGCATACCATAGCGTAGATTTAGGTACGGCTTCAGAACGTAAAAGTCCTGCCACGTATTTGTTCCACCCATGCACTACACCAGCTGAATTTAATTAGCACAACTCTTCAGCCAGGTAGAGGAGCTAATTAGTGAAATCACCTTGTTTAGTGAATGGCTAGAACAAATACATGGTAGAACTTTTACTTTCTGAAGCCAGGGTTTTCCACCTCTGTCCCTACCATCCCTACCTAAATCTACGCCTATGACGCATACAACATTCACTTGGTTGATGGCCACTGTACCTTGCTAATCATCTCACTCCTGAAATCCCTTGAAAAAAGGAAATATTGTTGGCAGGCTGAAGGTCGCCATATTTCCTTAATTTCTACAAATTCCGATTGGCCTCTTCTTTTATAGTAAGCGGCTAGTTAGCTATATAACCAGATGAGTGGGATTTTATCAGGGATTTTATACGTACTAATCAAGGTATAATGTACAAGAGTCCAGGTCTCTCACTAGTTTATGGTTGACGCGCACTCCTCTCTTCTTTACCTAGATAGTTACCATCAGAAAGTTCAGATGTCCTTGCTGGGGACCGCTGAAAGCTGAATGTACATGTGTGGCATTACTTCCTGTCCTGAAGGATTAAAGAACTAGATATCCGGCAGAAATTTAAAGGACCTAACTGGATGGCTTCTAAGATGGACATAACAGGCTACACTTTCTGCCCTGGGCAGCAAGTGACTCACAATGGAGTGCTATTAGCAGAAGTGGTGGTTGTAGATTCAGATGATGTAATGCAGAGGGGAATATAAACCAGAGAAGAGGGAGAGGAGAATGTGAAAAAGGTGAAAGATAGGGGATTTGTGTGTAAATCCTTTATGTTCAAGTGAGGTAGAGAACTCAGAGGGCTATGTTTGTAATGAGTCAGACTTCAGCATCATTGTGGGTATTACTGTAGGGTACCCCAAAAAGGCCCCATGTGCTGTGTGCTGTATAGGTATGGGGTATGCTTCGCTAAAACCGTAACTTAGCCGATGGCATCCCTGCTGTTGTGTCCGTCAGGCCTGCAAACTGTGTTGTGCAATACAGCTGCAACTGTTGTAAATCTGCAAATCTGTTTCATATAAAACACTAACATCCAATAACATTATTTCGCTGAATCTGAAGCCAAATACTTTCTCACCCTGTGTCTGAGAGAGAGTAGGAGAGAGAATGTGTGGAAGGAGAGACTGAGACAAAGAGAAAGAAAGAGACAGACAGGGGGAGACTGGGAGAGAAAAGCCAGAGAGAAGGAGAGAGAGATGGAAAGAGAGAGAGAAGGAGAGAGTGACGGAGAATGAGGCCAGTTTGGAGTGCGGGTCACACACAAGTTGTGCCAGCTGGCTTCCGTCTCCCAGCTCTGCATTGATCCCTCCATCTGCTTCTCATTCTCCTACTGTGCCATTCCTGCCAGCACTTTCTCTCCTTCAGACGCACACTCACTCACTCACACGCACACACGCTCACACACTCACATGGAAACACGCACACTCACTCGCATGCACACACTCGCATGCAAGCACACTAAAGCGCATGCACACACTCAAAATGACCTGCACACACACTTGCATGTAAACACACTTGCACGCTCACACACTCACATGCAAACACACACATTTACTCACGCACATACACAGGCATGTTCACAAATTCAAATGCGCACACACTCACTCACATGCTCACACACTCGCACAGAAACACACTCATGCTCAAACATTCACATACTCTCATGCAAACACTCACACATGCATTCATATTGTCACATATTGTCACACACAGACATATATGTGAAAACTAACAAAGCCACACTCAAATAACGCACACATGCCCACACACTGTATATGTAAATGCCTATAATGACAAACGGGCACAAAATGCAGAACTGCAGCACAAAGGCAGAGTTGTTCTTAACTGATTCATGGAGTGTAGCTCCGTTTAGTGGTGTTTGTCAGGGATGATGACCTTCACCACATCCTGATCCCCACACCCTCTTATCCATGCCCTGTTCCCCACACCCTTTTCCCCACACCCTACGCCCCACATCCTGTTCCACACACCCTATTGCCCACATCCTGTTCCCCACACTCTGTTCCTTTCTTCCCATTTTCCCTTCCTATTGACCTTTTTCCCCTTTTGTTCCTGCTACACACGGTGGGTACTTGGTAAGTAAAAACATACATGTACTTTATGTCACAACACGAAGTTACCACAAGCACATGTGGCCCACTACCAGATCAGTCAGCACTTCCCCCTTTTTCCATCTGCAACGTCCCCCGACACTCCACAGTCTGCCTTAGATCCTCTGGGCCTTGCCTCTTGCCACAGCTAATATCTAAGATACCATACCAAACTGCCAAAGACCACAGCAAAAGACTCCTAGAGTCAGTCAGCTGTCCTCACTCCAGGTTTACTTTATCTAGGTATGCCTTTTTATTATCTGCCATCCCACTTATTTCATAAAGAGACACAAGTGCACCTGCCCCACCCCCCACCTCTTGCACTGTTCTTATACGGTGCCTGCTGACATATGAAGGTGTTCAGTGGTGCCTAAGTGTGTTTAATGGTGTTTAGCAGTGCTTAGCTGTTTTTAATGGTGTTCAGCGGTGCTTGGCTGTGTTCAGTGGTGCTTAGCTTTGTTTAATAGTGTTCAGCAGTGCTTAGCTATGTATAGTGGTGTTTAGCAGTGATTAGCTGGATTTAATGGTGTTCAGCAGTGCTTAGCTGTATTTAATGGAGGTCAGCAATTTTTAGCTGTGTTCAGTTGTGCTTAACTGTATTTAATGGTGTTCAGCAATGCTTAGCTGTGCATAGTGGTGTTTAGCAGTGCTTTGCTATATTTAATGGTGCTCAGCAGTGCCTAGCTGTATTTAATGGTGTTCAGCAGTGCTCAGCTATATTTAATGGTGCTCAGTGGCGCTTAGCTGTGTTTAATGGTGTTCAGTTGAGCCTAGCTGTATTTAATGGAGTTCAGCAGTGTTCAGCTGTGTTCAGTGGTGCTTAACTGTGTTTAATGGTGTTCAATTGTGCTTAGCTATATATAATGGTGTTCAGTGGTGCTTGCCTGCATTCAGCTATATTCAGCTGTTTTTAGTTGTGTTCCACAGTGCTTAGCTGGGTTTAATTGTGTTCAGCAGCGCTAAGCTGTGCTTAATAGTGTTCAGCAGTGCTTAGCTGTGTATAGTGGTGTTCAGTGGTGCTTAACTGCATTCAGCTATATTCAGTGGTGGTTAGCTGTATTCAGTGATTTTCAACTGTGCTTAGTGGTATTCAGATATGCTGAACTGTGTTTAATGGTGTTCAGCTGTGTTTGGTGGTGTTCAATTGTGTTCAGTGATGTTCAGCAGTGTTCAGCTGTGTTGAGAGGTATTTACCTGTGTGTAGCTGTGTTTCTGTGTGTTGAAAGGTGTTTAGCTGTGTTATGTTGTGTTCAGTTATGTTTTGCTCTGTTTATGTGTGTTGAGAGGTGGTTTGTTGTGTTCAGGTGTGTTCTGTGCTATATCAAGATGTTTGTGTGTTCAAGAGTGCTTTGTGGTGTTGGGGTGTATTCAGTGGTGCATGAAGATATTCAGGTGTGTTCATGTGTGTTTTGTAGTTTTCAATTGCTTCTGTATTCAGTCAGTAACACCACAGTTCCCAGAGTTCTGAAGTATAGGCTTTGTAGTTGTTTGTGTCATACTTTTTCATACATTTTCATGAACTTTTTAAAATCATAGTATTGTATGAGTTGGCTGTTAGGTTTTGACACATAAATTTTATAACAGACTGTGCAACATTTTTCAAAGTAGTTGGTAGTGGTAGTTTTTTACTGTATTCTCCAGTGTAGGCCTATATCCATTCCACTGTTCCAGAGGGTATGTCTACATGCTCTCCAATATCTATCTTTTGTCTGGGCAGTCAGCCAATCTGGTGCAGTTCTTAACTCTGGCCATGAGATGTCAGTATTTCCGGTAAGTGGGTCCATTGGAAGAGCACTGACAGATGTCCCAAATGGATTACTCTGATTTTACTCTACACAAACAGTGCTCAGGCAGTGGGAGGACTTAAGCTGCAGTGGGAGTTAACCCTTTCAGTTCAATGCTAATCAGCTGCAGGGGAGCGGTGTGGACGCTGAGGGGAAAGGCCCTGTTGGTCCAATCTGCTTCTCCACTGTCACAGGTCTGAATGCCTTCACACAGTCCACACAGCTGAGCAGCTCTTAGCCAGTAACAATGACAGGATACAGCCTCTATCCCCCCTTTTGCCTATGAGATGTGAGGATGTGCTTATTTCCATCAGCAGGGCATCTGCGGCAGTGGGAGAAGGCCTGAGATGGGTCTAGGGCCACTTCATTGCAGGTTCTGTGCAGCAAAGTTCCTAATCCAAATGGCTTCAGTAGAGTTACTGAGCTGTGTAATTATAATCTTGAATGAATTTTTTCAGTAGATACAGACCTGTGTAATGAAAACTGGAATAATGTGATACTGGGGAATAATCCTGGATAAAGACTTCTGATGAGTAGGTAGTCTTAACTAGAAGAAGCATATTTAGTATAAAAACTATCATTATTTAACTTAAACCTGATATTGTACTAACCCAGTATAATTGTACTACTTTCACATTTAACAAATAACTTTCTTTATGCTCCAGTAAATTAAGACTAATTTGTCAGGCTGACATCTACATCAGGTCAGTGGGTTTGAAAACCCATGAGCAGCATTTGAGGAAGTCAGTGCTGGACCCTGAGGGATTGTCAGTGCTGACTGTCAGTGCTGGACCCTGAGGAGTTTTCACTGTACTCAGTTACATTGGCTTTGCACTCTATACCCTTCTAAAACTACAATGACTTTTTTCCTTTTTGCTGCACACGAATGTGATAGTTATTTACCTCTTTTTCTCATTTTTGCATTTATATAGTGGAAAACTTACTGGTTTCCATTGGCCTCCTGTTGCCCTGAATACTGCATTATAAAGCCATGCCAATAATGTGTGTTCAGTTTTCAGATCAGGAGGTCAGGTCAGTATGTCACATGCAGAAGCCTGATTGTAAATTATCAGACATCATATTGGACTGGATTTTCCTGATTTTGAAAATTTCACTGTCCTTGAAACTGGAGTCATGCATGTTTTGTCTCTCTGTTTTAGAGACAACACGTATTGGTGGTCTGTGATGAACTCCTGCCCAAATGCTTGCAGTTACACTATTTGACCAGTGTACGGTGTGCATGAGCCATATTTAGGTTTTCTTTTGTGACGTGTCAAAGATGCATTAGGTGGACCATCTGGTTTGTGTTACAGAGAAGGGATAAACTGTGTCAGTGGGGAAGGGAGGGAGAGTGACATGTGGGGTCTGACCAGAGCTTTTGCTAATTAGAACAAGCAGCCAACAGAGATTCTGCATGCAGAGCTCTGCAAAAGCACCCTTGATGTGTAGAGGACAACTCCGAACAAATGCAGGACAGAATTAGACCAAGACAGAATACAGCTAAATTTCAAATCACATAATAACAGTACACCCCCTTTATACACAAGGCCCTGTAATAGCAGGCCTGAGTCCAGAGTCCTCTCAGCCAGCTGGTCCTGAGGCTGACAGCACTAACACCTACTAAGAGCAAACAGCCTCAGGACAGCTCCGTCCCAACGCTGACAATCAGAGTCAATCAAATTATACACACGAAAAAGCAGAGTTACATTACTCATGAGCCTGCCTGACATAGGCAGCCCTGGCAGCACAGAGATATACATCCTGTGCTCACACTGAACTTTGGGAAGCTGAGACACAGTACAGTGCAAGCTGCCGCAGAGGTGAGACTGGGAGAGACAGGCTGGGACAGAGAGAGGCACAGAAGGGGTTTACAGGATCAAACTGATAGGAATATAATATAGTATGTTTATGTTTACATTTGTGTGTGTATGTGTGACAGTGTTAGTATGTATGTGTGTGTGTGTGTGTGTGTGTGTGTGTGTGTGTGTGTGTGTGTGTGTGTGTGTGTGAGTGATAGAGTGTCACACCACAGGCAGCTGTGCCATAGTGGCATGGTGAGCTCCCCTCCTGAACACAATGGAGCCACAGCAGGATCAGGAACAGCGTAAAAAATTGGAGTGAAGGGGAACACACGACCACTGCAGCTGCAGCCGGGTGCAGTACCCCTCCCTGCTCAAGAGAGAGGGGGAGAGAGAGAAAAGGAGAGAATAAGGGAAAAAGAAAAGAGAAGAGGGAGAGAGAAAAGGAGAGAGGGAGAGAGGGAGAAAGTTATTAATATGTTGTTATTCATCAATGAAAAAGACGAACCTTAACATAACAAAAAAGAAATATATATATATAATCGCAAATTAAGTTTCAGTGCCCAAACTCTGTCACCCCACAAACGCACCCATCCAATTCAAACGCCAGCCAAACTTTTCTCTTGCCAGGCCTTTAACACACAAGAAGTACAGTTGTTTCTTCTGAAAATGTTTAAGCCAGAGATCCTTTAAACCCTTCGACTATAGGAGAAGGACACTGTTCCTGTCAGTAGCTGCTGGGTGTGGATTGATCGTAAGTGCTGGAACCTGTGACTTGCTGTCCCTCAAAGACAGGGAGGGAGAGTGAGAGACAGGCAGGGGAAGAGAGAGAGACAGGGAGGAAGGGAGAGAGAGACAGACAGACAGAGAAAAGCGTGAGTGAGAGGAAGAGAGAGTGTGTATCTGGATGTTGGGTGTGAGTGACACTGACCAGGTGATGCGTACATTGCACAGATAAGTGAATCTGTTCAGCAGTGAATAAGCAGTGATTAAGCATAACTCTAGTGTAATGACACTGTTAGGACCTTCAGCATAAACAGGGCAATGCACTGCTCAGCCCATCCACCAGGAAGTGCTGCTTTCTGTCTCACTGAGGTGAGTGCCTTCCTAAGATCCCTGCTAATTACTAACATTAGGCCCTTGATTTACTGCATTTGAGCTGCTGTGATCAAACAACACTGCACAGCCCACCTACACCTGGGGCAGGGAGGCACACTGGAGGCCTCTGAAACACCTGTGCTATACTGTATGTGTGTGTAATGGGAATAATAACCTCACTACAGATCTCATCCCTCCAGCAGCAATGAGACCCCTCTCATGGCCACTTACAAGTTGTACTGACACATTTCAAACTGTAATGGCTCCTTTCTGGATGCACTGGCATTGTGATCTGCAGAATACAGAATGGAGCTCCTGAGCTGCCTGGGGAGATGCCATTTTTGGAAATCTTCATAATCTTAACAGATTGAATTAGATGGATGTAATTCACTGACATTATCAGATTCTAGGGCAGTTTGCATGAACTGCTATACAGGGCCGTGGGAAGTAGGGGTGCTGCGGGTGTGCAGCACCCCCTGTTGGAAAAGGCAGACATCACAGCACTCTGCCAAATGCAAAAAATAAATAAATGAACATATTAAAACATTTTAATTAATTGTCTTTTTGTTATTTACCTAAGAATTAAATGCTTGAGGAAGTTTTGAGAAATAATTAGCAATGCTGAATAATTATTAATTATTAAAATAACACCAAGCATCATGGTCAACGGACGTCACGTAGCCTAGTCATCTAGTAGCTAGACGTTGCATCATTCAAGGTAGCTAGCTATCACTGGCACAGAAATGAATTTCGGATTTCTTTGGTTAAACCGCCAGCTTCTAAAAACAGCACAACGGAAGACCAGCGGATCCAGGAAAGCATCCCGACGCCGACCAGCACTTCGCCTGCTTCACCGACGCCTAGTACTATTTTTGCCTCGGAGATCGTCGACAAGAATTGCGATAACAGCCCTCAGGAGCAATGCTGCGGCCACTGGTGGGGGATTTAGCACGCTAGCTGCATTCGAGGAGCCTTTCCAGCCTTCTAACTTTGTTTTTCCTGGGAGATGTTTTGGAACAGAAACTTTCAAACGTGTATTCACACCAGCTTGGTTTAATAAATGGAATATTCTTGTCTGCTGTGTGCAACAGGGTCTGGTAGTTGCAAGACTGGCATACGTTTGATTCATATTCTAGTAGTGTATGTTATATTAGAATGTGACGATATGAATGGAATTTTCACCAAAAAACCTTTCACTCTAACTCATTCAATATAAATTAATTCATGCGTATGAAGTAGCCTATAGCCTATTCATCGTGAATGCTAATCCCCCCCTGCTGGACACGCAAAGAATGCACATCCCAGCAGTATTCATCTTCACACATTAATGGGGCATGAGGAGCATGACAATTGAGACTTTGATCTAGTCAGTAATCACGGTCTTGTCCAAAGCTCTATGCACTGTGACTTGATTCTGCATCCACCTGTTTTTCCTCAGGAAATGAGGCCTACAGCTGAGTGCGCTGTGCCCTCCATGTCTCTCTGTGGAACGGCACAGGATATGCTGAATGCATCCACTCTGCTATGCTGCCTAGCACACGCTCTCCACTGTCAATGTTTTTATCTTGTTTTAAAAAAGATATACTTTAAGAATTTATAGCACGTACAGGATGTTCTACTTTCAGTCTCCATTGAGGGGAGTTATTTTTAACCGCTGTCTTCAGAGACTCTGACCACTGGGCCATTTACTCTCCTTTCCTTTCCTCTTCTCTTTCCTTCTCTCTCCTCAAATGCCGTGAACATGCTTAATTAGCGCATACTGAAACAGGTTTAAGAATAGGAAGTAGCCAAAGTGTTAGAAAACATCATGAGCTGCTCATTATGGCGACATTGTTGAATAATGAACTCTGCAGTGTGCCTGGAGCTCCATGGGTCATGGGAGAGACTGCATCAAAGTCAGGGCACTCATTCCAGACGGCTGGGAGCATTTACTGATTTATTTATGCCCCTGGCTTGGTCCTTGTTCCTGTGATCTAATTGCTGTCTTCCTATTAATGTGTCTGCATGCCTTTCATTAAGTGTGGGAGAGGCTGCTGTTCGTATGCAGAGAGATATGTTTGTACAGCAAGCTCATTGTGTCCTGCAGCAGATGCAGGCAGTTTGCTGCGTGTGTGGGTGGGAAGATTAGAGCAACTGCCTCACTGCATGAAAAACCACAGTAGCACCTGGGGGACAGCGAATCAAGCCTTCTGTTACCTTCATGTTTATCTGGAGAACAGACCAGACTAAATGATCTCTCATCTGTGAGGCAGTTTCCCACCATGTTAATCTTGTGGCAGACCTGACGAAATGATCTGCAGACGGTGCAGAGCATGTGTCCTGAAAGGAATGTTCTCCCCACAGCAGGGCTGATCAGTGAAAGCAGCACATTGCCCCCACACTCACAAACCTCTGGCCACAGTACCAAAACCCTTCAGCCGCCCTCAGAGTGTTACATTACATTCATTTAGCAGACACTCTTATCCAGAGTGACTTCCAGCTCAATAGAACATTAGTGTGTCCATACGTGTGTTGGGGTGTCATGACTACAGTTACTCTAACATCATCAAAGAAAATCATTCCACTTAGCCTGACCCCCCAGCCCCCCTCCTCTCACTAACTCTCTCTGTTGCCCACCTAGTTCTAGTTGGAAAGGGGTTGAACATCACTATATTCAGGTCCCTCACCAGATGCTTATTCAGTTCTAATAGGACCAGCCTGCACAGAAACACAGATGCAATAACAGTAAAAGATGAGCAGAGGTCTGGAGTGTCTGGCCTGTCCAGGGAAATTGCTGCACCTTGTTTAATTCTCCTGGAATGTTGCATTGAGATAAATATCCTGTGAGCATATTGGTTTCTACGTCTCCAAAAGATGTCAGGGTATGTGGGTCAGAGGTCAGGTCATAGGTTGTTACACAAGATCAGCCTGCACACAACCGCATATTGAGGGCCTGGCCATGAGAGATGTTGTTTATGCTGCTATCTCCATGACCACCAGCTGTGGGCAGCAGCCTCAGCCTCCCTGTTGCAGCTGTGTGAGAAAGAGAGAGGATGATGTTACTGGCTGCTGTGCTCCTGGCTCTGACAGATGAGTCATTTCCTCTGCAGGCAGGGGAACAGATCAAAGCCGACTCCCCCAATCAAAGCCTCTCTTTATGGCGGTAATGAATTCATTGACTGTGTGTGAGACGAGGGAGGTGTGGGTGGGTTTAACTGTGTCAGTACCCTGTTTCGTATCCACCCGTTTCTTTCACAGCAGCACACACACTCTACAGGCACTGAAGGGGTTAAGGCAGAGAGACTCGCCCCCCCTCCCCTCACTGAATCTCCCACTGACCTACATAATCAAAGATGGCCGCCATGTGGCTGTATGTATATGGGTGATGCAGGGAGCTCTCCCCTCCTTCTATCTGAGGGAGGAATGGAGAGAGAAAGAGAGAGGGGGAAGACATAGAGGAGAGATGGAGAGGGAAGGGAGGATGACAGAGAGAGAGGGGAAGGCTGCTCTGTTTTTGTCTTGACCTACTACTTTTTTTTTTTTTTCCCCAGCAGACGCAGCCCCCACCCTCCCACCCCCGAACAGTGTCGCATCCCACACTATCGCATACCCACAGGCTATAAACCACACCATCACTCTGGCTTCTGGGAGCATCAGACTCTCTGACAAAGTAGGCAGATTATGCTCCACTCTCTGCGTGACTGCACAGAGAGCCGTAATCCTGCATGACTGCCATTAAACGTGATCATACGAAGCGCTTTGTTTGAGGGGTGTGTGAAAACACCTCTGAAATTTCCACAGCCTGTTTCTCCAATATATCTTCAAGCCTGTGTCTCTGGTAACATTCCCCATAAATGTTATTAAACTGTGTATAAATGCTACTAAACCTTATAGTTATGTTATCGTGAATTACTTGATTACACTCTACTTTATAGTGGATTGTGGTATGGAAATAGGGATTACATTGTAGTGCACGTGATGCACAAGATGGTGCTTCTGTGTGCAAGATGCCCCAGAATCCCTCTCCCTGTTGTACAGAGATCTGGGCCTTTACCCAGAGCTCCTCTCCAGTCCGGGCTGTTCCAGTGTGTAAGATCAGAACTGGTTCTGTCCCAATGACATTTCAGAGTGGGCCTGGATTTGGGCTGCTTCAGTGCTCCCTCTGCCATCACACTCTGCAGGGTAGCTTTGTGTTATGCTCAGTGCCCGGTTTCAGTGCAGAGATGTATGTATTATAGACACATGTGGACCATATATATGTTAATATATGGATATAGGCATAATTTTGAACTTCTGCTTTGTGTAAATAGAGACTCCTTACCCTGAATTATTTGATTACAAAAGGACACACCTGAACATGACCTACTTAATGTAGTGTGTGTGTGTGTGTGTGTGTGTTCTAGTATATTGTCCAGTCCTTAGTGGATCTTGGCAGGGTTCACTTCCTCTGTCTCTGCTCTCATTTCACCATGGAAGTGTACATCTGCTACTAATCATATGGTGGCATTTTTGAAAGCTAAACAGAAACATTGAAACACTGCCACATTTTTGGATTTATGAAGAAATTAAGTATTCTGAACAGCAATGTATCAGATTTTCCCCGCTCTGCATTTCAGATCGCAGACACAGAGGCATGCATGAGACAGATATTGGGGTGGACACAGCTGCTGCCATGCGTATTCTATGGTGTGGGCAAGGTAGGAATAATTTATTCCTCAGTCTCCCTTAATTCTTATTTATCAGTCGTAAAACACTGCTCCCTCATGACCTCTCTCCACAAATCACAGGTCACAGGTCATGCATAATACCACATCAAGCATAGCAATGGTTTACATCAGACTCACCCACCTTTCAAAGCTCAATCTGTTTGTTTGGTGCAAGAAACCAAACAGAATAAATCCATAATTGTAAAGACACACAAAAAGTTTGGTCAATGCAGTCAGCTCTTTGAATTTGCAATTCTTCATGTAATAATTATAATTAAAATAGTTTAAAATGCTTTTAAGCGCAGGGAAGTAAAAAAATACAGATATTTTGACCCAAGCCTTCCAACAAATGTACTCAACTCCACACCAAGAAAGTGAAGGTTGTGTTTTCCTGTGCTAAGAGAGAGAGAGGGGGGAGAAAGAGTGAGAGAGGGAGAGGTGGTCCCACACGAAAGTGATTAAGCACCAGAAAGAGGAGACAAGGAGATTAAAGCGTGTTAAAGTCATTTCCTGCTGTGTATCCTCGTTTAACCCGTATGTTGTCTCGGAGTCCCTCCGGGTGGTAGCAGAGGGTCTGGCTCAATTGTTGCAATGTTTCAGTAATGTTGTGAGAACGTTATATGTCAGGCTGGCAGCCATATGAGCTCATTGAGGGTTTGGATAGCACTGTGTCTCTGATCTCCCCATACACACTGTGGTCCCGGTTTAACTGTTCTCTTCCCTTGCTCGCTGTGGTCACAGTTTAAGCGTTCTCTTCCCTTGCACACTGTGGTTTTGGTTGGAGTGAATGGTTTACAGTTAGGTCTACACCACTCTCTCAGAATTAAACAAAACCACCATGTTGGAAATAAAAAGGAAAAGCTGTATTTGTGTGTGTGTGTGTGTGTGCGTGTGTGTGTGTGTGTGTGTGTGTGTGTGTGTGTGCGTGCGTGTGCGTGTTTGTGCGTGTGTTTGTGCATGTGTATTACGTGACTGTGTGTACATAATTTTGTGTGCATGCGTGTGTGTGTGTGTGTGTGTGTGTGTGTGTGTGTGTGTGTGTGTGTGTGTGTGTGTGTGTGTGGTGAGGGTGAGGGAGAGGGGGTTTATGTGATGCTGGTGTCCTCCTCACAGTCATATGATTTGGGAGTAGAGAGTGGAGTATACTGCATGCCTGACCTTATGTTCTCTGTAATAACTCCATTGTTATGAAATGGTATTGAGAGCAGCTGGTTTCAGGTGTCAGGTGTGTTATTGAAGCAGGTCAGGTGGATAATACATTGATGACACGCATCACAGGGCAGGCAGGCAGCTGACAGTCGACTATGGGGAGGGAATCTAATCTTACCTAAGTAATGGATTTCAGTAGTCAGTAGGGCTGCCTGAAGACTGCAAAACTGTGTGTGTATTATGTACACACACACACACACACACACACACACACCCCATCTGACCCCATCTGACTCAATACAAACATTAACTTTTGTGCAGTTTAATAATAACAATACAGCTGGTGAGTTAAAAAAAAGTCCAATTATCCAGGCTCTAATGAAAATAATTCTTATGTAGATTAATTGTTTAAGTAATTAAACAGCCACATGAAATTATACTGTATGTTGTGTAGTCACTTGTTGTGAATTATAAATCAATTTCATTTTAAAAAGTGCTTGACATGACACCTTATCAACAAAATGGCTGCAATACTCCTCACTTGTTCTCAATCTCAGGCTTTTGCATTTATTTATTTACATTTTCATTATTTTGTTTCTGAATGCAGACTTCTATTTGAGAAAACGTATACTGTATTCAACTGGTTCGCTAACTGGTTTGTTAGCTCACTAACAGCAAACCTAGTTTGCTTGGCAAGCAAAGTGATAGCTAATGTAGTTTCCTTGCTGCTGTTGCTAGCTAGCAACTTTGTAGAGATAATTGCTAAGTACCTGTTAAATCTTTGCTCTTATAATGCTTAGCTGTGCTCCTTATTGACACTATTTAAGCTAGCCACATGCCAAGTAAGTTAATGTACACTCTCCCAAGGGGGATGCACAGTAGCCTCTGCTCTTGGTATGTGTGTGGAGACAGCTGCAGGCAGTATAATTGAAGAACACTGCAGGGGAATAAGGGAATCCTTAAACTTTCTACCATTCCACTTTATTCTCCAAATATTAGTTTTTCTTTTTTTTATTTATTTTTAAATACTTTTATTTTATTCTTTAAAAGTTTCACATTTTTGCCTTCTTTTCTTGAAATATTTTGACTTTAGTCTTGAAATATTATTTCATCTTTCCTTTTGACTTTAATCTCTGCATGCATACCAAAAACATTTTGGCTTGTTATGTTTAGCAAAATAGTGCCAACTATCAAACATCTTAATATCCCCTCTCTCCTAGTTCAAGTTGGCCCAAGGAAGTCAGGTTTCCTATTGAAATCTATTGAAAAATGGATTTTCATTTAATTCAGTGACATGGTTTTTTCTGGCTCTGATTGTACAATAACAACTTAATGCAAATTCAGCCTGCCCTGGAAACTTGGCTCTGCCTACTTGTTCAGAGCTCATCCTGCAGGACCTCATGATGTCCAACAGATCATAGCACCAATTTAGACACCTTATACACAGCCAGTCATACCTTCTTATTAATCGTCCCTCCATCACTTAACGCCCTTGAACTTGCATAGTGAATTGGGACAAGTGCTGGAAGTATGTGAGAATAATTTAGCTGGAGAGTGGAGTTTAAATCATAGTTTTATTTTTGTTAAATTAGAAGATGAGTTAATTGGTGTGTTGTGGATGGCCTGTTTTTTGCTTTTTGCAATTAGAGTTGTATTTAGCAAGCTAACTTAACTGCTGGCTTCCCTTACTTGTAGCTAGCTAGCTCATGATTTTGGCTAGCAGATTAACGATAGTTGGCAAATTGCCTACTTCGCTGTGAATGGAGAATTTGGACCAGATTTTATGTGATTTGTTTGAATCAAGAACAGAATAGAAAAAAAGAACATTAAATTAGAGTGTAGACCAAAACATGCTATTTATTTGGGTCAAATGTCAGGATAGGGAAATATATAATTTCATTCCTTCTGGTATAAGAAGGTAGAGTGGCTGATTGGTCACATGATTAGTTCTCATGTTCTTGCTAGGCATTTTGGATCTTCAGCTGTGTTTTCTGGTATATCAAAAGCAACCCAACTGCCTCCATGTTGCTACAGTGCTAGAGAGACGTAAGTTATTGCAGCTCCTTTTTTACATGGTAGACAGAAGAAACTACTGACATTTGCTTTCAAGCCCAACTCTTCATTAACCTACATTATGTAGATGTAATAGGAACCATACAAGAAGGTTTCATTGTTGAGGCTTTGGATGGTTGTGATACTTAGCCAGTATTTACTTTTGTGAATGCAGTATTTGCTGTATTTGTTTTCATGCCTTTTATGTGGTATTTGTTTTCATTGGCAGCTGGGCGTTTACAGCGAGAGGACAACATTCAATTCAGCAGAGTCAACACACAGCTACTCCATGTCCAGAGCAGGATATGGAAATCTTCATAGAGCTGAAAAAGTCCTTCTGAAGCCACCCCTCTGCCATTGCAAGTTGTTTGGCAGAAATGAGTCTGTTTAATATTTCCTGCTATCTTTTGTTCCTTTACTGTCCTTCGCAGTAAAATGATCAGAGCCCATAAGTTTTCAAGAAACACCTGAAGACACAGCTTTTCCACGCTCACCCGAACCCCTGAAACACTACTACCTAAAGAAATTTTTATATTGTAAGCTTTGTTTTCCATATTTAAAAAAGCAATCTATGGTTTCATGCACTTTTATCTCTACCAGCTATTTTGTACCTTGTCTGACCAACTATTGAAACTTGGTCATGCTTCTAATATTGTTGACTCCTTATGTAGCTTTTTGCTTGTGTTGTGCTCTGCCTCACTTGTAAGTCTCTGGATAAAAGCATCTGCAAAATGAATTCTAATGTACACTTCATTGGCATATGCTGAGTCAGCTCCTGTCAGAGAGGATTCACTACAGTCTTTGCTCCTATCTAGTAGGGAATGGACTGGTTCACATCAACAGCTGTACCATACACTCCTTTTGCTCCTGTCATTGTTTTGTGAAGTCAGGAGATGCAACAGAGTGAACATAAAATAATATATGAAATATATTTGGTATTTTATGCAATGTATGTTGCTCTGGGTAAGAGTGGTTTATAAGCAAATGTAATTTTATGTAAATGTAAAATTGTCTGGCCTGCCACATGGCCCACTGGATATGACTTTATTAAGATAATTACACACATATGTTCATTTAAACTGATTACACGGCCGTGTATAAAAAAAAAAAAACAAACAACACTGTGGAATTCTGTGGCCGCAGTAATTAACACAGGGGTCAGCAGAGTCCCTGATTGGCTATGCTGTCACTCATCAGCAATACTGACATCTCCATCACCCACCGCTAACAAGTGACAGCTAAAACAACAACAGCAACAACTATAACATTGACTACAGTAATTACATCAGCTGCAATCACAACAACAACAGCAACTACAATGGTGACAGTAGCAACCACATCTCAGGCACTGTAAATATGAGTGGCTGTTCTGTTTATTTGAAGATGAAACAAAATATTTAGAAATTCTCCAGTGGTATTCTTCTCTAATTTTTTTCTTGCACTGCTGGAATTAATGACTTTCTTTTAATTACTTCCTGTTCATGACAATCCCAAGTAGATGGGTGTCTCCATGGCTCCTATGAATTAGGTAATGGAAAAGATTTTCCATTTTGTTATTTTCAGCAGGATTATTTGTGTGTGTGTGTGTGTGTGTGTGTGTGTGTGTGTGTGTGTGTGTGTGTGTGTGTGTGTGTGTGTGTGTGTGTGTGTGTGTGTACGTGTACGTGTGTGTGTGTACGTGTGTACGCATGCGCGTGCCTGTCTTCCTTTGTGGCTGAGATTGACCTGCTCTGCATTCTGCTTCTTGTTTTTTTTTTGTTTAGTAATTAGCAAACATGATTTAAGTGTGTTATAAGAAGATTAACCCACTCATAGCTGCCTCCCTTAATACTGATAGTTTAAGCACTGATAAAATAAGGTTAAAAATAAAGTCTGTTAATACTGACAAATCCGGGATAAGAATGGAGCAGGGTTTACAGAAACAGGCACTGGTTCATGTTTGTGTGTCTGGCTGAACAGTAGAGCAGATGCTCCCCCTCCCCCAAACCCCTCCACCGGGCAAATAGTTTATTAGGTGATCGAAAAGCGTGACATCTCCACTTTATGTCCGTTGCCATAGTTACCCTGCTCTTCCCTCATGAAGAGATTCAGCCCACCTCCCCGTCCTAGCAGATTAACTTGTAGAGGCAGCGGATGCTGTCAGAGACACTGGAGCGCAGACACACAGTTTCCTGGAATCTCATTCCAGTGCAGCTTCACAGGTGTGTGTGTGTGTGTGTATATGTGTGTGCTTGTGTGCATATGTGTGTGTGTGCGTGTCCCGAGAATATAGCAGTGTCATACAAAGAATCAGAGTGTTAGATGAAGACAGGAGTGAAACAGTTTTAGGGAGCGGGGTAGGAGTCAGAGAGAGGGATGAAATTTGAAAAGAATTAAAGATTCAGGCAGGTCCATTGTGTGAATGAACAGGGGGTTGTTTACAGAACAGCCTGCCATGGTGAGGCTGTGTTCATATGTCAATGGGCAAACTCCACCTGTGCAGTGAGAGGCATCACTCACCTGACTAATACTTGTCTAGCCTTCACTGCCAAATGAGGTAAGTTTGGTGTTTGTAGGGGGAGAAGAGAATAGACCCATAAGGTGAAGACACTGTGCCATTGCTGCATATATGTTTCAGTGTGAATTTTGTCTCAATGAGGGGCAATGCTGAGTCTCATATGACAGGTATCCCTCCCCACACACACACACACCCCAACAGCACAGAATTGTTTGGAGCCCATATTACCTACCACAGCCACGAAGCAGACAAGCAGAAGGGTGGGTTTCCATGGCAACAGGAAGGGGCAGGGGGAGCAATGCGTTCCACTTCCTTGTCTTCAGATGTGAGATGAACTGCGCCCCAGTATCTTGGCCGAGCCGCTGTGCTCCATAAATATTTAAGCAGAGCGGTCAGGCTCTGCTAGCTGCACCTCTCTCAGCTCATACAGCCGGGAGCTGGACCTCCTGTGTGTAAAATACAGTAACCCTTTGAAGGAGAGGATAAAGACAGGGTTCGGTGCCTTAAAACACCAGCTGTAATTAGCAGGCAATAGGATGTTTCGGTATGTTTTCCCTGATTGTTGGGGTAACCTGATTCTTGGGGTAGGGGGTCGGCGTGTTCCTCCAGTTCTTGGGATTCTTCTTTGTTGCTCTCCTCTCGCTGCTGTCAGCAGTAAATCTGGCTCTCCCGGCCCTGTGTTTCTATGGCAACGGCAGCTGCAGTGGAAATGGGTTTTGTGTAGAGACTGCTGATTCTGTGTGTGAACTGTGCTGGGGGTTGTCTCTCTCCAGATGGAGTCTTTTATCCTCCAGCAGCAGCTGCTCCTGCGCTCTATTCACCAGCCTGACTTCGGAGCCCCAGAGAATAAACTCTAAACAACGGAGCTGTGTCAACAAGCACATTGAGCTGCAGCAGCGCAGTAGCCTGGTGCTCCAGTTACGGAGAGATCGCCCACGTGCGCCCCTGTCTGCAGTGGCCTGATTTACTGTTACGGGTCACAAAGAGACTTAGGTACTAAACAAGCTTCTGTCCATCTTATTTCTTGCATCTGTGTGTGGCTCCACACTCACCATGATAGGGAAATAACCTTTAATAAGTCTGGAGCCAAGAGCCTCAAAATTACTCCATATGCAAATCTGAAATGTCTGACGTTGGCTGAGAGTTACCAAATGTTTGTCCTTGCTCTTGTATTGTAGATATAATCTGATCTGCTGGTCTGATATATTAGTAGACACTATTTAATGTACGTAGACTGTTTATTGTGGTGGCTGTCTCTTCTGATGTAATCAGCCTTACTTTATGAAGCCGTCAGTGTTCAATGTATCTGCACTGTTATTGTTGGAACATGAGTGAAATTCTTTCACAAAGGCAGTAAGGCATTGGAGTGGGCTGGTTACTGGCTGCAGGAGGAGTACAGGGCCCCAGCTTTCAGTGGCTGCATGTCCCACACGCGACTGCCCTGAGGGGTCAGTCCCCCCCATCTGCCCACGGTTGTCTAGAGAGCAGATGTACGTAGACCCGCCTGCAGACAGACATGTGTGTCTTTCGGAATGCTGTCTCACTGTGAATAATGACCACACTTTGCATAATAACCATGACCAGGAAGAATGACCACGCTTTGCATAATGACCATGGGCAGGAACAATGACCACTGGCACAATCCTTTGGGGTCTGATGAGGACATCTGTGGAGTTTTGTGTGTGTACGGGTGGGTGAAGAGGGACAACTGCTCTCAGTGTCCTAGGACCTCTGCCTGGTAACACCCAGCATTTAGTCTCTGATTGGTCTTGGAGGAAGCTGTGTGATGAAATCTATAGTACTGAGGAAACCATAGTGTTTGCAGTAGGGACATACAGAGCTCTCACCCTTTGTGATCCTCAGTGAAGTAGCTATTGTAAAACTCTTCTGTTTGACGTGCTTGGGAGTATGTGTGCAGCTCTGTCCTGGCCCAGGGATGTGTAAAAGCAGAGATTAACTCCCCAGCAGCTGCCCTCTTCAGGCCATAGTCCTCCTGACCTTAGCCAACCATGGTGTCACTCTCTGCAGGGAGAGAGTTCAGGCTCTCACACATTACAACACACAACTCTCTTTATTTAACATGATCCAGTAATTTTACATTGGACTTGAGAACCACTGCAGAAGCCTTGGGTCTGTTATTGTCCTCCTTTTTTCTGCTTCTTGGTCTTTGCCCATTACTTTGTTAATTTTATTCTCAATGCCGCCCCACCCTCCACCCCATTTTTCAGATGTCCGGTAAATACAGTCCAAGTTTTAATGGTTTGTGTATGGCTCTCTCCAGCACACTGCTCTCTCTGAGAGGAATGTGGTACTCTTTATTTAGACCTCATCAGACAAACAAACAAAGCACTCTGTGTGGCACATCTGCCTCCTTCTCTAAAGCCTAATCCAGATTAGGGAACCAGGAGAGATTCATCAACTGCAAAACAGCAAAACACTTCAAACACCGCAACACACAGAAAAGCAGACAAACATACATACAGACACTGCCCCAACACACGCAAGCATATACAGATAGACACCCGAACAGACAGACAGACCATTTCATAAACAGAGAATTGGGCAAACACATAGTCAGATATGCAGTCATATTATGCAGAAACATGAGGGACAGACATGAAAAAACACAGACAGACACAAGAAAACAGAGACAGACATAAAAACAGACAGGCAGTCACATAAAAATAGAGACAGATAGACAGACAGATAAAAACAGGCTAGCAGAAAGGCCAGAGGCCTTTTATACCTCTCACAGTGTAGAGTCAGACTTCTGTACACTTCAGTGCTTGCTAGAGCATCATTACCTTGGTAAGAGTGTCTAGTGTCATTATCTTCATCATGCCAACAGTATACACTATTATCAGAACTCACTGTCCTTAATCTGCAAATTGGTATGGTCCCATTTCATCCTGTGCACTCCTCTTCTTAAGATTATGTTTTTGTTAGAGTGTAAATGGTATGACTGTGTGAGTATAAAATACTTCCAGAACCTTTAACCAAAATGTTTACAAAATGACATCTGGGAATTGAAGCCATTAAAAATTCTTCAATCTTCCTTTTATTTATTGACATTAATCATTGACAACAACCTCTGTCCTCATATCCTGCCAGCCAAACATTCCAGGAGCACATTTGTTGTAAGTTAGTAGTTTCATGTTTCATAGTTCTAGTTAGTACAGATTGCTGGTACGTGGAAAGCTCCCTGTTTGAGCTGAAATTTCCCCTTGGCTCAGTGTGACGTTGGGAGCGTAATGTTGGGTAAAACCCCAGAGTAGCTCCTCAAGATCTGATTCAGGGCCTTCTGCTCATCGCCTTGGCAACCACTGCAGCACAGCCAGAGAGCGAGGTGACGGCCATTTTGTGTCAGACTTGTAAAAAGGTACATTGGAGACCTGAGCCTGGAAATGGAGGCTTTTCCTCTTTGAGGCACAGATTCGCATGCACCATCATTACACTCAGATCTTTTTTTTTAAGAAGTTAAAAGCTGAAACTCAGCCTTTTGTATTATTTACACTTAGAAGGCAGTGGGACTGATTATTCAGACACAGCTCTTTGATGTGGGGATGCCAATCAGCACACTTGTGGATAAAGGGTGCATTTCATTCCATCAGAGTCGCGAGAACAAAGAGCAGCTCTCAGCAGAAGCCAGGTCCCGGGCAGGACCCAGGGTGTGTGTTATTCCTCTCTGTTCTGACACATCACGCTCAGCTGGCTTCTGCTGGAGAAGCGCAAACCACAGCTCTGCCCTCATTAACACCCATCTAAAAATGGGCTCAGCGTCCCATTTCCCAAATCTCTAATGGACACTGGCTCCCATTTTCCTTCCAAACTGCCGCAGTGTTTTCCCTTGCTTTCACAGAAGATAAAAATACACAAAAATGGGTCATCTCCAGTTTGGTTTGTTTTTAGCAGCCTGGAGCAGAGAGAATGCAGATTTAAGGAGCATGAGGTGAGTCTGGTTTTAGACACACAGGTTCTGTGATATGCTGACTGTGATCACAGGTCTGGCACAGCACTCAGAGAAAACTACCTTAATCCTGAGAGTCCAGTATTTGATGAAGCAGTGGTGTGGTGTTTATTTGTCTGATGGCCATGATGATGTGAGTCATAAACCACACATTTACTCAGGCGTGCAATTAGAAACCAGCAGAAGGAAAAGACTGCAGTCTTACCATTGAAAGTACACAGCAATAAAAAATATGAAATGCTTTCTGACATATGGCTTCTTCTGACGGCCAGGTAACTGACAGCCAAACAGTGAAACAAAACGGCCATCTTCAGCTTCTCCTAATGAAGCTGGACCAGAAGTTTCAGGGCATCAGAAACTTCAATAAACTAGCTGGAGACTGGATCAGAACTCTGGAGTTGGCCTGTCCTTTGAAACTAGCCATAACAAAGCCAAAACGCAGCACGCGTCCAATGCTGACTGAACAGAGAGGGGGTGTGAGAGTGGTGGAATACTCCCTGCTTCTCACCAATTCAAATGCTGTTACAGGACACAAAAACAACAGGCAATCCAGATGACCATTTCATAAACTTTTATTTTAAATGTCAGTGATTAAAAAGAAAAAAAAACAAACAGAAATATAAATATTAGCATATAAAAGAAGAGATTAACAGAGGAGCGCAGTTCTAAGCTTTCTTAATAAGGATATTACAGCAGACACATGTAAATATTTATAGAGGACAGGAAAGGCATTCCACCAGCACAGAAGCACAATATAGCCACAAACACATAAAGGTACGCAGGGAGAGAAACACGGTTCGTGTTTTAGTGCTGTAGATTCTGGGTGCAGAGAAAAACTCAAATATGCACAATGATTCACAGCCTTCTAACTACATGGTTGTATCATTTTAAAATTGAGTTATTTTATTTACAACACGTTTCAGTCAGCCAGCTCAGTGCTAGAGGTACTTCAGCACGACACAGTCTGTTTTTGAAGTTTTCTTTCCTTTTTTTTTGAAAAACACGTAAAACATTCTAGTAGTGCCCACACAGATGGGCTGCAGTTTGGGTGTGATCAGTATAGACAGTAGGTGCCAAAAGAGCACTGTATTAATACATGGCGGAGCTTAAAAGGGGAGTGGGTTTGAATATTGGGGTACAAAGAAACATTCTCCACTGCACACCACAGCTGGCAGATAACAGCACAGTGCTCTCATAACCTGACCTCAGAACTGTGGTGTCAGTCACCATTTCATCCCTTTATGGTCTCAGTGCTCTGTCAGGCTACTCTCAGACATGTGGTTTGACTAATGAGTATTAGGATGTGACAGATCATAGACACACAATGACCCAGGTACCCTATTGGGCGAGAGGACCTGAGCCTCTGCTTTTGGGGGTGGGGTCATAGCTCAGTACAGACAGAGACTGAGACTCATTATATAGAGATTCAGCATTGACCAAGACTCAGAGACTGAATAGAGACTCATTATATAGAGATTTTGTCCAGATCAATACTCAGAAAATCTGAGTCAAGACTCAGCACTGTGCTGTCACTTTTTGACACAGTACGGACAAACCTAGTTCAGACAAAAAGTCAGTATAGACTGTTGTCTCTAAGACTCAGAATATTTTTTATAAACACAATATAAATGTCAACCCATCTGTAAAATAATTCCCAGAGTGCTGTTAAAATTACTTCTAAGTCTCTTACTTACAATTTCATTTGTTTTCCTATCTATCCAACTAAAGTTTTATCAGCATTTTTTTTCTTAATATCATGTAGCAAATGCATTTTGTATGGTTAAAAGAACCTTAAGACTGCTTGCAAATCAAAAACTATTACTTCATCATTTAATGCATAGTTCAGCTTCTGTAGTTTTAAATACTTGGTGAAGGCCGGATCATGCAAAATTACCTGTCTACTTTTTTTCTAAAAGCTACAGTAGAGAGGACCTAATCTGATCTTCCCCTACTCAAAAAATAGAATCACTACACATCTAGTTTTATTTGAAAGAAATGACAAAAATCTTTGACATGACAAAAATATTTAAGTAAAATGATGACTATTCATGTAATACTATTTTACAAGACAAGGCCCAGAGTCTTCGTGTCTATCAAATCCATCCGGATTAAAAGATGAACATTCCCCCACCCTCCATCCCCCGAAAAGTTAAAGAACAATACTTCTAACAAAGAAGTCTGAATTATATTCATACAGTCAGATATACGCACACTGGAAGGCTGATAACAGTGAAAGGAAGAAAAAAAAGAGACGCATCTGCAATACTGAATATGCTCACTACACCACCACTCAGTGCTCAGATTAACACAGGCAGAAAAACGAAAGCTGGCCTGGCTGTCAGAGGCCTCGGGTCCCACGTCGATGGGGGCGCGGAGAGCGCTTACTTCTTGTCCTTCTTGGCGGACTTCTTCTTGCTGGCGGGGGTCTGGGCAGCCTTGGGGGCCTCGGCCTGCGGGGGCGGCTGGGGGAGGGCGGGCTGAGGGGGCTGCTGCTGACCGGCCGTCAGCGTGGCGGTGCTGCCCGGGATGTAGACGTTCTGCCGGTAGTCGGGCACGTGCTGCAGGGTGAACTGGGGGCTGTAGCGGGTGCTCAGTCCCATGGTGCCGGGGCCCAGCGTCGCTGTAGCCTCACTCACCTCTGAGTCAGAGAGAGGAGAGAGGGAAAGGGAGGTAGGGGGAGGGAGGGAGAGAGGGAGAGGAGAGAGGGAAAGGGGGAGAGGGAGGGAGTGAGAGAGGGAGAGGAAGGGGGGGAGAAGTGGGGTATGCGGTCATAATTCAATCCAAACACACACTGCTGCAAGAGTGCTACATCAACATAAACCACTACCCGTGGGTGTGTACATCTGCATACCGTCTGAGTGGTGTGGACTTGTTTCGTTGTAACCCAGTACACAGGGCAGAATTTGCTTTCTTACAGAATGTGTTGTAGGTGTTGTGTAATCTTTGGCAGGGGGAGGGTAGAAACTGGAAGTGATGATGAGACCATGGAAAGTGTGAGTGTGCAGACTGCTGGTTACATGGCCTGTATCTCTGACTCGCTGTGCCTCACAGCTCTGGCTTATTGTGGCCTGTTTATGTCTGACTCTCTGTGCCTCGCAACTCTGGCTGCAGCACGGATCCAAAGGGGTGAGTCACGGTGCTGTGGCTGTCTCCGCAATGCACCCCAAAACCAGGGTGGGGCATGCTGTCGCAAGCACTGACAATAGAAACCACAACGGGGCGTAAACACTGACAATAGGGACACACAGCCAGCGAGAGAGTGAGTGGGCACTTTGCCTTAGCAACAGCTCACAGACAGCAGCAACATTCAGAACTGACAAGGTGCTGCAAGGATCAGAGCTCACAGACCGGAGCAAGTTCTGTTACCGAGTCTAACTGCAGCACAACAAACAGAAGAGCTGAAACACTACCACCTAAAGCAATTTCTTATATCTAAATCTTTCTTTTCCTTATTAAAAAAATCAAATCTATGGTTTCATTGACTTGTATCTCTACCAGCTAGCTTGTACCTTGTCTGGCCAAACACTGAAACTTGGTCATATTGCACTTCTAATATTGTTGACTCCTTATATGGCTTTTTGCTTGTGTTGTACTCTGCCTCTCTTGTAAGTCGCTTTGGATGAAAGCGTCTGCCAAATGAATAAATGTAAATGTAAATGCAAATGTAGAAGAGGAAAATGCGGTCCTTCACAGATCATTAGCTGAGCCTGAATCTCTGACAAGCTCCCCCCCGTCCCCTGTCTCAACTGCGCTATGAAAACCTCTATCTCTCTCTGCTCCATGTGTAAGACTGCAGAGGAAGACAGGCAGAGGGGGAGATGAGAGGATGAGAGAAGAATGAGAGGAAGACAGAAATGACAGGAAAGGGAAGAATGAGAGAGATTACAGGAAGTAGTGGTGGTAGCTGCGGCCAGACTCACCATTAGCTGCTGCCATCAGAGCCTGCAGCTGCTCTGCCTCAGAGGGGGGGTTGGGCCATGGTCCTGTCCCAGCGCCGGCTCCTGCACCTGCCTCCTCAGGGCGGGGCCCAGCTCTGCGGAGATACAGGAGTCAAAAACATACCACAGGACAAACCGCACCCCTCCCACATCACACACACCTAGACAGTAAGAACACCCCCTCCCCCAACAAATATTCACCTACCAGCATAAGCCCTGCCTCTCCCACATAACACACTCTTACCAGGAGAAACCTCACCCCTCACATATAACAAACCCCAACCAGGAGAACCCCCGCCCTTCACATGAACATACACCTACAAGGATAAACCGCATCCCCTCCCACATTGCACATACCCACAGGATAAAACCTACCCCTTCCATATAACACATGCTTACAGGGAGAAACCACACCCCTCCTTCATAACACATACCCATCAGGAAAATCCCTGTCCCTTCCACATAAAACACACCCACCACCACAACCCCCTCTCCCTCAGACGGGAGTCAGTGCACACTGACAGAAAGCCTCAGCATGGCGGTGGCCATTTTGTGTGAGCTCAGCACAGAGAGCAAATGGCTGACGACAGACATTAGTGCAGGTACGTGACATAGGCATGGTTAGACAGGTATCGCTTCCTTCCATAAATCAGGCCTGACTGAGAGAAAGCTCCCAGCGTTTCTGAAGCACATCTGTGACGTTTCGCTAACTTTATTACAGTACAATTTTCCAGGACAAGCGTTCTTCATGGAAAGCAGTATGGTAAGCGTGCTGCTGCTGCATTTCCTATATGGCTGAGCGAGATGACAGGAATGAAGAGGTCACATTATTTCTAACACTACAAGCCTGCATCCTGCATTGTATAGCTAGGATATCACACATACGTACAGACACAGCGAAACAGTGGCAGCTTTACACACTACAGCACAGGAGAGGGAGATTACACAGCTCAGCGCAGACTAGCACAGCCTAGCACAGCCTAGCACAGTCTAGTACAGCCTAGCACAGCCTAGCACAACCTAGCACAGCCTAGCCAACCCCTACTACACAGATTCAGTGCAGTGGCAAGGGCTTCTCCACATGGCTGTGTTGTACCTGCTTTTCCCATACGGGGTCCATCTCTCCTGTGTGCTCTGGTACCTGCTCTGGCTGAAACAGAGAGCAGGAGCAGTCAGCTGTCTGTCACTCTGGCCCTGTCCACTCGGGGCAAGGTTCTGTGGTCCAGGACCAATGACAGGCATTTACACACAGAAAGCAGCTAGTGCCTGCTCTGTTCCAGTCTGTACTTGAACACACAACCCCTGATCCTGGTGCCCTAATTCCTCCTCGGCACAGCTGGCCAGCGGATTCAGTTGTTATGGTACAAGAATCTGCAGGAAGTGTGAAATTTGACACCAGGCATGTCAAGTCTCTGGGAGAAGTCAGATTGTGCCCCACCCCTTGTGTGAGAATTCCACAGTTCCAAAAGACTGCTTGCACTGTGTCCACCATCAGTGAAGCTCTCAGTCCCATGCCCCCTGTACTCCTCCCTGACCTCTCTCTCTCTCTCTTACTGGAGATGGGGACACCGGTGCAACCTGTCTCTGTGGACAGGAACACATGCCTTTGCTGTGCTCCCTACTGACTCTTAGCATCACAGCTCTTAGCACACTACAACTTAGCATCACAGCACCTTATGTGTATATGTGTATGTCTGTGTGTGAGAATATGTGTATGTGTGTGTATGCGTGTGCACGTATGTATGTATGCATGTGTGTATCTGTATGTGTGCGATTGTGTGTGCGTGTATTTGTGTGTATGTGTGTGTGTGTGTGTCTGTGTATGTGAATGTGTGTCTGTGTGTCTCTCACTCACCCACTGGTTCCAGGTCTCTGGTTCTGGGGGAAGCGCCAGTCGGCATTGGGGGGTTTTTGCTGAAAGAAAAGAGAAAGATGATGAGTGAAAATGATGACGCGAGTGTTGAAACAGCACACTACAGACAGAGGCTGCTGGCCTGTCAGTCTGTCCATCTGTCACATCTGTTAGCTGGTGGCCTGTCCTCTCGGGGTACACTGATGTCACTTCCCCAGAGTATTCCATAGCTCAGCTTCACTTGCTCAAGCTGGGCTCTATCCTTTGTCAGCTGTTTGGTTTCGCCTGGGTCAGGACGCCAGTTCCTCCAAGCAACTTGCCTAGATGTCCTAAGGAGCCCTGCTCCTCCAGTTGGTGCTAGCATGTCTGTATGTGTGTGTGTGTGTGTGTGTGTGTGTGTGTGTGTGTGTGTGTGTGTGTGTGTGTGTGTGTGTGTGTATGTGTTGGGGGCGGGTTAGGTGCACTAACACTAAGGCAAGCTTAATGCTGACCTGGCAAAGTCAGGGTGAAAAAGAGATTTAAAAACACAAAAACTGGAAAACTGCAAAACAAAATATAAGGAAATACTGTGGGTATTTCTAATTTATATCTTAATGTTGTGCTAAGCCAAGCACACTTTCAGTCATGCATCCAAAAGTGCTTTTCTATTAATATAATGCTCCATTGTAAAACAGGCCCAGAGAGACAGCGCGCCGTAATAATGCCACACTAAGATGATGCCAGAGGAGCTCCTCTCTGCTGGCAGACTGAGCACAGGCAGAGCTGTGACCACCCTGCTCTGCTGCCACACTGAGATTTACAGAGGAGCTCCAGCCGCTGCAGGGACTCGTGGCTTTTGTCTCTGGGTAGAACTCCCAAGCAGCCATCCAGAAAGCAGATTAATCCAGTAAACAGCTCCTCAGAGAGACGCAAACACTAACAGACTGTGAATTACTGAAAGCCGTTCTGTCACGTACAGACACAAGAGTCCATCTGCTCAGAGCGCTAAACAGCCACACACACTGCTAAATCTACCTCTACACCACCACTACTGACCCCTAAACCACCTCTACTAACCCTACACTACCACCATTAGTACCCCTACACCACCACTACTACCTTTACGCCACCATTAGTACCCCTACGCTACCACTGATGCCCCTGCATCACCACTATAGCCCCCGTACACCACTGAATCTGTTCCCAACACAGGCTAAACCTTCTCCTGAAACATGCTGTTCTGAGGTCACCTGAAGGACAGCTTTACTGAGGCTGCATCTCCTGCTGTTTCCAATGACACAAGTATGTACACATGTATGTACCCATTCATACACCTGTATGAATGATGTGCTGTGCCCAGCATGTTCCCTGGCTGAAGTCTTAGAGGGGAAAATTGTTTCATCCTTGATTAGAAACTACAGTAGTGACCACAGATGGGCCAGTGTGGGTCACAGTGAGAGATTTCTGGCAGGCTGATCTGAGCTCAGCAGCTGTACATGGGCTAGTGTGGGCCACAGTGAAAGATTACTGGCAGACTGACCTGAGATCAGAGGTGGACACACTTACACTGCACTGAGTCACTGTCATTAGGCCCACACAGCACACAGACAGCAAGGTGGCAAATAGCAACAACCTGTCTGTCACTACCACACACCAACCATCCAACACTACCGTACACCAACCGTCAGTGTCACCACCGCACATCGCACATTCTAAATAAGAGCCTAGTTAGCGCTAGCAATGGTTCAGTGGAACACACATGGCCATGACAGGATCACAGATCTACAGAATGGCATGGTCACAACAGGAATGTACACGCTTTTCAACCCCATCCTCCACACACAAAAACACAATTTTAACCAGCATTTAAGCTGATGACATCATCAGCCTGATAGCCTCAGAAGGTCACCATTCACCATGCAGTTACGCAGCATGAATGGGTCTGCGAAGTTCAGAGCAAAACAGGAAGTCAAGGGTCAACCACTGACCCCCGGAATCCTGTTATTAGGTCCCCTTCCTCCCTCCCTCTCTCTGTCCTGCGGCTCCCCTCTCATGGAAGCATGTGATCAGTCACTCTTGTGTTTCATTACTATGCTGTTGTTGTAGTTCTGTTCAGGAAATCTAACACAAGATTTTTTCCCCTACCATGAGTTAAATGAAATATTAAATTACTACATCTCTCCATGCTGCGCTGTATTTTCATTTGGTTCCAGAATTACATTACAGATATGGATTATTTCATTAAAATGACCAAGAAATATCTAAAAATCAAGCAAGCAAAACGCAAATGTAGTTTAGCCACATTTCACATTTTCAATTTAAATCTCGTGCTGTCATGCACATATTCCCTCAGAAAACTCTCTTGTACACAAGCCCTCTCTTTCATTTTACTAGCTTTTCGTTTTACTACTACACACACCCTCACCCCATTACATTACATTACATGCGTTTAGCAGACGCTCTTATCCAGAGCAACTTCCAGCACAATAGAACACAAGTGTATCCATTCAATTTAAAAGAGCAACAGTGTCAGACCAGGGTAACAACACTCCCAGACCAGTGAGTGTGCTAACCATTGGCTGTGCTAACACCAAGCCCTCACCTCGCCGGCTGTAGTGCTTAAGTTTTTCCTGAACAGGGTCATGCTCAGTGTATTGCTGTTGCCCATGAGGCTGGGGGGGTTGAGGGTCTTGACGAACACAAAGTCACTCCTGCTCGAGAGGGTGGAGTAGCAGGGCCTGTAGCTGTGCTGTCGGGGCTCCAGCGTCCCTCCCACCACCTCCATGTACTTGATGGGGCCGTCGGTGTTGAGCTGCAGGTGGAGGTTCTTCTGCGCGTGCTGGTGCTGGGTGTGTCGGCCACGCAGGGCGTGTCTGCTGTAGCAGCACAAGCCCCCGCAGCCACCCAGGGGGTCCCTGCGTCTCAGACACCTGACCAGCAGCACGGCAAAGGTCAGGAACGAGACACCCGACACACAGGCCAGGGCGATGACGAGATACAGAGTGATGTCGGACAGGCCGCCTCCCCTGGCCAGCGTCTTCCTGCGGTCGAGGGAGCCGTCCGGGTCCCTCTCCTCCACGGTAACGTTAACGGTGACGCTGGTGGAGCGGGGGGGCGTGCCGTTATCCTGCACCACCACCACCAGGCTGTGCACTGCCCCCGCCTCCCCCTCCGCAAACTCGCGCGCCGTCCTGAGCTCGCCCGTGTGGGGGCCGATGTGGAACTGCTGCGCCTCCCGCTGGGGGGCGATGCTGTAAAACAGCCAGGCGTTGTGCCCGCTGTCCGGGTCCACGCACACGATCCTCTGGAGGAGGTGTCCCGGGGCGGCGGAGCGGGGAGCGCTCAGCTGCAGCACCCCGTCTTCGGGCAGGGTGGGGTACACCAGGGCTGGAGCGTTGTCGTTCTCGTCGGTCACGAACACGTGAACCGTCACGTCGGAGCTCCGCGGTGGCTGTCCGGCGTCCCTCACCTGCACCTGTATGCGGAAGGCGTTCATGTGCTCGTAGTCCAGGGAGCGCATGCTGTAGATGTCCCCGTTCTCTGAGTTTATGTAGACGTACGAGGACACGGACGTGCCCTCCACTGAGCTCTCCAGGATGGAGTAAGAGAGACGCGCGTTCTGGCCCACGTCCGGGTCGGACGCAGACACAGTCACGATGGGCGTTCCGGGGGCGTTGTTCTCCGGTATGTTCACAGAGTATGACGGCTGGGAAAAGCTGGGCGCGTTGTCATTCACGTCAGAGAGGGAGACAGAGACGCTTTTTTGGGACGTGAGGGGAGGGGACCCCAAGTCTGTGGCTGTAATCAGGATTGTGTACTCGGCAACTGTCTCCCTGTCCAAAGGGCCCTGTGTTAACAAGGTGAAGTGTCCCCCAAAAGGGGAATTTAGCTGAAAGGGCAACCCTGGGGGGATCTTTAGCTTCACCTCGCCGTTCTTCCCAGAGTCTGAGTCTCTCACGTCAATTAGCGCAATGACAGTGCCTGACTGCGTGTCCTCTTTAATAGGATTCGTTAGAGAGCTTATAGTCATCTGTGGAATATTATCATTCACATCAATAATTTCAACTTTAATATTACAGGACCCCTCCATGGCGGGAGACCCTTTGTCCCTAGCCTGTAAGGTAATTTCATAACTGTCCGCCATCTCATAATCCACCTCACCATTAACTCGGATTTCCCCGGTCTTAGAGTCCACGCTGAAAAGCTGAAGCACTTGTTCCGGAGTATATTTATCGAAGAAGAACGAGACCTCCCCGTTCAGACCATAGTCTAGATCAGTGGCATTAAGCTTAGTCACTAAAGTACCACGGGGAGAGTTTTCTAAAAGACTGACCTTTTTCACTGACTGGTCAAACACCGGTGCGTTGTCATTTACATCCAGGACTGTAATAAGTACCAGAGTAGTCCCAGACTTCTCCGGCTGCCCTCCATCCACCGCGGTGAGCAAAAGGTGGAACGCAGCCTGCTTTTCTCTGTCGAGAGCTCTCTCCAGTACCAACTCGGGGAACTTAGTGCCGTCGCTCTTAGTTTCCACATTTAAAATAAAACAGTCATTAGGGCTCAGCATGTAAGTTCGCAGCGAGTTGACACCCACGTCTGGATCCTGTGCACTCTCCAGCCGAAATTTGGTCCCCGGAGCAGCAGCCTCCGAAACTTCAAGCGATACATTTTTATTAGAAAACTGGGGTGCGTTGTCATTCACATCCATGATATCTATAACAATAAGGTGCATTTCCAAAGGGTTCTCCAGGACGATCTGAAGGCGTATAGAACATGTTAAACTCAGCCCGCACATGCGTTCCCTGTCAATGGTTTGTCTAATAACCAAGGCTCCATTCGGGGAGTTCACAGCAAAATACTGAACATTAGAATCGGAAACGACCCGCAACTTTCGCTCCAAAATCGTTCGAACGTCCAGCGACAAATCTTTAGCAATGTTTCCAACAACGGTCCCAACTTTTAACTCCTCTGATATGGAATACTTAAGCTCCAAAGAACTGACAATCCAACACGTCAAGGAAAAATGCAACCACAGCACGAGCAACTTTGGGGCCCGTTTCCTCCCGAATTCCATTGTAGAAAGTCCACAGAAGCATTAAAGAAACGTTAAATCGTCACAATAATAAACCCATAGTGCGATTTAAACTACTCTACCTGACTGAGCAGAAGAAACGCCGTTGACATGAAAAGACGTGAAAATTTAAACAATCCATACGGCCCAAGTACGTGGTAGTAAAAAGAAAAGGAAAACGAAGCCCTGTATTCTCTCACTTCACGTGAAGTTTTCCCGCAACGGAGTGCTTCTCCCCCCTACCAAGGGGAGGGGAAATGTCGACGTCACAACGCTCGGAGTCCTATTGGAGGACGTTGCTATAGTTTCCTCTAGTGGAACTTCCAGACTAGGAATGGGAAGAATAGGAAATTGCTTTTTGGGAAGAGCATTCCCGTTACACACACGCTCCCATAAAACGAATGTAGTGCTTGTACTGGAAAAGTTGCGGTGCCCGCAAAAGATTCATCTGGCAGCACCAAATCGGTATACAGAGGGACAAAAGAACTAACAAAATTTACATTGGGAGAAGAATCTGCAAGAATGCATTTGCGCGCAATATGTTAAGATATAGTACATCCAGGGAACACCAGAGCTACATCATTGTGTTGTAACTGCGATGTTCAGAGCAAGTTGAGCAGAACAGAAACTGATCAGTTTTTTTCAGATGTAATAACAAAAAACACCACAAGGTGTCGTAGAAATGAAAGGCGTCAGCTTCCGAGCGACCAAAGTCTGCGTAACCCCTCTAAAACGTCGAGAAAGATAAATAAAAAACGTTCCTCAATGAGGCGTTACTGTGTTTTTCTAATTTCTTGAGATGAAACAAACACTTGACAGAGCTTCTGAAGAGACTAAAATATACGGTTTAAATTAAAGAAAAATCAACTACCCAATCAACCAATCAAATCATTCACCCTACATTTTATGTAGAAGGATAAACGTGTACATACAGGGGCGCCGGTAGGAATTTTGGGCCCCCTGAAAGATTAATGCACTGGGCCCCTACATATGTAACAAAAATATATGGTAGAATCTTTGAGGGCCCCTGTCTGCTTGGTGCCCTTGGAATCGTCCCAACCTCCTCCGCTGCCCCACCCCCAACCCCCCTTACGGCGCCCCTGTGTACAGACATACATACACAAGCAGCGTGGAAGGTTGTGCTGTTTTTGTTCGGTAAATTTTGAGGGGACAATGCGTTGACTTTGCAACGTTGTTTGTGCACTGAAGCTGAATTAACGAAGGTGGCTATAGAACTGCAATGTGTCGATGATGTCATCATGAACAGGCCTACTTGCACCATGAACACAATAACTAAATTGTACTTTAACACTATCCATGAATGAATCCTAGAATGTAGCGACTAAAACAACATTTTGAAAAACCCCACCTCAGGTTGTTGTTGAAAAACAAAAATTATATATGATACAGACAATCCTACTAAACATCCAGATGACCGCCAATGTCGAGGCCACACTGTCATTTCAGGAGTAAATTAGGCTTTCACCGCATGCTCACCTGCTGGCCCTCGAATGTCCACGCGCTATCAGGTAGAGAGGCATCTAGGACATTAATCATCTCCTTAAAGTCAGTGGTGCTGCTGGGCTTAACGAAGGTGAAATCACTGAACTCTGACACCGGAGAGAAGCAGGACCTGAAAGACTGGCTCTGAGACATGTCCCCTCCCAGGACCTCCACATATTTAATGGGTCCGTCAGTGTTCAGCTGAATCTGCAGGTTTCTGTTGGGATTCTCGTATCCGTCAGAGTCTGCCCGTCTACAGCAACACGCACCCCTTCGGCTGTGTCTAACGCAATTCACTGCCAAGATGACAAAAGTCACAAAAGATACAGCGGAAACAGAGGCGAGAGAGATGATCAAATAAAAGGTGATTTTATTGCTTTTCTTTCCGGGCTCCTGCACCTTCTGTTGAAAGTCTGAGATGGGCTCGTGGATCCCGTCCTCTAACAATATGCCAACTGTGACTGTAGTGGACTGGACTGGCTCCCCATTGTCCTTTATCTCTATAAGCAGCCTCTGAGAGGACTCATCATGCTCTGAAACAGCACGTTTAGTCCTCACTTCCCCTGTATAAAGATTCACACCAAACAGAGACGCGTCTGTAGCCTCCACCACCTTATACGAAATCCAGGCGTTGTGGCCCGAGTCAGCGTCTACTGCCGTTACTTTGGTGACGAGGTGTCCTGCTTTAGCAGAGCGGGGCATCTTCTGATGAGAGACAGAGCCCATTATAGCAGAGGGGTAAATAACAGCGGGGGCGTTGTCGTTCTGGTCCAGGATAAAAACATGAACAGTGGCGTTACTGCTCAGAGATGGAGAGCCTTGGTCCTTTGCCTCTACCTGGATCTGAAACACCTTCAGTTTCTCATAGTCAAATGAATGCATGCTGTAGATACTGCCGTTATCCGAGTTAATGTAAACATAGGAAGACACAGACACGTCTTGCACTTTGGAGTCTAAGATAGAATAGGTGATCTTGGCATTCTCGCCCAGGTCTGGATCAGAAGCGGACACAGAACACAGTATTGTGCCTCGAGAGTTATTCTCAGTCAAATAAACATGATAGGAAGAGTCTTTGAATCTCGGCGGATTATCGTTAACATCGAGAATAATTACTGGAATAGTCTGTTTGGTAGACAGAGGAGGAGAACCCGAATCAGTTGCTATGATTTCTACATTAAACTCTGCGAAACTCTCCCGGTCTAAAACACTATTTGTAACCAAAGCGTAATGATCGGAAATTGAAGGTTGCAGAAGAAATGGAGAATCAGGGTGAACCCGTAACGTCACCCTTCCGTTGTCGCCAGAATCAAGATCTCGCGCACGTATTAAAGCTACGACAGTCCCACTAGGGGCATTCTCGCGGACAGGGCTGGGTTGGGAGGTGAGGATGATTTCGGGAGGGTTGTCGTTCACGTCCGCTATGTCGATCTGTAAGCTACAGTGCCCTTCCATCTCGGGAGTGCCTTTGTCTTTGGCGGTGATACCGATTCTATAAGAAGCAGTATTCTCAAAATCTACCTCCCCTCTTAAAAACACTTCCCCCGTTTTTGAATCTATCTCAAACAAGGCATACACGAAATCCTCAGTATGGTCGCCAAAAGAATATAGTATTTCTCCATTTGCACCTTCATCCAAATCCGTTGCTTCAAGCTTGATAACAGGTGTCCCCACAGCGCTGTTTTCATCAATAGTGACCCTATACTGATTCTTTTCAAATGTAGGGTTGTTATCATTGTTATCAAGGACAACAACGGTAATCTGCGAGGTGCCTGATCTGACGGGATTCCCGCCGTCTAAAGCAGTCAATAAGAGCTGGTGAACAGCCTGTTTTTCGCGGTCCAAAGACTTTTCCAGGACGAGTTCTGGGACTTTTCTCCCATCCTCGAGATCCTTAACCTCCAGACTGAAACATGAATCCTTGCTGATTGTGTATGACCTCAACGAATTATCCCCTACATCTGGGTCTTGCGCACTCTCCAAAGGAAAGCGCATTCCTGGAGCGGTTGATTCGGCGATTTTCAGCGTTCGTTCCTTCGACTGAAATTGCGGATAGTTGTCATTTATATCCCGAATGTCAACCTCAACTCGGTGGAGTTGAAGTGGATTCTCAATAAGAACTTCAAGGGGTAATAAACAGCTCGCGCTTTGTCCGCATAGAGTCTCTCTGTCGATTCTCTCACTCACGACCAGCTCTCCCTTTCCCAAATCCACACTGAAATACTGCTTACCCTCGGAGGCGATCCGCAGCTTGCGCTCAGAAATCTCTGAAATTCCCAAACCCAGGTCCTTTGCTATATTTCCAACAACAGATTCAATGCTCAATTCTTCTGGAATGGTATAGCGAATTTGTGCCTCTACTGTATTCCACATAAGAAAGAACTGGCACCACCGCAACACCTGCCCTCTCCAGTCGCTATTTTCCGTCCGCTTTTCCATTTTAGACCGAATAATATTGTATTTAGCATTAAAATGTTATGTGAAACTATCAAGTAACGAAATAAAATGTCACACAAATAGAAATTGAATTTATCATTTCGTGGATATAGCTATATAAGTATTTAATTCCGGATGTGTGTAACTGGATGTCAGTGCAGCTCCATCTCTCCCCACTCTGTGCATTGTAAGGGTTACGGTGCTGTGACTGGGCGAGGAAGTAGATCTCTTTGTCAAGCTCTGCACGCTATTGGTGCACAGCCCCATCTACAGTGTCCAATAGGAAGCCATTTGCTTCTTAAAGAGAGAGACTACTGCAGCTGTTCATGTTTCTGATTTATTCCTGTGAGATAAAAAGATGGAATGGCATCGGTCGACATTTGTTTCTTTGGAAGAAAGACGTCGCTGCTTACAGTAAAGACATATCACAATCCTGCCAGAGTTATGAGGGACGAACATCAAGCACAGCCTGCTGATTGCGAATTTCGGACTCTGTGACTTACTACACGCATTCTCCTTATCTAGCGCTAAATATTGAGACTCTTCATTTTACATTTATTCACGTGATAACACATATAAGAACATTTATTCAGCATTATTTCACCATTTTCCTGTTACATTTTACTTCAATGAATATCCTCTGAATTTTAATGATTAATTCATTTTTAATATTAATGAATCAATTAACTATGTAATAAATTACACCGCGCTCCTCCTTTCCAAACATGTGAACACGTAGATTATGCGTAGCTTTGTCTTGAAAGGATTATAGTTTCCACACCAAAACGAAACAGGTAATTCCAGCATGGTTTACCTCTAGCAATCCTTCCACTTAGTTGGAAAAGCTGAGCATTACCTTTTATCAGAGTTATGGCAATATAATCATAACACCTCATTTTAAGTACTTCGCAACCACGCTAACAATACGAAATGCGCGTGCCCAGTAATACGTCAGATTCGGTCATATTGCACATTGCTGCTGGTTCGAATAATGTTTAATTCACGAAAAAAGAAAACAAATGAACATAATCGAATGACGTGAAGTTAAAGATTGAGTCAATAATTTCAAACGTCGTTTTATATTGTTTCCGACCGCATATGAAGTAGAAAAATGATACAAACGTGCGTTTCATGGGTTTACACAAACATGCTCGCCAAAATAAGATAAATGCAGATTACGATGACTCCAATAATGTCAGCAAGCTGGCATGTGTCTAATTATGCACAGAAGCCCATTCTATTACCAAATCCTCACCTGCTGGCCCTCAAACGTCCACGCGCTGTCAGGCAGAGAAGCATCGATGACATTAATCATCTCCTTAAAGTCAGTGGTGCTGCTGGGCTTAACGAAGGTGAAATCACTGAACTCTGACACCGGAGAGAAGCAGGACCTGAAAGACTGGCTCTGAGACATGTCCCCTCCCAGGACCTCCACATATTTAATGGGTCCGTCAGTGTTCAGCTGAATCTGCAGGTTTCTGTTGGGATTCTTGTATCCGTCAGAGTCTGCCCGTCTCATACAGCAACACGGGCCCCTTCGGCTGTGTCTAACGCAATTCACTGCCAAGATGACAAAAGTCACAAAAGACACAGAGGAAACAGAGGCGAGGGAGATGATCAAATAAAAGGTGATTTTATTGCTTTTCTTGCCGGGCTCCTGCACCTTCTGTCGAAAGTCTGAGATGGGCTCGTGGATCCCGTCCTCTAACAATATGCCAACTGTGACTGTCGTAGACTGGACCGGCTCCCCATTGTCCTTTATCTCTATAAGCAGCCTCTGAGAGGACTCATCATGCTCTGAAACAGCACGTTTAGTCCTCACCTCCCCTGTATAAAGATTCACACCCAACAGAGACGCGTCTGTAGCCTCCACCACCTTATACGAAATCCAGGCGTTGTGGCCCGAGTCGGCGTCCACTGCCGTTACTTTGGTGACGAGGTGTCCCGCTTTAGCAGAGCGGGGCATCTTCTGATGAGAGACAGAGCCCATGATAGCAGAGGGGTAAATAACAGCCGGGGCGTTGTCGTTCTGGTCCAGGATAAAAACATGAACAGTGGCGTTACTGCTCAGAGACGGAGATCCTTGGTCCTTTGCCTGCACTGTAATCTGAAACACTTTTATTTTTTCATAGTCAAATGAATTTAGACTGTATATCGTGCCATTTTCGGAATTGATATAAAAATAAGAAGACGCGGGAACACCTTGTAAGGAAGAGTCCACAATAGAGTAGGATATCAGTGAGTTTTTGTCCTGGTCAGCGTCAGATGCAGACACAGAAAAAAGCGAGGCGCCAGCGGCGTTGTTTTCTTTGACATACACGTTAAACGAAGGCTGTGAGAAAAGCGGGGGGTTGTCGTTAACATCCAGCACTTTAACAGTGACAAGCTTCTTGGCTTGGAGGGAAGGGGAACCGAAGTCAGAGGCTACTATTTCTACTTCATACTCCGGATTAACCTCACGGTCTAACCTAGAGTCCGTTACCAAAGAGTAATGATTCTCGAAAGACGGCTTCAGTTTAAACTGGGTTTCCAGGGATATATGCAGATCCACCTTGCCGTTGTCGCCGGAGTCAGGATCTTTTACATTGATTAAAGCTACGACAGTTCCAACAGATGCGTTTTCCTGGACTGGACTGGGCAGCGATGTGAGAATGATTTCAGGCGGGTTATCATTCACGTCCACAATATCGATCTGCACAGAGGAATGCCCTTCCAGCTCTGGGAGGCCTTGGTCTTTGGCGCGGACCTCAAACGTGTACGATTTACTCTCCTCGTAGTCTAGTTTTCCAATCACACTTACTTGTCCTGTGTCGGGACAGATGCTAAATGTGTTCTGTACCTTGTCTGACGCATGCGCCCCGAAATAATATTGTAACACCCCATTTGGACCGTCGTCTAAGTCAGTAGCTTTGAGTCTTAGTATAACCGCCCCCGACTCTGCCTTTTCGCTAACAGATGTTTTGTAAATAGTCTGATCAAAAATTGGCGCATTGTCATTTACGTCTTGAACGACAATATTAATTACAGCAGTCCCTGATTTTACCGGATTTCCTCCATCTAATGCTGTCAACACAAGCTGGTGAGCCGACTGCTTTTCTCTATCTAATGCTTTATCGAGAATCAGCTCGGGTACCTTTCTACCACTGTCAAGATTTTTAACATTTAAACGGAAAAAGTCACTGGTACTTATAGAGTATGAACGTAAGCTGTTGGTGCCAACATCAAGGTCCTGTGCACTTTCAAGAGGGAATCGCGCTCCAGGAATCATAGATTCAGATATTTTTAATATACTCTTGATCGTGATGAAATGTGGGGCATTGTCGTTAATGTCCTGAATTTCAATCTCAATGCGATACAGTTGCAAGGGATTTTCAATGACGACCTGCAAAGGTAACACACAGCTCGCGCTTTGTCCGCACAGAGTCTCTCTGTCGATTCTCTCACTCACGACCAGCTCTCCCTTTCCCAAATCCACACTGAAATACTGCTTACCCTCGGAGGCGATTCGCAGCTTGCGCTCAGAAATCTCTGAAATTCCCAAACCCAGGTCCTTCGCTACATTTCCAACAACAGAGCCCTGCTGTAGTTCCTCTGGAATGGTGTAGCGAATTTGCGCCTGTATTGTATTCCACAGGAGAAAGAAATGGACCAGCCATAGCACGTGCCATTCCACCACCAGATGCCTCGACTCGTTACTCATTTCCACGATGTGATGGAAATCATATCCCTCTGTGTTATTTTGTTTAATAAAACGTGACAAGTTAACCTATTACTGTGACTTGTGCTAACAAAAAAGGCGCATGTTTTATCTGCGTATTATTGGCGCGTTGCATCCGTGAGTGCAAGTGTAGCTCGGTCTCTCCCCGCTCTGAGCATTTTAAGGGTTACGGTGCTGTGGCTGGGGGAGAGAGTAGATCTCTTTGCCCAGTTCTGCTTGCTATTGGTGCACAACCCCGCCCTGGCTCATCCAATAGAATCCGACGCGCATCTTAAAGTCACAGCATACTCCAACTGAACACGTCTGTGTTTCAGTGCGGATAACAGAGCTTGAGAGATCTACCAGAAAAGCAAATCACAGAGAGGTGATACTACTCTGAACTATAAAGCATTATAACGAAAATTATGAATCCGTGACACTAATGTACAATGAAATGGATTATTAACCCGACCAGAAAGACGAGAATAAAATTAATAATAATAATAATAATAATAATAATAATAATAATAATAATAATAATAATAATAATGTTGCTGTTGTTGTTTTCCGAGCTCAAACATTTTTTCATGAATAAACAAAGCTGGCACACAAAATGTAAATGCTTTCATTAGGGGACATGCAATTGACAAAGCTTTTAAATATAGATATTTTTTCCGGGTAGTAACATGAAAAACAACAATTAAAGGAAAAATTTCCACAAGTGACAACCTGAACGTGAAAGAAACAAAGTACACTGAAGCGCTTTTCGATCAGTCTCAGGCGTTTGTTCTGCCGCATGTATCGCTGTCCAAACCGTTGGTGCTGAAATCTGGCCACTAACTCAGACTTCCGCTCAGCATTGGAAGTGAGCGTGCAGTCTGCGGGAACACGTGCCCTCCGGCCAAAGTTGCACACGCAAAGAATTTCCATTTGATACAATTCTCCATCTCTTTACGTACTAATTATACTTTAATTATCTAAACGGATAGTTAAGTTAAATCGTTTCCCCATATGACATACTTTAAACGACATTTAAGACACTAAAAGGGAAAATCATTGCGAATGTCTGATTTAAATTTACATGCATCCGTTTGCACAAAATATATTATGCGATGTATTGGAATTCCACAACAAACAACAAAGATAACTGAAAAGACTTAGCGTTGTATAGTTGACCTGAAACATCTTTTCAGGGTATATTAATAAAGAAGCACTTTCTCTCGATGTTCTGTGGTAGGTTAGTATTGATATATTACCTGGTAGATCGCATAGGACATGTATACATGTTATAATAAATATCACACATGAGTAGTTATACAGTGGAATATACGAAGGAGTCTTCTATCAAAGGATAAAACCACTTTACTCCTTCTAGGACTCGGGTTACAAGGAAAATCTATTGACAAGCACGCCACAGAAACTGCATCCAAACGCAAAATGATAAAATCCCGAATACAAACTGGTACGTTTTGCATAAAAGTATCAAACAGTCATATTTAAATAAAAATTATTCGCTATTCACCAAATGCTCACCTGTTGCCCCTCAAACGTCCACGCGCTGTCAGGCAGAGAGGCATCGAGGACATTAATCATCTCCTTAAAGTCAGTGGTGCTGCTGGGCTTAACGAAGGTGAAATCACTGAACTCTGACACCGGAGAGAAGCAGGACCTGAAGGACTGGCTCTGAGACATGTCCCCTCCCAGGACCTCCACATATTTGATGGGCCCGTCAGTGTTCAGCTGAATCTGCAGGTTTCTGTTGGGATTCTCGTATCCGTCAGAGTCCGCCCGTCTACAGCAACACGGGCCCCTTCGGCTGTGTCTAACGCACTTCACTGCCAAGATGACAAAAGTCACAAAAGATACAGCGGAAACAGAGGCCAGAGAGATGATCAAATAAAAGGTGATTTTATTGCGTTTCTTGCTGGGCTCCTGCGCTTTCTGTCGAAAGTCTGAGATGGGCTCGTGGATCCCGTCCTCTAACAATATGCCAACTGTGACTGTAGTGGACTGGACCGGCTCCCCATTGTCCTTTATCTCTATAAGCAGCCTCTGAGAGGACTCATCATGCTCTGAAACAGCACGTTTAGTCCTCACCTCCCCTGTATAAAGATTCACACCCAACAGAGACGCGTCTGTAGCCTCCACCACCTTATAGGAAATCCAGGCGTTGTGGCCCGAGTCAGCGTCTACTGCCGTTACTTTGGTGACGAGGTGTCCTGCTTTAGCAGAGCGGGGCATCTTCTGATGAGAGACAGAGCCCATGATAGCAGAGGGGTAAATAACAGCGGGGGTATTGTCGTTCTGGTCCAGGATAAAAACATGAACAGTGGCGTTACTGCTCAGAGACGGAGAGCCATGGTCCTTTGCCTCTACCTGGATCTGAAACACCTTCAGTTTCTCATAGTCAAATGAGTGCATGCTGTAGATACTGCCGTTATCCGAGTTAATGTAAACATAGGAGGACACAGACATGTCTTGCACTTTGGAGTCTAAGATAGAATAGGAGATCTTGGCATTCTCGCCCAGGTCTGGATCAGAAGCGGACACAGAAGTTAGTATTGTTCCCGGAGCGCCGTTTTCTTTAACAAACACTGTGTAGGACGGCTGAGAGAAGCGGGGAGCGTTGTCATTAACATCTAGAAGGCTTACTGTAATTATTTTATTCGATGCCAGAGGCGGGGATCCGGAATCAGATGCCGTAATTTCAATGCTGTATTCTGTATTTGTTTCTCGATCTAGAATCGCGTCAGTGACCAAAGCATAATGAGTCGAAAAGGAAGGTTTTAATTTGAACGGGATACCTGGAGATACGATCAAACTGACTCTTCCGTTATCACCTGAATCTAAATCCTTGGAACTAATCAAAGCCACGACAGTTCCGATGGGTGCATCTTCTCTAACGGGACTCGGCAACGATTTCAGAATGATCTCCGGTATATTGTCGTTCACGTCCAAAATCTCTACTTCAATACTACAAAGACCTTCCATTGCTGGGGTGCCTTTGTCTGTAGCTGTAATATCAAATTTAAATGATGGGCTTGTTTCATAATCTATAGGACCAATCACAGCAATCTCACCGGTTTGTGAGTCTACATTGAACAGATTGTGCAGTGTCTCTGGTGTGTGTGACCGAAAAGAATATAATACATCGCCATTGAGTCCCTCATCCAGGTCTACGGCTTTTACGGTCAAAAGCACGGTACCAGTCGGGGTATTTTCTGCCAACTTGATGTCATATGAAGCCTTTTCAAATACCGGAGCGTTATCGTTATTGTCTAAAACACGAACGTTAATCTCCGTTGTCCCCGATCGAGCCGGATTCCCTCCATCTACGGCTGTGAGAACGATATTGTGCACCGGCTGTTTCTCTCTGTCCAGCGCTTTCTCTAAAACTAGCTCCGGGACTTTTGTTCCATCTTTGTTTGTTTTGATATCCAGCACAAAATGTTCGTTTTTCCCTAGTATGTAGGAACGTAGTGAATTTGAGTCAACATCAGGATCTTGAGCTACTTCCAAACGAAATCTTGCACCTGGTAGAGTAGACTCGGGAACATTTAAAATAATTACATTTCTCTGGAAATTTGGAGTATTGTCATTTATGTCCTGTATTTCAACGTCAACACGATACAACTCTAACGGGTTTTCTATGATTGCTTCCAACGGTAACACACAGCTCGCGCTTTGTCCGCACAGAGTCTCTCTGTCGATTCTCTCGCTCACGATCAGTTCTCCCTTTCGCAAGTCCACACTGAAAAACTGCTTACCCTCGGAGGCGATCCGCAGCTTGCGCTCAGAAATCTCCGAAATTCCCAAACCCAGGTCCTTCGCTATATTTCCGACAACAGATTCAATGCTCAATTCCTCTGGAATAGTGTAGCGAATCTGTGCCAGTATTGTATTCCACGTGGAGATGTGAAAGAACCAAACCGCCCACCAACCCAAAATCTTTGTCCTTTTTGCAGTTCTCATTTCTAAAGTATGCGTATTGAAAAGAAAAGAAACCATGCTGCTTTCAGAGGCATTGCATGAATATTAGATGAAATAATAGCGTATATCTAATCAAATATTTCATATCCATCCAGGCATGCGGATGTGAGCCCAGCTCTGTCTCGCTCCGCTCTGAGCGTTGTAAGGGTTGCGGCACTGTGGCTGGGGGAGGGAGTAGATCTCTTTGTACAGTTCTGCCCGCTATTGGTGCACAGCCCTCCACTAGATTCACCAATAAAAAGTCAGCTACACTTTAAAGAAGCAGTGCAACCTATCCTCCGATTCAGAAAAATGTGTGCGTCCTACGCTCAGAAGAAACAATGTATATCATTGTTCTTACATTGGTCCTTCAATTAGACGTGGTAAACGTTATTATTCTTAATATTATTTCAAAATACTTTGAGAACACAAGGCAAATCTCCATTCACTCACAGCAACCCTCTTATTCTTGTCTATGCCATTCACCTAAAAGAAACCTCTGTAAAACCAGTTTTCGAATTCAGAAAGCAATAAAAATAGGTCATTGCTAAAAATTAAGTGAACACTTCACAGCGACAAAAAGGATCGTTGCTTCATGAAACAGGATCATTCACCGCATGCCTCACACCAAGCGCCTTGAATAAAGCTGAATTTAACGTTAATTAGTTCCAATACTGCATATCTGTCAAAAACGCAGAAAACGAACAAAAACAAAAATACCAATAAAATCATGCATGTTATTTACCAAAGGGAATGTTGGTCATTTCTGTATTACACGATATGGTCAGCAACAAAGAAAGTAGAGCGGCACCGAGAGGAAGGACGCGGCTTCCGGTCAGAGCTACAGTTGTGACAGGCTTTGTTAGCTTGACCTTGTAACTTCCGCCGTAATCGCGACAAGATGAGGAATATTTGGAACACATGCAACTCCACTACCTTGCTTAAGTGGTTGTTAAGACAAAAACATGGCGAGAAATCCATAGAGTGGCGGTCTACCTCAGTGATGAATAAAGAAATAGTTGGAATTAGAGATAACGGCCCACTTTGTGTTCCTGTCAAGGTTCTTTTCTTAACATGCGGGGATAAAACATAAAGCAACATCACAAAAAGGAAAACAGAAACAATTTCACAGCCTTCTAGGCAGTTTTGCGTCACTCTCTGAACAAATGTACAGCAACGCTTATAACAAATCTTTAAGAGCTTGGACAAAATAAAAGGCACACCGTTACTCAGCACGCTATGCCAAGGGCGTAGGTTTGGTCTCAACATTGGTAGGGACACAACAACCGAGGGCACATCGGAATTATCTAATATGGCTTCACTCCAAGATAATGCGAACGAGTTCGCTCAAATATTGGTAAGGACATGTCCCTACCGTCCATATGCAAACCTACGCCCGTGCGCTATGCTTTCCTTCAGCAAAACAGGGCACAGGCTTGGTACGAAATAATAGCCTACAGGGCTTGGAAGAAAAAATAACCAACTCATGAATTTCATTCATATTAAAGCCCAAATTACATTTGGTGAAAAATAATATTACTATGTGACCTATCCGTGGATTTACGAATCGAGAGGAAATGGGCATTTTGAATTTTTAGATAAACTGTAATTAGAAAAGTCACGATTAAAGACCCTGCCATTCCGTTGTTTTGGTTAAAACAATGTCCCCGTACGAAAACAATGGTAAACAATACAAATGAACTTGAAGTAGCTCCTGTTGAGACGGAAATGATAATCTCTTAATCAAATCCTCACCTGCTGACCCTCAAACGTCCACGCGCTGTCAGGCAGAGAAGCATCGATGACATTAATCATCTCCTTAAAGTCAGTGGTGCTGCTGGGCTTAACGAAGGTGAAATCACTGAACTCTGACACCGGAGAGAAGCAGGACCTGAAGGACTGGCTCTGAGACATGTCCCCTCCCAGGACCTCCACATATTTGATGGGCCCGTCAGTGTTCAGCTGAATCTGCAGGTTTCTGTTGGGATTCTCGTATCCGTCAGAGTCCGTCTGTCTCATACAGCAACACGGGCCCCTTCGGCTGTGTCTAACGCACTTCACTGCCAAGATGACAAAAGTCACAAAAGATACAGCGGAAACAGAGGCGAGGGAGATGATCAAATAAAAGGTGATTTTACTGCTTTTCTTTCCGGGCTCCTGCACCTTCTGTCGAAAGTCTGAGATGGGCTCGTGGATCCCGTCCTCTAACAATATGCCAACTGTGACTGTAGTGGACTGGACCGGCTCCCCATTGTCCTTTATCTCTATAAGCAGCCTCTGAGAGGACTCATCATGCTCTGAAACAGCGCGTTTAGTCCTCACCTCCCCTGTATAAAGATTCACACCCAACAGAGACGCGTCTGTAGCCTCCACCACCTTATAGGAAATCCAGGCGTTGTGTCCCGAGTCGGCATCCACTGCCGTTACTTTGGTGACGAGGTGTCCTGCTTTAGCAGAGCGGGGCATCTTCTGATGAGAGACAGAGCCCATGATAGCAGAGGGGTAAATAACAGCCGGGGCGTTGTCGTTCTGGTCCAGGATAAAAACATGAACAGTGGCGTTACTGCTCAGAGACGGAGAGCCTTGGTCCTTTGCCTCTACCTGGATCTGAAACACCTTCAGTTTCTCATAGTCAAATGAATGCATGCTGTGGATACTGCCGTTATCCGAGTTAATGTAAACATAGGAAGACACAGACACGTCTTGCACTTTGGAGTCTAAGACAGAATAGGAGATCTTGGCATTCTTGCCCAGGTCTGGATCAGAAGCAGACACAGAAGTCAGTATTGTTCCCGGAGCGCCGTTTTCTTTAACAAACACTGTGTAGGACGGCTGAGAGAAGCGGGGAGGGTTGTCATTAACATCTAGAAGGCTTACTGTAATTATTTTTTTCGATGCCAGGGGCGGGGATCCGGAATCAGATGCCGTAATTTCAATGCTGTATTCTGCGTTTGTTTCTCGATCTAGAATCGCGTCAGTGACCAAAGCATAATGAGTAGAAAAGGAGGGTTTTAATTTGAACGGGATACCTGGAGATACGATCAAACTGACTTTCCCATTATCACCTGAATCTAAATCCTTGGAACTAATCAAAGCCACGACAGTTCCGGTGGGTGCATCTTCTCTAACGGGACTCGGCAACGATTTCAGAATGATCTCCGGTATATTGTCGTTCACGTCCAAAATCTCTACTTCGATACTACAAAGACCTTCCATTGCTGGGGTGCCTTTGTCTGTAGCTGTAATATCAAATTTAAATGATGGGCTTGTTTCATAATCTATAGGACCAATCACAGCAATCTCACCGGTTTGTGAGTCTACATTGAACAGATTGTGCAGTGTCTCTGGTGTGTGCGACCCAAAAGAATACAATACATCGCCATTGAGTCCCTCATCCAGGTCTACGGCTTTTACGGTCACAAGCACGGTACCAGTCGGGGTATTTTCTGCCAATTTGATGTCATATGAAGCCTTTTCAAATACCGGAGCGTTATCGTTAATGTCTAAAACACGAACGTTAATCTCCGTTGTCCCCGATCGAGCCGGATTCCCTCCATCTACGGCTGTGAGAACGATATTGTGCACCGGCTGTTTCTCTCTGTCCAGCGCTTTCTCTAAAACCAACTCCGGGACTTTTGTTCCATCTTTGTTTGTTTTGATATCCAGCACAAAATGTTCAGTTTTACCTAGTGTATAAGAGCGTAATGAATTTGAGGCAACATCTGGATCTTTTGCTAATTCCAAACGAAATCTTGCACCTGGTAGAGTAGACTCGGGAACATTTAGAATATTTAAAATTTTCTGGAAATTTGGAGCATTGTCATTTATGTCCTGTATTTCAACGTCAACACGATACAACTCTAACGGGTTTTCTATGATTGCTTCCAACGGTAACACACAGCTCGCGCTTTGTCCGCACAGAGTCTCTCTGTCGATTCTCTCGCTCACGATCAGTTCTCCCTTTCGCAAGTCCACACTGAAATACTGCTTACCCTCGGAGGCGATCCGCAGCTTGCGCTCAGAAATCTCCGAAATTCCCAAACCCAGGTCCTTTGCTATATTTCCGACAACAGATTCAATGCTCAATTCCTCTGGAATAGTGTAGCGAATCTGTGCCAGTATTGTATTCCACGTGAAGATGTGAAAGAACCAAACCGCCCACCAACCCAAAATCTTTGTCCTTTTTGCAGTTCTCATTTCTAAAGTATGCGTATTGAAAAGAAAAGAAACCATGCTGCTTTCAGAGGCATTGCATGAATATTAGATGAAATAATAGCGTATATCTAATCAAATATTTCATATCCATCCAGGCATGCGGATGTGAGCGCAGCTCTGTCTCGCTCTGCTCTGAGCGTTGTAAGGGTTGCGGCACTGTGGCTGGGGGAGGGAGTAGATCTCTTTGTACAGTTCCGCCCGCTATTGGTGCACAGCCCTCCACTAGATTCACCAATAAAAAGTCAGCTACACTTTAAAGAAGCAGTGCAACCTATCCTCCGATTCAGAAAAATGTGTGCGTCTCACGCTCAGAATGAAAAATGTATATCATTGTTCTCACATTGGTCCTTCAATTAGTTGTGGTAAACAGTAGTATTTTTAGTAAGATTTCAACATGCTTTGAAAACACAAGGTAAATCTTCATTTAGTCATAGCAGCCCTCCTTTTCTTAAAAAAGGAAAAAAAACTTTAGCTTGTCTATGCCATTCACCTAAAAGAAGCCTCACAAAAACAGGTCTCGAGTTCAGCGAGTGACAAAAACAGAGTACAGTATTCATAAATTTGAAGTGAACACTTCACAGCGAGAAAAAAAAGTATTGCTGTTTTTTAAGGAAATGGACCGAACACCCCATTTGTCATAACAAGCCTCTTACAAACACTGAATTCGGATCTAATTGGTTCCAATGTTGCATATATGACAAAAAAGGAAACGCAGAAAACAATAACAAAAATAGTAATACGAAAATGCATTTAATTAACCAAAGGGAATGTTGATCATTTTTGCATTGTACGGTATTTTCAGTAACACAGAAAAGGAAAGTGACACCCAGGGAGGGTACGCGACTTCCGATCAGAGCAGGGGCACACTATGCTTTCGATCACCAAGATTAGCACACAATTTCTGTGCGAAACAGCAAAGAGCTTGAAATAAAAAAGTAAATAAATTAACAAATAAATGAATAACCTAGTCGTATACTTCATTCTTATTAAAGCGAAACGTAAATCTGTCATAAAATATTATTTCTATGTGACCTATCCTTGCATTTAGTAATCGAGTGCAAATGGGAGTTTTGATTTTTAGATACCAAACAGTAATTAAAAAATGACGATCGAATGCCCGCCCTATCCGTTATTTTAGTTCAGAAAATATACACATATCATGGCAATGGTACATAATGTACACAAACATGAAGTACCTCCTGTCGAAATGGAAATGATCAATTTTTCACCAAATCCTCACCTGCTGGCCCTCGAACGTCCATGCGCTGTCAGGCAGAGAGGCATCGATGACATTAATCATCTCCTTAAAGTCAGTGGTGCTGCTGGGCTTAACGAAGGTGAAATCACTGAACTCTGACACCGGAGAGAGACAGGACCTGAAGGACTGGCTCTGAGACATGTCCCCTCCCAGGACCTCCACATATTTAATAGGTCCGTCAGTGTTCAGTTGGATTTGCAGGTTTCTGTTGGGATTCTCGTATCCGTCAGAGTCCGCCCGTCTACAGCAACACGCACCCCTTCGGCTGTGTCTAACACACTTCACTGCCAAGATGACAAAAGTCACAAAAGACACAGCGGAAACAGAGGCCAGAGAGATGATCAAATAAAAGGTGATTTTATTGCTTTTCTTTCCGGGCTCCTGCGCTTTCTGTCGAAAGTCTGAGATGGGCTCGTGGATCCCGTCCTCTAACAATATGCCAACTGTGACTGTAGTGGACTGGACCGGCTCCCCATTGTCCTTTATCTCTATAAGCAGCCTCTGAGAGGACTCATCATGCTCTGAAACAGCGCGTTTAGTCCTCACCTCCCCTGTATAAAGATTCACACCCAACAGAGACGCGTCTGTAGCCTCCACCACCTTATAGGAAATCCAGGCGTTGTGGCCCGAGTCGGCATCCACTGCCGTTACTTTGGTGACAAGGTGTCCCGCTTTAGCAGAGCGGGGCATCTTCTGATGAGAGACAGAGCCCATGATAGCAGAGGGGTAAATAACAGCCGGGGCGTTGTCGTTCTGGTCCAGGATAAAAACATGAACAGTGGCCTTACTGCTCAGAGACGGAGAGCCTTGGTCCTTTGCCTCTACCTGGATTTGAAACACCTTCAGTTTCTCATAGTCAAATGAGTGCATGCTGTAGATACTGCCGTTATCCGAGTTAATGTAAACATACAAGGACACGGACATGTCTTGTGCTTTGGAGTCTAAGATAGAATAGGAAATCTTGGCATTCTCGCCCAGGTCTGGATCAGAAGCGGACACAGAAGTCAGTATTGTTCCCGGAGCGCCGTTTTCTGTAACATACACTGTGTAGGACGGCTGAGAGAAGCGGGGAGGGTTGTCATTAACATCTAGAAGGCTTACTGTAATTATTTTTTTCGATGCCAGAGGCGGGGATCCGGAATCAGATGCCGTAATTTCAATGCTGTATTCTGCGTTTGTTTCTCGATCTAGAATCGCGTCAGTGACCAAAGCATAATGAGTAGAAAAGGAGGGTTTTAATTTGAACGGGATACCTGGAGATACGATCAAACTGACTTTCCCATTATCACCTGAATCTAAATCCTTGGAACTAATCAAAGCCACGACAGTTCCGATGGGTGCATCTTCTCTAACGGGACTCGGCAACGATTTCAGAATAATCTCCGGTATATTATCGTTAATATCTAGAATTTCCACTTCTATACTAGTATGACCTTCCATGGCCGGGGTACCTTTGTCTGTAGCGCGAATATTCAACTTAAATAAAGTGCTTGCTTCATAATCTATAGGACCAATCACAGCAATCTCACCGGTGTGTGAGTCTACATTGAACAGATTGTGCAGTGTCTCTGGTGTGTGCGATCCAAAAGAATACAATACATCGCCATTGAGTCCCTCATCCAGGTCTACGGCTTTTACGGTCACAAGTATGGTACCAGTCGGGGTATTTTCTGCCAACTTGATGTCATATGAAGCCTTTTCAAATACCGGAGCGTTATCGTTAATGTCTAAAACACGAACGTTAATCTCCGTTGTCCCCGATCGAGCCGGATTCCCCCCATCTATGGCTGTGAGAACGATATTGTGCACCGGCTGTTTCTCTCTGTCCAGCGCTTTCTCTAAAACTAGCTCCGGGACTTTTGTTCCATCTTTGTTTGTTTTGATATCCAGCACAAAATGTTCAGTTTTACTTAGTGTATAGGAGCGTAATGAATTTGAGGCAACATCTGGATCTTGTGCTAATTCCAAAGGAAATCTTGCACCTGGTAGAGTAGATTCTGGAATATTTAGAATATTTACACTTTTCTGGAAATTTGGAGCATTGTCATTTATGTCCTGTATTTCAACGTCAACACGATACAACTCTAACGGGTTTTCTATGATTGCTTCCAACGGTAACACACAGCTCGCGCTTTGTCCGCACAGAGTCTCTCTGTCGATTCTCTCGCTCACGATCAGTTCTCCCTTTCGCAAGTCCACACTGAAATACTGCTTACCCTCGGAGGCGATCCGCAGCTTGCGCTCAGAAATCTCCGAAATTCCCAAACCCAGGTCCTTCGCTATATTTCCGACAACAGATTCAATGCTCAATTCCTCTGGAATAGTGTAGCGAATCTGTGCCAGTATTGTATTCCACGTGAAGATGTGAAAGAACCAAACCGCCCACCAACCCAAAATCTTTGTCCTTGTTGCTGTTCTCATTTCTAAAGAATGCGTATTGAAAAGAAAAGAAACCGTGCTGTTTTCCGAGGCATAGCTAGAATATTAAATGAAATAATAGCGTATATCTCATCAAATTTGTGAGTATGTATAACCTCAATTCAGTCTGCTGATGTGAGCGCAGCACTGTCTCTCTCCGCTCTGAGCATTGTAAGGGTTGCAGTATTGTGGCTGGGGGAGGGAGTAGATCTCTTTGTACAGTTCTGCCCGCTATTGGTGCACAGCCCTCCACTAGATTCTCCAATAAGACCTCAGCTATACTTTAAAGGAACAGTACAACCTACCTTATAATTGAGAAAGTGTATGCGCTCTTCGCTCAGACGACCAAACATATATAATTGCTCATAGTTTGCCCTAACAAACAAGCGAGGAATACAGTATAATCAGTAACGGTTAAATGTGGCCCAATTTTTTTCTCTAAATATAACTCACACACGATGTCCAATTTTATACACCTGTCAGCCAATACAAGTCTTTATGAAAACTTGTCTTTGAATTCTAAAAGATGAAAATGTGAAAGCTTTACATACGAAACCGAAGTATTGCTTAGAATTAAATACAACGCAAATGAGAACCACATACCACAAATTGTTGGTCACCGTGACGAATGAGTTAACACTGCGTGCGTAATACATAAAAAAAAACAGTTGTATAAAATTGAACTTACAGCTAATGGGTTTAACTATTGCATTTATAAGGAAAATGCGTAAATATTAAATAAGGAGAATAAAAACCTGAGTGGTTGACATAGATATTGTGTATTGCATGGAGAAACTCGTAAAATTCTTTTTCAGTAGCCCACGAAAGAGCGACAAAGATAGATGGAACGCGGCTTCAGGTTAGAGCAGCAGCATGAGTGAATTTAGGTAACATGTGATGAACTTAGTACAAACATGTATAGCATTTACGAAGACAACGTCAATAAAAATGTAACTGTACTCCCCGACGTTATCAAAGATTTTTTTGTTACAAAAATCAAAATAACAACAAGTAAAGAGAAAAGTTTGAGAACGAACTTTAAATTGGCTTGAAAAAGCCTGTCATGGAAGCTGGTAGTATATCAGGGTTGCCAACTTTGGTCAGCTGGCTGGAGTGAGATTTTCAGTTTGTGACCATCTCACAGTGACAAATATACACTTTTCTTGGAGAGGTCCACAAATTAGTTAATTTCGAAACAGTCAGCTTCTTAGCTGTCTAGTATGCTAAGTAGTTAGACAACTCGCGGACTACCAACGACATTACCTTTTTTAATTATTTTTTCGGACAATTATTGCACTGGCTAATCCGCTAGCTAGTGAACTAATTCTATCTAGGCAGTTTACTAAATTTGCAATGCGCTAGCCAGCTATCAAATTCTATTTTCAGCCAGTTGTCGTGCTTGCTAGTACAGTTCTACTTTTTATAAAAGATCTGTGAACAGACTTGACGTGATGTTTCGTAAGCGAGTGTAACAGCGTGCAGTTGAGGCTGAAATCGTAAGAGTCACGCCTGTGTTTGTATCTGTGATGGATGTAGCAGGCAACCTATCTTCAAGAGACAGTGTATATCTGTTGCAGCTGGAGCAGTCTGATGGCGTCAGCTGCACTTGTTGCTCAGATTCTGCACATTCTATCCATGGTAGCTGAGGGGAATTTTTTCCATATAAAATTATAAATATCTTAAAAATATTTTAAGTATTGACACGAAAGCACAAGCAAAGCAAACCCATATTAGCTGGAGGTATTGCCCAAGATTCTTAAGTGTTTCTTAAATACTGTTGAGGCGTTCATACAAAAAAATCTAAAGAAGAAGAAGAAGAAGAAGAAATTGCCGACTTAATAACAGTCTCTGCCCCAGTACAGTTTCAATAAACCTCCTGCGCATAGGCACATGGCTGGACAGAGATACTGTAAAATGCAAATGAAATGCCCGGCTTTTCCATAATCGGTATTCCGAAAATGAACAATACAACAATCAGTTTCAAAAATAAAGGTCAATGGAATAGGAAGCACAAGACAATAAATGTCATCAGAATAATCTCTTAATCAAATCCTCACCTGCTGGCCCTCAAATGTCCACGCGCTGTCAGGCAGAGAAGCATCGATGACATTAATCATCTCCTTAAAGTCAGTGGTGCTGCTGGGCTTAACGAAGGTGAAATCACTGAACTCTGACACCGGAGAGAAGCAGGACCTGAAAGACTGGCTCTGAGACATGTCCCCTCCCAGGACCTCCACATATTTAATAGGTCCGTCAGTGTTCAGTTGGATTTGCAGGTTTCTGTTTGGATTCTTGTATCCGTCAGAGTCCGCCCGTCTCATACAACAACACGGGCCCCTTCGGCTGTGTCTAACGCACTTCACTGCTAAGATGACAAAAGCCACAAAAGATACAGCAGAAACAGAGGCCAGAGAGATGATCAAATAAAAGGTGATTTTATTGCTTTTCTTTCCGGGCTCCTGCACCTTCTGTCGAAAGTCTGAGATGGGCTCGTGGATCCCGTCCTCTAACAATATGCCAACTGTGACTGTAGTGGACTGGACCGGCTCCCCATTGTCCTTTATCTCTATAAGCAGCCTCTGAGAGGACTCATCCTGCTCTGAAACAGCGCGTTTAGTCCTCACCTCCCCTGTATAAAGATTCACACCCAACAGAGACGCGTCTGTAGCCTCCACCACCTTATAGGAAATCCAGGCGTTGTGGCCCGAGTCGGCGTCCACTGCCGTTACTTTGGTGACAAGGTGTCCTGCTTTAGCAGAGCGGGGCATCTTCTGATGAGAGACAGAGCCCATGATAGCAGAGGGGTATATAACAGCCGGGGCGTTGTCGTTCTGGTCCAGGATAAAAACATGAACAGTGGCGTTACTGCTCAGAGACGGAGAGCCTTGGTCCTTTGCCTCTACCTGGATCTGAAACACCTTCAGTTTCTCATAGTCAAATGAGTGCATGCTGTAGATACTGCCGTTATCCGAGTTAATGTAAACATAGGAAGACACAGACATGTCTTGTGCTTTGGAGTCTAAGATAGAATAGGATATCTTGGCATTCTCGCCCAGGTCTGGATCAGAGGCGAACACTGAACACAGTTTTGTCCCCGGGGCGCTATTTTCTTTTAGATACACTGTGTATAAAGACTGGGAGAAACATGGAGGGTTGTCATTAACATCTAGAATACTGACTGTCATTGTTTTCCTACTAGATAACGACGGTGAACCTGCATCGCTTGCACGTATTTCAATGTTATACTCCGAATGAATCTCACGGTCAAGAGGAGTAGTCGTTACTAGTGCGTAATGCTTAGACAGCGACGGGTTTAACTTAAACGGAGAGCCTGGTGTTATATCTAAATTTACCTTTCCATTTTCACCAGAATCAGAGTCTTTTGCGCTAATCAATGCGATCACGGTTCCCACAAAGAGTCTTCGCGTACTGGATTCGACAGTGAGGTCAGTATAATTTCAGGGACATTGTCATTTACATCCATGATCTCCACCTTTACACTACAATGTCCCTCCATTTCTGGGTTGCCTTTGTCTTTTGCTAAGATGGTAAACTTGTACAAGCTCATTTGCTCGTAGTCTAACTGCCCTTTTACGGTGATATCTCCGGTCTGCGTGTTTACATCAAATAACTTCCACTATGGTTTCGGGCGTTTGATCACCAAAGAAATACTGTATTTCTCCATTTAGACCTTCATCTAAATCTGTGGCTCTTACGTTTAATATCTTAGTTCCGGGCGATGTGTTCTCCTTCAGGGCGGCTCCATAGAAAGGCTCTTTCAAACTGAGGGGCATTGTCATTGATGTCGACCACTAAAACGGTGATTTCGGCGGTGTCCGACCGCTCAGGATTACCGCCGTCTACTGCTGTCAGCATCAGTTTATGAACTGACTGCTTTTCTCGATCCAGTGATTTCTCAAGAACTAATTCAGGAATCTTCGTTCCATCGATCTGATTTTTAACATCTAGTACGAAGTTGTCATTCTTATTTAGCCTGTAAGATTTTACTGAATTTGCAGCAACGTCTGGATCCTGAGCACTTTCCAACGGAAACCGCGCGCCTGGCGCTATTGACTCGGCTATCTTTAAAACTCGTGTATTTGTGAGAAAGCCAGGGGCATTGTCATTTATATCTTGTACTTCAACTTCCACACGGTAAAGCTGCAGAGGATTTTCAATGATAACTTCAAAAGGTAAAACACAAGGTACCTTTGGTCCACACAATTCCTCTCTATCAATTCTTTCGCTCACAACTAATTCTCCCACCCCCGGATCCACACTGAAATACTGCTTACCCTCGAAAGTAGTCCGCAGTTTGCGATCCACAAATTCTGCTACATTTAAATTCAGGTCTTTAGCCAAATTCCCAACAACCGATCCCCGTTTTAGCTCCTCTGGAATGGTGTACCGAATCTCTCCGCCTGCTGTATTTGTCAAGGTAAATAAATGGAGCAGCCACAGCGCAAGCCATGTGAACATTCCACTCTTCATTGTTCTTTGCTCCATATCAGCCTCTTCACCACAATCTATAATTGCACATCAACACCAATACATTTATATTTAAAGCAAATAGCTTCTCCAGTGCAACTGTATTTTTGACACATTCCCACGAGCAGCAGAATCCTATGTCTCTTCTCTTTTGATTGCGCGTGTAACGTTGTCTTCCGCCTCACGCATTGAACAGGTTACTGCGGTTTTCTCGGTGCTGATGGAGTGGATCGCTTTGTGCAGGAAGGCTTGTTATTGGTGCACAGGGCACACAGGAATGCCCAATCGCACGCCAGCCACGTTTAAAGGCGCAGCTGCTTAGTGCTTCAGATACGCAGACATTAGACTGATTCAGACATTCTGTCTGAATTCGACTTCTACGAATTCACAATGAGAACGGAGTGTCCATGTTTCATTAAAATCTTTTATTATTTTATTAATATCTTTAAAAAAACCTCAGAGAAAGTATTGTAAGCCGTGAGATACTTAAGCAATGAATGCTGAACTGTGATAAAACGGTTTTGTATGTAGGGTAGTAACTGAAAAGCTGCCCATTTGAACAAAAGTGCAGAAGAAAAGAGGTGATTAAAAAGAATATCAAGTAGGGAAAAACAAAAATTGTTAAGACTAAGAAGAAAAAATCTGTGTTATGTATCTGTGTTATATACATAAATGCACTATGCTCCCTGACTACCTGCCTGTCCGCAATCACTCAATGGATGAGTAATATATATTTTTAAAGTTGAACGAAGATAAGACATAAATACTATTATTAGTTGGGCCCAAAACCAGAAGAGATACACTTTCTTCCAGGCTAAGAAACTTAGGCCATCAAAATAAATTGGAAGTAACAAGTCTGGGTGTAATTTTAGACTCAGATTTAAGTTTCAAACCCCATATAAGCAAGGTAACCAAAGCAGCCTTCTTCCACCTCAGAAATATTGCCAAAGTACGCCCAACTCAACAGGATGCTGAGAAGCTCATTCATGCTTTTATTTCTAGTAGACTGGAATACTTTAAAGCTCTTTTTACCGGTCTTCCAAAAAAGTCACTTGAGAATCTACAGCTATTTCAGAACTCTGCTGCTAGACTTTTAACGAAAACAAGGAAGAGAGAGCATATTACTCCTCTTTTAGCTACACTGCATTGGCTCCTTGTATATTTTAGAATTGATTTTAAAGTCCTTCTACTTGTATACAAAGCTCTTAATGGTTTAGCACCCTCTTACATCACCGATTCTCTGTCGTTTTATGTTCCTTCACGAGCCCTTAGGTCCTCTATAGCAGGTCTTTTAAACATTCCAAAAGTCCCCTAAAATAAAATTGGGGAAGCTGCATTTATCCACTACACACCTAAACTGTGGAACACCCTACCAAAAAGTATTAGAGAGGCGGGCTCAGTGGACATTTTTAAACGGCAACTAAAAGCATACCTTTTCAGTCTAGCGCATTATTAGCAATTTTCTCTTTTTGTTTTATTGGTTTTTATTCATGTTATCCATTCCTTTGATTACTTTTCCTTAAATTGCTTTATTCTTTCTCTTTTCTTTCTTCTGTCATATGCTGAAATGTAAAAGCACTTTGAGCTACATTCTTTGTATGAAAAGTGCTATACAAATAAACTATTATTATTATTATTATTATTACTATTATTATTATATTTTTGTTTTTTTTTCTTGCTTCATTGTAATTTCAGTCGTTTGCCCGTCGTTCCTGCGTCACTCCAGAGTCTCTCGTGCCGTCGTGTGGCGGTATGAGGGAAGCGCAGGCTGTTCCTGTTGGCACAGTGCCGCGCGAGAGTCGCTATAAATGGCCATGCGAATAGGACATTCACCACACACAAACACTAACACTCACATTCTGAGACCAACACACATCAAATGACGCTTAACGAATTATGTGCATTATAAGTGTGAATGGACCTGATCAATGAAAATCCATAAAATATTCAGCAAACTGAAGTATAAATTCATCACTGCAAAAATAACTCGGTAATGGAAACGCTTCAGTTTTGCCTAAGAGATAAACAGCCCCCTTTTCACTGTGACCTACAAAACAACTCCCATGCGCTCATGTGATTGACTGGTTTTCCTCTTCAGCAACCAATCAGATCGGCGTTTTACTATGTTGTCGACTAGCCATGTTCCATATTTTTACGAGGACAGAACAACAACGTCAGCGACACTGCTGCAGTATTTAAACGAAAGAATCGCACACGGTATCGCTAGCAGTAGGTAATTACAGAAAACAATAGAACTGATTAATGCACTGATGCGCGGTCGGATAATCCTGTAAAGCAGAGCGTGAGCGGGGAGAGATGGCAGCGCCTGTGTGCTCTGACAGCAGAGAGCGCGTTTCAGCACCAGCCTGGTGAACAGCGCCACGCACTGCGCACAAAGAGGTTCTGAGCGAGGAGCTCCCTGCAGCGCGGAGAAACGACACACCCTCCTTGCATCCGCTCAGGGAAAATGTACGCAGACATGCGTATGTATGCTATTTTTAAAGGCCTGATATTGATGGATTATGTTTACGAAAGCCATTTATGAATAACTGTGGGTGAATGTCGGCCTGATGTGCCATGAACACTACACATTTGTTGTACACCATTCTCAGACGTCATGCCCCTCCCTCGTCTGTAAGTCAGTCTGATATTTGACAACCATTGACCTTAATTTCAGATAATATAAGGCCAACACAGACGTGGCTATGGCCTATTGAACAGATTCAGGTTGCTGCCATGGACAGATGGCATTGAAGTGACTTCATGAGTACAGCCTTTAACCATAACTGTGTCTGTGCTGAAACAGCAAAACCTTTTCTTAATCAACAGTGAAATTATTAAAAGTGAGGAGAGTGTGCTCACAAAAAATAAATAAATAAATAAATAAAAACCCAGGGGGCAATGCAATGCTGAAAGTATCAAAGCCACTGCTACTAATAATAACTACTCTGATCATGTATTTTTTCATTTCATATTTCATATTCATTAAAATATGTATAAATAAAAATAAATTACAATGTAACGTATGATTCAACATGCCGTAATATTCACACTGTGTATATGAAAGCTTTAGTCAAATGTATGAGAACACTGAATATGAAAATGCAGTCAATAATATTATGAAATTAGTGAGATCACAAACAGATGTACCCCTGTCTCTGCTCTGTACCCCCAATGCTGCAGGATAGCCTGATCAGGCTTTGCTCTGTACCCCTAACTCAGGCAGGATAATGTGCTCAGGCTTTGAGGGAGTGATGGATGATATCCTTATTTTCCTGCCTGCTGCCTCCCTCACAGATCAGTTTAAATTGTTAACAGAGGGGTTTGGGAACCCTTCCCACAGACTTTGTTGTGAGAGAGAAGATACTGTAAGCATGGAAGAGCAGAGGTTTTCTTACCTTGTTTGAAGGACCCAGGAGAAACAGCAGCGGCAGCAGTATCATGAAAGGAAAAAAAATGACTTGTTAGAAACAGGAGGCACACTCACCAATCAGGCACATCACAATCTCAACTGTCCCCACAATGTTCTATTTTACTTACCTGTCACCACAACCACATCATATGACACTCTCCTGTGTCATGTTCTATGATATATACAGTTTTGAGTTATTCTGCTTGAGGATTTGCTGTCTTTATGTGTGTATTATTGATTATTAATTACATAAGTTTTTATATTCTGCACAGGGAGGTGATGAAACTCACCAGTTCATCTATGCTTAGGAATATATTGTGACATAGTAAATTAGAAAGACATTAATGTCTGGAAGATATTAAACCAAGGGCACAGAGTGTTCATCATACTCTCATACTCTCATCATCATCATCACCATTATCACGTTATAATCACACACATCAGTGAATCAGGGTATGAAATGTGTTTTGTGCATGGTGCTTATTCCTGCATATCCTCATATCTCATGAAAGGCCTGTATTATACACCATTCCTACAAACAGCAGGCCGATGCTGTGAGGAATGTGGGCCACACCCTCATAGACACAGCACACGTCTCACAGACCCAGACAGACTGGATCTCAGAGACACAAACTGATTGAATCTCACAAACACAGACAGAGTGAATCTCACAGACACAGACAAAGTGTGTCTCACAGACACAGACAAAGTGTGTCTCACAGGCACAATTAGAGTGAGTCTCAGAGTCAGGCATATAAGACCCCTCCTGCTCCACACCCTGAGGCTGCAGCTCTGCCCTGCAGCACTCAGCTGACAGTGGGGGTGACTGCCTTCACTGTTCATGTATCTGTGACTCTCAGCTCTGTATCTGCTTGTGCACCCCTGCTGCTCCTAGCAATGGTACAGCCTGCAGCATGACTCAGCCTGTTGTCATGGCAACACTTCCCATCTCTGGGGCTGGGGGTTTGCTTTGAGAAAGCACAGTCAAGCTGTCTGAAAGAAACCTGAGCTTGCAGGGAGAGGAGGAAAGGGAAGAAACTGAAGGTGAAGGAAAAGAGATATGGGGAAAGGAAAAGAAAGGAGAGTGAGAAACAGAGAGAATGGAGTGGGTAGCGGGGAAGGGAGAAATCCATGCTGCAACAGTGACAGAAATAAAATGGTCTGCATCAACCATGGTCATAACATTTTATAAAATGGCATCCTCTAAACATAATCAGTTTCATGATAATCCACATTTATGCAGACATCCCACATGCCCTCATTGGTCATGGGAAACAGGTGTTAACTGTATTCATGGGAGAGCTGGAGCTGACATCACAGCAGGGGAAAGCAAAGACTGAAAAACAAGCTGCTGTCTGCTGCTGGGGGAGGGGAGGACACAGCAACAATGAGACATCATTGACAACAATAAAACATCATCTTCTATATACAAGTGTGGAATCTCCAAAATATACAGGTGCCCAATCTCTCATAGACACAGGTGTGTAATCTCTGAAACACACAGATGCATAAACTCTGAAATATACCGGTGAACAGACTTTTACAGGCATAGGTGTGTAATCTGTGACAGGTACTGATTCAAGCGAATGGCACCATGTTACACTGTTAGGCTGTGTTTGCTGGTTCTTCTTGACTTGTCTTGGCCCCCTATGTGATTATAAGCAGGTGCAGTTGTGGACATGCGTACTTAAGAACTGAGGAAACAAACCACAGTATTGCTCGACTCAGCTCCAGTTCAGTCTATGTGTGGGTGGCAGTGGTACCTCTAAAAACCCTTTGTAACATACTGGTACCTTTCAGTATGGCTATCAATTCTTTTTGGGTCCTCATTTTAGTTTGCAATTAGGTAGATGTCAGGGATTAGGGGGTTGCCTTCTCATTGTGGGGAGGCCTGAGTGCCCCCTTATTTATTCATTTATTTTTTGCTGTTCAGCCAAATTGTTCTTACTGTAAGTAAAACTCATTTGTGAAATAAAGCAACCTTGGTGGTACTAACCTCAATACTGGGTTCTCTGTTCATATTGGGTTTTTGTCAGTCTGCCTGGTTTGTTGGTTACTACGTTACATTATGTTATTTTAACCATCAGACTATTATATTTTAGAGGGACTTTGGCTGTAACACACACCTACAGATGTTATCTCTTGGAAAGGGTGTGTGTTAGATTTGTTACTAGGATTTTTTTTCTCTAAAGTAGTCCTTGTCTCCACATTAGGAGGAACAAGAGCTGACAGATCTATGAAGTATCATTCAGCAAGAGATGACAGTGATACTCAAAGTGTAGAAATTCAGCTGCTTTGATTGGTAGTCTGCCGACTCCAGCAGGGCTGACCGTGTTCGGCAGGCACCTCTTTGTGACCCCTGTCGAGTACAAGGCTATAGGTTTGCACTTGTGCGGCTGGTGGATGACAGAGCTGAAGAACAGGTCCAGCAGGGAACTAAAATCAGGCCTGTCTCCAGCATGAAGGAGCAGGGCATCATCACAGACACACAGCTGGCTTTACTCCCAGTAAGCTATGATCAATCTACACAGAGCTGGTACACACAGTAAACTTCACTCTGAGTAACCTATGATTAACCTACACAGAGCTGGCACACACATTGTTGGCTTTACTCTGAGTATGATATGATCAAACTACACAGAACTGGTACACACAGTAAGATTTTCTCTGAGTAAGTTATGATTAAACTACACAGAGTTGGTACACACATTGTAGGCTCTACTCTGTGAAGCCCATACTGTTGAAAGACATGATGGCAAACAGGCCCAACAATGCTGTTTTGAATTTTAACAACAACTGCATCTATAATGTTATACCAAAACACTGATTTTAACAGATTTCTCATCAGATTTTAACAGATTTCTCAAACCAGATTTCTGTTTTTTTACCATGGAATACATTATGAACCAAGTAACTGAATTATGATGCTGCAAAACCTTACTGATGCATGAAATACATAACCATACATAACCACTGTATATGTATAATAGCTCAGCATGAAGATGAGCCTTCACCTGCTCCCAGAAAATGATGTGTTAATACTGTGTGTTAAATGTTTGTGTAAAAATGTGTTTGGAGGATCCTCTCAGTGAAATCAAGCCCAAACCACCAGCAGAAACACCAGTGTACTGTGAGTCAGTAAGTAAGGAAATTGACCTGTGATTTTGTGTGTATGTCTGTGTGTGTATGCATTTGTGCAAGTGCATTTGTGCATGTGTGTGTGTTTAAATGAATGAGTGCATCAGAGTGTAATGGGGCCAGAGAGAAGGGCATTATGGGTAAGTACAGGGGAGCACTGGTCACATCAGAGATTCCAATCACATCTACATCTTTGTTTCTACATCTCTGCACTGCAGGTATGAGCACAGCTGCTGCAATCAGAGAGTGTGAATGCCACTGTCACATAACCCACATCACATGACAGCCTAGGACTTTCCAAAGCCAGGGAAGAGAGGGAGCCACAGCCTCCATTTCAAGCAGAGCAGGAGCCAGATCAGAGCTGCTACACACTGTGGAGTTACTGAGTGTATTGGCTGTACTAGGTAGAGCTGCTACACACTGTGGAGCTACTGAGTGTGTTGGCTGTAAAACGTAGAGATGCTACACACTGTGGAGTTACTGAGTTTGTTGGCTGTACTACATAGAGCTGCTACACACTGTGGTCTTTACTGAATGTGCTGGTTGTGCTACAAAGAGCTGCTACACATTGTGGTCTTTATTGAGTGTGTTGGCTGTACCCTTGAGCCCTGTAGCAAATAACTTTATGAAGAAGGCAATGTAACAGAACACATACAACTATCAACCTAAATCAAACCAGGGGATTTACTGGATGAAATAATGACTGAACTCCACAGCTATGATACAAGAAAACATTCCTAACACATCCCCACATACAAATCTGCTCATTCCCTGAACCCCCAAAAAAAAAAAAAAAAACACACAACACACACACACACACACACACACACTCGAACACCAGGGCCTCAGCTACTGCAGCACAGGAGTGGTTATCATACAAAATCATGAAACATCTTAAGAAGTGTCACCATCTCAGAGATATAAATTAATAAATGGATAAAGAAATAACACCCTTGCTTATCTTACAGTTGTGGCAAATTCTACTCAGAAGGATTCATGTTAATCAATTGTTCATTTTAAAAACAGGTATACAATTGTCCTTGCAGTCACACTGATAGAAGGAATCATACTGGTTTTCAAGAGATGTAGCAAGGGGATGTGAGTCAGGCTCCAGACTGGAGAGTATGAATCTCATATCAGGTTCCACATTGAGCCAGTGTCACTACCCAATCTGCTTGACCTGTCTGTGTAAACATGGTACAAACTCCCCTTTTTCCAAGTGAGAATGAAGCTATAGCGTATTGGCTGGTGAGCCAATGTAAGCTGGCCAAGTAGCAGATGTTACAGCTAGCAGTGAACTAATTCACTGACAGCTGGTGACAGAGTTTACCTTTACCAGCTAGATAGTGGTTTCAGATACATATCACCAGGGAGTTTATGTGTTTTCATTACTGCACTCTACTGCATGGTAGAAATCATCCATAGCTGTAGCTACCCAAGGATACACTGTTTTCCATAAGTGTTGGGGTTGTGATTGGTTGTTCCTTGCATGATGATAGCAGAACCTATCATTCCTATTTATTTTAGGTAGTATGTATTTAATTGATGTGGAAGTCACAAGCCACTCCAGCAGGAAAGTGCTCATGTGCATGCACACACTCATGCACCAAACACCAGTGAATAGGATGCTCTGAGCAAGCACCCTTAAATAAAATACACAATTTTAAAATATACAATTCTAGAATTTTCCATGGACTCCTTGGTCACCTATCTGTTATACAACTCATAGCTCTGCCTATCTACAAACACTATCTATTTTCACCTTCTTTGAGATGGAGATAAGCTCTGACAAACACTCTTTACAATGTATAGACAAATAGGCAAGAAGCTGGTTTCTATTAATAGTTACAGGTGTCAGAGGGTGATAGAAGACAAGACTGTACTGCAATGACAAGACTGATGTGGGCTTGGATGGGTTTTGGTGTGTTTTCTTTAATCATTTGTCTCAGGGCTGGTAGGTTTTGGGTGATAAATATTTAATTCTGTTTTGGGGCTTGTGTAATTATATTGACCCCAAAATCCTGCAAGAACAGATGTATGGGACACATAAATACCTAAGGCAGGGGATGCTGTTAAAAGGGCATAGCGGAGATTCTCTCAGTTCAACACTAGGGAATTGATCATTTCAGGGTTCTTGTCCCAGAGGTGTGCTACGGAGTTTGACAAGCGATATGGAGCTGGGGAAAGAAAGGTCCTGCATAGACCTTCACTTATGTGGAGGATGCAACCACAGGTCTATGCTGGATCTCTGCTGCAGGTCAGTCCACTCTGCTGTGGGGTGTGACAGTTCGAGGCGCCCTGCTTCCATATGCTGTAAGGTCAGAATGCTGTTCAGGGACTTCGGATTACTTTGCCATATTGTTAGCATGTTGCGTTTGGGATATGGTGCACATACCTTCTCTGGCAAGTTATATATTCTGAGAGGTGTTTGTTCTGGAGGATGTTTCCAGAGTACTCAGAATTAAGCTGTCTTAGCTGATACTTGGGTCTGCATCATTTTCAAAAATAACTGTAAATTAACCTTACACTACTTACTCAACCCACACTGCCCATATTCAATAGTTTAAGTTAGACATCACATCTACACCAGGTAAAGACCATGGGACAGGACAATGGCACAGGTGTGGTTATACTGTCTGACCTTAGTTTCTTCTGACCTGACTCTCTCTCTGTTGTAATCATCCCATCCTTCAGTTTTTGTGCACTTACACTGCAAAATACCACCACCTAACAGAGTGCCAGATGGAGGCTGGGGGAATCTCTGTTCCTGACTGTGCTGCATGACTGTTCTGTATGAGCAACCAACCCCTGTGCTCACAGCTGAGTTTCATGGTGTTAAGGGGTAGATGAGCTTGGTTCTAGGCTGGAGACCTCAGTGAGACATTAGACCTTAGCCCTTTTCTGTAACTTTTTTTTTTTCCTTTTTGGTTTAGGCATCTTGGATGAATTTCCTCCTTAAGCTATGTGTATCTTTTACCCTCATGTGTGAGCTGTGTCTTTCTAGTCATTGAATACTTGATGAATGATTGTATTAACTAATTTCTTTTACTCCAAGATGTATCAGTAACTATTAATTAGTAATGACACTTGTACATGCACATATTTAAACTTTAACCCTCCTATTGTGCTGGGGTCATAATGACCCGAAATCATATTCAAACCGAAGAAAATGATATAAAACATTAATCTAAGTACATGACCTTCTATGTACCTTCCTAAAGTGACCCCAAAAATGGAAATTTGGCATTAAAAAAAAAAAATCATTTTCAGTGTAGCTGCCACAAAAAAGTAACGCCTGTTGTCTTTGGGTCAATATGACCTGAGATAAGTTTTGATGTTTATGAGCAGCTCTGTCTAACTCAGAGTGCCACAAACTCATCAAGTATTTCCTCATACTCAAAAATATCTGGTAGTAGGCCCAATTCAAAGATATTAGCATGCATGCTAGTTTAGCATGCTAGGTTGGTAGCAGTACACAATTTCCATGTTTTTCCTTACTGTAGCAAAACCACTGATGCCCCCTGATCTCTAATGATTGACTTGACATTTTACACATGCTCAACTATTAGCAGCACAGAAGCTGCCCTTGCACAAGCGTAGACTTTTCCTTGAACAGTTAGGGAAAGATCTTGCAAGCAACTGTCAGGGCTCAGGCACAGACTCAAACGCAGACCACGAGTGCTCAGGTTCCAGGCAGTTTTATTGGAATCATAGGACAAGAGCGAAATGGCAGAACAGGCAGGGTCAAAACCAGGCAGGCAGTTCAAAGGCAAAGCAGGAATCAAACAACAGGAACAAGCAGGGTCAAACCAGGCAGACAGGCAGATCAGGCAATCAGGGCAAAACGGCAGGCAGAGACAAAGTCAAGGAACAGACCAGGTCAGCACAGGAAACTCCAAACAGAATAACAGGTGGGACCAAGAGAGGCGCGCAAAAAAAAAAAAAACCACTGCAACGAACTGGCAACAAGACAGAGACAAGCAGGGTAGATATAGGGCTGGGGTGACAAGGAGATGGGATGCAGGTGGGCAGGCAGGCAGGTGGAGGAGATCAGGTAATCAGGTGGGCAGGGACAGGGCGGAGAGCGGGGCAGGGCTGGAACACAAGGAAAACAGTAAACAAAAGCACATGGACCACGTTGACAGACAGGGAGAACACCAAAACAACAGCTAGGGGGCTGGGGTACTGACAGTGACATGCAAACACATGCTTACAACTTTTGCCAGTCATGTGTTTGAGATAACACCTCATGATTTTTCTACACACTGTCAACACACTGTATAATAAGAGGGACTGCATGTAAAAAAAACTACAAAAAAAACTTTACCAAACTATCCCTTTACCCTACCTACCCATGTCTACCCCAATACAGAGCAGGCACCTTGTCGAGGTGGGGTAGCTTGAGTGTCTCAGTGATCATTTGAGCTATACTGATAGGGACTGTACCAATCCCTGTGAGGTCCAACCATAACAGGAAGGCCAAAGGTGAGATATTAGACTAAGACCAGCTCTTTTTTGTCTATTATTCATTTGAATTAGTGTATGTTTGGATTATATGGATGTTGGAAAGAGCAGTAACTCAAAGATTTTGTAATCAGTCTTGAAATCAACGTGTCTTGGTTGAAGCAAAAAAAAGAGAAAATTCCAATTCATACGCTTCCATTGGGCAGTTTAGCTGTGTTCATGGTAATATTAGAACCACAACCTCCTTGACTTAGTTTAAATATGTCTGTGGATAGTTTCATTGGCATTCATAAGTTCACAGCTTTATCTTCTTTCTCTTACAAAATTTGAACATTCAGATGTTATAGTTGGCGACTTCAAAAGGGGGACCTATAGACCTAATTTATATTGAGATAGTTTCAATTCATAAATATCAGAATCTATTACATCTTAAAAGGCTAAGAGTTGTATTTTGGGGAATTTTATGACAATTTTACCTATATCCAAAACATTTTTCATGCTTTTGCAGTGCATGGGACCTTTGGGGGGCACTAGAGACAGCTGATGTTGTTTATGACTATTTGGTTGTATTCTACACTTATAGCTGTAACATTGTGCCAAATTTCACATTTGTATTCAAAGGTTTAGTTGAGTTATGAGATAAATTGGACCCTGGGTCATAGTGACCCAAAAGTAATAGGTGTTAGTATTTCTTAAGACAATAGGAGGGTTAAGTGCTGTTGCCATTTTAATGTGAACCTGACAAAGTGTAAGGTGAAAGTGTTGTTTTCAGTTCTATTAGTCACATTTCAAATAAAATGAAGATCTTTTGAAACAATAAGGTTTGTCCTCTTTTCTGTGTAAGGTGTGCAATAGTGGGCCTTCAATTCAGTTGGCTTTTTTCATTTGGGATTGATCGCTTGCTGCTATCAGCACCTCATACACATTGTGCACAAGGTTTTCTTCTTCTCTCCTGCTGTTCTAAAGAGCTTTGGGCTCTAAAGGTTATCAAACTGCAGACACACTCAGACCACTGGCTCAGCCTTGACCTCTGACCCCAAACAGTGCAGACAATCTCACCAGGACTTTCACCAGTGGCCTCTGAAGGAGCAGTCTAGTGCTAGGTTTGTAACCAACAGGTTGAGGGGTGGAATCCCAGGTGTAACTCTGCTTCTGGACCCTTGGGTAAGGTGCTTAACCAGTATTTCCTCACTAGAGTAACTGGCTGCACAAATGGAAACAATTAAAACTGTATGATACATGTGTATTTTGCTCAGTCACACATCTCAAGTCTCAAAATACCTCTGCAGAATACTAACATAGGTACACAGAGGGCCAGATGTAGTCACACTGAATGATATCTGAGTGGAAGCCTCACAGTGATCAGCATTGTCATAGGCATCTGTGCTGAGGAGCCTTTCAGAAGCATTATAAGTATTACCATCCACACTCAGCACACAACACAGACATCCTGCAGAGCACAACAGAGCTTTAGTATTTGCACTGCATCTGGCACTGTACGGCACCCTGACCACTCTACCCAGGGACAGATGTGGATTTTCATTTACTGTGAGACATCTGGCAGACACTATCATCCAGAGCAGAAGTACAAAACTGCATCTAACAAGGTGACATGAAAAACAGCACAGCCAGTAATGGACAGACCACTTCCAAATTTATTCTGGTGCCCTGAGCTCAACACCCTCACCATGCCACACCCCTCACCTCACATCATTATCAGCGACCTATACTGCCATTAATCTAATACTGAAATATTCGACGGCATCCACATTCAAAATGTGAATTAGCACGCTGCCTAATACTTAAGTTCATCTATGTAAATAGTGTCTCACTGCAAATCTTCATGCATTCACACTTCCAACAAGGACAATACAATGGTTTCCACTGATTGTCTAACAGCATGTTGGGCTCATAATATTTTCCTAATTAATAAGCGTTAGAACATTGGTACATATACTTAAGTAGTGATGGTGTGCTGAAATAATAAAACGTGTGGACCACTCTGTAGTGATGGCCCTAGTCTGAACCCACAGTTCTCTGATCTGTGCTCTGTGCTCTGACCTATATAAGAATGTATTAACTGTAATACCCATCTGTAAACCAAACCACTGCTGCCCCTATTTAAAACACTATGGCCCCTGCTAAAAACACTATTGTCCCTGTTAAAGATGTTGTTTCCCCTGTTGAAAACACTACCTCCCCTGTTACAGACACTACTGCCCCTGCTAAAAACACTACTGCCCCTGTTTAATAGTTTAAGGCCAGTGGAAATACTTGAGGCAAAATAGAGTAAGCACTGTATATAATGGTTTACTAATGTAATGGAATCACTCACACAGCACACACTACTAAAATTCACCCTTCAATTTCTAATGCAGGATCTGAGAGACTTACTTGAAAATGACTATCAGAGAGAAGGTCAATCACAGTCTCTCTCCTCATCTCTCTGTCTCTCTGCTCCTATCTCTCTCTGTCTCTCTCTCTACCCAGCTCTCACTCCCTGCCTATCTCCTTTTCCCCCCCCCGTCTCCCTCCTCCTCTCTGTCTCTGTCTATCTCTACACTCCTGTCACTCTGTCTATCTCCCCTCCTATATCTCTAACTCCCTCTGCTCTGGATAGGTCAGTCAGCTGCTCTTTGCTTCTAACGCTGTTCCTTCCTGTATGGAGGAAGCAGCATTAGACACTGAATGAGAATGAGGCACTGCTGTAAAATAGAGAATGGTCTTTACACCACAAGACAGCAAGCTGGGCATGTCTCAGAGCGATGAGCTGACTGCTGCAGCCCAGGAGAATGACAGTAGCTGCTGAGAGAGGAATGTGGGTCAGAGATGGAGCAGCTCTGTGGACTATACAGTTTTCAGTGCACAGCTATCAGTGCATCCACAATGCAACTATCAGTGCACCGCATCCACAATGCAGCTCCCAGTGCATCGCTTCCACAATGCAGCTATCAGAGCTCCAGCTCCACAGGACAGTTATTAAGCACAAACTAACAGTATACAAGGGTGCTGTGACAAAGTGATTAGGGAGATTATGGGTTCAAACCCCTCTTGTTACAATTGTACTTCTCTGTGGTCCATAACCAAACTGTAGCTATGTAAGTGGATGATGTGCAGCCATCCTTATGGATAGCATGCAAATACAAGCCCTCAACGTCACACTGCATGACATAAGCTAGGAAAATCAGCAATGTAACATAATATAGTTTTACATTATGACTGCAATCTTCACTTTCACACACACACATGGGCGCGCACACACACACACACACACACACACACACACACACACACACACAAGCATTCAGCTGCAATTTGGATATGAGTGTGAGGATGAGTTTCTGCAGTCTCATCCATGAGTTTTTCCTCAGTGAGTGAGTTTTTCCTATGAAAGACTCATTGAGTCTCTTCGCCATATTACTGCACAGACTCATTGGACAGTTACACTGTCATCATACAGAGGCCTGGAGAATGAATAAGTTCTGATTCATGGAGATATGGATAACCATGAAAAGGATAAGAACCTTTTCTTTCAAAGTTAATCAATTACTCCAGTGGTACATAATATAACAAAGAGAATTAAATTCAATGGATGAAAGCTGACTTGACTTAATGTACAGTGTTGTAAGTAAACTGCAAAACCTCACCTCGGAACACTCATCTGTCACTTCCGTCTCTTTTGTTTCCATCCGCAGCGTCCCCGCGCCACTCACATCCACATTCAGCGCGCTCTGACTGAAAGGTCTCATGAATTTGATGTCACTCTTTCTTGAGTCAGTAGTCCTGCACACCTCGTAATTGTACACGTGCTGTAGAGTTCCGGTGCCATCAACGTCAGCGTAAAGCGGTGGATAGTACGGAATAACAGGGAGGTTCCCATTGGATTTATAATATAATCTTGTCTGTCTCCATCGATATAGTTTTACTGAAATAATTGCAATTATGGAGATAATGAACAAAAATGAGACCACAGCCAAGGCCAAGACCAGATAAAATGTCAGGTTGTCATTGTAATCCTTGTCGTGCGTAAAGTCAGTGAATTCAGACAGCACTTCCGGAAAGCTGTCCGCCACCGCCACGTTGACATTGACTGTAGCTGAACGAGAGGGCTGCCCGTTGTCTTCAACTACAACAGTAAGTCTTTGTTTCACAGCATCTCTATCAGTGACTTGGCGTAAAGTTCTGATTTCTCCATTCTGTAAACCCACTTCAAACAGTGCCCTGTCTGTCGCTTTCAGCAGTTTATATGAGAGCCAGGCATTCTGTCCCGAGTCCACATCAACAGCGACTACTTTAGTGACAAGATAGCCAACATCTGCAGAACGAGGCACCATTTCAGCCACCATAGAACCTCCAGTCTGTACTGGGTAGAGAATCTGGGGGGCGTTGTCGTTCTGGTCCTGGATATGAATATTTACTGTTACGTTGGTGCTTAATGGCGGGGAGCCACCGTCTTGAGCTTTAACGTGTATTTTTAAAGATTTTATTTGCTCGTAGTCAAAGGTCCTAGCTGCGTAAAGTACCCCGCTGTCTGAATTTATTGATATGTAAGAAGTCAACGGAGCCCCGTTTAAACTCCCATCCTCAATAAAATAAGATATACGAGCATTAGGTCCCCAGTCAGCGTCTTCTGCTTTAACAGAAAAGAAAGAGGCTGACAGAGCGTTGTTTTCCATGATGTATGCATTGTATATTTCTTGTTGAAATTTAGGCGCATGGTCATTTACATCTGAAATTTTTAAAGTTAAAATCTGTTTACTAGATAGCGGCGGAACACCTTGGTCAACTGCAGTAATTGTAATGTTATATTCCGATGTCTGTTCTCTGTCCAAGACCGCATCTGTCAGTAGACTGTAGTAATTCGGTAAGGTTGCTTCTATGTTGAAAGGGAGGTTTTGATCAGCTGAACAAGTGATTTTGCCATTATCCCCCGAATCAAGATCCTGGACATTTATCATAGCTATTACAGTCCCGGGTATCGAGTCCTCGCGCAACACGCTAGAAAATGACATCAGCGTCATTTTGGGAGCATTATCATTAACATCGACTACCTCAATGATTACCTCACTGGAGTCGCTCAAACCACCTTCATCTTTTGCTTGTACTTTTATCTGAAAAAGCTTAAACTTTTCATAGTCTATATCCCCAACAACTCTTATTTCACCAGTGGTGGGGTCCATAGCAAAAACCTCTCTAATACTAGCAGCAGCATGCTCAAAATTGTACTGAATGGAGCCATTTGATTCTTCGTCGGCGTCTGTTGCACTCACTGTTGCCACTAGAGTCCCTTTAGGAGCATTTTCTACCACTGAGGCTTTGTAAATCGACTGGCTGAACAACGGCGAGTTGTCGTTGGCGTCGAGGACCACGATTTGAATTTTTACTGTACCGGACCGTTTCGGGTTTCCGCCATCGACAGCAGTCAATGTTAAATGCTGATGGTCCTGTTTTTCTCTGTCTAAAGGAACCTGTAGGACCATTTCCACGTTTTTACCTCCATCAAAACGGTTCTGTATCTTTAAGTTAAAATGATCAGCGGGGTGAAGTGAGTATTTCTGGAGTGTGTTTATCCCTACGTCTGGGTCCACCGCGCTCTCGAGGGAGAAGCGCGTCCCTGGCAAAGCTGATTCTTTTATTTCCAGACTGATTTCACTACTCGGAAAAACGGGACTGTTGTCGTTAATATCTAATATTTCTACGGTAATCCGATAGAGCTCCATGGGGTTTTCAAGAATCACCTCAAAACTGAAGCTGCAGATAGACGCCTCTCCGCAGAGCTTCTCTCTGTCTATTCTCTCCTTCACAATCAGCTGCGCTTTCGCCCTGTCCAGCTCAATGTACTCACTGCTGTCAGCGCTGAATATCCGGGCTCTCCCTGTGGCGAGTCGCTCAGGACTTAATCCCAGATCTTTCGCTATATTCCCCACAAAGGAGCCCACCGACATTTCCTCCGGGATGGAGTATCGAACCTGCCCAGCTGCTGAATGAGTCCAAAATACAACGACAAGATAGAGGCACAAAGACCACCGCAGGACGCAGTTTCTCGTTCTCATTGCGAATTCACGTCAACAGTCACGCCACATTGAAATTAAAATCTCAAATGTTTAAAAAACAATATTGATGAAAGGAAATTGCATTTTCTGTGGGGGTTACACGCAATATCAGGTTATCTAAAAAGCTAAACTAATAATAAAAACGCTTAAAATTCTATCTGCAGGGACGGTTAGCTCTGTGTGAGCTGCTGCTCCCGATCCGAGCAATGTAATGGGAGTACCGCGAAGGCGTATTTCTGCACCCAACACGTCCTCTTCGCCCCCGTGACCAACAGCGGCCCCTACAGGTTAAATATAGATTTACCACACTGGACCCCTCGAGTTCTGCTGCATATAAATGATCAGTTACGGTTATGTCTTTCCCCCACAACACATATCTATAGATTTAAACACGCTGTAGGTTGTAGATACAACAGCCCCAAGACCTGCACAAACTACATGGAAAAAATCAGCATGGATGAAAAAAATACGCAAACGCATTCACGAATAGATGAATATGAAAATACGAAACAACACATGACAAATTATGAGGTAGCCTACTCCATTGCGTATCAAGGACTCTATGAGTTTAACAATATTCGAGAGGAAGAGGCCTCTCACTTCAGCACACGGAAATACAGATGACCTTGAAAAGAATAAGAACCTTCCCTTTCAAACTTAATCAATAGTTCCAGTGGTAACTGAATAACAAACAGAAGCATATTCCGTGGGCTGCAGTGTAGCATAGTGGTTAAGAAGCAGAAAACGTAACTGGTTAAATTCCCACTGGGGCATTGCTCCTGTACCCTCTGGAGAGGTACTTAACCCACAATTGCGTCAGCAAATATAAAGCTGTATAAATGGATAACATTGTAAAAAAAAAAAAAAAAACTGTAACCGACGTAAGTCGCTCTGGATAAGAGCATCTGCTAAATGCCAATAATGTAATGTCATGGTAATCTTTGACTTGACTTAGCGTGTTGTAAGTAAACTGCAAAACCTCACCTCGGAACACTCATCTGTCACTTCCGTCTCTTTTGTTTCCATCCGCAGCGTCCCCGCGCCACTCACATCCACATTCAGCGCGCTCTGACTGAAAGGTCTCATGAATTTGATGTCACTCTTTCTTGAGTCAGTAGTCCTGCACACTTCGTAATTGTACACGTGCTGTAGAGTTCCGGTGCCATCAACGTCAGCGTAAAGCGGTGGATAGTACGGAATAACAGGGAGGTTCCCATTGGATTTATAATATAATCTTGTCTGTCTCCATCGATATAGTTTTACTGAAATAATCGCAATTATTGAGACAATGAACAAAAATGAGACCACAGCCAAGGCCAAGACCAGATAAAATGTCAGGTTGTCATTGTAATCCTTGTCGTACGTAAAGTCAGTGAATTCAGAGAGCACTTCCGGGAAACTGTCCGCCACCGCCACGTTGACATTGACTGTAGCTGAACGAGAGGGCTGCCCGTTGTCTTCCACTACAACAGTAAGTCTTTGTTTCACAGCATCTCTATCAGTGACTTGACGTAAAGTTCTGATTTCCCCATTCTGTAAGCCCACTTCAAACAGCGCCCTGTCTGTCGCTTTCAGCAGTTTATATGAGAGCCAGGCATTCTGTCCCGAGTCCACATCAACAGCGACCACTTTAGTGACAAGATAGCCAACATCTGCAGAACGAGGCACCATTTCAGCCACTTGAGAAACACCAGTCTGTACTGGGTAGAGAATCTGAGGTGCGTTGTCATTTTGGTCTTTAATGAAAATAGTTATAGTCGCATTACTGCTTAGAGGCGGCGAGCCTCCATCCTGAGCTTTGACCTTAATTTTAAATTCTTTAATTTGCTCAAAATCAAAGGAGCGCACAGCATGAATTGTCCCGCTTTCTGAATTCACTGAAATGTATGATGATGTTGAAAGTCCATTAATTTGTTCATCCTCAAGAAAATAAGAGATCTGAGCGTTGTTTCCGAAATCTTTGTCCTTAGCTGTAACCCAATATATTGACATACCCGGTGCGTTATTCTCCATGACATACGCAGTGTACGAGCCCTTTTCAAACAGCGGCGCGTTATCATTTACATCTGAGATTTTAAGAGTCAGAGTTTTGTTAGTTAAATATGGAGGTGATCCTTCATCTGTGGCTGTTATGGTTATATTATATTCAGAGGCCTTTTCACGATCCAACATCTGATCTGTCACCAAACTGTAGAAATTGGGAGATGTCGACTTAAGTCGAAAAGGTAATTTATTGTTAATGGAGCACTGTACTTTCCCGTTTTTTCCAGAGTCTGAATCTTTGACATTTAACATGGCAATGACCGTCTCTGGCGCAGAGTCCTCGGGTATCGGGCTTGAAAACGACATGACTGTTATGACCGGAGCATTGTCATTCACGTCTAATACATCAATTAACACTTTACTGGAGTCAGTTAAACCGCCCTGATCTGTAGCTTTCACACTTAACTCATACTGCTTAGATTTTTCAAAATCTAAATTTCCCCTCACAGTGATTTCACCCGTACTGGGGTCGATATCAAACGCTTCTGAAACGCTATCTGTGATTTGCGAAAACGAATAGGTCACCTCTGCATTTGTTCCTTTGTCTGCGTCCGTCGCACTGACTTTCAAAACAGCCGTGCCCTTTGCTGAATTTTCCGTCAAAGAAGTTTTATAGAGAGTCGAGCTAAAAACAGGCGCATTGTCGTTCACATCTAAAACCTCCACATTTATACGCATTGTACCGGACTTCTGAGGGCTTCCACCGTCAAATGCAGTCAAGATTAATTTGTGCTCGTGGTGTTTTTCTCTGTCCATTACGGTTTGAAGCACCATCTCCGCATACTTAGTTCCGTCAGGATGCGACTGCATCTTCAGTATAAAATGATCTGAGGGATTTAGCGTGTATCTCTGGAGTGAATTCTCTCCCACATCGGGGTCTTTGGCACTTTCTAGAGAGAATCGAGCTCCGGATGCAGCGGATTCGCTAATCTGCAATTCTATTTCTTTATCGGCAAAAAACGGGGCGTTGTCATTGATGTCTAATATCTCTACAACAATGCTATGCAGTTCCATAGGATTATCGAGAATGATCTGGAAATGTAGGGAGCAGGGAGACACCTGAGCACACAGCTCCTCTCTATCAATTCTTTCCTTCACCACCAGAGTGCCTTTGTCAGAATTTAGGCCGATATACTCACGACTGTCCTCTGTAAATATGCGAGCTCGGCCTGATTTCAGTCTTTTCACATCCAGACCTAGGTCCTGCACGATATTTCCCACAAAGGATCCCGTCGCCATCTCCTCGGGAATAGAATAGCGGACCTGTCCGCGTGCCACCTCTGCGGCGCATACACACAGGAGAAGATGCAACTGCCATGTCCACATCCGCCCGACGCTTACAGGAGCGCAGAGAGCAGAAAAGCAGAGCATCATTTCCGTACACGCATGAAAATACAAAAATTTCCTGAACTCCGTAAAAGCGCTTTGCAAATAAACACAAAAAAGACACTGGAGTTCTCTGCTTTTCACAGAGCCAGTTGCCGCGGCGATGTTCGCGCTTATCCAGTCTAAGCAGGAATGGAGGCGAGTGTCTCCTTTTCTCGTCGTAATAAAAAAGGTACTTTGGGGAGGGCCAGAGTAGCTGCATGATATTGCTACATTGATCAACAGCGGCACTCAGAGCACCGAGGAGACATTACACTGAGTTTCTCACAGACGAGGGAATGGGTTATTGCGCTAAACCTGACACGTCATCCTCGCCAACGCTTTTAATTTATTTCACTTATGTGTTACCCACGTTCGCTTATTTATAGACACTTTCCCCATTATTTTTCTCTGTATAATCTGTCATCCTTTATTCGTTACATAATTAACTTAAAGACTTTCTAAATGCGTCGATCACAGTAACCACCGCAGAGGGGCACTTGGGCAATAAACCAACAACCCTAAGGTACACAAGTGTATTAAATGCACTATACAACTAACAGTACAGCTCCAAAAATAAATCACAATTTTAAAACACATACATAAACAATATTAATTTCTATATCAAATAAACCTAAGAATATCGGACTTCAAACCCCAATTTCAAATGGAAAATATTATGACAACAAATAAATGATTTTAAACACATCGTTTAAACACAACGAGGATAGGAGAGCATATTGATAATACTGTGACTCTGACAAAATTAATATACAGTTGCATGAATGTATGTAGGTGAAAACATGTTGAACCTTAGAAGGTCGCCTGAACTCCCGAATTCTCACTGACCTCGTTATCCTTCGGCACGTGCTGTAGAGTTTGCGTACCACTGGCGTCGAGACTGAGGATGCTCTGACTGCAAGGTCTGACGTATTTCATATCACTTTTCCGCGAGTCAGTTGTCATGCACACCTCGTAATTGTACATGTGCTGTAGAGTTCCAGTACCTCCTGCGTCTGCGTAACAGGGTGGGTAATACGGAATAACTGGGAGATTGGACTGATAGAAGATGTGAGATTGTCTCCATCTGTAAACTTTTACTGATATTATAACTACTAAAGATGAAATGAAGAGGAAGGAAACTGCAGCCAAGGCCAAGACTAAATAAAATGTCAGGTTGTCATTGTAATCCTTGCCATGCGTAAAGTCAGTGAATTCAGACAGCACTTCCGGAAAGCTGTCCGCCACCACCACGTTAACATTAACTGTAGCTGAACGAGAGGGCTGCCCGTTGTCTTCTACAACAACAGTAAGTCTTTGTTTCACAGCATCTTTATCAGTGATCTGGCGTAAAGTTGTTATTTCTCCATTCTGTAAGCCCACTTCAAACAGCGCCCTGTCTGTCGCTTTCATCAGTTTATATGAGAGCCAGGCATTCTGTCCAGAATCGACATCAACAGCGACCACTTTAGTGACAAGATAGCCAACATCTGCTGAACGAGGCACCATTTCAGCCACTTGAGAAACACCAGTCTGTACTGGGTAGAGAATCTGAGGTGCGTTATCGTTCTGATCTTGAATATAAATTTTAATCGTCACATTACTAGTGAGTGGTGGAGATCCTCCATCTTGCGCTTTTACACGAAACTGGAAATCTTTGATCTGCTCGTAGTCAAAAGAGCGCACGGCATGGATGACTCCACTGTCAGAGTTAACAGACACATACGAGGAGACAGACTCCCCATTAATCGTGTCTTCCTCCAGAATGTAAGAAACACGAGCATTCTGGTTCCAGTCAGCGTCTCTGGCTTTTACGGAAAATATGGAGAGGCCCGGGTTGTTATTTTCTTTAATGTAGGCTTCATATGAGCTCTTTTCAAAGATCGGCGCGTTGTCATTCACATCTGATATGTGTACAGCGAGAGAGACGCTGCTGGAGAGAGAGGGCACTCCCTCATCAGAGCAGGTCACACTGATGTTAAACTCAGAGTTTGTCTCCCGGTCCAGAACACTGTCAGTGACCAAGCTGAAAAAATCATTTGATGTTGATTTTATTGTGAATGGAATGTTTTCATTCATAGTGCATTGCACCTGGCCATTATTAGAAGAATCAGGGTCTTGCACTGCTATCATGGCTATCACTGTATTGCATGGGGAGTCTTCCGGTATCGTCCTTGATTGAGAAATAATATTAATGATGGGGCTGTTGTCATTGACATCAGTTACATCAACAATGATTTTACTGGAATCCGAAAGCCCCCCGTGATCTTTTGCCTTAATATCAATTTCGTAATGTTTAACTTGCTCATAATCCAGTTCACTGACTAATTTCACTTCACCATTCTCTTCATCTATTTCAAACAGGTCAGATACATCATCTACAGGGTTCGCGAAAGAATAGGTTACGTGTCCATACGACCCAGTATCCGCATCGGTTGCGCTCACAGTCACCAACAGAGCACCCGCGCGTGCATTCTCAGATATAGTGGTTTTATACACCGCTTGGCTAAAAACAGGAGCGTTGTCATTGGCGTCGAGCACGGTAATAAGTATTTGCACTGTGCCTGATAACTGTGTGTCTCCGCCATCCACGGCAGTTAAGAGTAAAGACAGCTTGTCCTGCTGCTCTCGATCCAACGGTTTTTGTAATACCATTTCGACATTTTTATTTCCGTCGGGTTGATTATGCAATTTAATATTAAAATTATTAGTTGGTTTAAGCGAATAGCTCTGGAGGTCATTGGCACCTACATCCGGATCTTTTGCTCTTTCCAGGACGAATCTCGCACCAGGCAAAGCTGACTCGCTTATTTCAAACTGCATTTTGCTCTTCTTAAAACTGGGCGCGTTATCATTAATGTCCACAATTTCCACTGTAACACGGTATAATTCCATAGGATTTTCCAGAATGATCTGGAAATGCAAAGCGCAGGGGCTCGTCTTTCCACACAGAGCTTCGCGGTCGATTCTCTCTTTAATAAGCAGGACTCCCCTGTCTTTATTCAGCTCGATGTATTCAGCGCTGTCTCCAGTATAAATACGAGCTTTGCGCGATTTCAGTGTCTTTACATCCAACCCCAGATCTTGCATTATATTGCCGACTAACGACCCTTTAGCCATTTCCTCTGGTATGGAGTAACTAACCTGCCCACACACTGAACGGAGAGAAAGAACGGAGATAAACAACAGTACTTGCCACATCATTGTTCTGCCCAACATACTCCCTGCGATTCGACACCGCCAAGGTAATGATTCCGAAGCAAAAACTGCCAGGTCCTGATTGTTTCGTAATCCTAGTTTAAACGCAATATGCATGAAATCAAGATTCTGCTTGAGAGGAATGATCATCAGCTCCACTTTTGGCGGCTGCACCCCGCACTCTGCCGTTGCTCGAGGCTCTTTTTGTGTTTTGTTCGCCGAGATGTAGGGGGAGGTCCTGCTGTAAACCTTGTCAGAAGAACAGCCCCGCACTGATTTACAGCGGCACTCTGAGTCCGAATAGTGAACTGCAAACATTCACCCTGAAAGCCATATTTAAACAGTACACATCACATAAATCACAAGGACTGACCCACAAAAATTTGAAATCCATATGCTAAAACGTATTCGGTTTACTTGCTTGGCAAAACACTGTTTGGCATCAAGCTGTCATCAATAAATTTGATTTTTAACAAATGGAAAGTACATATAACGAGATTGAGAAAACATACTGATAATTAATAGTGGTGGTCAAAGGCAGTGTCCAAATACAACGATCAAAATTAGTGATGACACTAACACAGGTAACAAACAAGTCTCGCAGTAAGAAAGACACAAAAGTAAAGACAGCGTGAACATACAGACGACAGATATCTTACAGCAGGTGACCTGAATACTTTAAAGTAAGATAATTCCATCTAAACGGTTTTGCTACGGACAATGAAGGAGACTGAATGATGAAAAATGGAAATTCTGTTCTTATACATTCAGTGCCAAATATATTGAAAGAATGCTGATGTTTCAAGCTGAATGCACGAAAATATGACAAATACAATGTTCTTCTTGTAAGTTCAGACACTGGTATGCTGAATAATAATAATAATGATAATACTAATAATACTAATACTAATAATACTACTACTACTACTACTACTACTAATAATAATAATAATAATAATTATTATTATTATTGCATGTCAGTTCCTATTAGCCCCTGCTAGTTGTACTACTTGTATTAGTTGCTGCTTATCTCTTTGTCACCATTAGTTGTGGACATTATGGGATTTAGTGGCATTATGTGATGTATTTTTTGTATGCGTTTGAGGACTTCCCATGGATTCTAGGTTGCCTTACTTTCAATCTAGCACCAGTTAATTTGTGGTAATTCTTCAATGTTGTTGTGCATGCACTTGCTGTTCTGTCAGTGTTGTAAAACACTTCTTGCACTTGCTCATAAAACATGGATGGAAACAATTCTGTCCTCCTGTGCTATAAATCGCTCTAGATAAGAGTGTCGGCTAAATGAGTGTTATAATAATAACAGTAGTAGTGGTAGTAGTAGTATTTCTTTAGTAGTAGTATTATTATGTACAATAATGCAAATGTGATCAATTCACTGAATAGAAAATCGGAAGGCAGCTGAAACACGACATTGTTATGACAGCTGAAGTTCACGGGATCGATGACGTCAGACTCGCCGCTAAACGTCTTGAAAATGTGATTATCACCCAGATCTCCTAATACTCCTGAGGGTCGTTCCCCTTCTGCTATCCATTTTAATAGGTTTTCTGTCAAAAATTAAACCAAGAACACTACCAACCTTCAGAAAACACAACACGGTGAAAAGTGGTGCATGCAGTTCAAACAATATTTCCTCTCAGAATCTCACCTGAACACCTATTTCTTCATTGGCCTCGTTCTCCTTAATGTGGGGTAGAGTTTGTGTTGCACTGGCGTCGAGACTGAGGATGCTCTGACTGCAAGGTCTGACGTATTTCATATCACTTTTCCGTGAGTCAGTGGTCATGCACACCTCGTAATTGTACATGTGCTGTAGAGTTTCAGTACCTCCTGCGTCTGCGTAACAGGTTGGATAATACGGAATAACTGGGAGATTGGACTGATAGAAGATGCGAGATTGCCGCCATCTGTAAACTTTTACTGATATTATAACTACTAAAGATGAAATGAAAAGGAAAGGAAACTGCAGCCAAGGCCAAGACTAAATAAAATGTCAGGTTGTCATTGTAATCCTTGTCTTGCGTAAAGTCAGTGAATTCCGAGAGCACTTCCGGAAAGCTGTCCGCCACCGCCACGTTAACACTGACCGTAGCTGAACGAGAGGGCTGTCCGTTGTCCTCAACTACAACAGTAAGTCTTTGCTTCACAGCATCTTTATCAGTGACTTGGCGTAAAGTCCTGATTTCTCCATTCTGTAAACCCATTTCAAACAGCGCCCTGTCTGTCGCTTTCATCAGTTTATATGAGAGCCAAGCATTCTGTCCCGAGTCCACATCAACAGCGACCACTTTAGTGACAAGATAGCCGACATCCGCTGAACGAGGCACCATTTCAGCAACTTGAGAAACACCAGTCTGTACTGGGTAGAGAATCTGAGGTGCGTTGTCATTCTGGTCTTGAATATATATCTTAATCGTCACATCACTACTGAGAGGTGGAGAACCTCCATCTTGCGCTTTTACGCGAAACTGGAAATCTTTTATCTGCTCGTAGTCAAATGAGCGCACTGCATGGATGACTCCACTGTCAGAGTTAACAGACACATATGAGGAGACAGACACCCCATTAATCGTCTCTTCCTCTAGTATATAAGAAACACGAGCATTCTGGTTCCAGTCAGCATCTTTGGCTTTTACAGAAAATATGGAGAGGCCCGGGTTGTTATTTTCTTTAATGTAGGCTTCATATGAGCTCTTTTTAAAAATCGGCGCGTTGTCATTCACATCTGATATGTGTACAGCGAGAGTGACGCTGCTGGAGAGAGAGGGCACTCCCTCATCAGAGCAGGTCACACTGATGTTAAACTCAGAGTTTGTCTCCCGGTCCAGAACACTGTCAGTTACCAAACTGAAAAAAACATTTGATGTTGATTTGATTGTGAATGGAATATTTTCATTCATAGTGCATTTCACATGGCCATTATTAGAAGAATCAGGGTCTTGCACTCCGATCATGGCTATCACCGTATTGGAAGGGGAATCTTCCGGTATTGACCTTGATTTAGAGATAACATTAATGACGGGGCTGTTGTCATTGATATCAGTTACGTCAACGATTATTTTGCTGGAATCAGAAAGGCCCCCATGATCTTTCGCCTTAATTTGAATTTCGTAATGTTTAACTTGTTCATAATCCATTTCACCGACTAATTTCACCTCACCGTTCTCTTCATCTATCTCAAACAGTTCAGATACGCCATCTATGTCATTCATGATAGAATAAGTCACGTGCCCATTCGAACCGTGATCAGCGTCTGTAGCACTCACAACGAGCAACACAGTACCCACGCGCGCATTCTCGGATATAATTGTTTTATAAACCTCCTGGCTAAAAACAGGAGTATTGTCATTGGCATCCAGCACAGTGATAATTATCTGCACCGTGCCTGAAAGCTGCGGGTCTCCGCCATCCACGGCTGTTAACAGTAAAGCCAGCTTGTCCTGCACCTCTCGATCCAACGGTTTTTGTAAAACCATTTCTACATTTTTATTTCCGTCAGGTTGATTATGCAATTTGATATTAAAATGATAAGTTGGTTTAAGCGAATAATTCTGGAGATCATTAACGCCAATGTCTGGATCTAATGCTCTCTCCAACATGAATCTCGCACCAGGCAAAGCAGACTCGCTTATTTCGAACCGCATTTCGTTCTTTTTAAAGCTGGGCGCGTTATCGTTAATGTCCACAATTTCCACTGTAACACTGTATAATTCCATAGGATTTTCCAGAATGATCTGGAAATGCAAAGCACAGGGACTCGTCTTTCCACACAGACCTTCGCGGTCTATTCTCTCTTTAATAAGCAGGACTCCCTTGTCTTCATTCAGCTCAATGTATTCGGCGCTGTCTGCAGTATAAATCCGAGCGTTGCGCGATTTCAGTCTTTTTACATCCAACCCCAGATCTTGCATTATATTCCCGACGAATGACCCTTTAGCCATTTCCTCTGGTATGGAGTAGCTAACCTGCCCACACACTGAATGGAGAGAAAGAACGGAGATAAACAGCAGTACTTGCCATGTCATTGTTCTGCCCAACATACTCCCTGCGATTCGACACCGCCAAGGTAATGATTCCGAAGCGAAACGTGCCAAATCCAGATAGTTTTGTATTCCCAATTTAAAGTGCAGTATGCGTCAAATCAAGATTCTCGTTGAGATGAATGTTCATCAGCTCCCCCGTTGGCGGCTGCGCCCCACTGTGCCGCAGCGCGAGCCTCTTTTTGTCTTTTATTCAGCGAGATGTAGGGGGAGGTCCTGCTGTATATCTGGTCAAGAACAAGAACAGCCCCGCACTGATCTACAGCGGCACTCTGAGTCCGAAAAATGAACTGCAAACATTCACCCTGAATATTTAAACAGTGCACATCAAATAAATCACAAGGACTGCTCTATTTGCTTAATACTAGTGTGCCCTTCTTATCTTTTGTTCACTGCGCTGTATCACTAGGTCAAATTCCTGTGTACATTGTAGCCTACATTTGGCGAATAAAGCGATTCTGATTCTGATTCTGACAAGATTCGACATCCATATGCTGAACCGCACGTCGGTTTACCGGCTTGGCATAACACTCTTTGCCATAAAACTGTCATCAATAAATTTGATTTTTAACAAATGGAAAGGAAATATAACGAGAAAACATACCGATAATTAATAGTGGTGGTCAAAGGGAGTGCCCAAATACAACTATCACAATTAGTGACGACACTAATACAGGTAACAAACAAGTCTCGCATATCGAAAGACGCAAAAGTAAAGACAGCGTGAAGATACAAACGACAGATATCTTATAGCAGGTGACCTGAATACTTTAAAGTAAGATAATTCCATCTAAACGGTAATGCTGCAGACAATGAAGGAGACTGAATGATGAAAAATGGAAATTCTGTTCTTATACATTCTGTGCCATATATATTGAAAGAATGCTGATGTTTCAAGCTGAATGCACGAAAATATGACAAATACAATGTTCTGCTTGTAGGTTCTGACACTGGTATGATTAATAATCACATTACAGTAAAAGATGACAACAACCTGGTTAATAATACAAATTTCAATATTAAGGACAATGCGATTATTATTATTATTATTATTATTATTATTATTATTATTATTATTATTATTATTATTATTATTATTTACATTACATTAACATTTATTCATTTACCAGACGCTTTTATAAAAAGAGACGTACGAAAGTGCATATTATTATTATTATTATTATTATTATTATATATAATTACTATGTACAATAATGCAAAAGGGAAAACCTTAAGAATCATTATAAATGAGAGTTCTTTGCTGATTACCATTTGAGTAAGAATCTTACAGTCGCTACGGCCTCAAAAGTACAGTGCTATTAGATAATAACCGCTTTCATGTGATCAATTCACTAAATAGAAAATCGGAAGGCAGCTGAAACACGACATTGTTATGACAGCTGAGGTTCACGGGATCGATGACGTCAGACTCGCCGCTAAACGTCTTGAAAATTTGATTCTCACCCAGATCTCCTAATACTCATTCTGGTCGCTTCCCTTCTGCTCTCCATATTGATGGGTTTTTCTGTCAAAAATCAAACCAAGAGCACTACCAACCTTCAAAAAAACACAACACGGTGAAAAATGGTGCATGCAGTTCAAACAGTATTTCATCTAAGAATCTCACCTGAACACCTATTTCTTCATTGGTCTCGTTCTCCTTAGCGTGCTGTAGAGTTTGCGTGCCACTGGCGTCGAGACTGAGGATGCTCTGACTGCAAGGTCTGACGTATTTCATATCACTTTTCCGCGAGTCAGTGGTCATGCACACCTCGTAATTGTACATGTGCTGTAGAGTTCCAGTACCTCCTGCGTCTGCGTAACAGGGTGGATAATACGGGATAACTGGGAGATTGGACTGATAGAAGATGCGAGATTGTCTCCATCTGTAAACCTTTACTGATATCATAACTACTAAAGATGAAATGAAGAGGAAGGAAACTGCAGCCAAGGCCAAGACTAAATAAAATGTCAGGTTGTCATTGTAATCCTTGTCTTGTGTAAAGTCAGTGAATTCCGAGAGCACTTCCGGAAAGCTGTCCGCCACCGCCACGTTAACATTGACTGTAGCTGAACGAGAGGGCTGCCCGTTGTCCTCAACTACAACAGTAAGTCTTTGTTTCACAGCATCTTTATCAGTGACATGGCGTAAAGTTCTTATTTCTCCATTCTGTAAGCCCACTTCAAACAGTGCCCTGTCTGTCGCTTTCATCAGTTTATATGAGAGCCAGGCATTCTGTCCCGAGTCCACATCAACAGCGACTACTTTAGTGACAAGATAGCCAACATCTGCTGAACGAGGCACCATTTCAGCCACTTGAGAAACACCAGTCTGTACTGGGTAGAGAATCTGAGGTGCGTTGTCATTCTGGTCTTGAATATGAATTTTAATCGTCACATCACTACTAAGCGGTGGAGATCCTCCATCTTGCGCTTTTACGCGAAACTGGAAATCTTTTATCTGCTCGTAGTCAAAAGAGCGCACTGCATGGATGACTCCACTGTCAGAGTTAACAGACACATATGAGGAGACAGACACCCCATTAATCGTCCCTTCTTCCAGTATGTAAGAAACACGGGCATTCTGGTTCCAGTCAGCGTCTCTGGCTTTTACGGAAAATATGGAGAGGCCCGGGTTGTTATTTTCTTTAACGTAAACTTCATATGAGCTCTTTTCAAAGATTGGCGCGTTGTCATTCACATCTGATATGTGTACAGCGAGAGAGACGCTGCTGGAGAGAGAGGGCACTCCTTCATCAGAGCAGGTCACACTGATGTTAAACTCAGAGTTTGTCTCCCGGTCCAGAACACTGTCAGTGACCAAACTGAAAAAATCATTTGATGTTGATTTGATTGTGAATGGAATATTTTCATTCATAGTGCATTGCACCTGACCATTATGGAAAGAATCCACGTCTTCCACACCGATCATAGCTATCACCGTATTGGAAGGAGAGTCTTCCGGTATTGTACTTGATTTTGAAATAATATTAATGACGGGGCTGTTGTCATTGACATCAGTTACATCAACAATGATTTTACTGGAACCTGACAGACCTCCATGATCTTTCACCTTAATTTCAATTTCGTAATGTTTAATTTTTTCATAGTCTATTTCACCGACTAATTTTACTTCACCGTTCTCTTCGTCTATCTCAAACAGGTCAGATACATCATCTATACTGTTCGTGATAGAATAGATTACGTGTCCATAAGACCCATGATCTGCGTCAGATGCACTGACAGCTAGCAACACAGCACCCACGCGCGCATTCTCGGGTATCGTGGTTTTATAAACCGCTTGGTTAAAAACAGGACTGTTGTCATTGGCGTCGAGCACGGTAATAAGAATCTGCACTGTGCCTGACAGTTGCGGGTCTCCGCCATCTATGGCTGTTAATAGTAAAGCCAGGTCGTCCTGTTGCTCTCGATCCAACGTTTTTTGTAAAACCATTTCTACGTTTTTATTTCCATCAGGTTGATTTTGCAATTTGATATTAAAATGTTCAGTTGGTTTAAGCGAATAAGTCTGGAGATCATTAACACCAACGTCTGGATCTAATGCTCTCTCTAACATGAATGTCGCACCAGGTAAAGCAGACTCGCTTATTTCAAACCGCATTTCGCTCTTTTTAAAACTGGGCGCGTTATCGTTAATGTCCACAATTTCCACTGTAACACGGTATAATTCCATAGGATTTTCAAGAATGATCTGGAAATGCAAAGAACAGGGGCTCGTCTTTCCACACAGAGCTTCGCGGTCGATTCTCTCTTTAATAAGCAGGACTCCCCTGTCTTTATTCAGCTCGATATATTCAGCGCTTTCTCTAGTGTAAATACGAGCTTTGCGCGATTTCAGTGTTTTTACATCCAACCCCAAATCTTGCACTATGTTCCCGACGAATGACCCTTTAGCCATTTCCTCTGGTATGGAATAGCTAACCTGCCCACACACTGAACCGGAGAGAAAGAACGGAGATAAACAGCAGTACTTGCCACATCATTGTTCTGCCCAACATATTCCCTGCGATTCGACACCGCCAAGGTAATGATTCCGTTGCAAAAACGGCCAGATCCCGATTGTTTTGTAATCCTATTTTAAAGTGCAATATGTGTCAACTCAAGATTCTGGTTCAGATCAGTGATCATCAGCTGCTCGGTTGGCGGCTGCACCCCGCACTGTGCCGCTGCGCGAGGCTCTTTTTGTCTCTTATTTACCGAGACGCAGGGGGAGGTCCTGCTGTAAATCTGGTCACAAGAACAGCCCCGCACTGATCTACAGCGGCACTCTGAGTCCGAATACTGAACTGCAAACATTCACTCTGAAAGGCATAATTTAACAGTACACACCACATAAATCACAAAGCCTAATAAAATTTTGCCTTCCCTGCGCTAAAACTTTTTTTTTATTTCTTGTCATAACTCTGCTTAACATGAAGCCAAAATAAATAAACAAGATTTTTATCAAATGAGAAAAAAAAACAAGAACAAATATCTGAACAATCAATGGTGGTGATCAAAGGTAGTACCCAACCACATCTGTCAAAATCAATGATATCATTGACACAGCTGATAAACAAGGCGTGCAGACATATATGACACAACAATAAAGAAAATGTGTACGTACAAAATGCAGATTAATTAACACTGGCGACCTGAATACTGCAAAGCAAAATGATTCGCTCACAACGGTCGTACAGAGGAAAATGAAGGTACCTGGATGATGAAAAATGCGATGTTTTTTTTCGAATACATTCTATGCCCAATATATTGAATCAACATGGATGCGCCAAGCTGAATAAACGAAAAAATGATGAATACAATGTTCTGCTTATGAGCTCAGACAGTGCTTTGCTAAATAATCTCACTCTAATAAAAGATAACAATAATCTAGTTAATAATACCAATTTTAGCAATAATAACAATACGATGAATAAAACTGCCATTCTTCTTCTTCATCCTCTTTTATTATTATTATTATTATTATTATTATTATTATTATTATTGCATCATCTTAGTTCTCCCTAGCCCCTTCTACTTGTATTACGTGTATTACTTGATGCTTATCTCTTTGTATTATTGCTATGCGTTGTGGATATTATGTGATTTAGTGGCATTATATGATGTATTTTATTATACTGTATTGTATTTGATTGACGACTCCTCTAGTTTCTAGGATGTATAATAGTAGTAGTAGTAGTAATAATAATACTAATAATGATAATAATGATAATAATGATAATAATAATAATAATAATAATAATAATAATAATAATAATAGTTTTTCAGCTATGAAAAGTAAGTTGATATTGTTTATCGCGCAATGGGGGGTCTAATGAATCATGATAATTAAGAGTACTGTGTTGATTACATTTCGAGTAGGAAATATCATGTTCAGCATGGCTCAGAAAGCATAGCATGAAAAGAAGATAACTACATTCATGTGATCAATTCATTTAACCGAGAAAAGGCGCAGGCAGCCGACACACAGCAGTGTTATGACAGAAGAAAATGTGCTGTCGAAGTGATCAATCGTAACACTCTTGCTGCTAAACGTCATGACTCTGCGATTGTCACCTAGGTCTCCAAATTCTCATCAGCATCATTCTCTGTCTGCTCTGCATTTTGATATGTTCGCTTTCAAAAATAAGCTCAGGAATACTACTAACCTTCAAAAAACAAAATATAGTAATGCTGAGTGTATACATTTCCAACAATATTTCCTCTCAGAATCTCACCTGAACACCTGAGTCTTCATTGGCCTCGTTCTCCTTAGCGTGCTGTAGAGTTTGTGTTGCACTGGCGTCGAGACTGAGGATGCTCTGACTGCAAGGTCTGACGTATTTCATATCACTTTTCCGCGAGTCAGTTGTCATGCACACCTCGTAATTGTACATATGCTGTAGAGTTCCAGTACCTCCTGCTTCTGCGTAACAGGGTGGATAATACGGAATAACTGGGAGATTGGACTGATAGAAGATGCGAGATTGTCTCCATCTGTAAACTTTTACTGATATTATAACTACTAAAGATGAAATGAAGAGGAAGGAAACTGCAGCCAAGGCCAAGACTAAATAAAATGTCAGGTTGTCATTGTAATCCTTGTCTTGTGTAAAGTCAGTGAATTCAGACAGCACTTCCGGAAAGCTGTCCGCCACCGCCACGTTAACATTGACTGTAGCTGAACGAGAGGGCTGCCCGTTGTCTTCTACAACAACAGTGAAGTCTTTGTTTCACTGCATCTTTATCAGTGACATGGCGTAAAGTTCTGATTTCTCCATTCTGTAAGCCCACTTCAAACAGTGCCCTGTCTGTCGCTTTCATCAGTTTATATGAGAGCCAGGCATTCTGTCCCGAGTCCACATCAACAGCGATTACTTTAGTGACAAGATAGCCAACATCTGCTGAACGAGGCACCATTTCAGCCACTTGAGAAACACCAGTCTGTACTGGGTAGAGAATCTGAGGTGCGTTGTCATTCTGGTCTTGAATATAAATTTTAATCGTCACATTACTACTGAGTGGTGGAGATCCTCCATCTTGCGCTTTTACGCGAAACTGGAAATCTTTGATCTGCTCGTAGTCAAAAGAGCGCACTGCGTGGATGACTCCACTGTCAGAGTTAACAGACACATATGAGGAGACAGACACCCCATTAATCGTCTCTTCCTCCAGTATGTAAGAAACACGAGCATTCTGGTTCCAGTCAGCATCTCTGGCTTTTACTGAAAATATGGAGAGGCCCGGGTTGTTATTTTCTTTAATGTAGGCTTCATATGAGCTCTTTTCAAAGATCGGCGCGTTGTCATTCACATCTGATATGTGTACAGCGAGAGTGACGCTGCTGGAGAGAGAGGGCACTCCCTCATCAGAGCAGGTCACACTGATGTTAAACTCAGAGTTTGTCTCCCGGTCCAGAACACTGTCAGTGACCAAACTAAAAAACTCATTTGATGTTGATTTTATTGTAAATGGGATGTTTTCATCGATGATGCAACTGACGTGACCATCACTTCCCGAGTCTGGGTCTTGTATATTCATCATTGCAATAACTGTACCAGGCTTTGAGTCCTCAGAAATTGAATTTGACATTGATAGAACACCAATCACGGGTTTGTTATCATTCAAATCAACAACATCGATCACTAATTTACAGGAATCGGAAAGCCCTCCTTGATCTTTGGCCTGTATATCGATTTGATAACGACTGGCTTTTTCATAATCAATCTCCCCGGTTAGTTTAACCTCCCCACTATTTGGATCTATTTCAAACATGTCTTTCACAGCTCCAACCTTGTTTGAAATGTAATATGCAACCTTACCATTGGAGCCTTCGTCCGCATCAGTTGCGCTAACTGTCGTTAATATTGTACCTTTTGTCGCATTTTCTGTTATAGTCGCTTTATATACTTTCTGAGTAAAGACAGGAGTATTGTCATTGACATCAAGCACAGTAATGAGTATCTGCACCGTGCCTGACAGCTGCGGGTCTCCGCCATCCACTGCAGACAACAACAAAGACAGCTTGTCCTGCTGCTCTCGATCCAGCGGTTTTTGTAAAACCATTTCTACATTTTTGCTTCCATCTGGCTGATTGTGCACCTTAATATTAAAATGATCAGTAGGTTTAAGCGAATAACTCTGGAGATCGTTAACACCAACGTCTGGATCTAATGCTCTCTCTAACATGAACCTCGCACCAGGCATCGCTGACTCGCTGATTTCAAACCGCATTTCGCTGTCTTTAAAACCGGGCTCGTTATCATTAATGTCCACAATTTCCACTGTAACTTTATATAATTCCATAGGATTTTCCAGAATGATCTGGAAATGCAAAGCGCAGGGACTCGTCTTGCCGCACAGAGTTTCGCGGTCTATTCTTTCTTTAAAAGCAGGACTCCCCTGTCTTTATTCAGCTCAATGTAGTCAGCGCTGTCTCTAGTGTAAATCCGAGCGTTGCGCGATTTCAGTCTTTTTACATCCAACCCCAAATCTTGCACTATATTCCCGACGAATGACCCTTTAGCCATTTCCTCTGGTATGGAATAGCTAACCTGCCCACACACTGAACGGAGAGAAAGAACGGAGATAAACAGCAGTACTTGCCACATCATTGTTCTGCCCAACATACTCCCTGCGATTCGAAACCACCCAGATAATGATTCCGAAGTGAAAACGTGCGAAATCCAGACTGTTACGTATTCCTGGTTTAAAGTGCAACATGCGTCAAGTTAAGATTCTGGTTGAGATCAGTGATCATCAGCTGCTCGGTTGGCGGCTGCACCCCGCACTGTGCCGTTACGCGAGGCTCTTTTTATCTTTTATTCACTGAGATGTAGGGGGAGGTCCTGCTGTAAATCTGGTCAGAAGAACAGCCCCGCACTGATCTACAGCGGCACTCTGAGTCCGAATACTGAACTGCAAACATTCACTCTGAAGGGGATATTTAATCAGTCCATATCTCATAAATCACAAAGAGTAACCGACAAAATTTCGACTTCCCTGCGCTAAAACTTTTTTATTCGTTGACATAACTCTGCTTAATATGACGACGAAATAAATACACAAGATTTTTATCAAATGAAAAAAACAGCATATGAACAATCCATAGTGGTGATCAAAGGCAGTACCCAGCCACATCTATCAAAATCAATGACATCACTGACACAGCTGACAAACAAACCAGGCAGACTGATATGATACAACAATACAGACAACCTGTACGTACAAAATAAATATTAATTATCGCTGGCGACCTGAATACTGTAAAACAAAATAATTCTATCAAAACGGTCATACGGTAGAAAATGAAGGACGCTGGATGATGAAAAATGCGATTTTTTTCTAATACCTTCTATGCTCAATATATTGAAACAACATGGATGCGTCAAGCTGAATAAACGAGAATATGATGAATACAATGTTCTACTTATGAGTTCAGTTAGTGCTTTGCTAAATAATCCCACTCTAATGAAAGATAACAATAATCAAGTTAATAATACCAATTTTAGCAATAATAACAATACGAAGAATGAAACTACCATTCTTCTTCTTCTTCGTATTATTATTATTATTGCATCTTAGCTCTCCCTGTCAGGCACGGACAAGGACTCAGTCGCAGACCACGGAGCTTGATTTCGAATGGTTTATTATAAACCAGCAGGCAGACTCGAAAACACGAAACGGGTAGGGTCAAAACCAGAGAAACAGTCCGAAGGGAAAATCCAGGATCAGAAACGGGAGCAGGCAGGGTCGGAAACCAGTCGGGCAGAATCTCAGGCAACAGGACAAGGCGGCAGGCAAGACACAGGTCGGGGCACAAGCGAAAGTCAAAAACACGAAAAACAAGCAAGCAGAAATCAGACGCGGGAACGAGACAGGTAAACACACTGCAACGAACTAGCAACGAGACAGGAACAGGCAGGGCATTATAAAGGGCAGAGAAGATGAGGCGATGGGAAACAGGTGAGCTAGCAGGCAGGTGGCGGCGATGCAATAACGAGGCAGGCGGGGACCGGGCGGGGAACGGGGCAGGGCTAGAACACAAACACACAGGTAGGGGGTGGAGTACTGACACTCCCTAGCCCCTTTTACTTGTATTACTTGTATTACTTGATGCTTATCTGTTTGTATTATTGCCATGAGTTGTGGATATTATGTGATTTAGTGGCATTATATGATGTATTTTATCATATTGTATTGTATTTGTTTGTATTTGATTGAGGACTCCTCTAGTTTCTAGGCTGTATACTTCTACTACTACTACTACTGCTAATAATAATAATAATAATAATAATTTTCAGCTATGAAAAGTAAGTTGATATTGTTTATCGCGCAAGGGCAGGGGAATCTAATGATTCATGATAATGAAGAGTACTGTGTTGATTACATTTCGAGTAGGAAATATCATGTTCAGCATGGCTCAGAAAGCATAGCAGGAAAAGAAGATAGCTACATTCATGTGATCAATTCATTTAACCTAGAAAATGCGCAGGCAGCTGACACACAGAACTGTTATGACAGAAGAAAATGTGCTGTCGAAGTGATCAATCGTAACACTCTTGCTGCTAAACGTCATGACTCTGCGATTGTCACCTAGGTCTCCAAATTCTCATCAGCATCATTCTCTGTCTGCTCTGCATTTTGATATGTTCGCTTTCAAAAATAAGCTCAGGAATACTACTAACCTTCAAAAAACAAAATATAGTAATGCTGAGTGTATACATTTCCAACAATATTTCCTCTCAGAATCTCACCTGAACACCCGAGTCTTCATTGGCCTCGATCTCTTTAGCGTGCTGCAGAGTTTGTGTTGTACTAGCGTCGAGACTGAGGATGCTCTGACTGCAAGGTCTGACGTATTTCATATCACTTTTCCGCGAGTCAGTTGTCATGCACACCTCGTAATTGTACATATGCTGTAGAGTTCCAGTACCTCCTGCATCTGCGTAACAGGGTGGATAATACGGAATAACTGGGAGATTGGACTGATAGAAGATACGAGATTGCCGCCATCTGTAGACTTTCACTGATATTATAACTACTAAAGATGAAATGAAGAGGAAGGAAACTGCAGCCAAGGCCAAGACTAAATAAAATGTTAGATTGTCATTGTAATCCTTGTCCTGCGTGAAGTCAGTGAATTCCGAGAGAACTTCCGGAAAGGTGTCCGCCACCGCCACGTTAACATTGACTGTAGCTGAACGAGAGGGCTGCCCGTTGTCTTCCACTACAACAGTGAGTCTTTGTTTCACAGCATCTTTATCAGTGACATGGCGTAAAGTTCTGATTTCTCCATTCTGTAAGCCCACTTCAAACAGTGCCCTGTCTGTCGCTTTCAGCAGTTTATATGAGAGCCAGGCATTCTGTCCCGAGTCCACATCAACAGCGACCACTTTAGTGACAAGATAACCAACATCCGCTGAACGAGGAACCATTTCAGCCACTTGAGAAACACCAGTCTGTACTGGGTAGAGAATCTGAGGTGCGTTATCGTTCTGGTCTTGAATATGAATTTTAATCGTCACATCACTACTAAGCGGTGGAGATCCTCCATCTTGCGCTTTTACGCGAAACTGGAAATCTTTTATCTGCTCGTAGTCAAAAGAGCGCACTGCATGGATGACTCCACTGTCAGAGTTAACAGAAACATATGAGGAGACAGACACCCCATTAATCATCGATTCCTCCAGTATATAAGAAACACGAGCATTCTGATTCCAGTCAGCATCTCTGGCTTTTACTGAAAATATTGAGAGGCCCGGGTTGTTATTTTCTTTAATGTAGGCTTCATATGAGCTCTTTTCAAAGATCGGCGCGTTGTCATTCACATCTGATATGTGTACAGCGAGAGAGACGCTGCTGGAGAGAGAGGGCACTCCTTCATCAGAGCAGGTCACACTGATGTTAAACTCAGAGTTTGTCTCCCGGTCCAGAACACTCTCAGTGACCAAACTGAAAAAATCAGTTGATGTTGATTTGATTGTGAATGGAATATTTTCATTCAAAGTACATTGCACGTGACCGTTATCGTAAGAATCCATGTCTTCCACACTGATCATGGCTGTCACCGTATTGGAAGGAGAGTTTTCCGGTATGGCCCTTGATTGAGAAATAATACTAATGACTGGGCTGTTGTCATTGACATCAGTTACTTCCACGATTATTTTACTCGAATCTAAGAGCCCCCCGTTGTCTTTCGCCTCAATTTCAATTTCGTAATGTTTTGCTTTTTCATGATCCATTTCACCAATTAACTTTAGTTCACCATGCTCTTCATCCATCTCAAACAGTTCAGATACGACATCTATGCCATTCCTGACAGAATAAGCCACGTGCCCATTCGAACCGTGATCAGCGTCTGTAGCACTCACAACGAGCAGCACAGTACCCACGCGCGCATTCTCCGGTATAGTGGTTTTATAAACCGCCTGGCCGAAAACAGGAGCGTTGTCATTGGCGTCCAGCACAGTAATAAGTATTTGCACCGTGCCTGACAGCTGCGGGTCTCCGCCATCCACGGCTGTCAACAACAAAGACATCTCGTTCTGCACCTCTCGATCCAACGGTTTTTGTAAAACCATTTCAAGCTTTTTACCACCGTCCGGTTGATTTTGTAACTTAAGAGCAAAACTGTCTTTCGGTTTAAGCGAATAGCTCTGAAGGTCATTAACACCAACGTCAGGATCTACTGCTCTATCCAACACGAATCTCGCACCAGGCAAAGCAGACTTCACTTATTTCAATCCGCATTTCTCTCTTTTTAAAGATGGGCGCATTATCGTTAATGTCCACAATCTCCACAGAAACTCGATGTAATTCCATAGGATTTTCCAGAATAATCTGGAAATGCAAAGCACAGGGACTCGTCTTTCCACACAGACCTTCGCGGTCGATTCTCTCTTTAATAAGCAGGACTCCCCTGTCTATATCCAGCTCAATATATTCAGCGCTGTCTCTAGTATAAATACGAACGTTGTGCGATTTCAGTGTTTTTACATCCAACCCCAAATCTTGCATTATATTGCCGACTAAAGACCCTTTAGCCATTTCCTCCGGTATGGAGTAGCTAACCTGCCCACACACTGACCGGAGAGAAAGAACGGAGATAAACAGTACTTGCCATGTCATTGTTCTTCCCCACATACTCCCTGCGATTCGAAACCACCCAGATAATGATCCCGAAGCGAAACGTGTCAAATCCAGATTGTTTTTTAATCCTGGTTTAAAGCGCACTATGCGTGAAATCGAGATTCTGGTGGAGATGAATGATCATCAGCTCCACTTTTGGCGGCTGCAACCCGCACTGTGCCGCTGCGCGAGACTCTTTTTGTCTCTTATTTACCGAGATGTAGGGGGAGGTCCTGTTGAATATCTGGTCACAAAAACAGCCCCGCGCTGATCTACAGCGGCACTCTGAGTCCGAATATTGAACTGCAAACATTCACTCTGAAAGGTATATTTAAACAGTGCACATCGCGTAAATCACAAGGAACACCCCATAAATTTTCGAAATACCTATGCTACAACATTTTCGTTTCATTTGCTTGGTATGACACTCTTTGCCATGAAACTGTAATCAATACATTGGATTTATGTCAAATGGAAAGGAAATATAAACAGAAAACATACCCATAATTAATATTAGTGGTCAAAGGCAGTGCCCAACCACAACTGATAAGATTAATGATGTTTCTGACACGGCTGACAATCAGGTCGCGCAGATAAAAACACGCAACAATAAATACAGTGTGTATATACAAAAGACAGACATCTTACAGCAGGTGACCTGAATACTGCAAAGTAAGCGAATTCCATCAAAACGGTAATACACTTGAAATTGAAGGACTTTGGATGATGGAAATGTGATATTTCCTTCTGTACTAAATATATTGAAACAATACTCATGCTTCAACGTGAATAGAAGAAAATGCCATAAACACAAAGTTTGGATTATGAGTTCAGTCAATGCTCTACTGCATAATCACATTACAGTAAAATATAACGTTACCTTTGTTAATATTCACAAGAAAAATAATAAATTGACGAGTACTATTAGTAGTATTACAGTATCTTGCTTCCCCTTCAATCCTCACTCCCTAGCACCTGCTACTTGTACTACTTGTACTAAATACTGCTGAACTAGTCTCATTATCGGCACGAGTTTTGGATATTATGTGATTTTTTTTCGTTTCATGTAATTCATAGTATTGTGTGTATTTGATGACATCCCATACTTTCTAGCTTTTTTAGTTTCGTATCAGCACACTTCATATCAGCCAGTTGTGGTAGATAAGAATGTCTGCAAAAGGAATGTATTATTATTATTATTATTAGTAGTAGTAGTAGTAGCAGTAGTACTATGTACAATCATGCCAATGAGAAAAAACTTAAGAATTATAGTAATTGAGAGTTCTTTTGTTGATTACAATTAGTGTGAGAAATCTTACGATTGGTGTGGCCTGAAAAGTAGAGCGCCATTAGGTAATAACCCCTTTCATGTGATCAATTCATGAAATAGAAAATCGGAAGGCAGCTGAAACAAGACATTGTTGTGAAAGCTGAGGTTCACGGGATCGATGATAAACGTCTTGACTATGTTATTCTCACCCAGATCTCCTAATCCTCAGTAAGGTTATTCTCTCTCTGCTCTGTATGCTGTTATGTCTGCTGTCAAAAATCAATCCAAGAACACTACTAACCTTCAAGAACCACAACACGGTAAAATACAGTGCACGCAGGTCTAACAATGTTTCCTCCATGAAGCTCACCTGAACATCTGAATCTTCACTGGTCTCGTTCTCCTGAGCGTGGGGTAAAGTTTGTGTTGCACTGGCGTCGAGACTGAGGATGCTCTGACTGCAAGGTCTGACGTATTTCATATCACTCTTCCGCGAGTCAGTTGTCATGCACACCTCGTAATTGTACATGTGCTGTAGAGTTCCTGTACCTCCTGCGTCTGCGTAACAGGGTGGATAATACGGGATAACTGGGAGATTGGACTGATAGAAGATCCGAGATTGTCTCCATCTGTAGACTTTCACTGATATTATAACTACTAAAGATGAAATGAAGAGGAAGGAAACTGCAGCCAAGGCCAAGACTAAATAAAATGTCAGGTTGTCATTGAAATCCTTGTCGTGCGTAAAGTCGGTGAATTCAGACAGCACTTCCGGAAAGCTGTCCGCCACCGCCACGTTAACATTGACTGTAGCTGAACGAGAGGGCTGCCCGTTGTCTTCCACTATAACAGTAAGTCTTTGTTTCACAGCATCTTTATCAGTGACCTGGCGTAAAGTTCTTATTTCTCCATTCTGTAAGCCCACTTCAAACAGCGCCCTGTCTGTCGCTTTCAGCAGTTTATATGAGAGCCAAGCATTCTGTCCCGAGTCCACATCAACAGCGACTACTTTAGTGACAAGATAGCCAACATCTGCTGAACGAGGCACCATTTCAGCCACTTGAGAAACACCAGTCTGTACTGGGTAGAGAATCTGAGGTGCGTTATCGTTCTGGTCTTGAATATGAATTTTAATCGTCACATCACTACTAAGAGGTGGAGATCCTCCATCTTGCGCTTTTACGCGAAACTGGAAATCTTTTATCTGCTCGTAGTCAAAAGAACGCACTGCATGGATGACTCCACTGTCAGAGTTAACAGACACATACGAGGATACGGACACCCCATTAATCGTCTCTTCCTCCAGTATGTAAGAAACACGAGCATTCTGGTTCCAGTCAGCGTCTCTGGCTTTTACGGAAAATATTGAGAGGCCCGGGTTGTTGTTTTCTTTAATGTAGGCTTCATACGAGCTCTTCTCAAAGATCGGCGCGTTGTCATTCACATCTGATATGTGTACAGCGAGAGTGACGCTGCTGGAGAGAGAGGGCACTCCCTCATCAGAGCAGGTCACACTGATGTTAAACTCAGAGTTTGTCTCCCGGTCCAGAACACTGTCAGTGACCAAGCTGAAAAAATTACCTGCAGTTGATTTGATTGTAAACGGGATGTTGTCTTTAATAACGCAGCTGACGTGACCATCACTTCCCGAGTCTGGATCTTGTATTCTCATCATCGCAATAACCGTGCCAGGCTTTGAGTCCTCTGAAATTGAATTTGACTTTGATAGAACACCCATCACTGGCTTGTTATCATTGATATCAACGACATCGATGACTATTTTGCAGGAATCGGAAAGCCCTCCTTGATCTTTGGCCTGTATATCGATTTGATATCGGCTGGCCTTTTCATAATCAATCTCTCCGGTTAGTTTAATCTCCCCACTATTTGGATCTATTTCAAAGAGGTCTTTCACAGCTCCAACCTTGTTTGAAATGTAATAAGCTACCTTGCCATTGGAGCCTTCGTCCGCATCTTTCGCGCTAACTGTCGTTAATATTGTACCTTTTGGCGCATTCTCTGTTATAGTCGCTTTATATACTTTTTGAGTAAAAACAGGAGTATTGTCATTGACATCAAGCACAGTAATGAGTATCTGCACCGTGCCTGACAGCTGCGGGTCTCCGCCATCCACTGCAGACAACAACAAAGACAGCTTGTCCTGCTGCTCTCGATCCAGCGGTTTTTGTAAAACCATTTCTACATTTTTGCTTCCATCTGGCTGATTTTGCACTTTAATATTAAAATGATCAGTTGGTTTAAGCGAATAACTCTGGAGATCGTTAACACCAACGTCTGGATCTAATGCTCTCTCTAACATGAAGCTCGCACCAGGCAAAGCCGATTCGCTTATTTCAAACCGCATTTCGCTGTCTTTAAAATTCGGCGCATTATCGTTAATGTCCACAATTTCAACTGTAACTTGATGTAATTCCATAGGATTTTCCAGAATGATCTGGGAATGCAAAGCGCAGGGGCTCGTCTCTCCGCACAGAGCTTCGCGGTCGATTCTCTCTTTAATAAGCAGGACTCCCCTGTCTTTATTAAATTCAATGTATTCAGCGCTGTCTCCAGTATGAATACGAGCACTGCGCGATTTCAGTCGTTTTACATCCAACCCCAAATCTTGCATTATATTGCCGACTAACGACCCTTTAGCCATTTCCTCTGGTATGGAGTAGCTAACCTGCCCACACACTGACCGGAGAGAAAGAACGGAGATAAACAGCAGTACTTGCCACATCATTGTTCTTCCGCACATACTCCCTGCGATTCGAAACCACCCAGATAATGATTCCGAAGCCAAATTTGCTAAATCCATATTGTTTTGTAATCCTGGTTTAAAGCGTAATATGCGTCACATCGAAATTCTGCTTCAGAGGAATGATCATCAGCTCCCCTGTTGGCGGCTTCACCCCGCACTGTGCTGCTGCGCGAGACTCTTTTTGTCTCTTATTTACCGAGATGTAGGGGGAGGTCCTGCTGTAAATATGGTTACAAGAACAGCCCCGCGCTGATCTACAGCGGCACTCTGAGTCCGAATATTGAACTGCAAACGTCAATTCTGAAACAAATACTTAAATAGTACACCCCGCATAAATCGCAAAGACTAACCCAAATAAATAAATAAATAATTTCGCTAAAACTTTTTTTATTATTATTTTCTTGACACAACTCTGCTTAGCATTAAGTCAAAATAAATACGTCATATTTTTAAGAAATGAAAAAAAACAAGAGGAAATGTATGAACAAGTAGGCTAATAGTGGTGATCAAAGGCAGTAACCAACCACATCTATCAAAATCAATGACATCACTGACACAGCTGACAAACAAACCATGCAGACAGATATGACACAACAATACAGACAAAGTGTACGCAGAAAATGTAGATAAATTAAAGCTGGCGACCTGAATACTGCAAAGCAAAATAATTCCATCAGAACGACGATACAGTGGAAAATCAAGGACTCTGGATGATGAAAAATGCTATTTTTTCCCCCGAATGCCTTTTATGCCCAATATATTGAAACAGAATGGATGTGTCAAGCTGAATAAACAAGAATATGATAAATCAGTGTTTCTCAATCCTACTCCTGGAGGCCCACTGTCCTGCATATCTTCTATATATCCTCGCTCCGAACACACCTGATTAGTGTGATTAACATGCTCTTGATTAAATCAGGTGTGCTCAGCTAATCAAAAGAGCCCCTGATCGTTCAGTCAGGTAGGTAGAGCAGAGAAAGATGGAAACGTGCAGAGGGCCCCCAGGAGCAGGATTGAGAATCAGTGTGATAAATATCATGTTCTGCTTGTGGGTTCAGTCAATGGTTTACTAAATAATCTCATTCCAATAAAAGATAAAAATTATATTGTTAATAATACCAATTATAGTTGTACTACTTGTGTTAGTTGCTGATTATCTCTTTGTATTATTGCCATGAGTTGTGGATATTATGTGATGAGCGGAATTATGTGATGTGTTCGACGCCTTCTCATAGTTTCTAGGCTGTATAATACTACTATTGCTACTACTACAACTGCTGCTACTACTACTACTACTACTACTACTACTACTACTACTAATAATAATATTTTTTCTCCTATGAAAAGTATGCATGTACTCGATTACATTTCGGGTAGAAAATCTCATTTTCACCATGGCTTGGAAAGCAGAGCATAAAAGGATAATTACATTCATGCCAATTTATTTAACTGAGAAAATACGCAGATAGCTCACACAAAGCAATATTATGATGTCGAAGTGATCAATCACATCACTCTTGTTGCTAAACGTCATGACTCTGTGATTCTCACCAATGGTCTCCTAATTGTCATTAGCAGCATTCACCCTTTACTCTGATTTGTCATATGTTTACAGTAAAAAATGTATGTATACATTTCCAACAATATTTCCTCTCAGAATCTCACCTGAACACCTATTTCTTCATTGGTCTCGTTCTCCTTAGCGTGCTGTAGAGTTTGTGTTGCACTGGCGTCGAGACTGAGGATGCTCTGACTGCAAGGTCTGACGTATTTCATATCACTTTTCCGCGAGTCAGCTGTCATGCACACCTCGTAATTGTACATATGCTGTAGAGTTCCTGTACCTCCTGCGTCTGCGTAACAGGGTGGATAATACGGGATAACTGGGAGATTGGACTGATAGAAGATGCGAGATTGTCTCCATCTGTAAACTTTTACTGATATTATAACTACTAAAGATGAAATGAAGAGGAAGGAAACTGCAGCCAAGGCCAAGACTAAATAAAATGTCAGGTTGTCATTGAAATCCTTGTCTTGCGTAAAGTCGGTGAATTCCAACAGCACTTCCGGAAAGCTGTCCGCCACCGCCACGTTAACATTGACTGTAGCTGAACGACAGGGCTGCCCGTTGTCTTCCACTACAACAGTAAGTCTTTGTTTCACTGCATCTTTATCAGTGACATGGCGTAAAGTTCTTATTTCTCCATTCTGTAAGCCCACTTCAAACAGCGCCCTGTCTGTCGCTTTCAGCAGTTTATATGATAGCCAAGCATTCTGTCCCGAGTCCACATCAACAGCGACCACTTTAGTGACAAGATAGCCAACATCTGCTGAACGAGGCACCATTTCGGCCACTTGAGAAACACCAGTCTGTACTGGGTAGAGAATCTGAGGTGAGTTATCATTCTGGTCTTGAATATAAATTTTAATCGTCACATCACTACTGAGTGGTGGAGAGCCTCCATCTTGCGCCTTTACACGAAACTGGAAATCTTTGATCTGCTCGTAGTCAAAAGAACGCACTGCATGGATGACTCCACTGTCAGAATTAACAGACACATACGAGGAGACGGACACCCCATTAATCGTCCCTTCTTCCAGTATGTAAGATATACGAGCATTCTGGTTCCAGTCAGCATCTCTGGCTTTTACGGAAAATATTGAGAGGCCCGGGTTGTTATTTTCTTTAATGTAGGCTTCATATGAGCTCTTCTCAAAGATCGGCGCGTTGTCATTCACATCTGATATGTGTACAGCGAGAGTGACGCTGCCGGAGAGAGAGGGCACTCCCTCATCAGAGCAGGTCACACTGATGTTAAACTCAGAGTTTGTCTCCCGGTCCAGAACACTCTCAGTGACCAAACTGAAAAAATCATTTGATGTTGATTTGATTGTGAATGGAATATTTTCATTCATAGTGCATTGCACGTGACCGTTATCGTAAGAATCCGGATCTTGAACACCGATCATAGCTATAACCGTATTAGAAGGGGAATCTTCCGGTATCGTGTTTGATTTCGAAATGATATTAATAACGGGGCTGTTGTCATTGACATCAGTTACATCCACGATTATTTTACTCGAATCCGAGAGCCCCCCGTGGTCTTTCGCCTCAATTTCAATTTCGTAGTGTTTTTCTTTTTCATAATCCATTTCACCGACTAATGTTAGTTCACCATGCTCTTCGTCCATCTCAAACAGTTCAGATACGACATCTATGCCATTCATGATAGAATAAATCACGTGCCCATTCGAACCGTGATCTGCGTCTGTCGCACTCACAGTGAGCAGCACAGTACCCACGCGCGCATTCTCGGGTATAGTTGTTTTATAAACCGCCTGGCCGAAAACAGGAGCGTTGTCATTGGCGTCCAGCACAGTAATAAGTATTTGCACCGTGCCTGACAGCTGTGGGTCTCCGCCATCCACGGCTGTTAACAACAAAGACAGCTCGTTCTGCACCTCTCGATCCAACGGTTTTTGTAAAACCATTTCAAGCTTTTTACCACCGTCCGGTTGATCTTGTAACTTAAGAACGAAACTGTCTGTTGGTTTAAGCGAATAGCTCTGAAGGTCATTAACACCAACGTCAGAATCTATTGCTCTCTCCAACAAGAATCTCGCACCAGGCAAAGCAGACTCGCTTATTTCAAACCGCATTTCGCTCGTCTTAAAACTGGGCGAGTTATCGTTAATGTCCAAAATCTCCACAGTAACTCGATATAATTCCATGGGATTTTCCAGAATGATCTGGAAATGCAAAGCGCAGGGGCTCGTCTTTCCACACAGACCTTCGCGGTCGATTCTCTCTTTAATAAGCAGGACTCCCCTGTCTTTATTCAGCTCAATATATTCAGCGCTGTCTCCAGTATAAATACGAGCGTTGCGTGATTTCAGTGTTTTTACATCCAACCCCAGATCTTGCACTATATTGCCGACTAATGACCCTTTAGCCATCTCCTCCGGTATGGAGTAGCTAACCTGCCCACACACTGACCGGAGAGAAAGAACGGAGATAAACAGCAGTACTTGCCACATCATTGTTCTGCCCCTCATACTCCCTGCGATTCGGCACCGCCAAGGTAATGATTCCGTTGCAAAAACGACCAAATCCTGGTTGTTTTGTAATCGTGGTTTAAAACGCAATATGCGTCAAATCAAGATTCTGGTTGAGATCAATGATCATCAGCTCCTTTGTCGGCGGCTGCGCCCCGCACTATGCCGTTACGCGAGGCTCTTTTTTGTATTTTATTCACTGAGATGTAGGGGGAGGTCCTGCTGTATATCTGGTCACAAGAACAGCCCCGCGCTGATCTACAGCGGCACTCTGAGTCCGAATAATGAACTGCAAACGTCCAGTCTGGAGGTAATATTAAATCTTCAAGCATCAGGTGCAATCACAAACACCAAATCACAAAATACAGTAGTAACTTATCAAACATCATATTTGATAGCTGGCTTTACTGGACTTTAGCGCATAGAAATTTCAAGAAATGCATTGCATTCATATCATAAAATATATTTTAAAAGACAACAGGCCAAAATACTAACCTTAAATAAGAAGTGAGAAAAAGCACGACCAGGGAATATCTTTTAACAGTGTAAATCCATCACTGAGCATCGACAAAAAAATCTAATTTTATAATCAATGACATCACTGACACAACTGAGAAGGTACACGGACACATAGATGCATGTTGATAATGGAGACAATAATGTCCAATGTAGTGACTTTTTAAAAGAGGTAGCGAGAATACTGCGAAGCACATTCCATCCATCAGAATGACAATGCACTGAATGAACGACATGTCAAAATTAAAGACAGAAATTCTTTATACTTTGTACACCAAGTTTAATGAGTAAAGACCGATACCGATTTCCGATCAACGTCTCATGTGAATAGTTAAATGTTTTCGGTTTAATTTCAAAAAATATTACAGATCTGAATAATCATATTTCCATTAAAATCCATTATTCAAAGCAAATGCTTTGAACACGCTCTTTCTAATGTGAGTAATAAAAAATGCATTAAACAAATAATGGAAAAAAGTCATGAATTCCAGTACAGTACATGTACCGTTCCTGGAGAGGACGGAGTAGAAAATTTAGTGTGAATGGATGATACTTCAATTTATATCATTAATTGACTTGACACAATTGCCCCCCCCCAAGGAAAAAAAAACTGTAGGTCTCAAAATTATCATCAGCATCATTCTCCCTCTACTCTGCATTTTGACATGTTTACTGTCAAAAATGAGTCCTGGAAAACCACTAACCCTAAAAAAACAAAACACAGTAATGTTGACTGTATAAAGTTCCAGCAGTATTTCCTCTTAAAAGCTCACCTGAACGCTAGAATCTTCATTGGCCTCTGGCTCTTTCGGCACACGCTGTAGACTTTCTGTTTCACTGGCGTTGAGGGTGAGGATGCTCTGACTACAAGGCATGGCGTAGGCACTCTTCCGCGAGTCAGTTGTCATGCACACCTCGTAATTATACCTGTGCTGTAGAGTTCCAGTACCTCCTGTGTCTGCGTAATGGGGTGGGTAATACGGAATAACAGGAAGATTGGACTGATAGAAGATCCAAGATTGTCTCCATCTGTAAACCTTTACAGATATTATAACTACTAAACATGAAATGAAGAGGAAGGAAACTGCAGCCAAGGCCAAGACTAAATAAAATGTCAGGTTGTCATTGAAATCCTTGTCGTGCGTAAAGTCAGTAAATTCAGACAGCACTTCCGGAAAGCTGTCCGCCACCGCCACGTTAACATTGACTGTAGCTGAACGAGAGGGCTGCCCGTTGTCTTCCACTACAACAGTGAGTCTTTGTTTCACAGCATCTTTATCAGTGACCTGGCGTAAAGTTCTTATTTCTCCATTCTGTAAACCCACTTCAAACAGCGCCCTGTCTGTCGCTTTCAGCAGTTTATATGAGAGCCAGGCATTCTGTCCCGAGTCCACATCAACAGCGACCACTTTAGTGACAAGATAGCCAACATCCGCTGATCGAGGCACCATTTCAGCCACTTGAGAGACACCAGTTTGTACTGGGTAGAGAATCTGAGGTGCGTTGTCATTCTGATCTTGAATATGAATTTTAATCGTCACATCACTACTGAGAGGTGGAGAGCCTCCATCTTGCGCTTTTACGCGAAACTGGAAATTCTTAATCTGCTCGTAGTCAAAAGACCGCACTGCATGGATGACTCCACTGTCAGAGTTAACAGACACATACGAGGACACAGAGACGCCATTAACCGTCCCTTCCTCCAGAATGTAAGACACACGAGCATTCCGGTTCCAGTCAGCGTCTCTGGCTTTTACTGATAAAATAGAATGACCAGGTGTGTTATTTTCAACAAGAAATGCCTCATATGCGCCCTGTTCAAACATGGGGCTGTTGTCGTTGACGTCAGATACTTTCAAAGTCAAAGTCAAGTTACTGGAAAGAGGGGGCAAACCCTCATCAGTAACAGTAATACTGATGTTATATTCCGGAGTTGTTTCACGATCTAATGCAGTCTCCGTCTGCAAACTGTAGAAATTACTTGACGACGATGTTATTTTAAAAGGTATATTATCATTGATGTAACAGTGCACTTGTCCGTTATTCCCCGTGTCAGAATCCATAACCTTAATCACAGCTATGATTGTACCTGGTGATGCATCCTCCGGTAGAGAATTCGAAGATGACATCACAGCTATCGACGGTACATTATCATTAACGTCAATTATTTCAATCAATAGTTTAGTAGTGTCTGAAAGACCTCCTCCATCTCTAGCTGTGATAGTCAGTTCATAATCTTTACATTTTTCATAATCAAGCTGTCCAATTAGCTTAACATCACCAGAGGATTCGCTTATAATAAAGACTTCCTGTAAGCCATCGTTACTTTGCTGAATTGAATATGTTACTTCTGCGTTCACCCCTTTGTCAGCGTCAGAAGCACTCACAGTAGCAATCGTAGTATCCATCTGTGCATTTTCAGAGATGGAAGATTTGTATACTCGCTGTGCAAAAACAGGGGGGTTATCATTATTATCAAGTACAGTTATGCGTATCATAGCAGTGCCAGACATCTGAGGATTTCCACCGTCTACAGCGGTTAAAAGTAAAGACATTTCCTCTGATTTCTCCCGATCAATCGGAGTTTGAAGCACCATTTCTACATTTTTCCTTCCGTCGGATTGCGAGTCCACTTTCAAAGAGAAATGATCTGTGGGTTTCAGCGTGTAGCTCTGCAGCGTATTAACACCAACATCAGAATCCAGAGCTCTCTGTAGCACAAACGTCGCCCCCGGGAGAGCGGACTCGCTGATTTCTAACGTTAGCTCATCGTTAGGAAAGACAGGGGGGTTATCGTTAATATCTAAAATTTCTACAGTTACTCGATGAAATTCTATTGGATTATCAAGAACAATCTCGAATTGTATGGAACAAGGCGAAGTCTGTCCGCAGAGCGCTTCTCTGTCTATTCGTTCTTTCACGACCAGTATTCCTTTTTCTCGAATCAGATCCACATACTCACTACTGTCCCCGTCAAATATCCGAGCTCTCCCGCTGATCAGCCGCTTAGAATCCAGCCCCAGATCCTGGGCGATATTTCCAATGAACGAGCCCTTTGTCATTTCCTCCGGTACAGAGTATCTAACATGGCCGAAAACCACTCCAATACAGCACACACACGCAACGAAGAACCGTGTTTGTCCGTTCATTGTCTCGTTGGTATCTTTCGTCACTATAGCAGAGCATAAAATACAGTATTCAGTGGTAATTTAAAGAATTTCCTGATCGTCAAATAAAAGCTCTACAGACCTTTAATACGTCCGATGTTGGACAAACATTTCCTAAAACTGCAGCAGCTGCCTATCAGCGGTCCGCTGCATTGTATAATCTACACTCCGCGCAGAATGCGAGCTGCTGTGTCTCTAATACAGCACAGTAATATGGGAGGGCCACACGGACCCGATATAACTCGCCTTCACCCAACGATCAACAGCGGCACCGTGAGTCACAGTTAAGAAATGAAAAAAAACCCTTTACTTTTAATTCTACACAGTAGTTATGATATAAAAATACAAATGTGTGTTTATTTGCAGACATATATGCAGAAATACATTAGTTAAAGGAAATACTATTTTTGTTTTCAGATCCACGTTGTTGTAATTTTCAATATGTAGCCTACACATTGTTTTGTATTACAAAATATGAAAAAGTAAATATTGATGAATTCTGTTTTGACAGTCTCCGCATCGCAAAGACGCTAAGTGAACATCAATAATTTGATAACTTTTCGCAGTTCTTCAAAGACAGAGGATCATAAATATTAAAGCATGAAAGACATGACCACCAAAAATGCTATTCTGTGGGCGCTTACCTCTTCTGGCGAATCGGATCTTTCGGTCAGATTCTTCACCTTCTGGGCATGCGGCATTGTCTCTGTACTGCTGACGTTAACGCTACCAAGACTTTGACTGAGGGGTTGCAGGTGTTTGATATCACTCTTCCGTGAGTCAGTTGTCATGCACACCTCGTAATTATACATGTGCTGTAGAGTTCCAGTACCTCCAACGTCTGCGTAATGGGGTGGATAATACGGAATAACAGGAAGATTGGACTGATAGAAAACCCGAGATTGTCTCCACCTATAAACTTTCACTGATATTATAACTACTAAAGATGAAATGAAGAGGAAGGAAACTGCAGCCAAGGCCAAGACTAAATAAAATGTCAGGTTGTCATTGTAATCCTTGTCCTGAGTAAAGTCAGTGAATTCAGACAGCACTTCCGGAAAGCTGTCCGCCACCGCCACGTTAACATTGACAGTAGCTGAACGAGAGGGCTGTCCGTTGTCCTCAACTACAACAGTAAGTCTTTGTTTCACAGCATCTTTATCAGTGGCCTGGCGTAAAGTTCTTATTTCTCCATTCTGTAAGCCCACTTCAAACAGCGCCCTGTCTGTCGCTTTCAGCAGTTTATATGAGAGCCAGGCATTCTGTCCCGAGTCCACATCAACAGCGACCACTTTAGTGACAAGATAGCCAACATCTGCTGAACGAGGCACCATTTCAGCCACCATAGAGGCACCAGTCTGTACTGGGTAGAGAATCTGAGGTGCGTTGTCATTCTGATCTTGAATACGAATTTTAACCGTAGCATTGCTGCTTAATGGAGGGGATCCACCATCTTGAGCTTTGATGTTTATTGTAAATTCTCGAATCTGTTCATAATCAAATGAGCGCTCGGCATAAATAATTCCAGTTTCAGAATTAATCGAAACCATAGTGGATGCTCGGGCACCGTTTACCTCCAAGTCCTCAAGGAGATAGGACACACGTGCGTTCTGGCAACAGTCGGCGTCCGTTGCTCTGACAACGAATATAGACACTCCCGGGGAGTTGTTTTCAATTATGTTCGCAGTATATAGCCTCTGTTCAAAAACTGGTGGGTTATCGTTAACGTCGGACACTCTCAAACGTATAGTCTTGTTACTGGATTTCGGGGTGAGCCTTCGTCTGTGGCAGTTATAGTAATGTTGTACTCAGTGACTGTTTCTCGGTTTAGCTTTTCTTCTGTCAATATGGTATAGTAATTCCTTAAGGATGATTTAATTACGAACGGACTGTTTGGGTTTATAGCACAGTTCACCTGTCCATTATCGCCAGAATCTAGATCTTTAATGTTTATAACTGCGATGGTAGTGCCAGGTAAAGCGTCTTCCGACACAGGGTTTGTGAATGATGTTAGTGATATGATGGGGATATTGTCATTCATGTCAACAACGTCAATAATTACAGCACAAGAATCTGTTAAACCGCCCTGATCCTTTGCTTCGATATTTATCTCATATTTCCTAGACTTTTCAAAATCTATAATTCCTAAGACAAATATCTCGCCTGATTTTTCGTCTATTTCAAACAATCCAGCATCGCTTTCTGCAGTGTGCCTAAATGCATAAGCGACCTCTCCGTTAATGCCGCTATCTGCGTCTGTGGCACTTACTTTTGTCACAAGGGTTCCCTTCGGAGAATTTTCAGGGACAGCAGCTCTGTACAGCTTCTTGGTAAAAACAGGGGCATTATCATTAGCATCTAAAATTTTAACATGTATTTTCATTGTCCCTGACCTCTGCGGAGTCCCCATCCACCGCGGTCAATGTGAGAGATAACTGATCCTGTTTCTCCCTGTCCACAGGAGTCTGTAACATCATTTCTATATAGCGATTTCCATCTGGACGGCTTTCGTGTTTCAAAACGAAATTATCTGTGGGGCTGAGAGTGTAAGTCTGTATGGTATTTACCCCAATATCAGGATCGAATGCGCTGTCCAATAAAAAGCGCGCGCCTGGGAGGGCTGTCTCGCTTATTTCTATTTTCATTTCTTCTGTCGGAAACGTTGGAGCATGATCGTTCAGATCTAGAATCTCTACCATAATCTCAAACAACTGAATCGGGTTTTCGAGTATAACCTCAAAGCTGAAACTACATGGGGATATCTGTTTGCACAGAAGCTCCCTGTCTATTTCCTCATTCACCATCAGTGTTCCTTTGTCTGTGTTTAGCTGCACGTACCGACTGCTGTCTCCAGCGATGATGCGTGCTCGACCACTCTTTAGCCTTTTAACGTCAAGTCCTAAATCCTCTGCAATGTTACCGATAACAGAGCCTTTCGCCATCTCCTCTGGGATGGAATACCGTACTTGTCCGTGCACGACATAAACAAAGAGAAGCACAATAAGCGAGAATCCTACTCGCCCCTCAAAATCGCATTGTAAATTTCCTAAGGCCATTTCGCTCGCTTCAAGTAGTGGATAAAATATGATTCCACATCCAGACGAAAGGGAAATAATAAAAAAAAAGTCCAAATAATCCCCTTTTACAACGAGACCTTTCTTATATAAACAAACGATATCTAAAGACGTAAGCTCTCCCCCAACGGCGAATGTGCTGTAATCCTCTAGTACCTCACACACTGTCCCTGCGTATTCCGCTCTGTCTGTGCAGTGTAGCAATAAGGGAGGTGCCGCTGAATTTAACCCTGCAGAATCTCCCCTTCTTAACCTACAGCGGCACTTACAGGCCATTGCTGGAAGCACAGTTGTTTCATGACAAGATTGCAAATTGCAGGAACATAACGGTGTACCACGGTAACTCTGCATAGCTCAGAAACTGCACAGAATTCAGGCGCGAACACTGGGAAAATAACACACAAAAATAAGCACACGCCATTTAGATGTATAAATAGAGCCTTTAACTATTTTAACGAATACAATGCAGCAGTGTTATCTGACACGTAAGTATATAATAATCGTGTGCTCTTTCTATAGCCTAATTTTACACGTAATTTCAGTGCATCGTGGCTGAACACTGAGAGATACGGAGAAGGCCGGATGACAGTGCAACAGCTCTCTCTGTTGAAGGAGATCGAATGTCGCTGTCCGCGTCAGAGGTGCTGAAACCAAGGCCAAGCGGGGCTGAGTACATGCTCATTTTAAGCATAGTTAGAAAGCGCTTATCCAAGCAGATTATCATACTAACCAAAATCTGCACTAATATGAACAATCACATCCGCACCACGTGTAAAGTAAAATTATAAACATTACAAAGTAAATGAAGAAGAATATGAACGATTGATTATTATGTCACCCTTGTAAAAACAGAGTAACCCGACACAAAGACGAGAAAATACGTATTTACATCCTCACCTCATCAGGAGATTCCGGCTCCTTCTGCGCGCGCAACATGGTCTCCGTAGAGCTGGGATCCACCATGAGAACACTCTGACTATAGGGTCTGACGTACTTACAGTCACTTTTCCGCGAGTCAGTTGTCATGCACACCTCGTAATTATACCTGTGCTGTAGAGTTCCTGTACCTCCAATGTCTGCGTAATGGGGTGGGTAATACGGAATAACTGGGAGATTGGACTGATAGAAGATGCGAGATTGCCTCCATCTGTATACCTTTACTGATATTATAACTACTAAAGATGAAATGAAGAGGAAGGAAACTGCAGCCAAGGCCAAGACTAAATAAAATGTCAGGTTGTCATTGTAATCCTTGCCATGCGTAAAGTCAGTGAATTCAGACAGCACTTCCAGAAAGCTGTCCGCCACCGCCACGTTAACGTTGACTGTAGCTGAACGAGATGGCTGCCCGTTGTCTTCTACAACAACAGTAAGTCTTTGTTTCACAGCATCTTTGTCAGTGACCTGGCGTAAAGTTCTTATTTCTCCATTCTGTAAGCCCACTTCAAACAGCGCCCTGTCTGTCGCTTTCATCAGTTTATATGAGAGCCAGGCATTCTGTCCTGAGTCCACATCAACAGCGACCACTTTAGTGACAAGATAGCCAACATCTGCTGATCGAGGCACCATTTCAGCCACTTGAGAGACACCAGTCTGTACTGGGTAGAGAACCTGTGGCGCGTTGTCGTTCTGGTCTTGAATAAAGATTTTTACTGTTACATTACTACTCAGTGGTGGAGATCCTCCATCTTGCGCTATTACACGAAACTGGAACTCCTTAATCTGTTCGTAGTCAAAAGAGCGCACTGCGTGGATAACTCCACTGTCAGAGTTAACAGACACATACGAAGAGACAGATACGCCATTAACCGTCCCTTCCTCCAGTATGTACGAAACACGGGCATTCTGGTTCCAGTCAGCGTCTCTGGCATTCATTGTTAAAATAGCATGACCAGGTTTGTTATTTTCTAAAATAGATGACACATAACCCTTCTTTTCAAAGATGGGGCTGTTGTCGTTGACGTCAGTTACTTTCAAATTCAAAGTCACGTTACTGGAAAGAGGGGGCAAACCTTCATCAGTAGCAGTAATGGTGATGTTATATTCAGGAGTTGTTTCACGATCTAATGCAGTCTCTGTCTGCAAACTGTAGAAATTACTTGACGACGATGTTATTTTAAATGGTATATTATCACTGATGTAACAGTGGACTTGTCCGTTATTGCCCGTGTCAGAATCCATCACCTTAATGACAGCTATGATTGTACCTGGTGATGCATCCTCCGGTACAGAATTCGAAGATGACATCACAGCTATCGACGGTATGTTATCATTAACATCAATGATCTCAATCAGTATTTTAGCAGTGTCTGAAAGCCCTCCTCCGTCTTTAGCTTGAACATTGAGTTGATAATGTTTTTTTCCTCGTAGTCGAGATGTCCTGTCAATTTTACTTGCCCAGTGATTTCATCAATATTAAACATTTCCTCTAAACCATCCTTACTGTGGGGAATTGAATATGTTACATATGCATTTGATCCTTTATCTGCGTCAGAAGGCACTAACGGTAGTAATTAAAGTACCTGCTGATGCACGTTCTAATAAGGAAGCTTTGTAGACGTCATGTGTAAAAACTGGAGGGTTATCGTTAATATCAAGTACAGCTATGCGTATCAAAGCAGTGCCAGACATCTGAGGATTCCCGCCGTCTACAGCGGTTAAAAGTAAAGACATTTCCTCTGATTTCTCCCGATCGAGTGGAGTTTGAAGCACCATTGCTACATATTTACTTCCGTCGGGTTGCGAGTCCACTTTCAAAGAGAAATGATCTGTGGGTTTCAGCGTGTAGCTCTGCAGCGTATTGATACCTACATCAGGATCCACAGCGCTCTCGAGTACAAACCTCGCCCTCGGGAGAGCGGACTCGCTGATTTCTAACGTTAGCTCATCGTTAGGAAAGACAGGGGGGTTATCGTTAATATCTAAAATTTCTAACGTCACTGGATGAAATTCTATTGGATTATCAAGAACAATCTCGAAATGTATGGAGCAAGGCGACGTCTGTCCGCAGAGCGCTTCTCTGTCTATTCGTTCTTTCACGACCAGTATTCCTTTTTCTCGAATCAGATCCACATACTCACTACTGTCCCCGTCAAAAATCCGAGCTCTCCCGCTGATCAGCCGCTTAGAATCCAGCCCCAGATCGTGGGCGATATTTCCAATGAACGAGCCCTTTGTCACTTCCTCCGGTACAGAGTATCTAACATGGCCGAAAACCACTCCAATACAGCACACACACACAACGTAGAGGCGCATCTTTCCCTTCATTGTCTCGTTTGTATTCTTCTTCACTACAGGAGAGCAAAAAGACAATATTCCATGGAAATTAAAAAAATATTCCCGATCGTCTAATAAAAGCTCTACATACCGTTAATACGTCCGATGTTGGATAAATATTTCTTAAACTGCAGCAGCTGTCTGTCAGCGGTCCGCAGTGTTTAATCTACACTCTGCGCAGAATGCGAGCTGCTGTGTCTCTAATACAGCACAGTAATATGGGAGGGCCACACGGACCCGATATAACTCGCCTTCACCCAACGATCAACAGCGGCACCGTGAGTCACAGTTAAGAAATGCAAAAGTCCTCACAAAATTAAATACTGCCAAGAGAGCATGCTGTGCATAATTGATTGTACATGCACACGCTTATTCGTATGCATAATTACAAATAATCCTGTACTTTTTAAAGAACTTTCTAATGCAATGTTGTTTTATTACATAGTCAAACATCTCTTGACATGATAAAGTATGAAAAAGTACATTGTTGTATATTTTAGTGGGAGACACACTTATCCACATTGACAAAGAAATCAAAGCGGAAAAAAACTTCATGACAAGTTGACGTTTTTCAAACACAGATGATCAGTAACATTAAAAACGTTAAACAGTTTACGTTGACTACCAGAATCCCCATCCTGTGAGCTCTTACCTCTTCTGGTGAATCTGTTCTTTCCATGAGATTCCTCTCCTTCTGTGCACATGGCACGGTCTCTCGGCCACTGACATCAACGCTCAGTAGACTTTGGCTGACTGGTTGGACGTATTTGGTATCACTCTTCCGTGAGTCAGTTGTCATGCACACCTCGTAATTATACCTGTGCTGTAGAGTTCCAGTACCTCCAATGTCTGCGTAACAGGGTGGATAATACGGAATAACTGGGAGATTGGACTGATATAAGATCCGAGATTGTCTCCATCTGTAAACTTTAACTGATATTATAACTACTAAACATGAAATAAAAAGGAAGGAAACTGCAGCCAAGGCCAAGACTAAATAAAATGTCAGGTTGTCATTGTAATCCTTGTCCTGCGTAAAGTCAGTGAATTCAGACAGCACTTCCGGAAAGCTGTCCGCCACCGCCACGTTAACATTGACTGTAGCTGAACGAGGGGGCTGCCCGTTGTCTTCCACTACAACAGTGAGTCTTTGTTTCACAGCATCTTTATCAGTTACCTGGCGTAAAGTTCTTATTTCTCCATTCTGTAAGCCCACTTCAAACAGCGCCCTGTCTGTCGCTTTCAGCAGTTTATATGAGAGCCAGGCATTCTGCCCCGAGTCCACATCAACAGCGACCACTTTAGTGACAAGATAGCCAACATCCGCTGATCGAGGCACCATTTCAGCAACTTGAGAAACACCAGTCTGTACTGGGTAGAGAATCTGAGGTGCGTTGTCATTCTGATCTTTAATGAAAATGGTTAGACTCGCATTGCTGCTCAGAGGTGGAGAGCCTCCATCCTGAGCTTTTACATGAACTCTGAACTTTTTTAATTGCTCATAATCGAAAGAACGTGCGGCATAAACAACTCCGGTATCCGAGTTAATGGAGATGTATGAGGACACAGAATTTCCGCCAATACTCGTTTCTTCCAGAATATATGATATTCGAGCATTCTGATTCCAATCAGAGTCCTTAGCTCTCACTGTAAATATAGATATTCCTGGGGAATTATTTTCTATGACGTATGTCGCATATGCGCTTTTATCAAATACCGGAGCGTTGTCATTCACATCAGACACCTTAAGGCTCAAAATTTTTGTACTGGTGAGGGGAGGTGAACCAGAGTCGGTTGCAGTTATAGATATATTATACTCTGAAATCATTTCCCGATCAAGGATAGCATCAGTCACTAAAGTGTAGTAGTTGGTAAGGGAAGATTTTGTCTTGAATGGCAGATTTCCATTTACACTGCAGGAGACCTGGCCATTTTCATCGGAGTCGAAGTCTTTCACATTGATCACCGCGATTGTAGTGCCGATTGGAGAGTCTTCGGATGCAGGGTTTGAAAAAGACATTACATTTATGACAGGCGCGTTGTCATTGACATCGATTATTTCAACCAAAACTTTGCTGGAATCAGCTAGACCACCCTGATCCTTGGCCTCTACTCCAATTTCATATCTCTTTGATTTTTCGTGATCTATGTCACCCACAACTGAAATCATCCCTGTGTTTTCATCCAATTTGAATATTTCGGCAACGTTGCCTTTAAGATTGGAAAAAGAATATGTTAGCAGTCCGTTTGGCCCAGCATCTGCGTCGCTCGCGTTTACTGTCGTGATATATGTGCCCTTCGATGCGTTTTCCAACACAGTCGCCCTGTACACTGACTGGTTAAACACAGGCGCATTGTCATTAACATCTAGAACAGTAACATCTATATTCACTGTACCAGATTTCTGCGGGTTGCCACCATCCACAGCGATTAACTTCAGAGAAAGGCGGGGCTGCTCCTCTCTGTCTAAGGGTTTCTGCAGGACCATTTCTGCATATTTGACTCCATCTGGACGTGCATGCTGCTTCAGAATAAAATTATCATTCGGTGTCAAAATATAATTCTGAAGACCGTTTACTCCCACATCAGGATCATCAGCGCTCCCCAACACAAAACGTGCACCAGGTGAAGCCGATTCACTGATTTCAAATTTAATCTCGTTTTTTAGAAAAGTAGGAGCGTTATCGTTTACATCTAAAATCTCCACAGTAACACGATGCAGTTCAATTGGATTCTCAAGAATGATTTCGAAACTAAAGCTACACGGAGAAATCTCACCACAGAGCTGCTCCCGGTCTATCCTCTCGCTGACGACTAAAATCCCTTTGTCTGTGTTTAGCTCTGCGTACTGTATGCTGTCTCCGGTCACGATACGGGCCCGACCTGACCGCAGTCTTTTCACATCTAAACCCAGATCCTGCGCAATGTTCCCCACAAAGGAACCTTTCTTCATTTCCTCTGGAATAGAGTAGCGAATTTGACCGGTAACGGCGTGGCCAAAGTATGTAATAATAATGAGTAGTACTTGCCATTGCAGTCGTGAAAACAAGCGCCGTCTGTCAACATTTCCACGATAATCCCCTCTCCTTTCCATCATCAGAAAGCGTGTCTCCAAAAAAAAATCCTGGTTCTAACGGTTAGTGAGTAAATACTTTATTGTATTCCGGAACATTCACCTCGCCCGCTGCCTCCACCACGCATCTGTATTCCACCTCTCGGAATATTGCGATCCTCCCTCCGCTAAAAGAGCGTAGTCATAGGGGGAGGGACCTCAGCTGATTGCATGCATATAGCAAGAGCCCGCATTGCACTGACCAACAGCGGCACTCACAGTCCAAACCAAGAAGAACAAGAATAACGTTAGAAAAAAGCACAAATGCCCAAACGAAAACACAGACACACACACACACGCGCACGCACGCACACTCACACACACACAAATAGCCTCTTAAATCTGCAACTGTGTGCAATTTTTAAATCTTTAGCAAGTATGATGTATGAATCGAAATCCATGAAGTGCATCTGAAACGGGCAGATTCCTCGATTCCAGAGCGCAAACAGTTCACGGAATATTGTTGGAGAATAGTAATTAAAGTAAATAAAAGCTGTAATACAATTTACTTTAAATCACGCAAACCCTTTGTACGCTTGAAAAAAGCATATCGACAAGTAAGTGTGTTGCGGCATTCCCATGCAATTTCAAACATTTCTTTAAAAATTAAAAGCATAGACCTTTCCCTGAGTGGGGGAGTATGAGAAAAACATGAGTAACTCACCTCCAATGGCGAGTCTGGTTCGTCCAATATGTTTTTCTCTTGTTGCTCGCGCAGCATGGTCTCCGCAGAGCTGGGATCCACCATTAGAACTCCCTGACTGCAAGGTCTTACGTATTTACAGTCACTTTTTCGCGAGTCAGTTGTCATGCACACCTCGTAATTATACCTGTGCTGTAGAGTTCCAGTACCCCCTGCGTCTGTGTAACAGGGTGGATAATACGGAATAACTGGGAGATTGGACTGATAGAAGATCCGAGATTGTCTCCATCTGTAGACTTTTACTGATATTACAACTACTAAAGATGAAATGAAGAGGAAGGAAACTGCAGCCAAGGCCAAGACTAAATAAAATGTCAGGTTATCATTGTAATCCTTGTCCTGCGTAAAGTCAGTGAATTCAGACAGCACTTCCGGAAAGCTGTCCGCCACCGCCACGTTAACATTGACTGTAGCTGAACGAGGGGGCTGCCCGTTGTCTTCCACTACAACAGTGAGTCTTTGTTTCACAGCGTCTTTATCAGTGACATGGCGTAAAGTTCTTATTTCTCCATTCTGTAAGCCCACTTCAAACAGCGCCCTGTCTGTCGCTTTTATCAGTTTATACGAGAGCCAGGCATTCTGTCCCGAGTCCACATCAACAGCGACCACTTTAGTGACAAGATAACCAACATCTGCTGAACGAGGCACCATTTCAGCCACTTGAGAAACACCAGTCTGTACTGGGTAGAGAATCTGAGGTGCGTTGTCATTCTGATCTTTAATGAAAATGGTTAGACTCGCATTGCTGCTCAGAGGTGGAGAGCCTCCATCCTGAGCTTTTACATGAACTCTGAACTCTTTTAATTGCTCATAATCGAAAGAACGTGCGGCATAAACAACTCCGGTATCCGAGTTAATGGAGATGTATGAGGACACAGAAGTTCCGCCAATACTCGTTTCTTCCAGAATATATGATATTCGAGCATTCTGATTCCAATCAGAGTCCTTAGCTCTCACTGTAAATATAGATATTCCTGGGGAATTATTTTCTATGACGTATGTCGCATATGCGCTTTTATCAAATACCGGAGCGTTGTCATTCACATCAGACACCTTAAGGCTCAAATTTTTTGTACTGGTGAGGGGGGGCGAACCAGAGTCAGTTGCCGTTAAAGATATATTGTACTCCGGCACCATCTCCCGATCTAAAACACCATCAGTAACCACAGTGTAGTAGTTCGTTAAAGACGATGCGATTTTAAATGGTAATTTTTTGTCGTTTATGGAGCAAACCACTGCGCCATTCTGTCCCGAATCCAAATCTTTCACGTTGATTATTGCTATAGTGGTCCCTAGTGGTGAATTCTCTGCTACAGGATTAGAAAAAGACATAATATTTATCACTGGCTCGTTGTCGTTTACATCCACTACTTCAACAACAACATTACTGGAATCTGCAAGCCCCCCCTGGTCTTTTGCTTGAACACTAATTTCGTATTTCTGTGCTTTTTCATAATCTATCGGGCCGATTACAGAAAGGACACCAGTGATTGTATCTAAATGAAATATGTCTCCAAGGTTGCCTTTGAGTTTGGAAAAGGAATAACTTACCTGACCATTTGATCCAGTATCTACATCACTGGCGTTAACTACAGTTACCAACGTACCGTTACGAGAATGCTCATACACACGGGCTGTGTAAATAGACTGGTTAAACACAGGCGCATTGTCATTAGCGTCTAGAACAGTAACATCTATATTCACTGTACCAGATTTCTGCGGGTTGCCACCATCCACAGCGACTAACTTCAGAGAAAGGCGGGGCTGCTCCTCTCTGTCTAAGGGTTTTTGAAGGACTATTTCTGCATATTTGACTCCGTCTGGACGCGCGTGCTGCTTCAGAACAAAATTATCATTCGGTGTTAAAATATAATTCTGAAGAGAGTTAACGCCCACATCAGGATCATCCGCGCTCCCTAAGAGAAAGCGCGCTCCCACTGCAGTCGATTCGCTAATTTCCAATTTAATCTCCTTATTTTCAAACACAGGGGAGTTATCGTTCACATCCAATATTTCAACAGTTACACGGTGCAGTTCCATTGGATTCTCAAGAATGATTTCGAAACTGAAGCTACACGGAGATACCTCACCACAGAGCTGCTCCCGGTCTATTCTTTCGCTGACGATCAAAATCCCTTTGTCTGTGTTCAGCTCTGCGTACTGTATGCTGTCTCCGGTCACGATACGGGCCCGACCTGACCGCAGTCTTTTCACATCTAAACCCAGATCCTGCGCAATGTTCCCGACAAAAGAACCTTTCTTCATTTCCTCTGGGATAGAATAGCGAATCTGACCAGAAACCACCATAACGTTACAGACCGCACAAAACAACAGCAGTACTTGCCACCTTATCGCTATTCCTCTCGACCTTGCAATGCCCATTCTGTCCATAAATAAATAATCCAAGACGAATCCCTTCCTAATTTCGATGTTTAGAGAGCAACACAACGGCGTTTTAATTTAGCAGAATGTGTATCGGCTCGGCCATTCGGGAATCCAGGACCAAAGTGAATCTCTCTAGCGCTGTGCAGCTGAGCCCATCTCAGGGGGAGGGCCTGCTGTTGCAGTGTGCCTGCAAAACGGATTTTTTAGACCAACAGCGGCGCTCAGAGTTCAGATACAGAACATTTAAAACATTTAAAAATCAACAACAATCCCACCCAACATAATATTTACACAAATCAACATGGGCAAAGCTATTTTACGTCCACAGATATTATATTACAGAACCACATTACATTATTATAATTGTTGGTATTATTAAAGGATAAACTGTTGTTCATTTAAACTAGCTCTCGTTCTCCCATAGAAGACTTACAGAGGGGCCGTGTTGAGAAATATGGAATGAAATAATAACAAAATTCTACATGTTCAACTCTGGGTAGCCCAGGGTAGGCAGTACACAATACACTCTAAAATCCATATGAACTGTTACCGTGCTATGTAAACCATTTAAATACGTGAACCCGACGTGTGTTGAAAGTAATATGTGACCCTTACGCTCAAAGTTCCACACTATGTGAAAAATGCATTCTTAGAAAATTCCATTGATTCAATCATATTCTAAAACAGCTCAACGTCCAGTTCTCGGGCATAGTAATCATACTTACCAAAGTTGTTGTTGTTGAATCAACACGTTCTTTTTTGTCCTTTTCCCCCATTGTCTCTGTACCACTCACGTCAACGCTCAGGAGACTTTGACTGATGGGTCGCAGATATTTTATATCACTCTTCCGCGAGTCAGTTGTCATGCAAACCTCGTAATTGTACATGTGCTGTAGAGTTCCTGTACCTCCTGCGTCTGCGTAATGGGGTGGATAATACGGGATCACTGGGAGATTGGACTGATAGAAGACCCGAGATTGTCTCCATCTGTAAACTTTTACTGATATTATAACTACTAAACATGAAATGAAGAGGAAAGAAACTGCAGCCAAGGCCAAGACTAAATAAAATGTCAGGTTGTCATTATAATCCTTGTCGTGCGTGAAGTCTGTGAATTCAGACAGCACTTCCGGAAAGCTGTCCGCCACCGCCACGTTAACATTGACTGTGGCTGATCGAGAGGGCTCCCCGTTGTCCTCAACTACAACAGTAAGTCTTTGTTTCACGGCATCTTTATCAGTGACCTGGCGTAAAGTTCTTATTTCTCCATTCTGTAAGCCCACTTCAAACAGCGCCCTGTCTGTCGCTTTTATCAGTTTATATGAGAGCCAGGCATTCTGCCCCGAGTCCACATCAACAGCGACTACTTTAGTGACAAGATAGCCAACATCTGCTGATCTAGGTACCATTTCAGCCACTTGAGAAACACCAGTCTGTACTGGGTAGAGGATCTGAGGTGCGTTGTCATTCTGATCCTGGATGAATATGTTCAATGTCACATTACTGCTTAGTGGAGGAGAGCCTCCATCTTGTGCTTTGATATTAATCCTGAGATTTTTTATTTGTTCATAATCAAACGATCGCACGGCGTATATCACACCGCTCTCTGAGTTAACGGAAATAAACGCAGACACAGGCGCTCCACTTACTTCCGTGTCTTCCAGAATGTAGGTGATTCGAGCGTTCTGATTACAGTCAGCGTCTTGTGCGCTCACGGTGTATATTGACGCGCCTGGATGGTTATTTTCGACAATGTAAGCGTTGTAGACGCTTTGAGGAAACACCGGTGCATTGTCATTCACATCTGAAACTTTTAGATTCAGCGTTGTAGTACTTGAGAGAGGAGGTGACCCTGAATCTGTTGCAATAACAGTGATGTTGTATTCAGATACTTTCTCGCGGTCTAGAATAGCGTCTGTCACTAAGTTATAATAATTCTTCAATGATGATTTTATTTTAAACGGAATGTCCCCTTCGATCGCGCAGGTAACATGGCCATTTTCCTCAGAATCTAAGTCTTTGGCATTGAGTATAGCTATGGTTGAATCAGGGGGAGCGTCTTCAGGCACGGGGCTTTTGAATGACATCACGTTTATAACCGGTACATTGTCATTGACATCGATTACTTCTACTACAACTTTACTCGTGTCCCCGAGACCGCCTTGGTCTTTTGCTTCAATTCCAATTTCATATTTCTTTGCCTTTTCATAATCTAATTTTCCACTTACAGATATTTTACCTGTCTTCTCATCTAAATCGAAAGTTTCCGCAACGTTGCCTTTAAGGTTAGCGAGTAAATACGTTATTATACCATTCGATCCGCTATCTGCGTCGCTCGCGTTTACTGTCGTGATATATGTGCCCTTCGATGCGTTTTCCAACACAGTCGCCCTGTACACTGACTGGTTAAACACAGGCGCATTGTCATTAACATCTAGAACAGTAACATCTATATTCACTGTACCAGATTTCTGCGGGTTGCCACCATCCACAGCGATTAACTTCAGAGAAAGGCGGGGCTGCTCCTCTCTGTCTAAGGGTTTCTGCAGGACCATTTCTGCATATTTGACTCCGTCTGGACGCGCGTGCTGCTTCAGAATAAAATTATCATTCGGTGTCAAAACATAATTCTGAAGAGAGTTAACGCCCACATCAGGATCATCCGCGCTCCCTAAGAGAAAGCGCGCTCCCACTGTAGCCGATTCGCTAATTTCTAATTTAATTTCTTTTTTTTGAAAAGTCGGAGCATGGTCGTTAACATCTAAAATTTCTACAGTTATGTGATGCAGTTCCATTGGATTCTCAAGTATAATTTCGAAACTAAAGCTACACGGAGAAATCTCACCACAGAGCTGCTCCCGGTCTATTCTCTCCCTGACGACCAAAATCCCATTGTCTATGTTTAGCTCTGCGTACTGAATGCTGTCTCCGGTCACAATACGGGCCCGGCCCGACTGTAATCTTTTCAGCTCAAATCCCAGGTCTTGGGCGACGTAACCAATTAGCGACCCTTCTTTCATTTCCTCTGGAATTGAATAGCGTATCTGTCCTCCAACAAAGTGCCAAAGGGAAACCGCCATGCAAAACAGTACTTGCCATTTGAATCGCCAACATGCCAGTTCTGTTCGCGCATCCAGTCGAACGGAGCCTTTATTTTCTAGTTTCATCTTTGACTTTCTCCCTTCACAACAACTAATAATGTCACGTTAAAAATTAAAGAGAAGGAAACGTGTTTTAATTGTAAAATCCAGATTGAAATGGATAGTCGCAGTACGGATCTGTTATCGAAATGATGGAGCGTTAGACCTTTCTTTCTCTCCTATGCTCTGTCTGCTTCGCTTTCCCTCTATCCCCCTCACTCCCTCCCCCCTCTCTCTCTCCCTCTCTCTCTAACGGTAACAGTATGATAAAATAGGAGGTCCTCAAGGCAAATCCACTCCACTGATCAACAGCGACCCTTACAGTCAAATCTTGGAAGCACTGATACAATAAAACAGAAAAATGTTCAAGTTTTAATGTGTGCAGGAATATTCAATGTCAGACTACAAATAACGAAGATTTATTTAGAAAACTACAATCTGAAAATTACAATCAGGAACGCACGTTAAACGATCAATATTAAACTGTAACAGTTTCTGAGACTGGCGTAACTCATGTCATATGAAATTGCGTAAATGCACTGTTGATTTTGACGAGTTCCTTTTTTTAAGAATATAGATTCTGCGTAATCTTGGAAGGCAGATGCAATAGAGCACGAAGTGCTAAACTACACAACCAGCAACCTGCGCTGTCCATCGTACTTAAATATTGCACGGCTCGAAGAGAATCCGTCGGAGGCAAGAGCAGGGAGGAATCTTACTGTCAGAATATAATACAAAGTGTCAACTTTGTAACTTTGCAACGGTGATGACTCAAATGTAATCAATGACAGATAAATTGTGCAACAAACCATACAACAGACCTAAAAATATGCTGCCTAACAAAAGCACTGCAAAACTTTTATCCAAGAAATCCACATTAAATCCAGAAAAATAGGAAACTTTTTCGGTGGTGAGAAACACAAATAAAATAAGCTTTGTATCATTAGGAATTCGATTTCATTGGTCTATAAAGGAAGAAGGAGAACTTTATCAGGAAGATTGTTATGTACTTTGAAATAGCGTAACACGAAAAAGAAAATCTAGGCTTATGATATTCAAACGAAGGTTCTAATGTCAATCCATTCAGGATCATATGTCTCGTAAACGTTGCTATCTTAAATGAAAATTCCCCAAACAATGTATTTCACCAAAATCATCTTAATAAATAAATACACCCTCACCTGATCGGGGGTGTCTGGCTCATCCAGAATGTTCTTCTCTTTCTGCGCGCGCAGCATAGTCTCCGTGGAGCTTGGGTCCACCATGAGATTGTCCTGACTGCAAGGTCTGACATATTTACAGTCACTCTTCCGCGAGCCAGTTGTCATGCACACCTCGTAATTGTACATGTGCTGTAGAGTTCCTGTACCTCCGGCATCTGCGTAACATGGTGGATAATACGGGATCACCGGGAGATTGGACTGGTAGAAGATGCGAGATTGCCTCCATCTGTAAACCTTTACTGATATTATAACTACTAAAGATGAAATGAAGAGGAAGGAAACTGCAGCCAAGGCCAAGACTAAATAAAATGTCAGGTTGTCATTGTAATCCTTGTCGTGCGTAAAGTCAGTGAATTCAGACAGCACTTCCGGAAAGCTGTCCGCCACCGCCACGTTAACACTGACTGTAGCTGAACGAGAGGGCTGCCCGTTGTCCTCCACTACAACAGTAAGTCTTTGTTTCACAGCATCTTTATCAGTGGCCTGGCGTAAAGTTCTTATTTCTCCATTCTGTAAACCCACTTCAAACAGCGCCCTGTCTGTCGCTTTCAGCAGTTTATATGAGAGCCAGGCATTCTGTCCCGAGTCCACATCAACAGCGACCACTTTAGTGACAAGATAACCAACATCCGCTGAACGAGGCATCATTTCAGCCACCATAGAGACACCAGTTTGTGCTGGGTAGAGGATCTGAGGTGCGTTGTCGTTCTGGTCCTGGATAAAGATTTTCACAGCCACACTAGCACTGAGGGGCGGTGACCCGCCATCTCGAGCTGTTACATTAAAATCAAAGGTCTTCATTTGCTCATAATCAAATGACCGCACTGCGTGAATCACTCCGTTGTCAACACCGATAGAAATGAAGGAGGACACAAGAATTCCATTGACTTCCTTGTCCTCCAGAAAGTAGGAGACGCGGGCGTTTTGTCCCCAGTCCTCATCAATCGCCCTCACAGTAGTAACGGAAACTCCGGGCAAATTATTTTCCATCAAAAATATGTTATAATTCACGCGATCAAATACAGGCGGGTTATCATTTACATCAGAGACTTTAACCCTTACCGTTTTGTTGCTGGAGAGAGGCGGTGTTCCTTCGTCTGAAACCGTGATGGTAACATTGTACTCCGCAGTAGTTTCTCGATCGAGAATGCCGTCTGTGACTAAAGCATAGTAATCGGTTAAAGACGATTCTATTCTAAAAGGGATATCTCGATTAATAAAACACTGCACTAAGCCGTTTTTTCCAGAGTCTTCATCCTCCGCATTTATGACGGCTACTGTGGTTCCCGGTGGCGAATCCTCTGGGATCGAATTTGAAAACGACATAAATTGTACCGTGGGGATATTGTCATTTTCATCATAAATTTGAATCACAATTTTACACGTATCAGTCAGTCCACCATAGTCTTTTGCTTGCACGGTTAGTTGATAATTTTTCCATACCTCGAAATCTAGTTTACCAGCCAGCTTAATTTCACCACTTTTTGCATCAATCTCAAACATTTCCCTAGCTTCTGTCGTCACGTGAGCAAAAGAGAAAGATATGTCTCCATTAGACCCTTCATCTTCGTCAGCTGCACTTAAGGTAATTATTACAGTCCCCTTTGGAGAATTTTCCTTGACCTCCGCTTTGTAAACGGTCTGACCACAAACAGGTGCATTATCGTTTGCATCCAGCACTGTAATGCGGATGCAAACAGAGCCGGATTTTTGAGGATCGCCACCATCGGTCGCAGTAAGCATCAAAGAGAGCTCCTTCTGTTTCTCCCTGTCTAGCGGTGTTTGCAGAATCATGTCAACGTATTTACTGCCGTCAGGTTGGCTGTGAATCTCTAACTTGAAATTATCATTCGGTTTTAACGAATAGCTTTGGATTGTGTTAACACCCACGTCAGGGTCTACTGCGCTTTCAAGCGAGAAGTGCGCCCCAACCACAGCGGATTCGCTTATTTCTAAAGATATGTCATCTCTTGGAAACATCGGAGCATGATCATTGATATCGCGAACCTCGACTGTAACGCGATATAACTGGATAGGATTTTCGATGATGATCTCAAAACTGAAGCTACACGGAGTAGTCTGTTTACACAGCTCCTCTCTGTCAATTCTCTCTTTAACTACCAGTATCCCTTTGTCTCTGTTGAGGTCTACATACTGACGGCCTCCTTTTGTGACAATACGAGCTCTACCGGAAACAAGCCTTTTAATTTCCAGGCCTAAATCCTTCGCAATGTTACCAACAAAGGATCCTTCGACCATCTCCTCCGGGATAGAATATCGTGCTTGCCCGTAAACCATCCCTGCCCCGTAAAGACAAATAAAAAAGAATAGCACTTGCCATCTGCGACCGCATTCTGTCTTCCCCAGGTTGCGTGCACGAGCTAAAACCCCCAAATCAAGCATACTGTTCTTCGTGTATGAATCCCGCAAAAGTTATATGAATATCCAAAAAACGACTGTATTTTAAGGAAAAATATCCCTGAAAATGTAACCGATCTTTCCTCTGTTCACGCCGGCTGCGTCTGTGTTCCTCAGCCCCAGTGACAGAGAGGGGAGGTACCAGCGCATCACGCGCTGTGGATAATATGTCTTATTGATCAACAGCGGCGCTCAGAGTTGGAATAAAGGTAATACACTGTCTACTTACAGCTTTTACTGCAATGCTCACTTTGAGAATATGAAATGATGGTGGAATTATATTACCGTATATACTACGTGATCTTGGTTAATTAAATATGTTAAGCCACAATACAGACAATTCCATTCACGATAAAAAAATATAAGTTATATGAGTATTATTTATTTAGCTAATGTTGCAATACCATTTGAAATCACTCTCTTGAAGAGCGGATGGGCAGTTCAAGAAAAATGAAAGTCATTATCCACGACAATGTGGAGAAATGTCAACAATAGCAAGCAAAGTATCTTAAAGCAAATCAAATAGAAATATGTGACACATATTTAATAAAGTTGAGGCCAAATCCACGTGTATTAAGAGTTAGAAAGGAAAATGCAGTCCCATGTAAGTACACATACACACAAACACACTTGCCCTTAATAGATACAAGGCACACTAAATTAGTTTCAAGTCACTGTCCAGCTACCTTTGTTTTTCATTCCGGGACAGTGTCTGAGATCTACAGAGATAAGTTACTTTGAAATGAAAAATCTCGACAGTTTGTCAGCGACTGCTAAATATAGGAATAACCTTGAAAACAATACAGCCCCTGGATATATCCAAATGAATGACATGTGCTTTTGCATTAAAAACACTAGCAGTAATGTCACTCACCAGGGTTGCATTTTCTTCGTTCAAAATCTTCTCTTTCTGCACATTCGGCATTGTCTCAGTACCACTGATGTCAACACTCAGGAGACTTTGACTGATGGGACGCAGGTGTTTGATATCACTCTTCCGCGAGTCAGTTGTCATGCACACCTCGTAATTGTACATGTGCTGTAGAGTTCCAGTACCTCCAACGTCTGCGTAATGGGGTGGGTAATACGGAATAACTGGGAGATTGGACTGATAGAAGACCCGAGATTGTCTCCATCTGTAAACTTTTACTGATATTATAACTACTAAAGATGAAATGAAGAGGAAGGAAACTGCAGCCAAGGCCAAGACTAAATAAAATGTCAAGTTGTCATTATAATCCTTGTCGTGCGTGAAGTCCGTGAATTCCGAGAGCACTTCCGGAAAGCTGTCCGCCACCGCCACGTTAACATTGACTGTAGCTGAACGAGAGGGCTGCCCGTTGTCCTCTACTACAACAGTGAGTCTTTGTTTCACAGCATCTTTATCAGTGACCTGGCGTAAAGTTCTTATTTCTCCATTCTGTAAGCCCACTTCAAACAGCGCCCTGTCTGTCGCTTTCAGCAGTTTATATGAGAGCCAAGCATTCTGTCCCGAGTCCACATCAACAGCGACCACTTTAGTGACAAGATAACCAACATCTGCTGAACGAGGCACCATTTCAGCCACCATAGAGACACCAGTTTGTACTGGGTAGAGAATCTGAGGTGCATTGTCATTTTGGTCTTGAATATAAATTTTAACCGTCACATTACTACTGAGAGGTGGAGAGCCTCCATCTTGTGCTATTACACGAAATTGGAAATCCTTAATCTGCTCGTAGTCAAAAGAGCACACTGCATGGATGACTCCACTGTCAGAATTCACAGACACATATGAGGAGACGGACACGCCATTAACCGTCCCTTCTTCCAGTATGTAAGAAACACGAGCATTCTGGTTCCAGTCATCGTCTCTGGCATGGACCAGAGCAATGGATGCGCCTGGGGAGTTATTCTCTGTAACATGTGAAGTATACAGACTTTGCTCAAAAACTGGTGCATTATCGTTAACGTCAGTGACCTTCACCAGCAGAGTTTTTTTACTGCTCAGTGAGGGGACGCCTTCGTCGGCTGCTGAGACTGTGATGTTGTACTCAGAAACTGTTTCACGGTCTAAGACGCTGTCTGTTATCAAAGTGTAATAGTTTGTTAATGAAGATTTAATGCTAAACGGGAGTGACTGATCAACAGCACAAGTGATCTGACTATTTTTCCCCGAATCCAAGTCTTTGACGTTGAAGATGGCGACAGTTGTCCCTGGTAACGCATCTTCGGGAATTGTGTTAGAGAAAGATGCCAAAGTTATGACGGGAGCGTTGTCATTCACATCTGTCACTTCAATTACGACTTTGCAAGAGTTTAACAAACCGCCCCCATCCTGGGCGATTACATTCATTTGAAAATGTTTAGATTTCTCATAATCGATTTCACTGGATACTTTTATTTCGCCATTCTCTTGATTCAGAGAAAACATCTTAGCGTTGGGTCTCGTGATATCGTCAATATAATATGTCACGTGTCTGTTTATTCCCTCGTCTACATCTGTTGCGCTCACGGTTATTACCAATGTGTCTTTAGGTGAATTCTCGGCCACAGTAGCCTTGTATACGGCCTGACTGAAAACTGGCGCATTGTCATTAGCATCCCGTACACTAACGTATATGTTTACAGTACCTGTCCGCTGAGGATTTCCTCCGTCAGCCGCAGTCAGAGTTAAAAACAACTCACCCTGTGTCTCCCTATCGAGAGGACTCTTCAGAACCATCTCCGCGTATTTACTACCGTCGGCAAATGTTTGCTCTTTCAGATTAAAATGAGTGGTGGGTCTCAGGCTGTAGTGCTGAAGAGTATTTATACCAACGTCTGCATCTGCTGCGCTTCCAAGAATGAAATGAGCTCCAAGTACTGCCGACTCGCTTATATTCAGATGTATTTCTTTTGTCGGGAAAACGGGAGCATTGTCGTTAATATCCAAAATTTCCACAGTAACGCTGAATAACTCCATAGGGTTTTCCAGGACCATTTCGAAACTGAAGCTGCAGGGAGATGTATGCGCACACAGCTCCTCTCTGTCTATGCGTTTTTTCACAAGCAGAGTCCCTTTGTCCGCGTTCAGCTCCACACAGTCGCTACCGTCCCCAGTAACAATGCGGGCGCGACCCGATTTAAGCCTCTTCACATTCAGACCCAATTCTTTTGCGACATCCCCTATCAAGGAACCTTGCACCATTTCCTCCGGGATCGAGTATCGTACCTGAGAATGAACTGCGTTTGGAAAAATCACGCACAGGGCGAACAACGGTATTTTCCAAAGCATCGCCCGCTTTTTCTTCAACACATACATGTCGGTGAGAATAAAATAAATCGCTGTCTTAAATGTTCAATAAAACGTTAGATTTACGAACATCTGCTGTAACTCCGAAATAGAAAGAAAGAAGAGTAATCAGGAGCAAATTTCACTTCGACGTGTCCGGTTTAATATAAATCCGCCTTCGACAACTGCAGCTCTGCCTTTCTCTCCCACTCCCACAATACATAACGCGGTGGGAGGTTCCCCGAGTATGGGATACACACCAAACGTCTCTTATTGACCAACAGCGGCGCTCAGAGTCCACAGCGGGGACAGGCACTCATTACAAACAGGACGTGCACTACAGCAATAAATCAGTTTATTATTATTATTATTATTATTATTATTATTATTATTATTTTATTATTATTATTAAAACCAATAATAATAATAATAATTTATTTAATTTACTATTTTAAAAATTGTTATACATAGAGTGTGAGAATATGTGTAATACACTAATTTGATTCAAAAGGCATTGTATTTATTATGATTTAACAAACTTGTTGTGGGCCTGTATGCATTTTAGGAGATGGGTATTACATTCATTTTCCGTGTTGTACTACCATGCGGATAGAAACGCTGGGGGCATGCAGCACGTGGTCTCACTGAAACCTGAAACACCACCAAACTGCTCAGCTTGGCCAATGCATGGCGCGCTCTCGCAGTTTCAGAACCACTGGTGTGGACAGCGACACATGCACGCTCAGAACCCAGACTCAGAACGAAAGGAAAACCACAGGGATCTGTGCTCCAAAAAACCTACCGGTAACCCCAAACAGCAAAACAACACAATGATTATATAAACACCAGCATTATATGGATCCAAGGGTTAGTTATTTTATGCTTACACTTGTTTGTTATCACGACCTGTAAAAATAAAACATTTCACTCCGTGCTGAGCACATTGCTTAACAAATGTTTTAAAGGATACCCACGGATTATTTGCTGCATGAAAAAATGGTATACATTTGTGCACAGCTGCGTATTTATTCAATGTCAGACATTTAGAAAACACGGGACAGTAGCAGCAAATAAGCGGGAGTTAAGTAAAAATTGTCACATGAGCCCCTATACTAAGATTCATTCAAACGTGTGGCCAGAGACTTAATGGTGATGGAAGTGTGGCACAGTAGGATATAGGTTTTTGACCAAAAGTTACATTGCTGTCCTACCCTTTAGCAATGCACAGCACTTCACTTGAATTCAGTGAATAGTCACTAGCATTCAATCGCACAATTACGATCATCCTGAAATGGGCATCTGTGAAGCAAATAGTAAAACACCATCCTACCACCTCACAACAAAAATAAAAGACTTACCAAAGTTGTCGCTGTTGAATCAACACATGCTTTTTTCTCCTGCTTTTCCATCGTCTCTGTACCACTCACGTCAACGCTCAGGAGACTTTGACTGATGGGTCGAAGATATTTATCACTCTTTTCCGTGAGTCAGTTGTCATGCAAACCTCGTAATTGTACATGTGCTGTAGAGTTCCTGTACCTCCGGCGTCTGCGTAACATGGTGGATAATACGGGATCACTGGGAGATTGGACTGATAGAAGATGCGAGATTGTCTCCATCTGTAAACTTTTACTGATATTATAACTACTAAAGATGAAATGAAGAGGAAGGAAACTGCAGCCAAGGCCAAGACTAAATAAAATGTCAGGTTGTCATTGTAATCCTTGTCCTGAGTAAACTCAGTGAATTCAGACAGCACTTCCGGAAAGCTGTCCGCCACCGCCACGTTAACATTGACTGTAGCTGAACGAGAGGGCTGCCCGTTGTCTTCCACTACAACAGTAAGTTTTTGTTTCACTGCATCTTTATCAGTGACATGGCGTAAAGTTCTTATTTCTCCATTCTGTAAACCCACTTCAAACAGCGCCCTGTCTGTCGCTTTCAGCAGTTTATATGAGAGCCAGGCATTCTGTCCCGAGTCCGCATCAACAGCGACCACTTTAGTGACAAGATAGCCAACATCTGCTGAACGAGGCACCATTTCAGCAACATGAGAAACACCAGTCTGTACTGGGTAGAGAATCTGAGGTGCGTTATCGTTCTGGTCTTGGATAAAGATTTTAACCGTCACATTACTACTAAGAGGTGGTGAACCTCCATCTTGAGCTTTAATGTACATTTTAAACTCTTTGATTTGCTCATAATCAATTGAACGCACCAATTGAATAATTCCATTATCAGAGTTAACAGAGAAGTATGCAGAAACAGGTGTTCCGTTAATGTCGCTGTCTATGAGGTAATAGGAGATACGTGCATTTTGTCCCCAGTCAGGATCCGTTGCACGGACCGAAAGCACTGACAGACCAGTGGGATTATTCTCCATTACCCACGTGCTGTATGAATTTTGTTCAAAGGCTGGTGCGTTGTCATTAATATCAGAAATTTCTAGGAAGACCGTTTTCTCGGTAGACAAAGAAGGTATCCCCATGTCAACAGCAACGATGGTAATGTTATATTTCGAAACTTTTTCTCGGTCTAAAACAGCATCCGTGACCAACGTGTAATAGTTCCTCAGAGATGTCTTTATCTTAAAGGGCAGGCTTTCCTCAATAGATAAATGCACTTGGCCGTTCTTACCTGAATCTAAATCCTGAACACTTATCAGTCCTAACACTGTTCCTGCCATAGAATCTTCAGAGATTTTACCGGAGAATGACGTGATGGTTATTACAGGGCTGTTATCGTTCAGGTCCAGGATTTCAATAATCAGTTTACACGAGCCCGTCAGACCCCACGGGTCTTGTGCCTGTATATTAATTTCATACTGTTTAATGAGCTCGTGGTCTGTTTTACCAATGACCCTGATTTCTCCAGTTTTTGAGTTTAACTGAAATTTCTGTCGAATGCTCTCATCGGCATGGGTGAAGACGTAAGTGATATTACCATTAAAACCTATGTCAATATCAACTGCTTTAACTGTAGAAACAATTGTGCCTTTCACAGCATTTTCAAACAATGTAGCTTTGTATAATTCCTCTGTGAAAACCGGTGCATTGTCATTCGCATCTAGTACCGTGACGAATATCTTCACTGTTCCTGACATCTGTGGATTGCCACCATCGACCGCAGTCAATGTTAGAGACAGATCGCCCTCTTTTTCTCTATCTAGCGGTGTCTGTAGAACCATTTCGGCGTATTTACTGCCATCTGGACGGCTATGTTGCTTCAGAACAAAATTGTCCGTGGGCTTCAGCGCATAGCTTTGCAGACCGTTTAAACCTACATCTGGGTCTACGGCGGTGTCTAGCAAAAAACGCGCCCCGACCAAAGCAGATTCGCTAATATTCAGCCGTATTTTTCTCTGAAAATGCGGGTGCATTGTCATTTATGTCCTGGACTTCGATAGTGACCACATACAACTCAAGCGGGTCTTCCAACACCATCTCGAGACTGAAACTGCAGGGAGACTGCTGGGCACACAGCTCCTCTCTGTCTATCCTTTCCTTCACCACCAACTGCCCTTTGTCCTTGTTCAGCTCCACGTACTGCTTTTTGCCGTCGAAGACGAGGCGCGCACGACCGGAAAACAGTCTTTTAACCTCTAAACCCAAATCCTTTGTGACGTCCCCAACAAACAAGCCCTTTTTCATTTCCTCTGGTATCGAATATCTGATCTGGCCATAAACTGCATTAATTAGAAATAGGAGCAAAACGGAGAATCGTACTTGCCACCCAAGCGACGGGCATTTCATCTGAGAAGCGGTTTTCACCCCAAATCCTCCTTGCTTCGGCATGATACAAGGCAGTGTTTGTTTGGTAATTAAAGGTCAAATCCACGTTTCCGATTCCTCCTCTTAAGATGGAGCAGTGCGTTGTTTTGGTGTTTGATTTGTTATTTTGGCCCCGATCACTCGATGCGCTTGGTTTGCTTCTGCTCTCTCCAGTGAAGAGCTGTCTGCGGAGACGCAGTTAAATATCGGCGCAAAATATAATCTCCATGGACACCAGCGACACTCTGAGGGAGTCCGCTGAATAGCAACATCAAAGCTGAGGCATTACGTCCTAAGGATGGAACGGTTCATGAAAAAAATCCGTACCGTTCAATTCACTTGTCACGGTTCGGGACATGCGTGTATTGTTCGGGTCAGGTCATGCGCAGCGTGACGTGTTTTTTTTTTCATTTGGCACGGAGGCGAATGTTAGGAGTGTCGAGTGCAGCAGGTCAACTGCAGAAATGGCAAGCGGAAAAGACAAAGGCCCAGAGTTGTTAGAGGATGCACCGACAGTATCGTTTAGGGCTTCTGTGTGGGAGCATTTTGGATTTAGTGCTACCTATGATGACGGCGGTAAGAAAGTGGTGGATAAAACTGCGACAGTGTGCAAGCACTGTGCAACACGTGTTGCGTATGCTAGCGGCAACACTTCCAATATGTCAGCTCATCTGCGGAGACATCACCCCAGTGTGTCAACTGACAGCGAAAGAAGGAGAGAGTCGGGTAGGAAAGAACTACTTCTATTCCCCTCAGCATTTAAACAACCACTCAATGAAAAGTCAGACAGGGCCAAAGCTATAACAAGAGCACTGGCTGTTTTTATAGCGAAAGATATGCAGCCTTATGCCGTGGTGGAGGATGCAGGATTTCAGAATATGATCAAAGTACTCGAGCCGCGGTATAATATTCCCTCCCCAAACACTTCAGCAACGTGATAATTCCCGAACTGTATGAAGAGACACGACGAGTAATTGTCAAAGCCTACGTAGCTCTTACTACAGATGGATGGACCTCCAGGGCCACTGAAAGTTTCCTAACTGTGACTGCACATTACATTACTTCGGAGTGGGAGATGAGAAGCGTCGTTTTGCAGACCCGCCCCCTTCATGAGAGCCACACAAGTGAGCATCTCTCTGAAGCACTGACACAAGCAGTGACAGAATGGAAACTGGAGAGCGGCAACAGCACAATCCCTGTGACTACAGACAACGCAAAAAACATAGTGAATGCAGTCAATGCAACAGCTGAACTGGGGCCACAGATCGGGTGCTTTGCACACACTGTTAACCCTGCAGCCAAAAATGCAGTCTCAATAAATCAGGTATCCAGACTCCTGGGGAAGATTAGGAAAGTGGTCAGTTTTTTTCACTGAAGCACAACAGCTTCCCATGCCTTGAAAACCAAGCAGGAGATGCTGCAACTACCTGTTCACAAACTAATACATGACGTCACAACTCTTTGGAACACAACATATGACAAGTTAGAGCGTTATGTCAAACAGCAGGCTGCCATCTTTTCTGCCATGATGGACAAAGAGGTTAAAAAATGTCAAGGACATTGCAGCCTTGTCAGACACAGAGGCAAAACTGGCAGAGGACCTGATTAACACTCTTAATCCCCTGAAGACTGTGACAACACTCATGAGTACTGAAGCATCCCCGTCCGTGTCAATGATCATCCCTATGCAAAAGATGATATTGAAATCCATGACACCTAGTGATGGGGACACTTCCCCCATCAAAGATGCGAAGGCAGCCATCTCTGAAGACCTTGAAGGCAGATACAGAGACCCTGATCTTCAGGGCCATCTGCACAGAGCCACAGCACTGGACCCAAGGTTCAAGCCCCTGCCTTACCTGGAGGAAGCCTCTCTTCAGAAAATCTACAGTAATCTCACCACAGAGGCGATGGAAATTGAAGAGCATGTATTGTTTTTATTTTGTATATAACTAAATTTAATGTAATTTATCATCATTACCATTGCTGTATATTTCTTAAACTAAACCCAGCATATTTTTGCCTTTGTAATATTTTTCCCCACAGCCCAGAGTACAAGTTTAGTGTCTTTGGTGCCATGACAGCATTTTGTTGTTTTTAATATTTTCAAAACTATTATGCTGTTCGTTGGTTTACTCTACAGGGTCAACCCAGTGAAGTCCAGGTGGCCAGTTCATCCTCAGCAGCAGAGCCAGGAGCATCAGTGACATCATCTCCTCCCCAGAAAAAATCTGCCATGGCAAAGCTATTTGGAGAACTCTTTACAACAGAGGAGAGAACCACCAAGCCTTTGTCCAGCATCATTCAGGAAGAAGTCACCTCCTACAAAGCCACAGGCTGCATTTCTGTAGATGCACATCCCCTCGCATGGTGGAAAAGCAACAAGCCTAAGTATCCTCACATTGCTAAATTGGCACAATGTTACCTCGCTGTCCCAGGTACATCTGTACCAAGTGAGAATTTTCTCTACAGCAGGGGACATAGGTCTACTGTGCAAGTAGGTCTCGTCTCTCAGCAGAAAATGTGGACAAACTGATCTTCTTGCAAAAGAACATGAAAATAGAATGAACAGAGCAATGTTGTTTTGAAACTGCAGTGTGTGTTAGTTTTATTTATGCAGCATTTTATATTGATGGGCAGCTAATTTGTTAGTTATTTAATTTATTTACGTTACATAACACAGTGGCACGTTAACTTTTGATACGAAATCCAGCCATATTTATTTGTTTGATTTTATTTCAAACACTGCACTTTCATTTCAAGTGGTTGTGTTTATTTTAAAGAAAGGAAAGTATTGTGCTGGTTGAGCTTATGTTTCACTTTATGTTGGTGGCTTTTGCCTAAATGTGACCATAAAAATAGCCAAGTTAAATTCACAGCTTTAAGTCATTTTTCTTCTCTTCATTTTAAAAGATTCATTTTTTTTTGCAAGAGCCACCGCAAAGTTAACACTTTGATAAATGCAGCCTACATATTTCAGTCAGTTCAGTCTTTGTGTGCTAAACCTGCACAAAAGGTATAGATGGCAGTAACTGTGGTGACAAGAAAGCCTATCCTTTTAATTTGACAAGTGAATAAGTGTTTTTGTTCTCAGCTAGAATTTGTTTAAGGTCAACAGTTGTAAACCTTTTTTCCAAATAAATGAAAAGCCTGTTGAAATTAGCAACATCTCCCCTCTTGCTGTATCAGAATCTCACCTAGGTTTAATTTATGATTGTCAGTGTCACAATAATGTGTCTATGCCTAAGATCAAGCTGCCTAATTCTTTCAGTTTTTTGATTACATGACATGACCTTGAGAATAACTTATTTTTTTAAATACTGTAAATGGTGGATTATTAGGCTATATATTATGCTGATGTATGGTATTTGTGGAGTGTTAAAAAAGTAGAAAAAACATCAACAATGTATACCGAATCTAATCGAAAACCATGACCACAGAACCGTGATACAAACCGAACCGTGGATTTTGTGAACCGTTCCACCCCTATTACATCCAATACCTTTGCTTCGCAGACACCACTACACCACACTGCTGCTTCTTACCACTACACTGCTGCGCCTTGCCACTACACTACATTACACTACACTGCTGCACCTTAACACTACACCACACTGCTGCCCCTTAACACTACACCACACTGCTGCTCCTAACTGCCACACCACACTGTTGCTCCTTATCACTACACTACACTGCTGCCCCTTGACACTAAACCACACTGCTGCCCTTTACCACTAAACCACACTGCTGCTCCTTATCACTACACACTTTGCTACCCTGAGCCCATGTGAACTGGAGAAAGTGAGGGCTTCTGTACCCCATGCTTCTACTACAGTAACAATAATGCCAATGACATCTAATAATAATGATGATGATGATGCAAGTTATGATGGCAGTGTAACAGTAGCACTGGTTTTACCAATGATTACAATACATATTTATTTGTATTTATACAATACATATTGTTTACAATACATTTATTTAATAAGAATAATGTCACAAAGTCAACTAAATGTTTCACCATGTTATGATCTGGACTGTAAATGGTTTGATAGAGTTTCCCTTAAAGCTGGAGCTTGTTCAAAGCTGGTTTGATTCTCCTCTGTCTGATCTCTGCAGTGGTGAGGCTTTCACACTTGCATTTCCACCTTTCTCTACATTAAGGACAGCTATGCGGCTCAGTGGTTAGAGCACTGGACTCTTCTGTGGGTTGTTTCTGAATTTCAAGTAGAAGAGATCAACCCATGCAAAATGAATGAAATAAAGTGAAAAAATAGAAATAAAATGAAAAAAGTCTCCCTTTGCAACCTCCCTCTCTCAAAGCTGTGTCTCTTTGTAACTTGAGACACAAAATTACTGGATTCTTCCAATAGCTCAAACCAATCCAGTATTTGGACAAAAGAAAGAAGGAAACAGTATTCATCCTCAATAAAATCAGTTCACGGAAACTACAGCAGCTCATACATCACTCAAGTGAGTGCTAGCAGGGAGAGGAGGAGTGATCTTAGGCCAGATAAGACCCCAGCTCCACCCACTCACCTGTACAGCCTATCAGCACATTGTCCCTCAGCTCCACCCTCTCACCACCACAGCCTATTAGCATAATACTCTTTAGCCCCACTCTCTCATTTCCACAGGGTATTGGCACCACTGCATTAAATCCTCAATGCGACCTCCAGAGCTTCATGCAGACATGGCAGGTCTGCTTCACTGGTGTGGCTGCAATGAGGACACTACCTGACACAATGACGTCACTGTATATCTTTCTTTCAGGGGCTGAACCTCATATTCCCTGTGCAGTCTACCCACTACAGGCTGTATATAACTGCATTTCACACACATGGACACACATTCACAAATGCACTTAAGCAGTCACATACACACACAGCTGCACACAGATGCGTACTCACAGTTTGCCTGTGTATAACTGCATTCCTGCCCTTGCACAAGGAACTTGATAGAATGGATGAAATGCATGTTGATCTGGACATGAGCACCGCTAAACAATTTGATATAACATGGAGACATCTTAATGTTTTCTCTGGATAAAGATCCATCTGCCACTGTAGTAAAAGCATCATTAATCTCACTGATTGTACTGATATGCATATAAGTCTTGCTGATATTTGCTTTGCTTTGCCAGAGGGGCAGCCTGCCTGTACCCAGCTCCAAATATGGAAATCATTTTATGACTTTAATGTTGAAAAGTGAACAGATGGCCATCATTCCTTAATCACAGATTTAAATATATAAGTATATTCACATCCAACATCATAGTACTTAAGCCCTTATCCCAGACACATTTTGCACTTTATCCATCTGGGAATTTACTGTTAAAACACAGGTGACCCACCAGGGAACTGAACCTCCGTCCATCTGGTTGCAAGTCCAACTTCTAAATCTCAAGAGCTGCTTCATATTGTCTCAGGGAATTTTCTGGAACAGTGTGGAAAAGCCACCATTGAGCTTGTCTTCCTTCGAAATTCCTCTGAGCTGTCAGAGATCTCATAGTAATCTCATCTTGTGTTGCTTCACAGCTAATGTCTGACCCACTCACCAATCACCAGTCAAAATCACTGAGTGACCCACTCCCCAGTCAAAATCAAAGATACTGACCCATTCACCAATCAAAATCGGCCACAATTTATGCAGGAAAGGCTCTTGGCAAAGGCAGAATATGCTGTATAGGGCCCCACAGGCACCACAGGGCCACCTGAAACTTTTTGTTAATCAATAAAGGTTTATTTTTTACTGTAGTTTTACTGTATTTACTTTTCAGAGTATGAAAATCCTACTACAGCAAAGGAAAAAAGGAGCTGTCCTAAGGTGCCACAGGGCTCTTAACCTATCCTGACAACCTATGACAACTGACCTGGTATCAGCCCTTTTTCAGAGAGAGAGGGGGGGAGAGATGATGAGCCATGGCACCTACACTGTATCCATCCAGCAGTGAAGAAAGGAAATGGCAAATTTGTTCATTTGTTTCACGTATTTCACACACTTCCATGTTTTCCCGAAGGCTACGTATCAAAATGTGTAGCCATAAGAGGCAGAAACTCAACATCCCCCCATACAAGATCTTGCATAGGTTCCTGCACGCATCAAATTGACCAGCACAATCAGAGCTTTGTTTCTAGTGCTTTACAGTATCAAAAACAGCAGGTAGCACCGTAGCAGAGGTTACTAAGAACTGGACTTGTGATTACAGGGCTGCAGGTTGCAGAGAAGTTTGCAAACAGCTGTTTTAGCTGACCTGTGCTTTAGATTGTATTGTGCGCTTATACTCTGTTTAGCTCAGCAATATGCACCTGATTGGCTTAACTGGACGCCCTTATCTAAAACCACAATTTTTACAAACTTACACCTTACAGTTACATTTTGCAACCTTTCACAAATGAATATACATCTTGTTTATTACTGTTCGTGTTTCTTATTAATAGAAATGTTGCAAAGCAGCTTCCCTTGGCTGTAAAGAACAATAGCTAACTGAACGTTATCGAGGGTTGTGTAAGTGTAAGAAAAAAAAAACAAACCCAAAAGTAGCAGGCGGCAAGTCTCCCAAACCAAGATGGCCAGGGTGAACTCAGCCACTCTGGGGATCTCCTCTCAGGCCAGCTCTGTTCGGTCTCCAATGGCCAACACAGCAGCAGCAGGTTGTCACATTCAGTTACGTTTATATTTATTAAAAACGACAGCACAGAGGCAACAGTCCAACTCCTGGTATCAGGGAACTGACAAATGAGTCCAAAACGCAGACGCTCGAGTCCCAGCAAAATTAAAAAATGTAATGCAAAAAAAATCACTAAATTTTTCATAGGCCCAAACAAACACTATCTACCAGAGTACTGGCAAAATCAAACAGTATTAACAAAACAGCCAACATATCTGTGGCCCCCACAAACTCTGACTACTGGTCTCACCACCAAAAGAGTCATTTGTTTGCTCCTGCTCCTACACCAACACAGTAGTAACTAATGTCTCTCTGAGTTTCAAACCTGCCACCACTGTTTGTCCTCCTCTGCTGGTCCGCAGTTCACCTGGAAGGGAGGCTGCCTCCAGCTGTGTGATGACATCAGCATCATGTGCCAAATCAATAAAATTACTGTCAGAAATGGGTCACAGACACACACACCCTTTCTGTTTTGTTTCTTTGATGTAATTCAGGTGGAGTGTCATGCTGAAGAATATATGCTTTCTTCTGTACCCTGAAAGTTAGAATTTACTACACATACTGTACATGCTAACTGCTCTAAAAAATACTGACTGAGCTCTAAGCTAAGAGGGTGAGCTCTTAAATAGTACTGACTGAGCTCTAAGCTAATAGGGTGAGCCCTTAAAGACCACTGACTGAGCTCTAAGCTAAGAGGGTGAGCCCTTAAACAGTACTGACTGAGTTCTAAGCTAATAGGGTGAGCCCTTAAAGACCACTGACTGAGCTCTAAACTAAGATGGTGAGCCCTTAAACAGTACTGACTGAGTTCTAAGCTAAGAGGGTGAGCCCTTAAAGAGCACTGACTGAGCTCTAAGTTAAGAGAGTGAGCCCTTAAAGAGCACTGACTGAGCTCTAAGTTAAAAGAGTGAGCCCTTAAAGAGCACTGACTGAGCTCTAAGTTAAAAGAGTGAGCCCTTAAAGAGCACTGACTGAACTCTAGGCTAAGAGGGTGAGCCCGTAAAGAGCACTGACTGAGCTTTGGACTAAGAGGGTGAGCCCTTAAATAGTCTGACTCTCAGGTGAATCAGATGGACTCAGGTGAATCCACCTGAGAACACTTTCTTGTGGGAAGGAGAAGTGTGGTGACTTAAATAATAAATTCACTGCTGGTTTCACTGTAATGTCTGATGTGGCTGTTTTAATCATTTTATTATAATAAAGCAACATGTAAATAAAGATATGTCTGAAGACTCATCTCCATTATGAGCCCATATGGTGATGAGCAACAGAGTAACAGAGGTGCCAGGTTTGTGAGTGCTGTGTTAATGATAGGCTTGTTAATCACACAAATCAAACAATAATAGGTTTAAGCCTAATCTGTTTTAGGACCCAGAGCCTTTTGGGAAAGACCATGTAAGGTGGGAGTGGGAGACGCCTGACAACATATGGACTGTGGCACACCAAATAAGGGAATGTTGCTCAAGTAAGCATTCTTGGGCCATAAACGACAGCCACCCGGCTGAGGAATGTGTCCCCACTCCTCCACACCAAAGAACTGTATGACAGGGTGGGTCACCAGGGGTTAGGGAGAGTCAGAGGCCTCCTGACCAGTGGTGAAATCCCAATCCTCAGCTATCAACTATTATTTCTGTATATTCTGTTCAGTTCAAGGTACACATGTCTTGTTTGGTCTCATTTTAATCCATACAATGCGAGTAGCAAAGGGGTAATAGTCCTATAACAATAGGGGGTCTCCTAACCATTATTCTGAAAATTGGCTCTAAAAGGATGGACACCAATGCACACGCCCCAAATAATGGAACAAGAATAAACACTGTCACCAAACAATAACCAGATAAGGACAAAACCTATTGGGGCCCTGTCCATGACCCCATCTCACATGCTGATCAACTCTTTGAGGTTCGGGTATTTCTGCACTAAAGGGAAAGATTTCTGCCACTCAAGGAGCACCGTCAGCACGGACTCCTGCGCATGGCCACGGAGCGGACTCCTGCGCATTAAGCATTTTATGGCCACGCCACATGACTTCTGCGCACATAGGTAGGCTATGTGTATTTATCATCATCTGCACTATACCATACTGCTTGCTGTAATTGGAGTTTCTAACTGATTGGGACAATTCGGATTAATAAAGATATTAGCCTTAACCTTTGTTTGTGATTTACATTTACATTTATTCATTTGGCAGACACTTTTATCCAAAGCGACGTACAAAAGTGCAAATAGTGAGCAAACAACAGGCACAAGAGCAAGATGTGTACAGGTCATACAATGCAAATAGTGCTGAAGCTGAGCGCAAGGTCAGTGCCACGAGCTAACTAATCTGAACTAAGATTGCATATCAAATACAATTACAGGAACAATAAAGTACCACTATACTACCTAGGTAGGTGAGCAACAAGTACAAGACAGGAGTCAGAATTACAGCGTCAAAGTTACAAGGTCAAAGTGGCAGAGGTATTAGTCCAGGTAGAGTCTGAAGAGGTGTGTCTTCAGCGCATGTCTGAAGGGTTGGGGTAAAGGAGTTGTTCTCAGGGGGGTGGGGAGTTCATTCCACCACTGGGGGGTGATTTCTGAACTGATTTCTCATTTGGCCATTTCTAACAACGCATGTAGCAGGATTTGAGGTTTTTCCATAAGTTCTTGCCGTACCACTCGAAACCCATTGATACTTACACTCGGTCAGTCTTAAGTATTGCACTACTCTGATGAGTCTGCAGTCCCTAGATGGGCCGCCTAAATGGCAGCGAGTTTTATTAAATGTGCTGGTACGGTATCTTACGTCGTGGACTATGTAGCCTGATCACCTACAAGCCAAAGCGAACTGAGAATTCCTGGGTTGATAAGTAGAATTGGGAATTTGGGGAACTAAAACATAGGTTGGCATAAAGTGGAGTCAGATTTTACTTATTTGATAGGCAGATTTTAACATCATTACTTCCAAAGACGCAAACGCATGCATCTGCCTTCAACAGCCACCACTTCCCTCACTGGTTGTGACTGGCTGTCCGACAACCATATACCCGTTAGTTGTGCTGAGCAAAGACTGATGAAATCTATGAACAAAAAACAGCCTTCTTTTATTTCAAATCTGTGAACCAGTAACGCCTCATGAGTGTTTGGTAGTCTATGTGTTTAATGTAGATGAATGATTTCATCTGAAATCCCAGGAAGCTGCTGGCTCCCTTGTGCCCTTGTGCATCGTGTCACACTTGTACATGGCTAAAGTCATCAACAGCTGCAGGCCCTAATCCTATCCCACTGATATCACCATGCACACAACCAACCACATCATCAGTTATACTATTATACGTTCTGACCTGTCTGTATTACGTTAACACTATATTGCACGGACCAGCTCTATTCACACCTTCGGCCATTTGCTGCTTGGGTTTAAACAACCGTACATTGGAGTGGAGACAGGTAGATGTGCAGGTAGAGACTGTAACTCCAAACCTCTGAGGCATATCTCCCTTTCCCAGAGAGACGGAGGACACACTTACCCGTTACCTCCCTTTCAGGTCCAGATGCTTTGTGTCATAATTAGCGGTGATGAAAGTGGCCTGCAGTGCAAACACATGCCTCTAGTGTCTAATTAGTCACACTACAACAGTGTGACCGTGAGCATGACCTGTTTTTATACACACAAACACACACACACACACACACACACACACACACACACACACACACACGCAGTGACTCATACGTTCAGGACAGAGAGAAACATAAGTCGTTCCTTACCTTGTGTTGATTTACATTGGAGAGATGAGGAGAACATGGAAAGAGAAGAGAAAAAGTTCATCATTAAATTTAAGTATTAATTTAATTCATAATAGAAAACAGAATCCTAAATTAACCAAAATAATTTGGAGCATCTGTTTTTTTAAGTATAACTTCCTCAGACAGATGTTCTTTTAAAATTGAAATTCATTTCAATGGTAATAGGAATGTTTTCCTGTCCCTGTGTGTGATAATCTAATCACTGCATATATGATCTCTCCCTTTTAATTTTCTAAAGATGATCAATCACATCATAAATGTGCTCCCCTCCCCAATCAGATGGTCCCCCCTTACTCAGGCTACTCTGCTCGGTTCCAGTGAATAATACTGCAGCACTGGCTGGAAACAGCTCAGAATGTAGGACCTGGCACCTCACCGTAACATCCTCCCCACCATAACATCCGTCTCACCTTCACACCTGCACCCCTTACCTCACTCTGTACCCCAGTAATACACCCCTTACCCCACTCTCTACCCTAGTAATACACCCCTTACCCCACTCTCTACTCCAGTAATACACCCCTCAACCCACTCACTACCCCAATAATACTCCCCTTACCCCACTCTCTACCCCAATAATACACCCCTCAACCCACTCTCTACCCCAATAATACACCCCCTACCCCACTCTCTACCCCAGTAATATACCCCTTACCCCATTCTCTACCCATTTACATTTACATTTATTTATTTAGCAGACGCTTTTATCCAAAGCAATGTACAAAAGTGCATACAGTAAGTATTAGCGACAGTACGGGGACAGGATGTGTACAGTTCCACACTGAGACAGTTCTCAGCTGAGAGCAAGGTCTGTTTGAGAACACAGTACTATCTAATTTATACAGCTACAGCGTATAGGGCAACTATATAGGTATAGGTACCCCAACTATATAGCGTATAGGTACCCCAATAATACACCCCACCCCTCAACCCACTCTCTACCCCAATAATACACTCTTTACTCTCCTCTCTGCCTCTGTTTGTGGAAATGTCCTTTGCCATCCAGAGATATCACATGCATCAGCACAAACACACATATAGCCAAATCTGCACACATCCACATTTATGCGCACACTCATATACACACACGCACATACATGTGTACCCTCACAGGTCCACGCATGCTAACATACACACGCACATCCATATGCACACACACACTTAGAATGAGAGGCATACAGAAAGATCTACAAGTGACAAAAAGTCTTCTGAAGTTATCATTTCAAAACAGCAGGTAGTAGGCTATAAATGAAGTTAAACAACGCCAGATTATATTGTGCCGTTGAGATCTTGCTTTAAAGTCCAATTCACATTAAAAAACGTTGATGAATGACACTGATGAATACTGATGAATGACAGGTTTTTCTTATTATTGCTACCGAGTGTATTTAAAAGCTCACCGTGTTGACCTCGTTTCTTCCAGTCACGTGCAGAAGTGTTTCATATTGTCCCTGGGCCTTGTCTCGCTTCTTTAACGTGTCTCTGTCTATACCACGCACGTACTTGAACTCGCTTTTACACGACCCAGTAGTCAGATAAGAGTTGAATCGATAATCTCTCTGCAGAGTTCCAGCTATACTGGGGTCGCTGTGTTCAGGGGGGAAATACGCGCTGGAGAAGACCGGCGGACCGGAGTCTGAGGTGCGGTAAAGGAGACCGCGGTATCTCCTCCTACAGACCGTGACATACGTAACAGCACTGATAAGGACGATGAATAGAGATGACACGGCAGCCAGGGCAATTATTAAATACAGCGTAAAGTTATTGCTTGCCTTTCCATGGTCTGAGAAGTCAGCAAGCTCTGCTAAAACGGGGAGGCTGTCGCTAATAACTATATTTACTGTAACAGTGGCAGACTTCGCCTCGGGTCCGTTGTCCTTGACAATAATTACCAGAGATTGTTTCGGATCATCTTGCTCGAAAATCGGTCTCACAGTCCTGATCTCGCCGGTATGGAGTCCGATCGCGTACAAATTAGGCTCTGAGGCTTTCAAAATACGAAAAGAGAGCCAGGCATTGTGACCAGAGTCTGCGTCCACTGCGACTACTTTTGTTACTAGGTAACCTTCTGGTGCGGCCTTTGGCATCATGTCGGCTACTACCGACCCCAAAGTCTGCCCTGGATACAGAATCACGGGGGGGTTGTCGTTCTGATCGCGGATGAAAACCTTCACAGTGCAGTTGCTGGAGAGGGGAGGAGAGCCCCCATCCGTGGCTGTAACGTGGATTTGGAAGTACCCTGACTGCTCGTAATCGAAGGGCCGTGAGGTAAAAATACCTCCGGTCTCAGAGTTAATGGAGACTAAAGACGCAGCCGCTTGGCTCGCATCTTCCGCTAATGAGTACACAATCCTCGCGTTGCGCTCCGTGTCTCGGTCTTCTGCTCCGACAGTAATAACGGATGTGCCTGGGGGCTGGTTCTCCAAGACGTGGGCGATGTAGATACTTTGCGCAAAAACAGGAGAGTTGTCATTCACATCAGATATTGTTATGTTTAGTGTTTTTCTGCTGGACAGAGGGGGGGTGCCTGAGTCAGTTGCTGTTATAGTTACGTTGAAACTCGGATGTGTTTCTCTGTCTAAATGTCCGTCGGTAACAAGCATGTAATAATTCTTAACTTGGGAAACGAGTTTGAAGGGAACGTTTTCCGAGATGAAGGACTTCAGCTGCCCGCTATCTCCAGAGTCTTCATCATACATATTCAGTAAAGCGACTATAGTTCCCGGGGCAGCGTCCTCAGGCACTGAGGAAGAAGAGGATTTGAGCGTAATGACAGGCGCGTTGTCATTTATATCTGTCACTTCGATAATCAGCTTGCAGTGCGAGGACTGGCCTCCGCCATCCATGGCCTGAACATCAATTTCATGCAAATTTGCCTCTTCGTAATTCACTGCCCCCACAACCCTTACGTCGCCACTCTCTGAGTCTATGTCGAATATGCCTTTACTTTTTTCTGGAACGTCGATAAAACTGTACGTTACCTCTCCATATACGCCATCGTCCAGGTCTTTAGCATTTAAAGTAGCAACTAAAGTATTCGCTCCGGAGTTTTCCAACACAGTGGCTTTGTAAATATTTTTGTTAAACACAGGGTTATTGTCGTTTGCATCCAGAACAATAATATGAATTGCTGCAGTACCAGACCTGGCAGGTTTTCCTCCATCGATGGCGCTAATAATTAAGAAAAGTTCTGCTTGTGTTTCTCGATCCAACGGCTTCTTCAGAACAATTTCAGGATATATATTTGCACTCGATCGTGTGTTGATATCCACTGTAAAATAATCATTATCATTGAGTACATATGTCTGAAGCGAATTAGTACCTATATCTGGGTCATGCGCGGTGGTGATGGGAAAGTGCCGTCCCGGGCTAGTGGATTCGGCTATTTTAAATTCAATTTCTTTGTTGGGAAACACCGGGCTGTTGTCGTTGATGTCCTGAATATCCAAAACGATGCTGTACACTTTCAGCGGATTCTCCAGGAGCACCTGGAATTGTAAAGCGCACGCGGAGACCTGCGCGCAAAGCTCCTCTCTGTCTATCCTCTCACCCACCAAGAGAAAGCCGGTCTCCAAGCTCAGGTCACAGTACTGCCGCTTCCCCTCTGACACCACGCGGGCGCTACGAGCGGACAGCTCGGTCACATCCAGTGCCAGGTCTGTTGCCACATTTCCGATGAAAGACCCGCGCTGCATTTCTTCTGGGATAGAGTAGCGGACCTCCGCAAGCACCGCGCTGAAGAGATGAATAAGTACAGCGCAGCACATCGCCGACTTGGATTTTACGCATCGTTTTCCATGAGAGCAGACTTTCCTCCGAAGCACTTGTTTGCCTTTACTAACTAACGGATACATTTTATTTGTGTAGTCAAAAACTTACACATTCGGGTAAAACACTGAAGTGAATGTTGTAATGGTTTCTAGAAACCGTTTCTAAGGAAAATGGAATGCGCTTTGCTCCGGAGCCCGTGTGCATCCGCTTCAAAACACGGATACTGGAAGAAGGGGGAGGTACTCGTGTAATGATCCCAGAGCCGAACTTTCCCCGATAGACAACAGCGCCACCCAGAGTCCAGCATTACAACGTACATTTCTTCAATTAATTTATATTTAAATAAAAACAAATATGATTCAGTTAATATCTTTCTTGGAAATATGATGCAGTCATAAAGCATATGATGCAGTTAATTCCAACTTTGAGTCCAAAGGTTTATGTTGTTTGGTGGATTCAAGAATATTCACGAATATTGCTGTTATTTGGCCTTGTCCATGCACACACAGATTGTATGAATGTGTTTTATTTTAATTTTTAAGCGAAAATGTTGTTGTTGATGATGATAATGATTAGGCCTATTATTAGTAGCAGTACTACTACTACTACTAATTATTATTATTATTACTATTATTATTATTATTATTATTATTATTATTATTATTATTATTATTATTATTATTATTGTTATTATAGCTAATCTTTCTGGTTACATTTTTCTTGCAATATTACGGGTCTATATATACGTATATTTCGGTCCGAATGTTATCACTAAACCAAACCCACATTGTTCAAATATGAAAAGGACACAGTTATGAATATTAGGACTTACACCGATGAAGTCTATATCTTGGATACAACATTAAAGACAGACAAAACACAAATAAGACGTGCAGAGACACGTACACACAGACCATAACAAGTAAGGCACCTCATTTCTGTAAAATACAATACATTTCATCCATATTTGTGACGAGATACATACATACAAATAATGTGCACACATGTAGATGTCCAGTCACCGGCATGCCACACTATGGAGCAAAGCTGCAGAGTCACCCTGAATCATTGCGACCATTACAGTACTGAGGCATCCAACACCCACAGGCCACAACGCTACCATGAAAACCACCTTACCAATAAACGAGAGATGCCCCTATAGCTCGCTGCCAACCATCTCACGAGCTGCTAACAGACTGCCAGTTCGTTTCTGTATTTTTTAAAATTTATTCTGGAAAACCCTGAAACAGCACTTAACAACAACCCCGTTTGTAAACTTCGCTATATTGCATACATTTCATATATAATACATTTCATATATATGCAGACAAACACAAAACAGTACGTTAAAACTTTTTGAATTGTAATTTACAGTAGTTTTAATAAGAGCTGCTATTTGACATATGAATCGATAACAGAAGGGAACCAAACAACCAAGAGGCCTGCAGTTGTGCTTTAAAAATGCTAATTTATCAAGCACATTTTACAGATCAATACCTATGACTTTCACACATTTCAGCATAATCAAAAATATTGTGTCAAAACAGGGGCTTTGTTCAAATCACCTGCAGTTTATCAAACTCCTCCTTCTCCGAGGCCAGATCCTTTTCACTTGGGTCACATACTTTTCTATTCAAGGTGGCATTGGCAGGCAACGTGACGTCATTATAGGATCGGACAAATTTGAAGTCGCTGGTGCGCGAGCCAGTTGTTAAATACGTGTCATAATTGTAGGAACTGCGGAGAGTTCCTGCTCCCTCCACCTCTGCGTAGTTGGGAGGGAAATATGCGCTGGGAATGGCGACTGCGCTGTCAAACAACAGTCTGGGCTTTCTTCTACGGCAAAACCTCATGGCCACAGTAAGGATTATAAACGTGAGGAAGAAGGTGGAAACGGACACCAATGCGATGATCAAATATGAAGTTAATTTGGAATTATTCTCTTCAAAAGACATATCTTTCAGTTCTGGTACTTCTGCCAAATTATCTGAAATCAGTAAATACACTGTGCAGGTGGCAGAGAAAGGGGGCTGTCCGTTATCTTTCACTGAGATGACAAGGTTCTGCTTCATTGTATCAGATTCAGAAATGTCCCGCTGTGTCCTGATCTCTCCGCTGTGGAGACCAATAGTGAAAAGTCCCGGATCAGTCGATTTCACGATCTGATAGGACAGCCACGCATTCTGTCCAGAGTCCACATCAACAGCGACCACCTTGGAAACCAGAGAGCCCGCGTGAGCAGCTTTGGGAACCATCTCAGTCATGAAGGAGTTCCCTGCTGGAGCAGGGTATAATATATGTGGAGAGTTATCATTCTCATCTGTTATGAAGACACTCACAGTCACGTTACTGCTGAGTGGAGGAGAACCGTTGTCTCGGGCAACAACGTGGACTTTGAAGCTTCTTAACTGCTCATAATCAAATGATCTGACAGCATGGATCACACCCGTTTCACCGTTAATGGATAAAAACGAGGATACTGGAACTCCGTTGACCTCACTGGGCAGCAGAGAATAGAAAACTGTGCCATTCTGTCTCCAGTCTGGGTCTCTCGCCTTTACAGTAATAACAGAGGATCCGGGTTTGTTATTTTCTGCCACAGAGGCTCTGTACGACTGCTCATCAAATGCAGGCGGGTTGTCATTAACGTCTGATACTGATAACTGCACGGTCTTTGAGGAGGATAAGGGTGGAGAGCCCTTGTCGGTAGCAGTGATTGTAATGTTATAATCTGGAATTACTTCCCGGTCAAGTTCAGCTGTTGTTACCAGTGAGTAATAATTTTTGATAGAGGGGGTTAACATAAAAGGAACATTTTGTTGAATGGAGCAGCGGACCTGTCGATTTGCCCCGGAGTCTTTATCCTGAACATTAATGATGCCCACCTCTGTGCCAGGTAAGGCACTCTCAGGGATGGGGTTATTCAGAGATTTCAGCAATATCACAGGCGCGTTATCATTCACATCAGTAATTTCAATTATTACTTTAGTCTGAGATGCGAGTCCTGCTCCATCTTTACCTTCAATTCGCAGCTCATATGTGGACTCTTCTTCAAAATCAATTGTTCCAGTTATTATAACTGCTCCTGTTTTCTGATCAATCTTGAATATTTTTTCAGCTTTTTCAGCAACACGACTAAATGCATACGTCACTTCGCCATTCGCTCCCTCGTCTGCATCAGTGGCGCTGACTGTAACCACTACCGCACCTAAAGGAGAATTTTCAGCCACACTGACTTTATAGACGTCTTGGCTAAACACGGGGATATTATCGTTAGCATCCAGCACAGTGATGTGTATAACTACTGTACCAGATCTCTGCGGAGTCCCTCCGTCAGTCGCAGTAAGTAATAATGTAACTTGTCGATGTTCTTCACGATCCAGTTCTTTTTCTAAGACCAGTTCACCGTATTTCCCTCCGTCTGTGTTCGTATGAACAGCCAAAACAAAATGATTATTCCTTTGTAGCGTGTAGCTCTGAACCGCGTTCTGTCCAATATCCGCATCATGGGCCTCATCTAAAGGGAAACGAGCTCCTTTGCCTGTTAATTCTTGGATTTCAATCTTGATCTCATCGTTTTTGAACATTGGAGAATTATCATTAATGTCTTGAATTTGCAGAGAAACACGATGCAACTCCAAAGGGTACTCCAAGACTAGATCGTATTTCAACACACACAAAATCTTCTCGCCACAAAGCTCTTCTCTGTCTATCCTGTCTGCGACAACCAAATCGCCACTATTCAGATTCATTTCACAATATCGTTTATTTTTACCTTCGAAATCTAGACGGGCCTTGCGAGTGGAGAATTGTTTCGCATCGAGTCCAATGTCCTTCGCTATATTCCCAATAACAGATCCACGTTTCATTTCCTCCGGAATCGAATAACTCACATCTCCTAAGATTGTCGGCAAGGCGAGTATAAGGAACAGCAAAGAGAACATCGAGGCAGATTTAGGAAGTCCTCTGGATCCCATTGTCAAGACGACACACCGATTTTTAAGGTATAATCTAACCACTGAAGGAAAAATAAATCCAGACAGATTACCCTATTTTCAGAGTATAATGATAACCAAAAATCCGAATTCAGTTAAACTATCCGTCTGATGGGTGTTTTTGTAACAGCAGAGGCGAGTCGCCAGTGTCTGAATATTACACTTGTGGGTGGAGAGGCGCGTCTAACGTCCCCTTGCTGGTGAACAGCGACACACTGAGTTGTTTTTGAAAAATTGCATGGTGTACTTATTGTGGGTTTCACTTTTTGAACACACCTGAGAGATACGAAGTCAAATCTGGCTGAGATTATCACGATTTTCAATACTGTATTCAAGGCAACGACTAATACAAAGACTTGATTTTGTGCCTTACAAGAACGATAAAGATTGAATCCAATAATGCCCTCTCACAAATCTACAGGCGATGCGAAACCATGAAAAATGAATATTAGATTCATGGCCGAATAAACATTTCACATGGTTACCATGAATGCATTTTAGCATTTTAAAACGTATGTAATTCAACGACATTAGAACATCTGTCAATGCAAGGAATAAATAAGCTATGTTTTTTTTCTATAACAGTTTCTTTAGGTCTAGCTATTGTTTCATGCAATAGAGTATCAGTTTGAATCCATAATCCATGGGGGTTAATCACACATGTATACATAACAAATAATTGGAACTTCAAAAGAGTATACAGAAATAAAGTTAGAAACACTCATCTTATCAATTGTAATTCTATAACTAAAGTCAAACTTAAACAAAAACAAAAAGTTTGTGTACACAGAAATATTACTGCAGGTAAATTCAAGGGAATTGATAAAGTAAGGAGAGAGCACTTAGACAAATAAAACTGGTTGAAGGAGTACTGCTCCTTTAAATGCCGTTGGTGTATTGGTGAAATATGACACCAGCAAAAACCAATTAGTTTCACGTTTACTCATGTAAACAATGCGTTATTAAAATAAGTAATAATATGCATCTCTAATCACTTAAGATACTTCCACAAGCGTGGTTATACAGTTATTTTCTGATTGCGCAACCATCAATTGTGTCCGGTGTCGGTGAATTTGAACCGTCATAGTCCTGTAATAACTACCAACTTAAATGGACGGTTAATTAACTGCATATGTTCATATGAACTCGTGAACATGAGCAGATATCACACGGTAAAGACGGAGGTAAGAGGAAGGCAGGTTTATCACCGGGAACAATAACAGAAACCTGGATTACAGCAACCGGTATATCCCTGCAAAAATAATAATAATAAAAATAAAAAATACTAACGACAAAACGTACGGCAAAATAATTTGCACAGTCATCATGAGAGAGAGACAGAGAGAGAGAAAGAGAGAGAGAGAGAGAGAGAGAGAGAAAGAGAACTTCTGAGCTTCACTTTAATACTATAAGCTAAAGAAAGCAAATTATTCGTCTTTAAAGTAAAAACAAAAATTCTGAAAATGCCCCAATACCGCTTGCCTCAGGAAATAAGTCAAGGATACATTTATTAATTCTAGGCAATGGATAGTGACATAGATAAATGACAAGATAAAGCAATAAAATCAGCGGTAAAACATTAACTCTACCATCCAAGCTGATCTAAAAACGTCCGATATCCAACCTGATATAATAGACATTTTCAGCACCACGTCGAAGAACAGCGACACAGAGAAACGTTTCCATTTCAGAAAACTCAGCGCAACAAAGTACCCACGTCGTAAAAAATAAACACGGAATACGCAAGAGAACACCTCCACTTCTCGAATCATCAACTAGGCCTACATCGATTTTACAGCAAAATCTGCTACACCCCAGGCTACATGTAATAGGCCTACTAAACGTTATGATCTTATAAATTCTAAAGTGACTATCACGGATTTCAAAGACTCAAAAACAAGAAAAATGTACACATTTAAATATTATTCAACAATTCATATACATCTGCGATAATAATTTTTACAGAACACAAGATTACAAAATAAAATTTCTGATCAAATTAAAAATAGCCAATTTCTTAAAAATAAAAAAAAGTTTCTAAAAAAATTTCTAAAATGCTGAACGCAAAAACGCAGAAAAATATAAGTCAGACATTTCGATTCTAGAAAGGTTGGCAAAGTATAAATCTATTTACCAGAGTTGAATTTTTTGATCCACTCTTATTTCCGACATCTTGTTCACTGGTTTCAGTTGCACTCATCTTCAGTGTCTGATTAGCAGACAGGGTGACGTCATTGTAGGATCTGACGAACTTGAAGTCGCTGGTGCGCGAGCCCGTTGTTAAATACGTGTCATAATTGTAGGAACTGCGGAGAGTTCCTGCTCCCTCCACCTCTGCGTAGTTGGGAGGGAAATATGCGCTGGGAATGGCGACTGCGCTGTCAAACAACAGTCTGGGCTTTCTTCTATGGCAAAACGTCACGGCCACGATGAGAATAATGAACGTGAGGAAGAGTGTGGAAACGGACACCAATGCGATGATCAAATATGAAGTTAATTTGGAATTACTTTCCTCATCAGACATATCTTTAAATTGTGGAACTTCTGCCAAGTTATCTGAAATCAGTAAATACACCATGCAGGTAGCAGAGAGAGAGGGCTGTCCGTTATCTTTCACTGAGATAACAAGGTTCTGCTTCATTGTATCAGATTCAGAAATGTCCCGCTGTGTCCTGATCTCTCCACTGTGGAGACCGATAGTGAAAAGTCCCGGATCAGTCGATTTCACGATCTGATAGGACAGCCACGCATTCTGTCCAGAGTCCGCATCAACAGCGACCACCTTGGAAACCAGAGAGCCTGCGTGAGCAGCTTTGGGAACCATTTCAGTCATGAAAGAGTTCCCTGCTGGAGCAGGGTACAATATCTGTGGAGAGTTATCATTCTCATCTGTTATGAAGACGCTCACAGTCACGTTACTGCTGAGTGGAGGAGAACCGTTGTCTCGGGCAACAACGTGGACTTTGAAGCTTCTTAACTGCTCATAATCAAATGATCTGACAGCATGGATCACCCCCGTTTCGCCGTTAATGGATAAAAACGAGGATACTGGAACACCGCTGACCTCGCTGGGCAACAGAGAATAGAAAACCGTGCCGTTCTGTCTCCAGTCTGGGTCTCTCGCCTTTACAGTAATAACAGAGGATCCGGGTTTGTTATTTTCAGCCACGGAGGTTCTATACGACTGCTCATCAAACACAGGTGGGTTGTCATTAACGTCTGATACTGATAACTGCACAGTCTTTGAGGAGGATAAGGGCGGAGAGCCCTCATCGGTAGCAGTGATTGTAATGTTATATTCTGATACTAGTTCACGGTCGAGTTCAGCTGTGGTTACCAATGAATAATAATTTTTGATAGAGGGGGTCAAGCTAAACGGGACATCCTGCTGAACAAAGCAACGCACTTTACGATTTACCCCGGAGTCTTTATCCTGAACATTAATGATGCCCACCTCTGTGCCAGGTAAGGCACTCTCAGGGATGGGGTTATTCAGAGATTTCAGCAATATCACAGGCGCGTTATCATTCACGTCAGTGATTTCTATTATTACTTTAGCCTGAGATGCGAGTCCAGCTCCGTCTTTACCTTCAATGCGCAGTTCATAAGTGGACTTTGCCTCAAAGTCGATTGTTCCGCTTATTATAATCTCTCCTGTTGTCTTATCTAGTGCAAATAATTTCCTAGCATCGTTGGAAATGCGACTGAACTCGTACGTCACTTCGCCATTAGCTCCCTCGTCTACGTCAGTGGCGCTGACTGTAACCATTACAGCACCTAAAGGAGAATTTTCAGCCACACTGACTTTATAGACGTCTTGGCTAAACACGGGGATATTATCGTTAGCATCCAGCACAGTGACGTGGATAACTACAGTACCAGATCTCTGTGGAATCCCTCCGTCAGTCGCAGTAAGTAATAATGTAACTTGTCGATGTTCTTCACGATCCAGTTCTTTTTCTAAGACCAGTTCACCGTATTTCCCTCCGTCAGTGTTCGTATGAATAGCCAAAACAAAATGATCATTCTTCTGCAGCGTGTAGCTTTGCACAGCGTTCTGTCCTATATCCGCATCGTGGGCCTCATTCACTGGGAATCGTGCCCCTTTGTCTGCAGATTCTCGAATTTCCAGGTGTATTCGATCCTTTGGAAATTGTGGTGAGTTGTCGTTTTTGTCTTGGATTTGCACCACAACGCGATGAAGTTCTAGAGGATTTTCGAGTATTAACTCGTATTCCAGTGTACACAAAAACTGTTGGCCACAAAGCTCTTCCCTGTCAATCCTTTCAGCAACAATCAAATCGCCAGTATTGATATTTAAGTCACAAAAACTGCCACTCCCATCAATTTCCAAACGAGCCTTGCGGGCCGACAGTGTTTTCAATTCTAAGCCAAGATCTTTGGCCATATTTCCAATAACAGATCCGCTTTTGCTTTCCTCCTGAACAGAGTAACTCAGATCTCCGTAGGTCGAGCGCAGAAGACAGCAAACAAAGCAAAATATCGTTCTGGTCAGAATAATTCCGTCGCGCTCCATTTTCAGACGACCGTTCAATTCACACATGCATTCCACTTCAAATGCACAATTTCCACAAGGCACCGTAGCCTAATATCCGACCAACAGAGAGATGAAGCAGCACATCGATGTCTGTTCTTTCATATTACATCAGTGGGAGGAGAAGAGGACCGATCATGCCGTGTTAGTGACTAGCGACACCAAGAGTTCTTAACTGAAACTGCAGTTTAATTATAAATACACGTTCCAATCAAATGCATGTTTTATTGCACACGTTGAACTCATAAGACATCTTTGCAAATAATATCAATTTTGCTCTCTACAGATTGTCTGTCGAATTGATGTTGTAACCGTTTAAGACACGTCTACGATCGATTCACAGACGCCATTCACGGATGTATTTTACGTCAACGTTGCACAGAAGAATGACAGATTGTGGTTAATTAATTAATTGCCTAAAAACTCACACGTTTAAATACAATTACCTTTTGTCGGTTCGCAGACGCTCTTTTCCAGAGCGGCGTATAAAGTCAGTGCTTATACCAATACATTTACATGGTTGACATCAGGTAGACGCTTCTATCCAGAGCAATTGCGTAAATCGGACACAAAAAGCTTCCAGCAAACCTACACAAACCGTTACACGATCAGGGAAGCCACCATCTACAACCGAGCAAAAGCCGATGTCAATCACACAAGTGTCAAGTACACCAGTGATTTGGCCTAAAATCACAATTTTGTTGTTTATTCTGAAACTTATTGTTTTTCCATAAGTAAAATATTATGTGGAAATCGTCAGAACTTTCATTGTGATAGTACTGGGGCAGAAACACATCAGATACAAAGACTTTCCTGTTCTGTTCCTTTTATTTCACAACTACTGATGACGTCATCGCATAGATAGAGCCAGATTCCCCTTCCGTTAAACACCAAAAGGTGTACTTTTGACAGGCGGGGTGATGTGTCAAACAATCCACCACTAAGGCTCTGGTTGCTGTCAGAGCCAAACAGATGAGCCAAGAGGGGATCGGGGAAGTTATTGAGTTGTTGAGTTCAATTTTGCCATCTTGGATTGTGAGGCCAGCTTCATAACATGTTCTGGTATTTTTTTCTTTGTCTTCCACTCACAGAGGACTCAGGCAGGTTAGGCATTTTCCTTTCAACCCTACAGGACTGGTTTGTTTTGAGCTGGGGAACTAGCTTAAAAAAAATACATATGTAGTTATTATAGTTTCTAAAAATTATTAGTATAACATTAAAATCTTCATGAAATGCTCCAATGATGGATTTCAATCTGTGAAAGCACAGTCAGTTCTAGAGTAATAAATATTGTGAGGTGCATTTCTACTGGAACCCAACATCAGTTTTGATTTGCTCACTGTTGCAAATTACTACTGAAAATCATAAAAGAATTAATAACAACTACTAAAACAGCCCTGATTGCTCCTAAGGCATAGTGCAATCACATCTATCTTTGTATAAATGTGTAAACTGCAATAGAAGGAACAACAGAAAGTAGAAAAATAAATATCATAAAAAAACACAGAAACAGTTTCTGAATGAACTTAAATTTTTGCAGGCAGGTGCTCGTGCATGTGCACGCGTGCGCACACACACACACACAGACACACACACAAACACAAACACAAAGAGTGAGGTGTGGGAGTTAAGGGAAGCATTCTATCTGTGCATAGAGCCTCTGTGTAACCCAAAGCACATTGCTGGAGCAGATGAGCTGTTCCCTACTATGATAGCACTCCCAGACATGTAGAGGCTGGGACCTATCTGAGACTGCGGACAGTTGGATGCCCCATCATCAGTTTGCTGTTGTACATGGGTGAAGGCATGCATTACATAAATGATCATGTGTTCTTCCAGCTCAGATTACTTAAAAGTAAGGGCATTTAACCAGACAGAAAGGCTCAGCAGGTAAGTTAATGTTACCGAAAAAGATACTGATATTAAAAGCATATTAGTATCTCATATGTCTATCCGCATAATGAAAACAAATCCACTGGCTTTCATTAACTTGATTTGATTAATATTTGGATGGAAATTGAGATTATTGTGGTAAAGTTTTGAAAAGATGCCTCTTGTTTTTTAACATTCCATACACATTTGATGGGACTCATAATACTACATCCTGTACATTCACATTATAATGGCATCATCAGTGGCTGTTCCTTCATGTCTTAGCTAAAAGCAATCAGATGCTTTTAAATTCAATATTAAGGAATGTATTTTGTGGTAAGATTGAAATATTGCTTTCTGAAACCTGCTTCAGTCAGAGGTTGTGTTTCAGGGTGATGCTATGTGTAACTGCGTAGACACACTGATCTTTTTAGCGTATGGATAGGTTGATAGGTTGATGGCATTGAATGACATTGAAGACTGAATGATGTAAAGATCAGTGAATCTGTTTAACATTTTAAATAGCATGATGCCATTCAACAGCAGTAAATATTTGAGAGCTGAAGTCATAGTGAGCAGCAGTGAGCCATCCACATCTGAAACATAGCTCTACTATCATCTACACCACAGAGCAATTATTGATTGCATGTCAAATAAATGAATTATTCATAATAGGATGACTGAGGAATTCCAACCTACAATGTAATATCACATAGAAGACTTTTCCTGGACAATCTGTAATCACAGTCAACATCATTTAAACACATACTTTTATGCATTACTGCAAGTTCTTATCTTCACAAGTGAAACACACAGACTTTGCTACAATGGAACATACGTACAAATCAAAGATTCACTCAAGAATCGAGACACAACTCTTCCGTACAGAATAAAGAACACACAAACACACATACATGCTTCTTCCTCACAATGTACGTACACAATGTTAAAATAAGACTGAACTTAAACATTCAAGATATGTCCTCACACACATTTTTATGACACTTTAGATCCTCCTGCACCTACTATATTGCTTAACAGAATATGAGATATAATATAATGACTATAACAATTAGACTGAAACCCTTGATTTAATATTGTGTCTGCTCTTAATATATCCTTTGTTGTACAATTTCATCAGCAGCTCTGCAAAAAGTGTCTGTTGTATAAATGAATGTAAAATGTAGATGTTCTGAAAACACAATAGATGGCTGGGATTACTAAGAGAAAATAGTGACACTAATGATCACTGTATTAGCAGGAAGTGAGAGGGCCTACCTCAATGTCATCATCTTTTTCCGCATTTATTAAATCACTGGCATTGGAGTCATTAGGGCTCCTCTTCAGCGTCTGATTAGCCGGCAGTGTGCCGTCATTATAAGATCTGACGAACTTAAAGTCGCTGGTGCGCGAGCCCGTTGTTAAATACGTGTCATAATTGTAGGAACTGCGGAGAGTTCCTGCTCCCTCCACCTCTGCGTAGTTGGGAGGGAAATATGCGCTGGGAATGGCGACTGCGCTGTCAAACAACAGTCTGGGCTTTCTCCTACGGCAAAACCTCACGGCCACAGTCAGAATTATAAACATGAGGAAGAAAGTGGAAACGGACACCAAGGCGATGATCAAATATGAAGTTAATCTGGAATTACTCTCTCCAAAAGGCATATCTTTCAATTCTGGAACCTCTGCCAAGTTATCCGAAATCAGTAAATACACTGTGCAGGTTGCAGAGAGAGAGGGCTGTCCGTTATCTTTCACTGAGATAACAAGGTTCTGCTTCATTGTATCAGATTCAGAAATGTCCCGCTGTGTCCTGATCTCTCCGCTGTGGAGACCAATAGTGAAAAGTCCCGGATCAGTCGATTTCACGATCTGATAGGACAGCCACGCGTTCTGTCCAGAGTCCGCATCCACAGCGATCACCTTGGAAACCAGAGAGCCCGCGTGAGCCGCTTTGGGAACCATTTCAGTCATGAAGGAGTTCCCTGCTGGAGCAGGGTATAATATCTGTGGAGAGTTATCATTCTCATCTGTTATGAAGACGCTCACAGTCACGTTACTGCTGAGTGGAGGAGAACCGTTGTCTCGGGCAACAACTTGGACTTTGAAGCTTCTGAACTGCTCATAATCAAATGATCTGACAGCGTGAATCACCCCCGTTTCACCGTTAATGGATAAAAATGAGGATACTGGAACACCGTTGACCTCACTGGGCAACAGAGAATAGAAAACTGTGCCGTTCTGTCTCCAGTCTGGGTCTCTCGCCCGTACAGTAATAACAGAGGATCCGGGTTTGTTATTTTCAGCCACGGAGGCTCTGTACGACTGCTCATCAAATGCAGGCGGGTTGTCATTAACGTCTGATACTGATAACTGCACAGTCTTTGAGGAGGATAAGGGCGGAGAGCCCTCATCAGTAGCAGTGATGGTAATGTTATATTCTGATACTAGTTCACGGTCGAGTTCTGCTGTGGTTACCAATGAGTAATAATTTTTGATAGAGGGGATTAATTTAAAAGGAAAATTTTGTTGAATGTAGCAGCGGACCTGTCGATTTGCCCCAGAGTCTTCATCCTGAACATTAATGATGCCCACCTCTGTGCCAGGTAACGCGCTCTCAGGGATGGGGTTGTTCAGAGATTTCAGCAATATCACAGGTGCGTTATCATTCACATCAGTGATATATATTACTATTTTAGCCTGAGAAGCGAGTCCAGCTCCGTCTTTCCCGTCGATGCGCAGCTCATATGTGGACTCTTCTTCGAAGTCGATCGGTCCAGTTACAATTACGTCTCCTGTTTTGTGATCAATCTTGAATATTTTTTTCGCTTTTTCGACAACACGACTAAATGCATACGTCACTTCGCCATTCGCTCCCTGGTCTGCATCAGTGGCGCTCACTGTAACCACTACTGCACCTAAAGGAGAATTTTCAGCCACACTGACTTTATAGACGTCCTGGCTAAACACGGGGATATTATCGTTAGCATCCAGCACAATGACGTGTATGATTACAGTACCAGATCTCTGCGGAGTCCCACCGTCAGTCGCTGTAAGTAACAATTTAACTTCTTGATGTTCTTCACGATCCAGTTCTTTTTCTAAGACCAGTTCACCGTATTTCCCTCCGTCTGTGTCCTTATGAACAGCCAAAACAAAATGGTCATTCTTTTGCAGCGTGTAGCTCTGAACCGCGTTCTGTCCTATATCGGCATCATGGGCCTCATCTAAAGGGAAACGAGCTCCTTTGCCTGTTAATTCTTGGATTTCAATCTTGATCTCATCGTTTTGAAATATTGGAGAATTATCATTAACGTCTTGAATTTGCAGAGAAACACGATGCAACTCCAAAGGGTTCTCCAGCACAAGATCGTATTTCAGCACACACAGAATCTTCTCGCCACAAAGCTCTTCTCTGTCTATCCTGTCTGCGACAACCAAATCGCCACTATTCAGATTCATTTCACAATATCGTTTATTTTTACCTTCGAAATCTAGGCGGGCTTTCCGAATGGAGAATTGTTTCACATCATGTCCAAGGTCCGTCGCTATATTCCCAACAACAGATCCGCGTTTCATCTCCTCCGGAATCGAATAGCTCAAATCTGCCAGGCTTGTCGGCAAGACGAGGATAAAGAACAGCAAAGAGAACATCGAGGCAGATATAGGGAGCCCTCTGGATCCCATTATGAAGACGACACACCGATTTTAAAGGTATAGTCTAACCACTGCAGGAAAAATAAATCTAGACAGATTTCCCTTTTGTCAGAGCATAAGGATCACCAAAGATTCGAATCTGAATATACTCTCCGTCTGATATGCGTTTTTGTTAAAGCAGAGGCGAGTCACTAGTGTCTGAATATTACACTAATGGGTGGAGAGGCGCGTCTAACGTCCCCTCGCTGGTGAACAGCGACACACTGAGTTGTTTTTGAAAAATTACATGGTGTATGCCTACTTATTGTGTGTTTCACTTTTTTAAACACACCAGAGAGATACGAAGTCAAATCTGGCTCAGATGATCACCTATTGTTAATAGTGTATCCAAGGACAGGTTAAATACAAAAAGTTGACTTTATGTTTTGCAAGAAATATAATGACTGAATGCACTGATTTCCTCTCAAATATCTTCAAGTGATGCGAAACAATAAAAGTCAATATGAGATGACCAAATATGACCGAATAAACATTTCACATGGCTGCCACCAATTTAATTTAAATTTCATGAAAGGCAACGACATCAAAACATCCGTAAATGCGTTGAACAAACAAGTGTTTTTTTCATAATTCTTTCTTTAGGTCTAGCTGTTGTTTCATGCAATAGACAATCATTTTGAGTCCATGGGGGCGCCAGTATGACACAGGTATGGTCACGCGGTAGGGGTGCGGGGAGAGGAAGGCGGGTGTGGTGGAGGTAAACTACTGAAACTACTGAAAACAATAACAGAGGGACAGAGAGAGAGAGAGAGAAAGAGAGAGAGAGATCATAATACCACATTCCTCTGAGCTAAAATTAAATATATAGGCTAAAAGAGAGAAAAGATGGAACTATAAAATAAAAATAAAAGAAACTGAAAAATGCCTCAGTATCGCTAGCCTCAGGAAATCAGTCTCACATACTTTCATTTATTCTAGTCCGCCGGATATTGACTGGAAAAATGACAAGAAGAAGTATTAAAATACGTATTAAAACATCAACCCTACCACCCAAGCTGATTTGAAAACGTTTAATATCCATCCTGATAAAATAAATCATTTCAGAACCATGCCAGAGAACAGCGACACAGGGAAACGTTTTCATTTCAGAAAAATCAGCGCAACAAAGTACCCATGTCGCAAAATAATTAACAACATATAATACGCGAGCGAACTCATCTCTAATTATCAACAACAATATGGCAACTACATCGATTTTACGACAAAATCACCGACTGCCCAGATTACATATCATGCTAAAAGTCCTTATTGGCTTCAGAATTGTAAATTGACTATCACTGGTTTCATAGACTCAAAAGGAAGACAATTGTGCACATTTACAAAATTAGTAAACAATTCATATATATCTCCAAAAAATATTTCACGCAGAATACAAGGTTACATAATGATTAAATGAATAAAATTGCTAATCAAATAAAATATTGCTAATCTAGTAAAATACTGTCCTCAGAAATGAAAGAAATATTCATATATACACAAACAGGAAAAGATTGCAAAATAAAATGTTTACCAGAGTTGAATTGAATGATCCATTCTCATTTCCGACATCTTGTTCATTGGACTCATTTGGGCTCCTCTTCAGGGTCTGACCAGAAGGAATTGTGGTGTCATTGTAAGATCTAACGAATTTGAAGTCGCTGGTGCGCGAGCCAGTTGTTAAATACGTGTCATAATTGTAAGAACTGCGGAGAGTTCCTGCTCCCTCCACCTCTGCGTAGTTGGGAGGGAAATATGCGCTGGGAATGGCGACTGCGCTGTCAAACAACAGTCTGGGCTTTCTTCTATGGCAAAACCTCACTGCCACGATGAGAATAATGAACGTGAGGAAGAGTGTGGAAACGGACACCAATGCAATGATCAAATATGAAGTTAATTTGGAATTACTTTCCTCATCAGACATATCTTTAAATTGTGGAACTTCTGCCAAGTTATCTGAAATCAGTAAATACACCATGCAGGTAGCAGAGAGAGAGGGCTGTCCGTTATCTTTCACTGAGATAACAAGGTTCTGCTTCATGGTATCAGATTCGGAAATGTCCCGCTGTGTCCTGATCTCTCCGCTGTGGAGACCAATAGTGAAAAGTCCCGGATCAGTCGATTTCACGATCTGATAGGACAGCCACGCATTCTGTCCAGAGTCCGCATCCACAGCGATCACCTTGGAAACCAGAGATCCCGCGTGAGCCGCTTTGGGAACCATTTCAGTCATGAAGGAGTTTCCTGCTGGAGCAGGGTATAATATCTGTGGAGAGTTGTCATTCTCATCTGTTATGAAGACACTCACAGTCACGTTGCTGCTGAGTGGAGGGGAACCGTTGTCTTTGGCAACAACGTGGACTTTGAAGCTTCTGAACTGCTCATAATCAAACGATCTGATAGCATGGATCACCCCCGTTTCACCGTTAATGGATAAAAACGAGGATGCTGGAACTCCATTGACTTCACTGGGCAACAGAGAATAGAAAACTGTGCCGTTCTGTCTCCAGTCTGGGTCTCTCGCCCGCACAGTAATAACAGAGGATCCGGGTTTGTTATTTTCAGCCACGGAGGCTCTGTACGACTGCTCATCAAATACAGGCGGGTTGTCATTAACGTCTGATACTGATAACTGCACAGTCTTTGAGGAGGATAAGGGCGGAGAGCCCTCGTCAGTAGCAGTGATGGTAATGTTATATTCTGATACTAGTTCACGGTCGAGTTCAGCTGTGGTTACCAGTGAGTAATAATTTTTGATGGAGGGGATCAAGCTAAACGGGACATCATGCTGAACAAAGCAACGCACTTTACGATTTACCCCGGAGTCTTTATCCTGAACATTAATGATGCCCACTTCTGTTCCAGGTAAGGCACTCTCAGAGATGGGGTTGTTCAGAGATTTCAGCAATATCACAGGTGTGTTATCATTCACATCACCAATTTCTATTATTACTTTAGCCTGAGATGCGAGTCCAGCTCCATCTTTACCTTCAATGCGCAGTTCATAAGTGGACTTTGCTTCAAAATCAATTGTTCCGCTTATTCTAATCTCTCCTGTTCTCTTATCAAGTGCAAATAATTTCCTAGCATCGTCGGAAATGCGACTGAACTCGTACGTCACTTCTCCATTTGCTCCCTCGTCTGCGTCAGTGGCGCTGACTGTAACCACTACATCGCCTACAGGAGAATTTTCAGGCACACTGACTTTATAGACGTCCTGGCTAAACACGGGGATATTATCGTTAGTATCCAGCACAGTGACGTGGATAACTACAGTACCAGATCTCTGTGGAATCCCTTCGTCACTCGCAGTAAGTAATAATGTAACCTCCTGGTGCTCTTCACGATCCAGCTCTTTTTCTAAGACTAGCTCACCGTATTTTCCCCCGTCTGTGTTCGTATGAACAGCCAAAACAAAATGATCATTCTTCTGCAGCGTGTAGCTTTGCACACCATTCTGTCCAATATCTGCATCGTGGGCCTCAATCACTGGGAATCGAGCCCCTTTGACGGCAGATTCTTGGATTTCTATTTCTATTCGATCCTTTGGAAATCGTGGTGAGTTGTCGTTTATGTCTTGGATTTGGACCACAACGCGGTGAAGTTCCAGAGGATTTTCGAGTATTAACTCGTATTCCAGTGTACACAAAGGCTTTTGGCCACAAAGCTCTTCCCTGTCAATCCTTTCAGCAACAATCAAATCGCCAGTATTGATATTTATGTCGCAAAAACTGCCACTCCCATCAATTTCCAAACGAGCCTTGCGGACCGACAGTGTTCTGAATTCCAATCCAAGATCTTTGGCTATATTTCCAATAACAGATCCGCTTTTACTCTCCTCCTGAACAGAATAAGTCAGGTCTCCGTAGGTCGAGCGCAGAAGACAGCAAACAAAGCAAAATATCGCTCTGGTCAGAATAAGTCCGTCGCGCTTCATTTTAAGACGGCCTTTCAATTTATATATGTATTCCACTTCAAATGCACAAGTTCCACAAGGCACCGTAGCCTAATATCCGACCAACAGAGAGATGGAGCAGCACATCGATGTCTGTTCTTTAATATTACATCAGTGGGAGGAGAACAGGACCTAACGTTCCGAGTTAGTGACTAGCGACACCGTGAGTGCTTAACTGAAACTGCAATTTAATCATAAACACGTACCAACCAAAATAGATATATTTTGCGAACACCGGACTCGTAAAATATCTGTGTAAATAATATCAATTTCGTTCTATACAGAGTCTGATGAATTGGCATTGTCACAGTTTGAGACACGTCTACGATCGCTTCAGAGACACCATTTATGGATTTATTTTAGGTCAATTGTGCACAAAAGAATGACAGGTTATTGTTAATTAATTGCCAGGAAAGTCACATATTGACATACAGTATATTTACATTTTGTTGGTTAGCTAACGCTCTTTTCCAGAGCGGCGCCCAAGCTGCGTACTTGTAACAACATATTTACATTGAGAAATCAGGCAGAGGCGTTTATGCTTTTAAGCTTCCGTAAGTCAGAGAGAAAAGTCACAACGGCACAAAGGCAAACCACACAAACGTTTCATAATCAAGGAAGCCACCATGCGCACCCAAAAAACAGCCAATGTCAAACACACAAGTGTCAAGCACACTGGTGATTTTGCCTAAAATCACAATTCAGTTGTTTATTCTGAAACCAGTAGCTGTTGTTTTCCCATAACTGAAAGATTATGTTGAAATTGTCAAAACTTTTACAGTCATAGTACTGGTGCACAAACACATCGCAAGTACACTCTTTCCTGCTTTCTTTCTTCTGTTTCACATGCACTGATGATGCCATCGCCAAGCTAGAACCAGACTCCCATTACAGTAAACACAAAAAGGTGGACCTCTGACAGGTGCAGTGAATGTCAAACAACCCAACACTAAGGCTCTGCTTGCTGTGGAAGCAAAAAACATGAGCTGTCCTAAGAGCAGATTGGGAGAGCTGTTGAGCTCAGCTTTGCATTCTTGGATTGAGGCCAGCTTCAAAACATGTTTAGGTTTTTCTTTGTCTTCCAGTCACATAGAGCACTCAGGCAGGTTAGGCCATTTTTGTTTCTGCCCTATATCTGAAGGGAACCATAGTGAAAGCAAAGTCACAGTTTTAGAGGCATGAATAGTGTGTGTTGCCTTTTCATTGAAACCCAACATCAGTTTTAAGATGCTTGGTGTTGTAAACTGCTGCTGAAAATCACAAAGAATTAATAACCACAACTAAAGCAGCCCTAATGGCCCCTAAGGCATGATGAAATCAGATATGAGATATGACTTTATATAAATGTGTAAGTTGCAATATAATGACAACAGAAAATAGAAGATTCAGTCACATAAACACCATGGAAACGCACACAGTGAGGTGTATGAATGTGTCTTTTTTTTTTTTTTTTTTTTTTTAAGGGATGCTTTCTATCTGTGTGTAGTGCCTTTAGCTGTGTCTGTGCAGCCCAAAGCACATTGCTGGAACAGATTAGTTATTCCCTTCCAGAATAGCACTCCCAGACAAGCAGCATCTGAGAATATCTGAAAATGTTTTCATTTTGATGCCCTGTCATCAGTGTGCTGAGGGACACGTGTAACGTCATATATTACATGGACAATCATATGTTCTTCCAGCTAACACTGTTTAACAGTAAGATGGTTGTAACCAGACCAACAGTCTCACTGTTTAAGCACGTTACCAAAAGGGATCCTTACATGAAAAGAATATTAATGTGTCTATCCCCACAATGAAAGCAAATCCACTGGGTTTCATTAATTTGATTTGCTTACATTTACAGGTGGATAGTGAGGTTAATGAGTTTAAAATTTGAAAAGGCATCTCTTCTTTTTTAACATTCCATAGATATTTGATAGGATTCATAATATTACATCCTGTATATTTCACATCAGAATGACATTGCCCGTGGCTGTTCTTTCATGCCTTAGCTGAAATGATTGTGCCAATGAAAAATCTCTGCCTGCTATTTTCAGTGACAAGCTCTCACTGTGCCATATTCATAGGGAACAGTTTACCAATAATCTTGACCACTTATAAATTTGGTTGTGTTTTTGCAGATTGACTACAGACCATTATCAGTGATGTTCAGCAGAAAGTGATACAAATGCCATCAGAAGACTCAAATGAATGTCCATAAATGCATATTGCATATACTAGGGTTACTATGACCATTAGTCCAGTTCTCTGAAATACAATCATAAAGAATGCATTCTGTGGCCGGATTGAAATAATGCTTTCTGAAACCTGCTGCAGTCAGAGGCTGTGCTTGAGGGTGTCATGGTGTCTCTAATTCTGCATAAACACACTTTTCAGTGTATGGATGAACTGATAGAGTGACAGCAGCGTATGGGATCAAAGTCTGAATGAAGTATAGATCAGTGAATGTGTTCAGAATTTTTAAGAGCATGATAACATTCAACACCAGCAAATACTTAAGAACTGAAGTTAACTGAGCAGCCATGATCCATCCACTTTTGAAACATGCCTCCACTATGATCTACACCACAAAGAAATTGTAGACCACATGTCAAGTAAATGAATTATTCACCATAGGATGACTGAGGAATGTAAACATACGATGTAGTTTCAAAAAGATGACTTTTCCTGGTCAATCTATAGTCACGCTCAATATTATAGAAACACACATACTTTTATACATTACTGCAATTTCTCACCTTCACAATTGTACTTGATGTAAGTCACTCTGGATAAGATTGTCTGCTAAATTCCAATAATGTAATAATTTTGGGGGCAGCAGTGTAGCATAGTGGGAAAGGGGCAGGACTCGTAAATGGTTCAATTCCCCACAGTGGCACTGCTGGTGTGCCCGTGGGCAAGATACTTAACCCATAATTAGCTCAGTAAATATCCAGCTGTATAAATGGATAACATTCTAAAAAAAAACTATAACCGATGTAAGTCACTCTGGATAAGACAGGGGTGGGCAATTCCGGTCCTGGAGGGCCAGTGTCCTGCTGGTTTTTGTTTTCATCCCTTAGTTACCTGTTGATTTTCACCTTGAAAACAGGTGTGCTTGCTCTTCAGCCAATCAGAGATTGTATTTAGTTGGTCAACAAGAAAAACAGCAGGACCATGGCCCTCCAGGACTGGAGTTGCCCACCCCTGGGATAAGAGCATCTGCTAAATGCCAATAATGTAATGTCACAATGGAGCATATACAAATCAAAGGTTCATTCAAGAATCAGTCCATTACATTATATGCATTCAGCAGACACTCTTATCCAGATCAACTTCCAGCACAACAGAACAAAAGTGTATCCATTCAGGTTACATGATCAATAGTACGAGACCAGGCTAACAACACTCCCAGGCCAGGGAGTGTGAGCTTAACACTATTCAAGCCCTACCACAAGTTAACTTGTGCAATCTGACTAGGCACCTGAAGCCACATATACCATGATACATCAGTCACTAGAACACAGAATCCGAAGTGTATCACAATACTACGTGTAAAATAAACATCAATTTGTAGAGGTAGCAGGTGTTAGGGGGTGGGGATTGAGGTGGAACTGAGATGGAGTCTGAAGACGTGGGTCTTCAGTCTGAGTCAGGAGGTAGCCAGTGATTCCACTGTGCTAACATCCAATGGGACAGTGGATCACTGGCCATCCTCCAGAATCAACGCATAACTCTCCCATGAACACTTACAAACACTCAGACATGCATACATGAGGATTCCTCACAATATACATACATGATGTTCAAATAAAACTGAACTTTAACCGTTCAGAATATATCCTCACAAACATTTTTATATCATCTCACCTCCTCTTGCATCTACTATGGTACCTAACAGAATACAACATGTCATGTAATGACTGTAATGATTGAGCTGATGCCCTTGATTTAGTATTGCATCCGCTCTTAGCCTAACCTTTGTTAATGCACTTTTGTAAGCAGTTCTGCAAAAAAAGTGTCTGCTGTATGGTTGTACGTAAAATGGAGATGTTCTTCTGAAAACACAAACGATGGCTGGGGTGATTGAGAGAAAATGCTGACACTAACGATCACAGTATTAGCAGTATGCCTACCTCAATGACATCATCTTGCTCCTCATTTATTAATTCACTTGCATGGGATTCATTATGGCTCCTCTTCAGTGTCTGATCAGCAGGCAGTGTGACGTCATTGTAAGATCTAGCGAATTTGAAGTCGCTGGTGCGCGAGCCCGTTGTTAAGTACGTGTCATAATTGTAAGAACTGCGGAGAGTTCCTGCTCCCTCCACCTCTGCGTAGTTGGGAGGGAAATATGCGCTGGGAATGGCGACTGCGCTGTCAAACAACAGTCTGGGCTTTCTCCTACGGCAAAATCTCACGGCCACAATCAGAATAATGAAAGTGAGGAAGAGTGTGGAAACGGACACCAATGCGATGATCAAATAGGATGTTAATTTAGAATTGTTCTCTCCAAAAGGCATATCTTTCAACTCTGGAACTTCTGCCAGGTTATCTGAAATCAGTAAATACACTGTGCAGGTGACAGAGAGACAGGGCTGTCCGTTATCTTTCACTGAGATGACAAGGTTCTGCTTCATGGTATCAGATTCAGAAATGTCCCGCTGTGTCCTGATCTCTCCACTGTGGAGACCAATAGTGAAAAGTCCCGGATCAGTTGATTTCACGATTTGATAGGACAGCCACGCATTCTGACCATAATCTGCATCCACAGCGATCACCTTGGAAACCAGAGAGCCCGCGTGAGCAGCTTTGGGAACCATCTCAGTCATGAAAGAGTTCCCTGCTGGAGCAGGGTATAATATCTGTGGAGAGTTATCATTCTCATCTGTTATGAAGACGCTCCACAGTCACGTTACTGCTGAGTGGAGGAGAACCGTTGTCTCTGGCAACTACGTGGACTTTGAAGCTTCTGAACTGCTCATAATCAAATGACCTGACAGCGTGAATCACCCCCGTTTCACCGTTAATGGATACAAACGAGGATACTGGAATACCACTGACCTCACCGGGTGACAGAGAAAAGAAAACTGTGCCATTCTGTCTCCAGTCTGGGTCTCTCGCCCGCACAGTAATAACAGAGGATCCGGGTTTGTTATTTTCAGCCACAGAGGCTCTGTACGACTGCTCATCAAATGCAGGCGGGTTGTCATTAACGTCTGATATTGATAACTGCACAGTCTTTGAGGAGGATAAGGGCGGAGAGCCCTTGTCAGTAGCAGTGATTGTAATGTTATAATCCGACATTACTTCACGGTCAAGTTCAGTTGTGGTTACCAGTGAGTAATAATTTTTTATAGAGGGGATTAACTTGAAGGGAACATTTTGTTGAATGGAGCAGCGGACCTGTCGATTCGCCCCGGAGTCTTTATCCTGAACATTAATGATGCCCACCTCTGCTCCGGGTAACGCGCTCTCAGGGATGGGGTTGTTCAGAGATTTCAGTAAGATCACAGGTGCATTATCATTCACATCAATGACATCTATTACTACTTTAGTCTGAGATGCGAGTCCAGCTCCATCTTTCCCGTCAATGCGCAGCTCATATGTAGACTCTTCTTCGAAGTCGATCGGTCCAGTTACAATTACTTCACCTGTTTTGTGATCAATCTTGAATATTTTTTTAGCTTTTTCGGCAACACGACTAAATGCATACGTCACTTCGCCATTCGCTCCCTGGTCTGCATCAGTGGCGCTGACTGTAACTACTACTGCACCTACAGGAGAATCTTCAGGCACACTGACTTTATAGACGTCCTGGCTAAACACGGGGATATTATCGTTAGCATCCAGCACAATGACGTGTATGACTACTGTACCAGATCTCTGCGGAGTCCCACCGTCAGTCGCTGTAAGTAACAATTTAACTTCTTGATGTTCTTCACGATCCAGTTCTTTTTCTAAGACCAGTTCACTGTATTTCCCTCCGTCTGTGTTCGTATGAACAGCGAGAACAAAATGATCATTCTTTTGCAGCGTGTAACTCTGAACCGCGTTCTGTCCTATATCCGCATCATGGGCCTCATCTAAAGGGAAACGAGCTCCTTTGTTTGTTAATTCATGGATTTCAATCTTGATCTCATCGTTTTGAAATATTGGAGAATTATCATTAACGTCTTGAATTTGCAGAGAAACACGATGCAACTCCAAAGGGTTCTCCAACACGAGATCGTATTTCAGCACACACAAAATCTTCTCACCACAAAGCTCTTCTCTGTCTATCCTGTCTGCGACAACCAAATCGCCACTATTCAGATTCATTTCATAATATCGTTTATTTTTACCTTCGAAATCTAGGCGGGCTTTCCGAATGGAGAATTGTTTCACATCATGTCCAAGGTCCGTCGCTATATTCCCAATAACAGATCCGCGTTTCATCTCCTCCGGAATCGAATAGCTCAAATCTGCCAGGCTTGTCGGCAAGACGAGGATAAAGAACAGCAAAGAGAACATCGAGGCAGATATAGGGAGCCCTCTGGATCCCATTATCAAGACGAAATACCGATTTTAAGGTATAATCTAACCACCGAACGACAAAATACATCCAATCAGATTTCCCTTTTTTCCGAGTATAATGGTAACGCAAGATCCGAATTTGAATATAGGCTACTTTCCGTCTGATGAGTGTTTTTGTAAAAGCAGAGGCCAGTAGCCAGTGTCTGAATATTACACTAATGGGTGGAGAGGCGCGTCTAACGTCCCCTCGCTGGTGAACAGCGACACCCTGAGTTGTTTTTGAAAAATTACATGGTGTATGCCTACTTATTGTGTGTTTCACTTTTTAAACACACCAGAGAGATACGAAGTCAAATCTGGCTCAGATGATCACCTATTGTTAATAGTGTATCCAAAGACAGGTTAAATACAAAAAGTTGACTTTATGTTTTGCAAGAAATATAATGACTGAATGCACTGATTTCCTCTCAAATATCTTCAGGTGATGCGAAACAATAAAAATCAATATGAGATAACCGAATATGAAACATTTCACATGGCTGTCACCAATGTAATTTAAATCTAATGAAAGGCAACGACATTAAAACATCTGTAAATGCGTTGAACAAGCAAGTGTTTTATTTTTCCATAATTCTTTCGTTAGGTCTAGCTGTTGTTTCATGCAATAGACAATCATTTTGAGTCCATGGGGGCGCCAGTATGACACAGGTATGGTCACGCGGCAGGGGTGCGAGGGAGAGGAAGGCGGGTGTGGTGGAGGTAAACTACTGAAACTACTGAAAACAATAACAGAGGGACAGAGGGACAGAGAGAGAAAGAGAGAGAGAGAGAGAGAGAGAGAGAGAGAGAGAGAGAGAGAGAGAGAGAGAGAGAGAGAGAGAGAGAGATCATAATACCACATTCTTCTGAGCTAGAATTAAATATATAGGCTTAAGGAGGCAAAAATAAAAGAAACTGAAAATGCCTCAGTATAGCTAGCCTCAAGAAATCAGTTTCACATACTTTCATTTATTCTAGCCCGTCGGGTGGTGACAGGAAAAAATGACAAGAAGAAGCATTAAAATCCGTTTTAAAACATCGACCCTAACACCCAAGCTGATCAAAAAACGTCTAATATCCAACCTGATAAAATAAATCATTTCAGCACCATGCCAGTGAACAGCGACACAAGGAAACGTTTTCATTTCAGAAAAATCAGCGCAACAAAGTACCCATGTCGCAAAATACTTAACATATAATACGCGAGCGAACTCCTTGAATTCTCTAATTATCAACATCAATATGTCAACTACATCGATTTTACGACAAAATCTCGGACTGCCCAGATTACATAACATGCTAAAAGTCCTTGCCGGCTCCAAAATTTTAAATTGACTATCACCGGTTTCAAAGACTCAAAAGCAAGAAAATTGTACACATTTAGAAATTAGTAAACAATTCATATATATCTCCAAAAAACATTACATGCAGAATACAAGATTACAAAATAATTGAATGAATAAAATTGCTAATCAAATAAAATAATGCTAATCTAGTAAAATACTGTCCTTATAAATTATATATATATGTATATATATATATATACAAACATTTACTTCCAGGAAACGATTGCAAAATAAAATCTGTTTACCAGAGTTGAATTTAATGATCCATTCTCATTTCCGACATCTTGTTCAGGTGTGAAATAATTCTGGTGGAACACAAGACTCCTCAGGGTCTTTCTCCATATTGACATGTAACCTCAAAGACTTTAAAAACTGGAAATAATAACAACATGAAAAGTGTCAGAGTTGTAAGATCCTGTTTCATTTCCGACATCTTGCTCACTGGATTCATTTGGGCTCCTCCTCAGGGTCTGACCAGAAGGAATTGTGGTGTCATTGTAAGATCTATCGTTTCAGTCGCTGGTGTAAGAACTGCGGAGAGTTCCTGCTCCTTCCACCTCTGTGTAGTTGGGAGGGAAATATGCGCTGGGAATGGCGACTGCGCTGTCAAACAACAGTCTGGGCTTTCTTCTACGGCAAAACCTCACTGCCACAATCAGAATAATGAACGTGAGGAAGAGGGTGGAAACGGAAACCAATGCAATGATCAAATAGGAAGTTAATTTGGAATTATTCTCTTCAAAAGACATATCTTTCAGTTCTGGAACCTCTGCCAAGTTATCTGAAATCAGTAAATACACTGTGCAGGTGGCAGAGAGAGAGGGCTGTCCGTTATCTTTCACTGAGATAACAAGGTTCTGCTTCATTGTATCAGATTCAGAAATGTCCCGCTGTGTCCTGATCTCTCCACTGTGGAGACCAATGGTGAAAAGCCCTGGATCAGTCGATTTCACGATCTGATAGGACAGCCACGCATTCTGTCCAGAGTCCGCATCCACAGCGATCACCTTGGAAACCAGAGAGCCCGCGTGAGCAGCTTTGGGAACCATTTCAGTCATGAAAGAGTTCCCTGCTGGAGCAGGATATAATATTTGTGGAGAGTTGTCGTTTCCATCTGTTATGAAGACACTCACAGTAACGTTACTGCTGAGTGGAGGAGAACCGTCATCTCTGGCAACAACTTGGACATTGAAACTTCTTAACTGCTCATAATCAAATGACCTGACAGCATGGATCACACCCGTTTCACTGTTAATGGATACAAACGAGGATACTGCAACACCGCTGACCTCACTGGGCAACACAGAATAGAAAACTGTGCCGTTCTGTCTCCAGTCTGGGTCTCTCGCCCGCACAGTAATAACAGAGCATCCGGGTTTGTTATTTTCAGCCACGGAGGCTCTGTACGACTGCTCATCAAATACAGGCGGGTTGTCATTAACGTCTGATACTGATAACTGCACAGTCTTTGAGGAGGACAAGGGCGGAGAGCCCTCGTCAGTAGCAGTGATGGTGATGTTATACTCTGATACTAGTTCACGGTCGAGTTCTGCTGTGGTTACCAGTGAGTAATAATTTTTGATGGAGGGGATCAAGCTAAACGGGACATCCTGCTGAACAAAGCAACGCACTTTACGATTTACCCCGGAGTCTTTATCCTGAACATTAATGATGCCCACTTCTGTTGCAGGTAAGGCACTCTCAAGGATGGGGTTATTCAGAGATTTCAGCAATATCACAGGTGCGTTATCATTCACATCAGCAATATCTATTATTACTTTAGCCTGAGATGCGAGTCCAGCTCCGTCTTTACCTTCAATGCGCAGTTCATAAGTGGACTGTGCTTCAAAATCAATTGTTCCGGTTATTATAATCTCTCCTGTTGTGTCGTCGAGTGCAAATAATTTCCTAGCATCGTCGGAAATGCGACTGAACTCGTACGTCACTTCTCCATTAGCTCCCTCGTCTGCGTCAGTGGCGCTGACTGTAACCACTACATCGCCTACAGGAGAATTTTCAGGAACACTGACTTTATAGACGTCTTGGCTAAACACAGGGATATTATCGTTAGCATCCAGCACAGTGATGTGGATAACTACAGTACCAGATCTCTGCGGAATCCCACCGTCAGTTGCAGTAAGTAATAATGTAACTTGTCGATGTTCTTCACGATCCAGCTCTTTTTCTAAGACTAACTCACCGTATTTTCCCCCGTCAATGTTCGTATGAACAGCCAAAACAAAATGATCATTCTTCTGTAGCGTGTAGCTTTGCACAGCGTTCTGTCCTATATCCACATCGTGGGCCTCATTCACTGGAAATCGAGCCCCTTTGATGGCAGATTCTCGAATTTCCAGTTTTATTCGATCCTTTGGAAATCGTGGTGAGTTGTCGTTTATGTCTTGAATTTGGACGACAACGCGGTGAAGCTCCAGAGGATTTTCGAGTATTAACTCGTATTGCAGTGTACACAAAGGCTTTTGACCACAAAGCTGTTCCCTGTCGATCCTTTCAGCAACAATCAAATCGCCAGTATTGACATTTATGTCACATAAACCTCTGACACTCCCGTCAATTTCCAAACGAGCCTTGCGGACCGACAGTGTTCTGAATTCCAATCCAAGATCTTTGGCTATATTTCCAATAACAGATCCGCTTTTACTCTCCTCCTGAACAGAATAACTCAGGTCTCCGTAGGCCAAGCGCAGAAGATAGCAAACAAAGCAAAACATCGCTCTGGTCAGAATAATTCCGTCGCGCTCCATTTTCAGACGACCGTTCAATTTACATATGTATTCCACTTGAAATGCACAATGTCCACAAGGCACCGTAGCCTAATATCCGACCAACAGAGAGATGGAGCAGCACATCGATGTCTGTTCTTTAATATTACATCAGTGGGAGGAGAAGAGGACCGAACATGCCGAGTTAGTGACTAGCGACACCCTGAGGTCTTAACTGAAACTGCAATTTAATCATATACACGTACTAACCGAAATGGATATATTTTGTGCATACCGGACTCGTAAAATATCTTCGTAAATAATAACAATTTTGCTCTCTACAGCGTGTCTGATGGATTGACAGTGTAACAGTTTAAGACACGTCTACGATCGCTTCAGAGAGACCATTCACGGATTTGTTTTGCGTCAACTGTGCACAGAAGAATGACATATCGTCGTTAATTAATTAATATACATTTACATTTTGTCGGTTAGCAGACGCTCTTATCCAGAGCGGCGTGCAAGTTGAGTACTTATACCAATACCTTAATTTTTGACATCAGGCAGAAGCCTTTATCTTGAGCGACTCCATAACGCAAGCATAAAAGCCGCCAAACAAACCGACACAAAACGTTACACAATCACGGAAGCCACCCAGGGGTGCTGCTAGAAATTTTGGGCCCTATGAAAGAATATAATATTGGGCCCCCCAAACCTATAATAATAATAATAATAATAATAATAATAATAATCATGGTGTTTCATGAGGGCCCCCTGTCAGTGCTGGGCCCTTGGAATCGTCCTAACCCCCTTACGACGCCCCTGAAGCCACCATCTACAACCAAACAAGAGCCAATGTCAAACACACAAGTATCAAGCACATCGGTGATTTTGGCTAAAATCACAATTTAGTTGTTTATTCTGAACCAAAGTGCTGTTCTTTTTCCATAACTGAATAATGTGGAAATCGTCAAAACCTTTACATTCAGTAAAAGGGTCACTTTACTCTGGGAAACAAACATGAGATATTCACACTTCTATGTTTTGCATATTTTATTTCACATGTACTACTGACGACATCACGAAGCTAGAACCAGACTCCCTTTCCAGTAAACACAAAAGATGGACCTCTGATAGGCGTGGTGAATGTCAAACAACCCAACACTAAGGCTCTGCTTGCTGTGGGAGCATAAAATATCAGTTGTCCTAAGAGCAGATCGGGAGAGTTGTTGAGCTCAGCTTTGCTTTCTTGTAATGTGGACAGCTTCATAACATGTTTAGGTTTTTTTTTCTTTTTCTTTGTCTTGCGCTCACACAGAGCACTCATGCAGGTTAGGTCATTTTCCTTCATCCCTACAGGACTGTTTTTTTTGTGCTGGGGAACTACCTCTTAAAGAAAAACTAGATCTGTAGTTATTGTAGTTTCTAAAAATTATTAGTATAACATTAAAATCTTCATGAAATGGTCAAATAACGCATTCATTTTGAATAGATCTGAAGGAAACCATAGTGAAAGCACAGTCACAATTTGGGAGGAATGAATACTGTGTCTTGCCATTCAACTGAAACTCAACATCAGTTTTGATTTGCTCAGTGTTGCAAATTACTACTGAAAATCATAACAGAATAAATAACCACAACTAAAACAGCTCTGATGGCTACTAAGGCATGATGTAATCAGATATGAAGTGAATGTGTAAAGTGCAATACATGAGACAACAGAAAGTAGAATAATATACATTCAAATAATCACCATGGAAACATTTTCTGAATGAACTTGCATTCTAACATGCACACACAGAAGTACACATATACACATGCTCGCACAGACACACACACAAACAGTGAGGTGTGGGAATGTGTCTGCTTTCTTTTTACGTAAGGTTAGCATTCTATCTGTGCATGAAGCATTCAGCTGCTTCTGTGTAACCCAAAGCAAATTGCTGGAGCAGATGATTTATTCCCTGCCATGATGATGATCCCAAATGAGCGGCATCTGAAATGTATCTGAAACTGTGGTCATTTTGATGCCCCGTCATAAGTTTGCTGATGGACATGTCTTAAGTTGCATGTTACATTAAAAACACATGTGTTCTTCCAGCGAAGATTGTTTCACAGTAGGGGTATTTAAATAGACAGACAGTCTCACTTGGTTGGCACATGTTGCCAAAGGAGATCCTGACATGAAGAAAATATTATTTCATATGTCTATCTGTATAATGAAGGCAAGTCCACTAGGTTACATTAACATCATTTACTTAAACAATTGGATGAAAAGTGAGATTATTGAGTTTGAAATCTGAAAAAGATGTCTCTTCTTTTTTAACATTCCATCAACATTTGATAGAATCCATTACATCATGCAGATTTCACATCATAATGGCATCACCAACTCTTTCATGTTGTTCTTTCATGACTTAGCTGAAATGATTGTGCTGACAAATAATCTCTGCCTGCCACTTTCAGGATGTCAGCTTATGTGTAACTACATAGACACACTGATCTATTCAGTGTATAGATGAACTGAAAAGGTGACCGCAGTGAATGACATCAAAGTCTGAATGATGTAAAGATCTGTGAATCTAATCAAAATTTTAACCATGCTGATGCCATTTCACACCAGTAAATGCTTGAGAGCAGAAGTTATACTGAGCAGCAGTATCCATCCACATTTGATACATAGCTCCACTATGATCTACACCACAAAGAAAATGTTGACCACATGTCAAATAAATGAATTATTCATCATAGGATAACTGATGAATGTAAACATACAGTGTAGTTTCACATAAATGACTGTTCCTGGACAATCTGTCATCAGGCAAAACATCATTTAAACATACATACATTCACTCAAGAATCAACACATAACTCTTCCATACACACTAAAGAACACTCAAATATACAGACATGCTTATGGTTCACAATATAAGTTCTCAAATTTCAAATAAGACTGAACCTTAAACAATCACGCTATAACCTCACAAACATTTTTATATCATCTCATGTCCTCTTGCACCTATTATGGCACATAACAGAATATGAGATATCATGTCATAATGACAACAATTGGACTGACACCCTTGATTTGACCTCACCATGGTCAGCCTTTAGCCAAGACTTTGTGCTAACTTTTGTAAGCAGCTCTGCAAAAAAGTGTTTACTATATGGCTACACGTAAAATGTAAATGTTCTGCTAAAACCACAAAAGATGGCCGAGATGATTTAGAGTAAATGACACTAATGATCACTGAATTAGCAATAGGTGAGAATGCCTACCTCAATGATTTCATCATTTTCCTCATTTATTAAATCAATGGCACTGGAGACATTGCAGCTCCTCTTCAGGGTCTGATCAGCAGGCAGTGTGCCGTCATTGTAAGATCTAACGAACTTGAAGTCGCTGGTGCGCGAGCCCGTTGTTAAATACGTGTCATAATTGTAAGAACTGCGGAGAGTTCCTGCTCCCTCCACCTCTGCGTAGTTGGGAGGGAAATATGCGCTGGGAATGGCGACTGCGCTGTCAAACAACAGTCTGGGCTTTCTCCTACGGCAAAACCTCACGGCCACGATGAGAATAATGAACGTGAGGAAGAGTGTGGAAACGGACACCAATGCGATGATCAAATAGGATGTTAATTTGGAATTATTCTCTCCAAAAGACATATCTTTCAACTCTGGAACGTCTGCCAAGTTATCTGAAATCAGTAAATATACTGCACATGTTGCAGAGAGAGAGGGCTGTCCGTTATCTTTCACTGAGACGACAAGGTTCTGCTTCATGGTGTCAGATTCAGAAATATCCCGCTGTGTCCTGATCTCTCCACTGTGGAGACCAATAGTGAAAAGTCCTGGATCAGTCGATTTCACGATCTGATAGGACAGCCACGCATTCTGTCCAGAGTCCGCATCCACAGCGATCACCTTGGAAACCAGAGAGCCCGCGTGAGCAGCTTTGGGAACCATCTCAGTCATGAAGGAGTTCCCTGCTGGAGCAGGGTATAATATCTGTGGAGAGTTGTCATTCTCATCTGTTATGAAGACACTCACAGTCACGTTGCTGCTGAGTGGAGGAGAACCGTTGTCTCTGGCAACAACGTGGACTTTGAAGCTTCTTAACTGCTCATAATCAAACGATCTGACAGCGTGAATCACCCCCGTTTCACCGTTAATGGATAAAAACGAGGATACCGGGACTCCGCCGATCTCACTGGGCAACAGAGAATAGAAAACTGTGCCGTTCTGTCTCCAGTCTGGGTCTCTCGCCCGCACAGTAATAACAGAGGATCCAGGTTTGTTATTTTCAGCCACAGAGGCTCTGTACGAATGCTCATCAAATACAGGCGGGTTGTCATTAACGTCTGATACTGATAACTGCACAGTCTTTGAGGAGGATAAGGGCGGAGAGCCCTCGTCGGTAGCAGTGATTGTAATGTTATATTCTGATACTAGTTCACGGTCGAGTTCTGCTGTGGTTACCATTGAGTAATAATTTTTGATAGAGGGGATTAAATTAAAAGGAACATTTTGCTGAATGAAGCAACGGACCTGTCGATTTGCCCCGGAGTCTTTATCCTGAACATTAAAGATGCCCACCTCTGTGCCAGGTAACGCGCTCTCAGGGATGTGGTTGTTGAGGGATTTTAGAAAGATCACAGGCGCGTTATCATTCACATCAATGATTTCTGTAATGACTTTTGCATAAGATACCAAACCTGAGCCGTCCTTTGCCTGTATTCTCATTTCATAAAACGATTGTTTTTCAAAATCAATCGTCTCAGTTACCTTGATTTCACCTGTTTTATGATCAATAGAAAACAATGCCTTAACATCATCTGATACTCGGCCAAATTCGTACGTCACTTCGCCATTCGCTCCCTCGTCTGCATCAGTGGCGCTGACTGTAACTACTACTGCACCTAAAGGAGAATTTTCAGCCACACTGACTTTATAGACGTCCTGGCTAAACACGGGGATATTATCATTAGCATCCAGCACAGTGATGTGTATGACTACAGTACCAGATCTCTGCGGAGTCCCTCCGTCACTCGCAGTAAGTAATAATGTAACCTCTTGCTGCTCTTCACGGTCCAGCTCTTTTTCTAGGACTAACTCACCGTATTTCCCTCCGTCTGCGTTCGTATGTACAGCCAAAACAAAATGATTATTCCTTTGTAGTGTGTAGCTCTGAACCGCGTTCTGTCCTATATCCGCATCGTGGGCCTCATCTAAAGGGAAACGAGCTCCTTTAACCGCGGATTCACTTATTTCCACCTTAATAATCTCAGTTGGAAATCGAGGTGAATTGTCGTTTATATCCCGAATTTGCAACTCAATTCGATGCAGCTCCAAAGGATTCTCTAGCACGAGCTCGTATTTGAGGACACAAGACACCCTCAGACCACAAAGCCTTTCTCGGTCTATCCTCTCTGCAACAACCAAATCACCACTGTTTAGATTAATATCACAATAATGGTTATCGCTACCTTCAGTATCGATACGGGCATTGCGAGCTGACAGTCTTTGCACAACGAGTCCGAGGTCCTTCGCTATATTCCCAATGATAGACCCGAGTTTCATCTCCTCCGGAATAGAATAGCTCACATCTCCCAGGACGGTCGGCAGGACGAGAATAAAGACCAGCACACAGAGCATCGATGCAGACGCTGGTAGTAGGCCCACTCTAGATCTCATTTTCAAGAAGAAAGACTGAGTTATGTCACATGTAATCCAATCAACAGATGGGAAAAACAATCACCATATATTTCCCTTTGGTTCGCCTTAAAAACGGAACAAACACTAAAAAGTAAGCGCTCAATCCCTCTCGTTGTTTTCCTGAAATGCGGCAGAAAATCGCCCGTCTCTGCATAATACACTTGTGGGTGGAGAGGCGCATCTGACGTCCCTTCGCTGGTGAACAGCGACACACTGAGCTCAGTTTTTGACATTGTAACGTGTCTTAATTTCACTGAAGATGTACTCGGGATTATCACAGTGAATATCTGAAAATAATCGTGTACGATGTCTGTGAAATATAAATGAATTGAGTGACACCGCGACTAAATCCGACTCAGATAATCACGGTTGGTCCGTTATTTTTTCAGACGTGACGTATTTAACCATATTGCAAATGCCGTTATACAGACTACCCAGGAGAAGAAAAAAACATTCAATTGTTGGAGAGAAAACAATAAAGACAAACCTGATTTGCCTTTTTGAATGTTCGATATTGATAGTGTGTCAAAATGCGAATGTAACACTATAGAGGCTGTCAAACGCAATTAAACATGACTATGTAAATAACATTGTTTCAATGAGTAGCCTAATTACTGCCTATAAAATGGCAAAATTGTACATACCACGTCAACTGTTAAATTTATCAGAATTTCATACCCGTCCATAAAAAGCAGGGATATCTGAGATACGTTCTAAGCACTATTCTTTCAGAGCTGTAGCTTACATAATTTTGCACTTGTCATTTTTAAGATGGTATTTTTGCCTTTTTAGCGCTGTTAGCAAGTCAGGTGAAAGACCGATGTCTTACCTAGGATGGCATTCTCATTTAAAATTATTATATGAGCTCTTGTGCGATGTAAATAAAGAGTGATTAAGCAGAGGACAGTAAAGCAGGGTGGTGGTGAAAAACCACGGCGAACAGTCTCAGCTGCGCTGAATGGACGAGTGGACTGTCCTCATCAAATGAGTAAGAAAGACGTCAACGAGACGATGTTTAATCGAGCGCAATATTTGTAAACAGTAACAAGATAACGTGCAGCACAATAGCTCCCCTCGATCTCACATGCCTCTCGTTTCTGTGAGTGCCTGCCTGTTTGTGCAATTAACGATGTATTTTGCATCTGGAAAGTATTACGTTTTTGACCAGACGGCGGATGTTCTCCAGATATATGACTGTGCATTTTGTGTGCATCTTGACTTCTGTTTACGTTTTCTGGTAAAATGACTGCAATTATCTCCGTTTATAAATACAGAGTACTTGACAATAAAAAAATCATGTTGAATGTTTTAAAATATTTGTACGATGTTTAGATTGTCTGGTAACTGATTTACCTTAATTATTCCTCCCTGCTGATCGAAAATAGCAATTAACATAAATGTACAACACATGCATTTTGTCAGAGGCTAACACTATTTGAATTTCAGTTATAATAATTTACCTATCATTCCTATTGTTACATTTCAAAAATCTGACTGACTAAATGAAATCTGGATCCTGGAAACAAATAACTATGAACCAGGAAATGTTACATAAATGTCCATAGCCTCAGAAAATCAACCTGCTTTTCATAAATTATAGCCCAATGGATTCGACAGAGACCAGATTAATGCGCACTGAAAAGCAGTATAAGCGGCAGTACATATTAATGTGACCAGCTAAGCAGTTTTACTATGCCTGATACCCAAGTTTACAACAGAGTCAATTTCAGAACCATGACTGTGAACAGCGACATAGGCAGAGGTTTGATTTACGGATAAATTAGAGTAACCAACACAATCAAATGTTTAAATTAATAACTACATACAGTATATGCGGAATCCACACACAACAGCGAAATCAAAAAAGAGAATTGCTTCAAATTTAACTATAAACCTGCAGCTCTAAAGGCCAAAAGTATTGACTGAAACATTTAAAAGGGCACCACATGTTCGACTAACGATTCTGGTTTCTAAGTAAAATAACCATTAAAGAAGATGATGCACAATTTAAAGACATCACACACTTAAAACAGGTGTGAAATAATTCTAGTGGAACACAAGACGCAGTACACATTTTCTCCATATTGACATGTAACCTCAAAGACTTTAAAAACTGGAAATAATAACAACATGAAAAGTGTTACCAGAGTTGCTCCTTTTGATCCTGTTTCATTTCCGACATCTTGCTCACTGGACTCATTTGGTCTCCTCTTCAGTGTCTGATCAGCAGGCAGTGTGACGTCATTGTAAGATCTGGCGAATTTGAAGTCGCTGGTGCGCGAGCCAGTTGTTAAGTACGTGTCATAATTGTAAGAACTGCGGAGAGTTCCTGCTCCCTCCACCTCTGCGTAGTTGGGAGGGAAATATGCGCTGGGAATGGCGACTGCGCTGTCAAACAACAGTCTGGGCTTTCTTCTATGGCAAAACCTCACGGCCACGATGAGAATAATGAACGTGAGGAAGAGTGTGGAAACGGACACCAATGCGATGATCAAATATGAAGTTAATCTGGAATTGTTCTCTTCGTAAGAATTATCTTTCAACTCTGGAACGTCTGCCAAGTTATCTGAAATCAATAAATACACTGCGCATGTTGCAGACAGAGAGGGCTGTCCGTTATCTTTCACTGAGATGACAAGGTTCTGCTTCATTGCATCAGATTCAGAAATGTCCCGCTGTGTCCTGATCTCTCCACTGTGGAGACCAATAGTGAAAAGTCCTGGATTAGTTGATTTCACGATCTGATAGGACAGCCACGCATTCTGTCCAGAGTCCGCATCCACAGCGATCAACTTGGAAACCAGAGAGCCCGCGTGAGCAGCTTTGGGAACCATCTCAGTCATGAAGGAGTTCCCTGCTGGAGCAGGGTATAATATCTGTGGAGAGTTATCATTCTCATCTGTTATGAATACGCTCACAGTGACGTTGCTGCTGAGTGGAGGAGAACCGTTGTCTCTGGCAACAACGTGGACTTTGAAGCTTCTTAACTGCTCATAATCAAATGATCTGACAGCATGGATCACCCCCGTTTCACCGTTAATGGATAAAAACGAGGATACTGGGACTCCGCTGACCTCACTTGGCAACAGAGAATACAAAACTGTGCCGTTCTGTCTCCAGTCTGGGTCTCTCGCCTTTACAGTAATAACAGAGGATCCGGGTTTGTTATTTTCAGCCACAGAGGCTCTGTACGACTGCTCATCAAATACAGGTGGGTTGTCATTAACGTCTGATACTGATAACTGCACAGTCTTTGAGGAGAATAAGGGCGGAGAGCCCTCGTCAGTAGCAGTGATTGTAATGTTATATTCTGATACTAGTTCACGGTCGAGTTCTGCTGTAGTTACCAGTGAATAATAATTTTTGATAGAGGGAATCAACTTGAAAGGAACATTTTGCTGAATGGAGCAGCGGATCTGTCGATTCGCCCCGGAGTCTTTATCCTGAACATTAATGATGCCCACCTCTGTGCCAGGTAACGCGCTCTCAGGGATGGGGCTGTTGAGAGATTTCAGAAATATAACAGGGGCGTTGTCGTTGACATCCGTAATTTCTATTATTACTTTTGAATTCGAAGCTGACCCTGAGCCGTCTTTTGCTTGAATTCGCATATCATGATACGATCCATCTTCATAATCAATTGGCCCAATTAATTTAATCTTTCCAGTTTCCCGCTCAATAGAAAACAATTTTGTCGCTTTCTCAGATATGCGACTGAACTCGTACGTCACTTCGCCATTAGCTCCCTCGTCTACGTCAGTGGCGCTGACTGTAACCAGTACTGCACCTAAAGGAGAATTTTCAGCCACACTGACTTTATAGACGTCCTGGCTAAACACGGGGATATTATCATTAGCATCCAGCACAGTGACGTGTATGACTACAGTACCAGATCTCTGTGGAGTCCCACCGTCAGTCGCAGTAAGTAATAACGTAACCTCCTGCTGCTCTTCACGATCCAGCTCTTTTTCTAAGACCAGTTCACCGTATTTCCCTCCGTCTGCGTTCGTATGAACAGCTAAAACAAAATGATTATTCCTTTGTAGCATGTAGCTCTGAACCGCGTTCTGTCCAATATCCGCATCGTGGGCCTCATCTAAGAGGAAACGAGCTCCTTTAACTGTGGATTCCCTTATTTCAAGTTTAATAACCTCGTTTGGAAATCGAGGCGCATTGTCATTGATATCCTGTATCTTCAAATCAATGCGATGCAATTCCAATGGATTCTCCAACACGAGCTCATATTTTAGAGCACACATTATTATTGGACCGCAAAGCTCTTCCCTGTCTATCGTCTCTGTTAAAACCAAATCACCATTATTCAGATTAATATCACAATAATGATTATCGCTACCTTCAGTATCGATACGGGCCTTGCGAGCTGACAGTCTTTTCACATCGAGTCCGAGGTCCTTCGCTATATTCCCAATGATAGTCCCGTGTTTCATCTCCTCCGGAATAGAATAGCTCACATCTCCCAGGATGGTCGGCAGAGCGAGAATAAAGAACAGCAAACAGAGCATCGAGACAGATACAAGGAGTCGTCTGAGTCCCATTCCCAAGATGAAACACCGAGCAATTAAAATCACAATCAAATTAATGAGTAACTACACCATTTAACAGATGATTCACTTTGCCCCTTTCTTTCATCATACAAAAAACAACCAAATAGCGAGACAATCCGCGTGATGTTTTCCCCTGATATGCACAGGCGAATCGCCGGTCTCTGAATATTACACTTGTGGGTGGAGATGTGAATCTAACGTCCCCTTGCTGGTGAACAGCGACACTCTGAGTTCCTCTTAGACAACTGCATTATGTATCAGATATTTTCGTTTGGTATCAGGGGCGATTTTTTCTCAAATTGTAAATATTGACAGTTTCAATCCCAAGTTATTTCAGCGCCGCAATGGGGAATTTAATTCGGATCAGTACATTTGGTTCCACATTATGTGAAAACCTTCATTTTTTAAATAAATTGTATGATGCATTTTACAAACAACACTGCATAAAAATATCCTCACCAGAAGAAAACAAAACAACTCAAGAATGAAGAAATATCCGACTCTATATTTCAGTCATAAATGAAAGTTAAGATTCAGTTCAATGAGGCAGTGAATATATGAATGAAATTGTATTTTTGAGTAAATCATGCCCTTTAGACACCACAAGCCATACAGATCATAACGACAAAGGAAAATTAAATGGGCTCCCCATCGTGGTGTAAAATACATGAATATTTGGAATCTGTTGTAAACACTGTACTTTTACAGCTGTAGTATGAATGGATTTGTGGCCAGACTTTTGGTGCTCTGATACTGATGCGCTCTAGAGGAATACCTACAGTGGATATAAAAAGTCTACACACCCTTATGACATTGCATGTTTTTCAAATGTAAAGACAGAAATAACAACAATGTAAATGTCAGACTTTTTCCATCTGTAATGTGATCGTCCAACAAACAAAACTCCAGAGAAAAAAACAAATACATAATTATTAGGAACATTTTAGATAAAAAAAACTACAACACCCTGATTGCATAAGTCTGCACACCCTTTCATAATGGGGGCTCTAGCTGTGTTCAAAGTTAACCAATCACATTCAAAATCATGCCTGTAGGTAAGCAGCATACATCTGCCTTCAATGAAAGTAATTCTGATTAAACCCAGATTAAAGTCAGCTGTTGCTGTAGGATTTGCTTGAATGTTTGGGGTTGCATCCTACTGGGAGAGCCATGGTCCGCAAAGAGTTGCCAAAGAAACTGTGAGAGCTAATAGTTGAAAAGTACCAATCAGGAGAGTTATATAAAAGAATATCGAAGGCACTGGGTGTACCATGGAGCACTGTCAAAACCATCAATAAGTGGAGAAAATGTGGCACCACAGAGACATTGCAAAGGACGACCCTCCAAGAGGCAAACAGCAACACTGAAGGAGCTACAGGAATTTCTGGCAGGTACCGGTCACTCCTTGCATGTGACCACCATCTCTCATATTCTGCACATGTCTGGGCTATGGGGTAGGGTTGCAAGACGGAAACCCTTTCTTACAAAAAGGAATATCCAAGCCCATCTAAATTATGCCAAAAGATTCATTCAGTCACCCAAAACCACGTGGGAAAATGTGCTATGGTCTGACAAGACAAAGGTTGACCTTTTCGGCCTAAATTGTAAAAGATATGTTTGGTGCAAAGCCAATAAAGCTCATCATCCAAGGAACACCGTATTGACTTTGAAGCATGGTGGTGGTAGCATCATGCTTTGAGGCTGCTTCTCTTCAGCTGGGTCAGGAGCTCTTGTCAAGATAGATAGGATAATGAATATCAAGATATTTTGCCACAAAACCTGCTGGCCTCTGTCAGAAAGCTGAAGATGAAAAGGAATTTCACATTCCAACATGACAATGATCCAAAGCACACATCCAAGTCGACCAAGGCATGGCTTCAGAAAAGTCTTGGAATGGCCCAGTCAGAGCCCAGACCTCAATCCCATCAAAAACCTGTGGAATGACCTAAAGAGAGCTGTACACAGGAGATCTCCTCACAATTTGAAGGAACTTGAACTTTTTTGCAAAGAAGAGTGGGATAAAATTCCACAGTCTAGTTGTGAAAAGTTAATAGAGACTTATTCACAAAGACTTGCTGCTGTAATAAATGCAAAAGGTGCTTCCACAAAATATTAGTTGGGCAGGGTGTGCAGACTTATGCAATCAGGGTGTTTTAGTTTTTTAATTACTACTTAAAATGTTCCTAATAATTAACTATTTGTTTTTTCTCAGGATTTTTGTTTGTTGGAAGGTCACATAACAGATGGAAAAAGTCTGACGTTTACATTGTTGTTATTTCTGTCTTTACATTTCAAAAACCTGCAATTTCATAAGGGTGTGTAGACTTTTTATATCCAATGTATATTAGCTGTTCACATTGGTGAGTGCATTGTGCGAAGAAAACCTTCACTCTCTGTATGGGTTCTGCAAAAATTATGAAGAAGGCCATTTGAATACATTTCAAGATTATTATTCTTGCAGGCTTTATTTTTCATTCATATAATTCTCTCTGCTTAATGAAAATAAATATGAGTCTGTGTTTATTTTAAAACCCCGTCCGCAGTATCATCCATTCTACAGCTGGATGATACTTACTGAACACAAAGTGTTACAGAACTCAACAGGGGAGTATACAGAAGAGAATTATTAAACCACAATAAAAACTGGCTATCCGGATATAAATAATCAACTCCATGATAAATTCAGATAGCAACGGAATGCAAACAATATCCATTTCGCAATCTCAAAAGTACAAGCTGTGATAATATTGTTACAGATCCAGACATGCCTGTGAACGCTTTTACTGAAGACGTCATTCACGGATTTATTTTACGTCATCTGTGCACAGAATTACACTTCGTAATTAATAAATCACTTTGGAGCATATGAGCTATTTCCCGTCATGATGGCACACCTGACAGGCAGCGTGTGAGATAAACCTGAGACTGCGACCAGTTGAATGCTGTCATCAATTTACTGTGATAGACGTGTGAAGGCAAGGATTATATAAATCATGCCTCCTTCTTGCTACGATTGCTTAAAAGGGCAATACAACAATTTTTTCCTCATCTTAAATCAGTCATTGGTATCATCATTTTTAAATGAAAAATCTTATTTTCATATTTTAGATTTTTTTCCAGTGCTTCTCTGTTCTAGAAATGAGCAGGCTGTTTTCTGTTAGAGTCCCACATTTGTTTATTGATATTCATGAGATAATGCTTGATTGGGTGACAATACTAATGACTCCCCTCCCCCTCCGGCTCTCAAAATTTGAGCAAACTTTCTTTGCTGTCTATTTCGCCAACTTGCTCACTTGAAAGCTGGCTCAAGACAACACTGTGCAAGTTTATTGGGGACACACACATAGTTGGTCAGGGTCAGCCGATAATCTTTGATAGTGGATGCAAATGTGATGTAATACACAATCCAGACTGACAGCCTGTTTGAAGAGACCACTGTTGTGCCATGACTCTGCCCATAATCCCTCAATTAACTGCAGGTGCGCAGGCACCAAGAAGAGAACGAAACCTTAGTAAAGGTAGCTTGCACATCAAAGAAGTAAGGAAAACTACCTCACAGAGGCTGCAAAATTTATTTTCCTTTATTTAAGCATTGCTTATGTTAAACTGCAAACAAATGTTTCAGTCACAAAATAATTATCAGTGTCAGGACAAGTGATATTTTATTCACAAATACCTTGCGAGTCTGTGTGTAAAAAGCAAACTTAAGACCAGCAGGGCCGCAGTGTCTGCATCTTATCTACTAGCTAGCTGGTAAACAGAACATGCTAACTACCGTCTCCATCAGAAACAATACCATTATCTGTCCATTTATTGCTCCACTAAATAACATGACTTACGTGAGGCAAACAGCTTATTTAGCTAAACAGTGCTAGCTAGGTGGTCCCCAATCTCCTGTCTGACCTTGGATTTCATGAGTTTGTTGCTATTGATGTTAGTTACTCTGTCGTATGAAACAGTGCTAGCCTTTCCTCCTCTTTACTTGTAGGAGGCTAAATGGTACCCTGAATGTCAATTCTTATGACTACTAGCCTCGCTATTAACAAATTATCAACTCACAGAAACACTTAAACTCAAAGGAAATGTTTACCTAACTGTGAGTAGGGTAGTTACCCAAATTAAATAGAAACAATGTTGCTAGTTAGGCACACTAGTTACCAGCTACCACAATGTTCTTGCTAGACATACATTCTAGCCACATGGTGCAGGTTTCACCATCTTCAGGAAGGCTGGGCAAGCATTTGTTTGCTGCCTGACAGCCAGCTGTACAACACATTTTGCATGGCCTGCTCATTGTTTTCTAAGCTTACTTGCTTGCAGCATAACAAGCCAAACTGAAGATCTCAGGAATTTTGCTTGGGCAGTGGCCAGCACTGCAGAGGGGGAAGGACATGAAAATTTTATATTAAACATGTGGCTCTAGAGAATGGAGTTGCAGTGGGGTGTTTTTTGTTATACTGTTTACATTTATGACAAAACAAGAGATGTGTGAGTCCACCACATCCATGACATTGTCTTGCTTATGCGAATGTACTTGTTTAAAGTTGGGATGATTGCTGCACCAGCATATTTCTTCTTACAAGGCAGTCAAACAATTTTCAGAAACATTGTTTGTGTTCCTTCTTGAACTCTTAAATCAGCATAGTACCTCTCACTGACAGATGCATATAGCTGAAGATAAGCTCTTGTGTGCACACAAGATTATGCAATCATTACAATGGTTCATATGCGTGACTGTTCACTCCCTTACATTTGATTTCAAATGGGACAACACAGTTACCAGCCGGTGCTAATCAATCATGGGCAACACATAGAGATTTGCATTGGAAGACTCTACATAGAAGACAGTGTGGTGTCTTGTCATGTCAGAATCAGAATCAGAATTGCGTTTATTGCCAAGTAGGTTGCCCCTACAAGGAATTTATTTTGGTATGATTGATGGTGCTCCATACAAATACAACACTAGCACCAACACACCGTGCGTGGCGCCATCTTGGGTGCCATGTGTACTGTATATTACATTTTAACAGCTCAACTGAATACTTGTTCCTGGATTTTGATAAAAGTTGCAGCTCATACCACCAATACTTATTTGGATAAAGACTGCACACATTGACAGAACCATAGGGTTATGCATGCGAACATTGAGCTGTGGTGTACACATGACATCTATCTGCATTCGGGTTGTATCATTGTAGGACACTCCTCTGAGTTACATTAGACTAGAAGTAGGGATATACATACACCAGCATATGCTAGGACCAATGAGTGCCCTGCTTGAGGGGATGTCATCATACTATAAGATGAAGGTACAGTGTGTTATGCTCTGCGCATTTATGACAACACTTGTAAATTTCCTTTACAACTGCTTCATCAACTATGATATTATGGCTCTGAAATATGTCATGAATATTGTTAATTGAGAGAGTTGGTGAGGCAGATTTAACCAAATGGTGTACATTCTTCCAAAAAATCATCTGTTGCCATGGCTGGCACAATTTCAGAATCAATTATTTGGTGAATGCTGACTGTCTCATCTAAAGGAGAGGTCTGATTTGACTGAGGTCTGAGGTTGACTGTTTATAGATAATGAATGGTGCCATTCAACACCGGCAAATACGTCAGAGCTGAAGTCATAGTGAGCAATGAGCCATCCACATTTGAAACATACCTGCACTACCATCTACAGCACAGAGCAATTGTTAACCACATGTCAAAAAAATGAACTGTGTATCATAGGATGACTGAGGAATGTAAATGTACAGTGTAATTTTAAATAGATGACTGTTCATGGACAATTTGTAATCAAACTCAACATCATTTAAATGCACATTTTGTGCATTACTGAACGTTCTTACCCTTTCAGGTGAAACACATGTACTTTGCCAAACCAAGCTTATGAACAAATCAAATATTCACTCAGTAATAAACACATGGCTGTTCTCATGCAAACAATAAAGCACACTCAATCACACGTACATGCTTATTACTCACAATTTAAGTACACAATAGGACTGAACTTTAAACATTCAATCCTCACAACCTGTATCATGACAACCATTTTATATTATCTCAGAAGTTCTTACAGCTACCATGTAGCTTAACAGAATATGACATATCATTTAATGACTATAACAATTGGGCTGAGACCCTTGATTTAGTATTGTATCTGCTCTTAGCCTAAACTTCGCGTATGCTCTTTTGTATATCGTTCAGGATAAAAGCGTGAAATAAATGGCTAAACATAAAATGTAAATGTTTAGCTAAAACCGCAAAACATGGCTGAGATGATTGAGGGAAAATAATAACACAAATAATCACTCCATCAGCTGTAGATGAGAAATCCTACCTCAATGACATCATCTTTCTCCTCAGTAATAACGTTACTGGCAAGAACGTCATCGGGACTCCTCTTCAGGGTCTGACCAGCAGGCAGTGTGCCGTCATTGTAAGAGCTCACAAACTTGAAGTCGCTGGTGCGCGAGCCCGTTGTTAAGTACGTGTCATAATTGTAAGAACTGCGGAGAGTTCCTGCTCCCTCCACCTCTGCGTAGTTGGGAGGGAAATATGCGCTGGGAATGGCGACTGCGCTGTCAAACAACAGTCTGGGCTTTCTCCTACGGCAGAAACTCAGGGCCACAGTCAGAATTATAAACGTGAGGAAGAAAGTGGAAACGGACACCAAGGAAATGATCAAATATGAAGTTAATTTAGAATTATTCTCTTCAAAAGACATATCTTTCAACTCTGGAACTTCTGCCAAGTTATCCGAAACCAGTAAATACACTGCGCAGGTTGCAGAGAGAGAGGGCTGTCCGTTATCTTTCACTGAAATAACAAGGTTCTGCTTCATGGTGTCAGATTCAGAAATGTCCCGCTGTGTCCTGATCTCGCCACTGTGGAGACCAATAGCGAAAAGTCCCGGATCAGTCGATTTCACGATCTGATAGGACAGCCACGCATTCTGACCATAATCTGCATCCACAGCGATCACCTTGGAAACCAGAGAGCCCGCGTGAGCAGCTTTGGGAACCATCTCAGTCATGAAGGAGTTCCCTGCTGGAGCAGGGTATAATATCTGTGGAGAGTTATCATTCTCATCTGTTATGAAGACACTCACAGTCACGTTGCTGCTGAGTGGAGGAGAACCGTTGTCTCGGGCAACAACGTGCACTTTGAAGCTTCTGAACTGTTCATAATCAAATGACCTGACAGCGTGGATCACCCCCGTTTCACTGTTAATGGATAAAAACGAGGATACCGGAAATCCGCTGACCTCACTGGGCAACAGAGAATAGAAAACCGTGCCGTTCTGTCTCCAGTCCGGGTCTCTTGCCTTTACAGTAATAACAGAGGATCCGGGTTTGTTATTTTCAGCTACAGAGGCGCTGTACGACTGCTCATCAAATACAGGCGGGTTGTCATTAACGTCTGATACTGATAACTGCACTGTCTGTGATGAGGATAAGGGCGGAGATCCCTCGTCCGTGGCAGTGATTGTAATGTTATATTCTGATACTAGTTCACGGTCGAGTTCTGCTGTGGTTACCAGGGAATAATAATTTTTGATGGAGGGGATTAATTTGAAAGGAACATTTTGTTGAATGGAGCAGCGGACCTGTCGATTTGCCCCGGAATCTTTATCCTGAACATTAATGATGCCCACCTCTGTGCCAGGTGCCGTGCTCTCAGGGATGGGGTTGTTGAGGGACTTCAGAAATATTATAGGAGCGTTGTCATTCACATCACTGATTTCTATTATGACTTTTGTATTAGAGACCAATCCGGCACCATCTTTTCCTTGCAGTCGAATTTCATAATAGGACTCTTCTTCAAAGTCAATTGGTCCAATTACTTTTATCTTCCCAGTTTCCCTCTCAACATCAAACAATTTGGTCGCTTTCTCAGATATACGACTGATCTCATAAGTCACTTCGCCATTCGCTCCAGCGTCTGCATCAGTGGCGCTAACTGCAACCACTACTGCACCTAAAGGAGAATTTTCAGGCATACTGACTTTATAGACGTCCTGGCTAAACACGGGGATATTATCGTTAGCATCCAGAACAGTGACGTGTATAACTACTGTACCAGATCTCTGCGGAGTCCCAGCGTCAGTCGCAGTAAGTAATAATGTAACCTCCTGCTGCTCTTCACGATCCAGCTCTTTATCTAAGACCAACTCACCGTATTTCCCTCCGTCTGTGTTGGTATGAACAACCAGAACAAAATGATCATTCCTCTGTAGAGTATAGCTCTGAACAGCGTTATGTCCTATATCGGCATCATGGGCTTCATCTAAAGGGAAACGAGCCCCTTTGACCGCAGATTCCGTTATTTCAAGTCTAATAAAATCGTTTGGAAATCGAGGCGAATTGTCGTTGATATCTTCAATATTTACCACAACGCGGTGTAGCTCTAGAGGATTCTCAAGCACGAGCTCGTATTTCAAAGAACAGGAAACCCGCGGTCCACAAAGCTCTTCCCTGTCTATCCTTTCTACTATAACTAAATCACCACTATTCAAATTGATATCACAGTACCGGCCACTGCTCCCTTCGAAATCTATGCGGGCTTTGCGAACTGACAGTCTTTCAGCATCAAGCCCGAGGTCCTTCGCTATATTCCCAATAACAGATCCGGGTTTCATCTCCTCCGGAATAGAATAGCTCACGTCTCCCATGATGGTTGTCAAGGAGAGGATAAAGAACAGCAAACAGGGCGTCGAGGCAGATACGGAGAATTCCCAGGATAACATTTTCAAAACGAAACAGTGCGTCAGTCACTGGAGGATTACAATGCACTAAAAGTAAAATAAAAATCGAATATTTTCATATCCAGTAAATCAGGGCAATCACCCAGTACTAAATTATATGTATTGTCCGTGTGGTCTGTGATTTTTTTCTTAAACCCAGCAACGAATCACTCGCCTCTGAACGTTGCTCTAGTGGGCGGAGAGGCTCATCTTACATCCCCTTGCTGGTGAACAGCGACACTCTGAGTTTTTCTTTAAAAACTGCACACTGTATCCTGCATTTAAAGTGGACACTGTAATGGCACATTCATTTTCTAAATACTGAAAGCTTGAATTTTATTTACAAATTATGTCAGTGATCATGGGGAAATATCACTCGCTTCAGCCGCACTGGTCAGTCACTGTTTTATACATATCCATATTTAAATACCTAATTTGTTGCGTTGCACAAAATATTTCATGTTTAAATTGTTGTAAAACAAGAAAAGAATGTCGAAAAAACTTAGGTGTTATCCATGCAAAAACAATTACACTTGATGGTGGAGTGCCTATGTAATAAAATTGCTTTAATGAGGAAAAATCGCCTACATATCGTGGCAACAGGGGAAAAAACTTTTTTTTTCTATTGTCATATAAAATACACGAATATTTTATTGCGTTTAAACATTGTCTTTTCACAACTGTGATACAAGTGTACTTGCAAACACACGCGTGGTGCTGTCTTAATGTGACGCAGAGACATGCCACATTCACTGTTTTCTCAGTTGTTTGTGCAAACAAAATTACGATTGGCGAAATGGATTCTGCGTAAACTTATGAACAACACTGTTTAGAGTTGTTTGTGAAGTTAACAAAGGTTGTAGACTTTGTGTCTGTTTTACTAAGTTCCCTGTGTTTACCGCCATTGAAAACGTTTTTTTTTTCTTCCAAATTTAAAACTATTTTCTCAGTTTTCTGTGGCGTTCTACTTGCACTTTCTGATTTAAGAATACTCCTACAGGGCCTGGTGGTACTTTAAAAAACCATGAATTACGACAGAGAAATACAGGAGTGCAGGATACAATCACTATCATATAATGAGCGCGTACATGCTCAAGTTAATACTTTAATTGATTCTGATACCAACAGAAATGGATTGGATGCTCATGAAAGACGTAACCCGAATTGCATGGAAAAAAACAACTCTTTGAAGTTTCACATATATACAGTATAATCTGATGCAGGCCAACTTCCTCGAAGTCGTTAATGGCCTGGATGAAAATGCTGGTGCTGATATTCTGTTCTCTGTATTTCACTGAAATAACTCTAAAGACGCTTTAGAATAAGAAATATGAATATTTTAAAAATGATCATACCTCTCCCTGATGACAACAGCGTCCTGAAATACTCCGATCTTTCAACTGTTTCATGACATCAATAATAGATAGGATAAAATTCTAATTCATATTCAATCCATTGTTATAATATCTGAAAGACTAGAGCAACAATAAGTATGCACTAATTAATATTTACTAAATAAAATAAATGTACTAACACTGTTTTAGAGTTATGTCATGTTTAAAGTTACCTATACTGCAACTTTCAAAAAACACCCAATATTCCAACCACTAAGACAATTTCAGCAAACATATCTGCGAACAGCCTCATGGGAAATGATTTTTCAAACTACTCCAGGAGACTCAATATACTTTGCATCAAACATGATAAATTCTGGCTCCATAGAAACATTCATAAAATCAAATCAAGACAAATTTTAAGTTTAACATCAAAGCAGCTTTCTGCTGGCAACAACAATTCAAATACTACAATGTGGTGGAGTGTAAGGAGCAGTGCAGTAGTGTGGTGTTGTGGTAAGGAGCAACAGTGAGGTGTAGAGATAAGGAGTAGGGCAGGAGTGTAATGTCGTGGGAAGTAGTACCAGTGTGGTGTTTTGGTAATCACTATATAGTCATAAAGCCATAGGTTTCAGGGTCACGCCAACATTTTAACCATGTTTCGACTGTAATGTTTAAGGTGTTTGACTGTACAAAACAGGCAACTTTATCCATTTTTAGTGTCCATTGGAAAAAGTAAATTGCCCTACTAAATATCCAGTTGTATAATTTCAGTTACTGTTATTAAATTGAATGATCTTAGTTCATTTTCTGACTTTAAATGCATAATTCATGACACAGTAAAATATGTCTGCTCCTGCTCTTAATCTTCGCTAACCTTGCTATATTCCCCCAATCCTGTGTGAATGTCAATTGTCTGTAACCATCTGTGGCTGCATTTTTTTATCAGGTGTCCCTTTCAAAAGAGATTTCAATCTCAAAGGGGTTTTCCTGGTTAAATGCAGGATGAATAAAAGTAAAAGAGTAAATATCTAGATAGGTTGATCTGGATAATAGAATCTTCGAGGCAAATATAACGGAAAAAAACAATTCTTCTCACTTCGCAATACTCGCTAAACAAATAGTCAGTGTTAAATTGCAGCAGATGGTTCTCTTTCCACAGGAAAAGACTCAATGATTGAAAATTCTGTAAAATGCGAAAACCATTTCAGATTCACAAGCCTTTAAAAATTTGACGTGTGCGGCTACAGGCAAATTGTTTAAAAGCGGCAGTCTCCCTCGCACAAATTAATTCAAACACTTTGACAGAAGGAAAGAATCCACATGAAAAATTAATTACCAGAATCGAGACGTTTGATCCATTCTCATTTCCGCCAACATTTTCAGTGGACTCGTTTAGGCTCCTCTTCAGGGTCTGATCAGCAGGCAGGGTGACGTCATTGTAAGATCTAGCGAATTTGAAGTCGCTGGTGCGCGAGCCCGTTGTTAAGTACGTGTCAAAATTGTAAGAACTGCGGAGAGTTCCTGCTCCCTCCACCTCTGCGTAGTTGGGAGGGAAATATGCGCTGGGAATGGCGACTGCGCTGTCAAACAACAGTCTGGGCTTTCTTCTACGGCAAAACCTCACGGCCACAGTCAGAATTATAAACGTGAGGAAGAAAGTAGAAACGGAGACCAAGGCAATGATCAAATACAATGTTAATTTGGAATTGTTCTCTTCATGAGACATGTCTTTCAAATCTGGAACTTCTGCCAAGTTATCTGAAATCAGTAAATATACTGCACATGTTGCAGAGAGAGAGGGCTGCCCGTTATCTTTCACTGAGATAACAAGGTTCTGCTTCATTGTATCAGATTCAGAAATGTCCCGCTGTGTCCTGATCTCGCCACTGTGGAGACCAATAGCGAAAAGTCCCGGATCAGTCGATTTCACGATCTGATAGGACAGCCACGCATTCTGTCCAGAGTCCGCATCAACAGCGATCACCTTGGAAACCAGAGAGCCCGCGTGAGCAGCTTTGGGAACCATTTCAGTCATGAAGGAGTTCCCTGCTGGAGCAGGATATAATATCTGTGGAGAGTTGTCATTCTCATCTGTTATGATGACGCTCACAGTCACGTTGCTGCTAAGTGGAGGAGAACCGTTGTCTCGGGCAACAACGTGGACTTTGAAACTTCTTAACTGCTCATAATCAAATGATCTGACAGCATGAATCATCCCCGTGTCTCCGTTAATGGATAAAAACGAGGATACTGGAACACCGCTGACTTCACTGGGCATCAGAGAATAGAAAACTGTGCCGTTCTGTCTCCAGTCCGGGTCTCTCGCCCTTACAGTAATAACAGAGGATCCGGGTTTGTTATTTTCAGCCACGGAGGTTCTATACGACTGCTCATCAAATGCAGGCGGATTGTCATTAACGTCTGATATTGATAACAGCACAGTCTTTGAGGAGGATAAGGGCGGAGAGCCCTCGTCGGTAGCAGTGATTGTAATGTTATATTCAGATACTAGTTCACGGTCGAGTTCTGCTGTGGTTACCAGTGAATAATAATTTTTTACAGTGGACTTCAATTTAAATGGCACGTTTGGCTGGACGTTGCTCCTTATTTTACTATTGTGTCCTGAATCTTTGTCGTGTATATTCATGATTGCAACCTCTGTGCCGATGGGTGAATTCTCGGGTAGAGGTGTCTTTAATGACTTGATTACTATCACAGGCGAGTTATCATTGACATCGGTCACTTCAACAACGACTTTACAATATCCTGCCTGGCCCGCCCCGTCTTTAGCTTTAATATGGATCTCAAAGGAGTGGGTGTCTTCAAAGTCTAACGGTCCCTTCACTTTAATTTCTCCATTTTTCTCATCAATGGAAAAAACATTTCTTGCTTTCGCTGAAATTTGGTTAAATTCATACACAATTTCCCCATTCGCCCCCTCATCAGCATCGCTAGCACTAACTTGAACTAATATAGAATCTAATGGCGCATTTTCAGGAACACTAACTTTGTAAACAGCCTGGCTGAAAACGGGAATATTATCGTTAGCATCGAGCACAGTGACGTGTATAACTACAGTACCAGATCTCCGTGGAGTCCCTCCGTCATATGCTGTCAAGATCAGAGAGTGCTCCTCTTGCTTTTCGCGATCCAGCTCATTTTGTAATACAATTTGGGCATATTTACCTCGATCTGCATTACTCTCCATCGCCAAAATAAAATGTTCGTTTGCAGCAAGACTATAACCCTGAACTGAATTAATTCCCATGTCTGGATCATGGGCTTGATCTACGGTGAATCGAGCTCCTTTGTCAGCTGATTCTCTGATCTCCAGTTTGATTACGTCATTCGGAAATTTCGGAGAATTGTCGTTTATATCCTGTATCTCCAGTACGATGTGATGTAATTCCACAGGGTTCTCAAGAAATATTTCAAAATTCAAAGCGCACGAGGGCCTCTGTGCGCACAGCTCCTCCCGGTCCATCCTCTCATTCACAATCAAGTCTCCAGTCTGCAGGTTAATGTCACAGTACCGTTTACCTTCCTCAGAATCTATCCTCGGTGTCCGAGCTGACAGCGTTTTAACATCGACTCCTAAATCCTGTGTGATTTTTCCTATGACAGCTCCGAGTTTCATCTCCTCTGGAACGGAATAGCGAACATCTCCGAGACACACTGTGACGGTCATAAGAAGGAAGACAAAGCTGGTCTGCGGTACCTGATCCAACACGACGCTTCCGCTGTACTCGGCATCCATTTTAAGTCGAGATGGTGCAAAATCTCAATCAAAACGTATGACGGATTTCGAAAATAAATGCAATCAAATTTCACTACCAGTTATATCAAAGTAACAGAAATTTCATCAGCGTCACCGGTTCTCACGCTGAAGTATAATGTACAGACCAAAGCAGGCAGTGCCGCTACAGTCTGTAGGCGGGTCGCTGGAGTCCTTTCCTTTCTTGGTGAATAGCGACACACCGCGTCTCTTTAAGAAACTTAACACCAGTAAATAGAATATTCTCGTTTTTCGGAAAATAGTTTGACTTAAGTTACGTTCCTTTCATGATTACCCATTTAATGAAATGAACCAATGTGTTTGGAGTAAGAAATATCATGTGAAACATCAAAGAAAGCAGCATTTTATAAGCACTCTGCTCTTATTAATTACTATTTTCTAATCTCAAATATCTTAAAGTACATTGCTCAACTTTAAGTTTTGCCTTTTAACTCTGTCTGCCCAGCGCCGGCCAGAAGCAGATGGGCTCCCCCTCTGAGCCGGGTTCTGCTGAAGGTTTCTTCCTGTTAGGGAGTTTTTCCTTGCCACTGTTGCCTTAGGCTTGCTCACAGGGGGTCTCAGGCCTGGGATCATTGTAAAGCTGCTTTGTGACAACTTGTGTTGTAAAAAGCGGTATATAAATAAAAATGAATTGAATTGAATTGAATATTAAAACTACAAAAACGGCTCACCGTAATTAAAACGCAACTGTTAGAATATGAATGTAAAAGCTCATGCAAATTAATCATAAATGTTTTCTTAATAACGTGCTGCGCACATGGCGGCCCTTTCAGCACCATCACGTGGACAGCAGCTTCGCCTGCTCAGTTTCATTTGCGAAAAGACAAGGAGGCCGTTTCCTAAAATATTGCACATTCACTAAGCAGGCGATCAGTAAAGCCAATATAATTGGAACATTTGAGAATTCAGCGTTTACACAGAGAGGATCACGTCCATAATAGCTTATGTCCTTATAAAATAATAAGAAGAAGCGTGAAGAGTGATTAAGAACTTGCTCCATTGATATCAAAATATCAAGGAAAGGGGATGGGATTGAAGTCGTCAATTCAAGTATTGTACACCACACTGTCCAACCAGAAATGCCAAAAGCTTTTTGACAACATATTTCGCTAAATTCAGATTAATGGACAAAATACTCAGTGTAGGTTCATTCAGAATTCACTTATCACGAACCCGCATTATCTACTCGTAATGGATGACATTTCGTTTATCTGAAAACATAAACGTTGAAATCGACACCACTGCCTTTAAATGCCGCAGCAGATATTAAGAATACCAATCGGATAATGCTAGTTGTTAAACAACTACGCTGGAAGTAGAAAAGTGACTACCTGTGGAATAAGCATGGGGTCTCCCGAATTATCAGCAGTGACTACAAGATCGGGAGCAGAAGCACATTAGATTGCAGCAAAACGTACAATTGAAACACATGTTTGAGACAAGGGATACGCTCATAAAAATGGACATCTGCATTTAGAGCTAAAGGAATGAGAAGGCAACCTCCAGGTCAAAGTAAATGCACACAAACTCAAAGATAGGTAAGAGACGTGTGTTCATTCGCACCTCGTCATTAAATTCTTACATTACATTCTCATATTTATGAAAACTAAAATTAGAAAAAGTAAAAATTTCAGAAAATATGCAATAATCAGAATTCCAAGATGAGACAATTGTTTCAAATTTGCATGCGTTTTGAAAGCAGCAATCTCGCACCTAATAAACTCACACATTTTGACAACAGGAATAAATGCAAAGCAAATGCAATTTACCAGAATCGAGACGTTTGATCCATTCTCATTTCCGCTATCTCGTTCACTAGACTCATTCGGGCTCATCTTCAGGGTCTGATCAGCAGGTAGGGTGACGTCATTGTAAGATCTGGCGAATTTGAAGTCGCTGGTGCGCGAGCCCGTTGTTAAGTACGTGTCATAATTGTAAGAACTGCGGAGAGTTCCTGCTCCCTCCACCTCTGCGTAGTTGGGAGGGAAATATGCGCTGGGAATGGCGACTGCGCTGTCAAACAACAGCCTGGGCTTTCTTCTACGGCAAAACCTCATGGCCACGATGAGAATAATAAACGCGAGAAAGAAGGTAGAAACGGACACCAATGCGATGATCAAATATGAAGTTAATTTGGAATTGTTCTCTTCATAAGAATTATCTTTCAACCCTGGAACTTCTGCCAAGTTATCTGAAATCAGTAAATATACTGCACATGTTGCAGAGAGAGAGGGCTGTCCGTTATCTTTCACTGAAATAACAAGGTTCTGCTTCATGGTGTCAGATTCAGAAATGTCCCGCTGTGTCCTGATCTCCCCACTGTGGAGACCAATAGTGAAAAGTCCTGGATCAGTCGATTTCACAAACTGATAGGACAGCCACGCATTCTGTCCAGAGTCCGCATCAACAGCGATCACCTTGGAAACCAGAGAGCCCGCGTGAGCAGCTTTGGGAACCATCTCAGTCATGAAGGAGTTCCCTGCTGGAGCAGGATATAATATCTGTGGAGAGTTATCATTCTCATCTGTTATGATGACGCTCACAGTCACATTGCTGCTAAGTGGAGGAGAACCGTTGTCTCGGGCAACAACGTGGACTTTGAAGCTTCTAAACTGTTCGTAATCAAATGATCTGACAGCGTGGATCACCCCCGTTTCTCCGTTAATGGATAAAAACGAGGATACTGGAACTCCGCTGACCTCACTGGGCAACAGAGAATAGAAAACTGTGCCGTTCTGTCTCCAGTCTGGGTCTCTCGCCCGCACAGTAATAACAGAGGATCCGGGTTTGTTATTTTCAGCCACAGAAGCTCTGTACGACTGCTCATCAAATGCAGGCGGGTTGTCATTAACGTCTGATACTGATAACCGCACAGTCTTTGAGGAGGATAAGGGCGGAGAGCCCTCGTCAGTAGCAGTGATTGTAATGTTATATTCTGATACTAGTTCACGGTCGAGTTCTGCTGTGGTTACCAGTGAGTAATAATTTTTGATAGAGGGGATTAAATTAAAAGGAACATTTTGTTGAATGAAGCAGCGGACCTGTCGATTTGCCCCGGAGTCTTTATCCTGAACATTAATGATGCCCACCTCTGTGCCAGGTAACGCGCTCTCAGGGATGGGGTGGTTTAAGGACTTCAGAAATATTACAGGAGCGTTGTCATTCACATCACTGATTTCTATTATGACTTTTGTATTAGAGACCAATCCGGCACCATCTTTTCCTTGCAGTCGAATTTCATAATAGGACTCTTCTTCAAAGTCAATTGGTCCAATTACTTTTATCTTCCCAGTTTCCCTCTCAACATCAAACAATTTGGTCGCTTTCTCAGATATGCGACTGATCACGTACGTCACTTCACCATTCGCTCCTTCATCTGCATCAGTGGCGCTGACTGTAACCACTACTGCACCTAAAGGAGAATTTTCAGCCACACTGACTTTATAGACGTCTTGGCTAAACACGGGGATATTATCGTTAGCATCCAGAACAGTGATGTGTATAACTACTGTAGCAGATCTCTGTGGAGTCCCTCCGTCAGTCGCAGTAAGTAATAATGTAACCTCTTGCTGCTCTTCACGATCCAGCTCTTTGTCTAAGACTAACTCACCGTATTTTCCTCTGTCTGTGTTCGTATGAACAGCCAAAACAAAATGGTTATTCCTCTGTAGCGTGTAGCTCTGAACTGCGTTCTGACCAATATCCACATCATGGGCTTCATCTAATGGGAAACGAGCTCCTTTATCCGCGGATTCCCTTATTTCAAGTTTAATGAAGTCGTTTGGAAATCGAGGCGAATTGTCGTTGATATCTTCAATATTTACCACAACGCGGTGTAGCTCTAGAGGATTCTCAAGCACGAGCTCGTATATCAAAGAACAGGAAACCCGCGGTCCACAAAGCTCTTCCCTGTCCATCCTTCCTACTATAACTAAATCACCACTATTCAAATTGATATCGCAGTACCGACCACTGCCCCCTTCGAAATCTATTCGGGCCTTGCGACTTGACAGACTTTTAGCATCAAGTCCGAGGTCCTTCGCTATATTCCCAATTACAGATCCGCGTTTCATCTCCTCCGGAATAGAATAGCTCCCGTCTCCCTTGATGGTCGGCAAGGAGAGGATAAAGAACAACAAACAGGGCGTCGAGGCAGATACAGAGAATCCCCAGGATAACATTTTCAAAATGAAACGGTGCGTCTGTCGAAAATATTCATATCTGGCAAGCCATGGCAATCACCCAGTACTAAATCATAGTATCCGTGTGATCTGTGATTTTTTTCTGAAACACAGCAACGAGTCACTGGCCTCTGAACGTTACTGTATAGTGGGCGGAGAGGCTCATCTTACATCCCTTTGCTGGTGAACAGCGACACTCTGAGTTTTTCTTTAAAACTGCAAACTGTATTATACATTTAAATTGGACACTGCAACAACACATTCATTTTCTCAATAAATTGTATAAGCGTGCCTTTTAGTTACAAATTATCTCAGTGATTAGGGGGAAATATCACTCAGTTCATACGCACTGGTTAGTCGCTGTTTTAGATATATCCGTATTAAAACACCAAATTTGTTGCGTTGCACAAAACACTTTACGATTAAATTGCTGTAAATAAGAAAAGAATGTCGAAAAAACAGATGTAATTTATACAAAAAATACATCCAGTAATGGAGTGCTTTTGTAAATAAATTGCATTCATGATGAAATATTGCCTGTCAGTGTATGAATCTTGGCAACACGAAAAAACGATTTTTTTTCCCATTGTCATCAAAAATACACGAATATTTGACATACGTTTTAGCATTGTACTTGAAAGTGCACGTGTGGTGGTGTCTTCTTGCGACGTACAGCCCTGCCAAATATGCTGCTTTTGTCATTTCTTTGTACGGACAATGTTGCGTTTGCCGACATTCTGCATAAATTCATGAAAGACGCCGATATTTGTAAAATTTGGAAAGGTTGTAGACTTTGTGTTTGTTTTACCTATCTCTCTGTTTACCGCCAATGAAAACGAACCTTTTTTTTCTAATTTAAAACGAATTCCTAAGTTTTCTCAGGCGTTTAACGTGCACTTTTTGATTTAAAAATATGTCTGCAGGGTCTGGTGACACATTGAAACACCATGAATTACGGTAAGGAAATACGGGAGTGCAAGATACAATCATTATCATATAATGAATGTGCCTATGCTTACGTTAATACTTTAATTAATTCTGATACTAACAGAAATGAGTTGGGTGCTCATGGAAGATGTAAACCGAATTGCAGAAAAATACAACTTTTAAAAATTTCGCGTATATACGGTATAATCTGATGCAGGCCTGCTTTCACGAGCACATTAATGGCCTCGATGAAAATGCTGGTGCCGATATTTAGGTTCCGTCTAATTGACTCAAACAACTCGAGAAACCTTTTAGAATGAGAAATATGAATACTATAAAAAAATTATAATGCCTCTCCCTGATTATGACAGTTGTTTGAAATATTTCCACTTTTCAGCTGTGTTATTACATCAATAACAGGCAGGAAAAATTCTGATTCATATTCTATCCATTGTTCTATTATTTAAACTACCACAACATCAATGAATACGTACTAAAGACTATGCACTAATTAAATGTAAGAACACTGTGTTAGAGTAATGCTATGTTTAAAGCTACCTACTGCACCTTTCAAATAACACCCGATGTCCCCACAACTGAGACAATTTTAGCAACCATATCTGCACACAGCCACAGGAAATGTCTGTTTTACAAACTAGGCCAGGTAACTCAATATAGTTTACATCAAACATGATGAATGCTGGCTCCATAGCCATATTCATTAAGGTACATCAAGACAAATACTCATTTCAGCATCAAAGCAGCTTTCTGCTGGCAACAAAAATTCAAATATTACATTGTGGTGTAGTGGTAAGCAGTAGAGTAATTGTGTGGCGTAGTGTAAGCAGCAATGCAGTATGGTGGTGTAATGGTAAGGAGCAGGGCGGTAGTGTAATATAGTGGTAAGGAGTAGCAGTGTGGTGTTTTGTAATCGCTATATAGTCATAAAGCCATAGGATTCTGGGTCACACTAAGATTTGAACTATGTCTCCACATTGTGTACTGTTGACGTTATTGGACTTTATAAAACAGGCACACTTTCCCTTTTTTAGTGTTAGGTTGGAATAGGGAAATCCTAATTAATATTCAGTTGTATGATTTCAGTTTTTTAAATAATCATCAGAGAGACTTTATATTGGTTAGTCTTATTTCATAGTTCTAAACACACAATTTATGACACAGTAACTTAATTCTACTCCTGCTTTTAATCGTCACTAACCTTGCTATTATCCCCCTTGTCCTCTGTGTGTGTCATATCAGTTGTCTTTGTAACCATCTGTGACTATATTTTTATCAGATTTCCCTTTCAAAAGACATTTCAATCTCAAAGGGGGTTTCCTTACAAAATACAGGATAAATAAAAGCATATATATGGATCATTTTCTCTGGATAATAGTATCTTCTAGGTAAATGCAATGGAAATACCTATCCTTTTTCACACCTCAATACTCGATGAATAAATAAATAAATCCGTGTTGAATTGCAGCACATGGTTGTATTTCCACAGATAAACACCCAATGATAGAAATTACTGTAAAACTTGAAAAAGATATCAGATTCAGAATACCTTTAAAATACTCAAATCAGAAGCATGCAGCGTAAAAACAGCAGTCTCCCTTCCCAAAATGAAGTCAAGCAGTTTGACAGTAGGAATGAATCCAAATTAAAAGCTATTTACCAGAATAGAGGCGTTTCATCCATTCTCATTTCCGCCAACATTTTCAGTGGACTCGTTTGGGCTCCTCTTCAGGGTCTGATCGGCAGGCAGGGTGACGTCATTGTAAGATCTAGCGAATTTGAAGTCGCTGGTGCGCGAGCCCGTTGTTAAGTACGTGTCATAATTCTAAGAACTGCGGAGAGTTCCTGCTCCCTCCACCTCTGCGTAGTTGGGAGGGAAATATGCGCTGGGAATGGCGACTGCGCTGTCAAACAACAGTCTGGGCTTTCTTCTACGGCAAAATCTCATGGCCACAATCAGAATTATAAACGTGAGGAAGAAGGTGGAAACGGACACCAAGGCGATGATCAAATAAGAAGTTAATTTGGAATTGTTCTTTTCATAAGAAATGTCTTTCAAATCTGGAACTTCTGCCAAGTTATCTGAAATCAGAAAATATACTGCACAGGTTGTGGAAAGAGAGGGTTGTCCGTTATATTTAACTGAGATAACAAGGTTCTGCTTCATTGTATCAAATTCAGAAATGTCCCGCTGTGTAATGAAAGTTCTTACCCTTTCAGGTGAAACACACGTACTTTGCCAAACCAAGCTTATGAACAAATCAAAGATTCACTCAGTAATAAACACATGGCTCTTCTCATGCAAACAATAAAGCACACTCAATCACACGAACATGCTTATTACTGACAATTTAAGTACACGATAGGACTGAACTTTGAACACTCAATCTGTATCCTCACAAACATTTTATGTCATCTCAGAAATTCTTACAGCTACCATGTATCTTAACAGAATATGACATATCATTTAATGAATATAACAATTGGGCTGAGACCCTTGATTTAGTATTGTATCTGCTCTTAGCCTAAACTTCGCGTATGCTCTTTTGTAAATCGTTCAGGATAAAAGCGTGAAATAAATGGCTAAACGTAAAATGTGAGTGCTTAGCTAAAACCGCAATACATGGCTGAGATGACTGAGAGAAAATAATAACACAAATAATCACTCCATCAGCTGTAGGTGAGAAATCCTACCTCAATGACATCATCTTTCTCCTCAGTTATAACGTCACTGGCAAGAACGTCATCGGGACTCCTCTTCAGGGTCTGACCAGCAGGCAGTGTTCCGTCATTGTAAGATCTAACGAATTTGAAGTCGCTGGTGCGCGAGCCAGTTGTTAAGTACGTGTCATAATTGTAAGAACTGCGGAGAGTTCCTGCTCCCTCCACCTCTGCGTAGTTGGGAGGGAAATATGCGCTGGGAATGGCGACTGCGCTGTCAAACAACAGCCTGGGCTTTCTCCTACGGCACAATCTCATGGCCACGATGAGAATAATAAACGCGAGAAAGAAAGTGGAAACGGACACCAAGGCGATGATCAAATATGAAGTTAATTTGGAACTGTTCTCGTCATAAGAATTATCTTTCAACTCTGGAACTTCTGCCAAGTTATCTGAAATCAGTAAATATACTGCACATGTTGCAGACAAAGAGGGCTGTCCGTTATCTTTCACTGAGATAACAAGATTCTGCTTCATGGTATCAGATTCAGAAATGACCCGCTGTGTCCTGATCTCTCCACTGTGGAGACCAATAGTAAAGAGTCCCGGATCAGTTGATTTCACGATCTGATAGGACAGCCAAGCATTCTGTCCAGAGTCCGCATCAACAGCGATCACCTTGGAAACCAGAGATCCTGCGTGAGCAGCTTTGGGAACCATCTCAGTCATGAAGGAGTTGCCTGCTGGAGCAGGGTATAATATCTGTGGAGAGTTATCATTCTCATCTGATATGAAGACACTCACAGTCACGTTGCTGCTGAGTGGAGGGGAACCGTTGTCTCGGGCAACAACGTGGACTTTGAAACTTCTGAACTGCTCATAATCAAACGATCTGACAACATGGATCACCCCCGTGTCTCCGTTAATGGATAAAAACGAGGATACTGGAACACCGCTGACCTCACTGGGCAACAGGGAATAGAAAACTGTGCCGTTCTGTCTCCAGTCTGGGTCTCTCGCCCGTACAGTAATAACAGAGGATCCGGGTTTGTTATTTTCAGCCACGGAGGTTCTATACGACTGCTCATCAAATGCAGGCGGGTTGTCATTAACGTCTGATACTGATAACTGCACAGTCTTTGAGGAGGATAAGGGCGGAGAACCATCGTCCGTGGCAGTGATTGTAATATTATACTCTGATACTAGTTCACGGTCGAGTTCAGCTGTGGTTACCAATGAATAATAATTTTTGATAGAGGGGATTAAATTAAAAGGAACATTTTGTTGAATGGAGCAGCGGACCTGTCGATTCGCCCCGGAGTCTTTATCCTGAACATTAATGATGCCCACCTCTGTGTCAGATAATGCGCTCTCAGGGATGGGGTTGTTGAGAGATTTTAGAAATATCACAGGGGCGTTATCATTCACATCAATGATTTCTGCAACGACTTTTGCATAAGATACTAAACCTAACCCGTCTTTTGCCTCTATTCGCATTTCATAAAATGATTGCTTCTCAAAATCAATCGAGTCTGTAACCCTGATTTCACCTGTTTTATGATCAATAGAAAACAATGCCTTAACATCATCTGATACTCGGCCAAACTCGTACGTCACTTCGCCATTAGCTCCTTCGTCTGCATCAGTGGCGCTGACTATAACTACTACAGCACCTAAAGGAGAATTTTCAGGCACACTGACTTTATAGACGTCTTGGCTAAACACGGGGATATTATCGTTAACATCCAGCACAGTGACGTGTATGACTACAGTACCAGATCTCTGTGGAGTCCCTCCGTCACTCGCAGTAAGTAATAATGCAACCTCTTGCTGCTCTTCACGATCTAGCTCTTTATCTAAGACCAACTCACCGTATTTTCCTCCGTCTGCGTTCGCATGAACAGCCAAAACAAAATGATTATTCCTTTGTAGCGTGTAGCTCTGAACCGCGTTCTGTCCTATATCCGCATCGTGGGCCTCATTTAAAGGGAAACGAGCTCCTTTAACCGTGATTCTCTTATTTCCAGCTTAATAACGTCAGCTGGAAATCGAGGCGAATTGTCGTTTATATCCTGAATTTGCAACTCAATGCGATGCAACTCCAAAGGATTCTCGAGCACGATTTCGTATTTGAGGATACAAGACGCCCTCAGTCCACACAGCCTTTCTCGGTCTATCCTCTCTGCGACAACCAAATCACCACTGCTCAGGTTAATATCACAGTAATGATTATCTCCGCTTTCAGTGTCTATACGAGCCTTTCGATTTGACAGTCTTTTCACATCCAGTCCGAGGTCCTTCGCTATATTCCCAATGACAGACCCGACTTTCATCTCCTCCGGAATAGAATAGCTCACATCTCCCTGGCTAGTCGGCAGGGTGAGGATAAAGAACAGCAAACAGACCATGGCGTCAGATACAAGGAGTCCTCTGGTTCCCGTTTCCATGAAGAAATACAGACTTTTCAGACAAACTCCAATCAGCAGTAATCACCACAGATTTTCATCTGCTCCTTTTCTAACGAGAACTAAACGGCAAAAGGGAAGCGCACAATACCACGTATTCTACGTTTAAAATGAAGCAGCGAATCGCCCGTCCCTAAATAATACACTCATGGGTGGAGAGGCACATCGAACGTCTCCTTGCTGGTCAACAGCGACACTCTGAGTTCAGATTTTTACATTGCAAGACCTGTTTCACATTTATTCGAGCAGAATTCTGTATTATCACAGTAAATGTCCAATTATAACTGTGTTCAACCTCTTTGAGATTTAAATGAATTCAGTAACATCGAGACCTAATCTGACTCAGATGTGCAGAGTTGGTCCTTGTTGTCGGGCAAACTACCAACACAAATCAGATTTTTTAAGTTTTGATTTTGATCATGTGTCAGGAAACATTAAAACAACAAGAAAGAAGTCTATAAAAATGAATTGGCCACTATGCAGATAAAATTGGTATGTTCAATAAATTTCCTTCAGACGGCAAAAACGTCCATATCACAACAGAAAATGTGACCGAAATCCCATTGTTTTCCCATTGTTAAGGCGCGTTTACTGGAAATACGTCATGGGCTGCGTGCTTTTAGAGTTGTGCTCATGTCACCTTATTCTGCACTTGTGTATTTTGAAGGTATCGGGGGTGCTTTGCCTTTCTATCACTGATAGCACGAAATGTGCATGACCGTTGACTTACTTAGAGACCATTCTTGTTGATGAATATTATATGAGCTAAAACACGTAGTACAAAAAGAGTGATTACCCAGAAGAGAGCAAAGCAGGGTGGTGGTGAAGAACCACGGTGAACTGGAAGTGTTTTCTCATTAAATGAATAAGAAAGACGTGAACGAGACCATTTTTACTCTAGCGCAATATGTGTACCCGCGTAACCCAAACAGTAACAAGACAACGTGAAGCTGAATACTTCCCCTCGACCTTGCATACCCCTCGTTTCTGGTTCTTTGTTTGTATAATTAATGGTGTGTTTTGTTTCTCGAAATTATTATGGTTTTGACCAGACGGCGGATGCTCTCCAAGCATATGACTGTAGAGGTGTATCTTGACTTGTTTATGTTTACGTTTTGTGCTGAGATGACTGCAACGATCTCTGATTTACATAAAGACTAATAAACACTCATATTTAATGCTTTTAAAGATTCTTCAGGATGTTTAGTTTGCCTGGCAACTGATTTTCTTCAGTTATTCCCCGCTACTTATCAAAAATAGCAATAATGTACAATTACAACATTGTACAATAATGTACAATGTACAATACATGTAATTTATCGGGGATTGAGAACAGTTGAATTTCAGTTATAATAATTCACCTATCATTCCGAGTGCTAAATTACAAAAAAAAAAAAACTGGCTGACTAAATGAACATCTGCATCTTGGAAACAAATTATTATTAAACAGGAAAGGTTGCCTAAATGTCCATAGCCTCAGAAAATCAGCTTGCATTTCATAAATTTTAGCCCAGTGCGATCGACAGAGACTTGATTAATGCACACTGAAAAGCAGTACAAGCAGCAGTACATGTTAATATGACCAGCTAAGCAGTTTTAAAATGCCTGAAGTCCAACCTTATACTAAAGTCAATTTCAGCACCATAACTGTGAACAGGGACACAGAGCGAGGTTTGATTTAAGGATAAATAAGAGCAATAAGAGTGATCAAGTTTTTAAAAGAAATAACTACATTTTTCAGAATCCAGGCGCAAAACCAAAATCAAAAAGAGAAGTACTTCAATCTTGCAATCCTAACGGCCAAAATTCGCACTAAAAGTATTGAATGAAACATTTTTCATTATCAACAATTTCTGGCTGTAAATTCCATTTTCAAAGTGAATAAGTCAATTAAAGAAAATGATGAACAATTTAAAAACAGGTTTGAAATAATTCTGGTGGAATACAAGACACATTAGACACTTTCTCCGTATTGACATCAAAGACTATAAAACAAGAAATAAAGATAAAGACAAATATATAATAACATAAAAAGTTACCAGTATTGATCCTATTGACGCTGCCTCATTTGTACCGACTTGTTCACTGGACTCATTCGGGCTCATCTTCCGGTTCTGATCGGCAGGCAGTGTTCCGTCATTGTAAGATGTGACGAACTTGAAATCGCTGGTGCGCGAGCCCGTTGTTAAGTACGTGTCATAATTGTAAGAACTGCGGAGAGTTCCTGCTCCCTCCACCTCTGCGTAGTTGGGAGGGAAATATGCGCTGGGAATGGCGACTGCGCTGTCAAACAACAGCCTGGGCTTTCTTCTACGGCAAAACCTCATGGCCACAGTAAGGATTATGAACATGAGGAAGAAAGTGGAAACGGAGACCAATGCGATGATCAAATATGAAGTTAATTTGGAATTACTTTCCTCATCAGACATATCTTTAAATTGTGGAACTTCTGCCAAGTTATCTGAAATCAATAAATAGACTGCACATGTTGCAGAGAGAGAGGGCTGTCCGTTATCTTTCACTGAAATAACAAGGTTCTGCTTCATGGTGTCAGTTTCGGAAATGTCCCGCTGTGTCCTGATCTCTCCACTGTGGAGACCAATAGCAAAAAGTCCCGGATCAGTCGATTTCACGATCTGATAGGACAGCCACGCGTTCTGACCATAATCTGCATCCACAGCGATCACCTTGGAAACCAGAGATCCTGCGTGAGCAGCTTTGGGAACCATCTCAGTCATGAAGGAGTTGCCTGCTGGAGCAGGGTATAATATCTGTGGAGAGTTATCATTCTCATCTGTTATGAAGACGCTCACAGTCACGTTGCTGCTGAGTGGAGGAGAACCGTTGTCTCGGGCAACAACGTGGACATTGAAACTTCTGAACTGCTCATAATCAAATGATCTGACAGCATGGATCACCCCCGTTTCTCCGTTAATGGATAAAAACGAGGACACCTGGACTCCGTTGACCTCACTGGGCATCAGAGAATAGAAAACTGTGCCGTTCTGTCTCCAGTCTGGGTCTCTCGCCCGCACAGTAATAACAGAGGATCCGGGTTTGTTATTTTCAGCCACAGAGGCTCTGTACGACTGCTCATCAAATACAGGCGGGTTGTCATTAACGTCTGATATTGATAACTGCACAGTCTTTGAGGAGGATAAGGGTGGAGAGCCCTCATCAGTAGCAGTGATTGTAATGTTATACTCTGAAACAGTTTCACGGTCCATTTCACGATCAGTGACTAAGGAGTAGTAATTTTTTACAGTAGATTTCAATTTAAATGGCACGTTTGACTGGACGTTGCTCCTTATTTTACTATTGTGTCCTGAATCTTTGTCGTGTATATTTATGATTGCAACCTCTGTGCCGATGGGTGAATTCTCGGGTAGAGGTGTCTTTAAGGACTTGATTACTATCACAGGCGAGTTATCATTGACATCGGTCACTTCAACAACGACTTTACAATATCCTGCCTGGCCTGCCCCGTCTTTAGCTTTAATATGGATCTCAAAGGAGTGGGTGTCTTCAAAGTCTAACGGTCTCTTCACTTTAATTTCTCCATTTTTCTCATCAATGGAAAAAACATTTCTTGCTTTCGCTGAAATTTGGTTAAATTCATACACAATTTCCCCATTGGCTCCCTCATCAGCATCGCTAGCACTAACTTGAACTAATACAGAATATAATGGCGCATTTTCAGGAACACTAACTTTGTAAACAGCCTGGCTGAAAACGGGAATATTATCGTTAGCATCGAGCACAGTGACGTATATAACTACAGTACCAGATCTCCGTGGAGTCCCTCCGTCATATGCTGTCAAGATCAGAGAGTGCTCCTCTTGCTTTTCGCGATCCAGCTCATTTTGTAATACAATTTGGGCATATTTACCTCGATCTGCATTACTCTCCATCGCCAAAATAAAATGTTCGTTTGCAGCAAGACTATAACCCTGAACTGAATTAATTCCCATGTCTGGATCATGGGCTTGATCTACGGTGAATCGAGCTCCTTTGTCTGCTGATTCTGTGATCTCCAGTTTGATTACGTCATTTGGAAATGTCGGAGAATTGTCGTTTATATCCTGTATCTCCAGTACGATGTGATGTAATTCCACAGGGTTCTCAAGAAATACTTCAAAATTCAAAGCGCACGAGGGCCTCTGTGCGCACAGCTCCTCCCGGTCCATCCTCTCATTCACAATCAAGTCTCCAGTCTGCAGGTTAATGTCACAGTACCGTTTACCTTCCTCAGAATCTATCCTCGGTGTCCGAGCTGACAGCGTTTTAACATCGACTCCTAAATCCTGTGTGATTTTTCCTATGACAGCTCCGAGTTTCATCTCCTCTGGAACGGAATAGCGAACATCTCCGAGACACACTGTGACGGTCATAAGAAGGAAGACAAAGCTGGTCTGCGGTACCTGATCCAACACGACGCTTCCGCTGTACTCGGCATCCATTTTAAGTCGAGATGGTGCAAAATCTCAATCAAAACGTGTGACGGATTTCGAAAATAAATGCAATCAAATTTCACTACCAGTTATATCAAAGTAACAGAAATTTAATCAGCGTCACCGGTTCTCACGCTGAAGTATAATGTACAGACCAAAGCAGGCAGTGCCGCTACAGTGTGTAGGCGGGTCGCTGGAGTCCTTTCCTTTCTTGGTGAATAGCGACACACCGCGTCTCTTTAAGAAACTTAACACCAGTAAATAGAATATTCTCGTTTTTCGGAAAATAGTTTGACTTAAGTTACGTTCCTTTCATGATTACCCATTTAATGAAATGAACCAATGTGTTTGGAGTAAGAAATATCATGTGAAACATCAAAGAAAGCAGCATATTTATAAGCACTCTGCTCTTATTAATTACTATTTTCTAATCTCAAATATCTTAAAGTACATTGTTCAACTTTAAGTTTTGCCTTTTAACTCTGTCTGCCCAGCGCCGGCCAGAAGCAGATGGGCTCCCCCTCTGAGCCGGGTTCTGCTGAAGGTTTCTTCCTGTTAGGGAGTTTTTCCTTGCCACTGTTGCCTTAGGCTTGCTCACAGGGGGTCTCAGGCCTGGGATCATTGTAAAGCTGCTTTGTTACAACTTGTGTTGTAAAAAGCGGTATATAAATAAAAATGAATTGAATTGAATTGAATATTAAAACTACAAAAACGGCTCACCGTAATTAAAACGCAACTGTTAGAATATGAATGTAAAAGCTCATGCAAATTAATCATAAATGTTTTCTTAATAACGTGCTGCGCACATGGCGGCCCTTTCAGCACCATCACGTGGACAGCAGCTTCGCCTGCTCAGTTTCATTTGCGAAAAGACAAGGAGGCCGTTTCCTAAAATATTGCACATTCACTAAGCAGGCGATCAGTGAAGTCAATATAAATGGAACATTAGAGAATTCAGCGTTTAGACATAGAGGATCACGTCCATAATATCTTATGTCCTTATAAAATAATAAGAAGAAGCGTGAAGAGTGTTTAAGAACTTGCTCCATTAATATCAAAATATCAAGGAAAACGGATGGGATTGGAGTCGTCAACACAAGTACTGTGCACCACACTGTCCAACCAGAAATGCCAAATGCTTTTTGACAACATATTTCGCTAAATTCAGATTAATGGACTAAATACTCGGTGTAATTTCATTCAGAATTCACTTATCACGAACCCGCATTATCTACTCGTAATGGATGACGTTTCCTTTATATGAAAAAAAACGTTGAAATCAACACCACTGTCTTTAAATGCCGCACTAGATATTCAGAATACCAGTCGGATAATGCAAGTTGTTAATTACGGTGGAAGTAGAAAAGTGACTACCTGCGGAATAAGCATGGCGTCTCCGGAATTATCAGCAGCGACTACAAGATTGGGAGCAGAAGCACATTAGATTGCAGCAAAACGTACAATTGAAACACATGTTTAAGACAAGAGATGCTGTCATAAAGACGGACAACTGCATTTAGAGTTAAAGGAATGAGAAGGCAACCCCCAGGTCAAAGTAAATGCACGCAAACTCAAAGATAGGTAAGAGACGTGTGTTCATTCGCACCTCGTCATTAAATTCTTACAATACATTCTCATATTTATGAAAACTAAAATTAGAAAAAGTAAAAATTTTCAGCGAAAATATGCAATAATCAGAATTGCAGGATGAGACAACTGTTTCAAATTTGCATGAGTTTTAAAAGCAACAATCTCGCACATAATAAACTCACACACTTTGACAATAGGAATGAATGCAAAGCAAAAGCTAATTACCAGAATCGAGACGTTTGATCCATTCTCATTTCCGCCATCCTTTTCGCTAGACTCATTCGGGCTCCTCTTCAGGGTCTGATCAGCAGGCAACGTGACGTCATTGTAAGATCTAGCGAATTTGAAGTCGCTGGTGCGCGAGCCCGTTGTTAAGTACGTGTCATAATTGTAAGAACTGCGGAGAGTTCCTGCTCCCTCCACCTCTGCGTAGTTGGAAGGGAAATATGCGCTGGGAATGGCGACTGCGCTGTCAAACAACAGTCTGGGCTTTCTTCTACGGCAAAAGGTCACAGCCACAGTCAGAATTATAAACATGAGGAAGAAAGTGGAAACGGAGACCAAGGCAAGGATCAAATAGGATGTTAATTTTGAATTGTTATCATCATAAGACATGTCTTTCAACTCTGGAACTTCTGCCAAGTTATCTGAAATCAGTAAATATACTGCACATGTTGCAGACAGAGAGGGCTGTCCGTTATCTTTCACTGAAATAACAAGGTTCTGCTTCATGGTGTCAGTTTCGGAAATGTCCCGCTGTGTCCTGATCTCGCCACTGTGGAGACCAATAGCGAAAAGTCCCGGATCAGTCGATTTCACGATCTGATAGGACAGCCACGCGTTCTGTCCAGAGTCCGCATCGACAGCGATCACCTTGGAAACCAGAGAGCCCGCGTGAGCAGCTTTGGGAACCATCTCAGTCATGAATGAGTTCCCTGCTGGAGCAGGGTATAATATCTGTGGAGAGTTATCATTCTCATCTGTTATGAAGACACTCACAGTCACGTTACTGCTGAGTGGAGGAGAACCGTTGTCTCTGGCAACAACGTGGACTTTGAAGCTTCTGAACTGCTCATAATCAAATGATCTGACAGCGTGGATCACCCCCGTTTCTCCGTTAATGGATAAAAATGAGGATACTGGAACACCGCTGACCTCACTGGGCATCAGAGAATAGAAAACTGTGCCGTTCTGTCTCCAGTCTGGGTCTCTCGCCCGCACAGTAATAACAGAGGATCCGGGTTTGTTGTTTTCAGCCACAGAGGCGCTGTACGACTGCTCATCAAATACAGGTGGGTTGTCATTAACGTCTGATACTGATAATTTGATCATTTTAGAGGAGAAGAGCGGAGGTGTCCCTTCGTCCACTGCCGTGAGTGTAATGTTATATTCAGACTCTCTCTCACGGTCCAGGTCACTCGTCGTTAACAATGAAAAGTGGTTTTTAATGGACGGGACTAATCTGAAAGGCGCGGTTGGCTCAATTGAGCACTTTACTTTTCCATTTGTGTCAAAGTCTTTGTCCTGTACGTAAATGACTGCGATCTCGAAGCCTATTGGAACATTTTCAGGAACGGGTGTGTTAATGGACTTAATGTATATAACAGGGGCGTTGTCGTTCACATCTGTGATCACAACAATAACTTTACAATGTGCAGCCTGGCCCGCCCCGTCTTTTGCTTTAACACGGATCTCAAAGGAGGAAGTGTCCTCAAAGTCTAACGGTCCTTTCACTTTGATCTCCCCTGTGTTCTGATTGATAGCAAATACGTTTTTAGCTTTGGCAGAAATATGGCTAAATTCATATGCAACCTCACCATTCGCTCCCTCATCGGCGTCGCTTGCAAAAACTTTAACAACGAGATTACCTACTGGAGTATTTTCCGGGAGACTGACTTCATATAGTGATTGCATGAAGACGGGGACATTATCGTTAGCATCCAGAACACGCACGTGTATAACAACAGTACCAGATCTCTTTGGAGAGCCTCCATCATATGCTGTCAAAATCAAAGAGATTTCATCCTGTTTCTCGCGATCCAACTCATTTTCTAGAACAATCTCAGCATATTTACCCCGATCTGCACTGCTCTGCACAGCCAAAACAAAATTCTCGTTTGCAGCGAGACTGTAGTCCTGAACAGTGTTTTCTCCGGTGTCCGGGTCGTGGGCCTCATCGAGGGCGTATCGAGCCCCTTTATCAGCAGATTCTGTAATTTCCAGTTTAATGTTATCACTCGGAAATTCTGGAGAGTTGTCGTTTATGTCCTGGATCTCGAGAGTTATTCTGTGCAACTCTAAGGGATTTTCGAGAAAGAAGTCAAAATATAAAGCGCACGAGAGCTTCTGCGCGCACAGTTCTTCCCGGTCCATCCTCTCATTCACGGTTAAGTCTCCAGTCTGCAGGTCAATATTACAGTATCGTTTACTGCCTTCGAATTCTATCCTGGGTTTCCTAATTGACAGAGTGTTAACGTCGACTCCTAAATCCTGTGTAATTCTTCCTATGACGGCTCCGCGTTTCATTTCCTCGGGAATTGAATAATGAACATCTCCAAAACACAGACCGACGGTCATAAAAAGGAAGACAAAGCTGCTCCACAGTACCTGACGCAGCACGGCGCTTCCTTTGTACTCAGTTTCCATTTTCAGACGAACGGAAACAATATATTCACAATTTCCTTATGTCCCAGGGTTGACGTCGTTATGTAAAATGCGTGTTATGTCAGATCTTGAGATCATTCAGAGGACGAAATTTAATGAATCCGACCCCCTTGAGCAGATAAAATAAGATGCTACAATCCAAGAGGTGGGTAGCAGAGTCGGTGGGCGGGCTCTTGAGATTTAATTTGTTGGTGAATAGCGACACACCGCGTTCTGTTATAAAGCTGACAGTGAAGTAATCGTGTTTCACAGAAGTTCGACAAATAATTTGACTCAATCATCCTTCACAGTTATGTTTTAAAACTTAAAATCTTCCAGTTATTCTAAATAATATACTGATATTGATAATGGTAGTGTTACTACAAGCAAAAACAGCATGGGTCGATAAGAACAGCACATATTAGGAGAACAATATCCTTAAAACCGGAACAGTCTCTTCAGTTATTACTTACAAATGTTTTCCGATGGCAACAGACTATACTGAAATCGGCTGTTTAGCACCACAGAAATGTAGAGCAGCTTTGTTTTGTCGGCTCTGTCACACAAAGCGGAGGGCCCTTTTAGCCTTATTATTGAAATGTACCATACACTGTTACTGCGAGAGAGAGAGACATACTAATGTCGACAAGAAGAGCCACCCCGCATTGACACATGAAAAAGATCACCGCATAAAATAAACCATGCATTCTGCGAACAGGCCAATAGAGAGAAATGCAAAGGCTACCGTTAAATATCAGGAATCCGTCAGAATTTTTATATATTCACCTCATCTGCAGTACAACAAAATCGACCGATTGGTTTGGAATAAAACTTATTTGCATAACCGTGTGTTATGCCTTTCTTAACAAAAGTTTAAGTTTTGACAATTATATGATATGCATGCAATGATTATCGCGATCCTATGCTACTCTGTGGAAACATGTTGTATATTGTACTATAGTATGAACATTGAAATTGTACTCGTAACCGTTTGCTCTGACATAACACAAGTTGTACAAATGCGTCGCTGTAAGGAAGATTTTAAGAATTGTTGTTTAGTCCTGGAAACGGCTTTCTGGGACTGGTTATGATGTAGTATTAATATGTAATAATGGAATAATGATATGAATGAAATCGGGATGCTAGAAGTATATGAAGGCACCCCGATTCTCAGTTATCACTGAATGTTTAGGAAATTATCATCAAGTATTTCACCACATCACAGGAATTGTCGGTGCCCCGGCATCTTAGCCGGGTTTGTTTTTGTTTTCTTGGCCATGTGCTTCTGTTTTTCCTTGTGTTCTAGCCCTGCCCTGCACTCCGCCCTGTCTCCGCCCACCTGATTACCTGCCTGCCTGTGCACCTGCATCCCATCTCCTCATCAGTCTCGCCCTATATATTCCCCGCTTGTGTCTGGTCTTGTTGCTAGTTCGTCTCAGTTCGTCTGTGTCGCTACGAGCCGTTTTTCCCCTGTTCTGCCTGTTTTGCTGTATTTTGCCTGTTCTCTTGACTACGTCTTTTGGATCGTTTTTTTTTGTATTGTTTGCTGTGCTTCCCTGGATCTTTGACTTCGCCTGTTTTTTGACCTTCGATTACTGGACTTCGTTGTGGACTTAATAAACCCGCAGTTTGCACCCTGCCTTCCCGTCTGCGCCTGAGCGCACCCAAAGCCACCAGAGCTATCCATTTCTCCTTGTAAGAATATTAAATTGTTTGTCCTTCGTTTGCTGATATGTTCCACACTTTGGTCAAATAAATTACTAGTGAAATGTATAATATACAAATTATCCTGATTAATAGCTTTAAAGAGAGTTATATATGCATTCACCTCAAATAAAAGGCCTCCCCATTACATCCACATTATTTTTTGTCAATTGGGAGATGCTCCAGAGCAACTTACAAGAATGCAGTCAATGGGTTTAGGAAATTAACTGCACAGACAGTAAAACATTAGTGCTGTCCTTAAAATGTAGTATCATTGTGGGAAACCTTACCACATTGGAAGTAAGGGCTGTCAAAGGACATACAACCTTAAACTCGTACCATGTAACATTCAGATTAGAGTGGGTAACCTTAAACGCCACAGGTTTGTATTGTCACCAAACGTTTACAACTGAGTTACTTCCACTGCAAAAGCTTGACGTGCCAACAGGCTTTCACCTTTTATGTTTAAATCACAATCAATTTTACAGTTACTGTGATATATTAATGTTAACATGGTCAGAGAATGGAGAGCCCTGGTAGGTTCTGAATATGTGGGGTTTTAGTCTGTGACATAAGTGCGCAGCGATCCTGCAGTTCTGATGTAGTGGAGAGCTCATTTCACCAGTTGGGGGAAAGGGTGGAAAAAGGATTTGGACATGATTGGGAGACGTTCATGGGGAACAGTTAGGTGTCCAGAGGTAGCAGAGCGAAGTGGTCTGGCAGAAGAGTAGGGTGTGATGAGAAATTGCAAGTAAGGATTGCAGTTTGTTACAGTTCATCAGCTATAACAAGCATTTGAATTTTATCTGAGCCATAACAGAAAGCCAGTATAGATAGATAATTAGTGTATTGGTAAAGAGAAGGGCTCGTAACCAAAAAGGTTGATGTTTCGATTACCCATTGGGGAACTGCTGCTGTACACTTAGACAAGTTAACTAACCCAGAATCGCCTCAGTGAATATCCAGCTGTTTAGATGTAAAAACATATTCTGTGTAAGTCACTCTGGACAAAAGAATGCGCTAAATGACAAGACTATAACTAGAGAATGTAATTCCAGGTAATTACGAGTGCATGAAAATGCAAACAGTATAATTTTACATAGATAAAAGTATATAGGCCTACATCAAACAGATGTAGGTGGTCAGAACAGCTGCCACAAGATTCTAATTGCTTAATGGCTCTATTGTGATGTCATAAAGGCCAATGTTAAGTCTATGGGGAAAATTTTGATAGTTTTTAATTAATAGTTTAAAAAGTATAAATGTTACAAAAATAAAAAATACATAGCATAAGTGTCCTTTGTAAGACCTACGCAACACAGTTTGAATGAAGTTTCTACGTTAAACGGTTGAAGCTGTATTAAACGCACAAAATTGGTTAGAAGAAGAAAAAGAAGAATAAGAAAAAATCGGATAACAATAGAGTGCATTTTCATGCACTCTAATAAGAAAAAAAATTCGGATAACAATAGAGTGCATTTTCATGCACTCTAATAATTAAATGAGGACAGGTGTGACATGAGAATATTTGTATTCTCAAAGAGAGAATTTGTGCATTTGGTGTATATCAGACAAGCAGGTGCATTCTGGACAACTAATGCAAATCCTTTCTAAACAAAGACAAACATAACTCATTTGGGATTAGAAGTGCTTACCGAATCACCAGCTCTCTCAGGATGTGTTAAACTCTGTTCAAAAACTTCCACTGTGTCCCTCTTCAGAGACTGATCAGCCGGCAAGGTGACGTCATTGTAAGATCTGGCGAATTTGAAGTCGCTGGTGCGCGAGCCCGTTGTTAAGTACGTGTCATAATTGTAAGAACTGCGGAGAGTTCCTGCTCCCTCCACCTCTGCGTAGTTGGGGGGGAAATATGCGCTGGGAATGGCGACTGCGCTGTCAAACAACAGTCTGGGCTTTCTTCTACGGCAAAACCTCACTGCCACAATCAGAATTATAAACGTGAGGAAGAGTGTGGAAACGGAGACCAAGGCAATGATCAAATAGGATGTTAATTTGGAATTGTTATCAACATAAGACATATCTTTCAATTCTGGAACTTCTGCCAAGTTATCTGAAATCAGTAAATACACTGCACATGTTGCAGAGAGAGAGGGCTGCCCGTTGTCTTTCACTGAGATAACAAGGTTCTGCTTCATTGTATCAGATTCAGAAATGTCCCGCTGTGTCCTGATCTCCCCACTGTGGAGACCAATAGTGAAAAGTCCCGGATCAGTCGATTTCACGATCTGATAGGACAGCCACGCGTTCTGTCCAGAGTCCGCATCCACAGCGATCACCTTGGAAAACAGAGAGCCCGCGTGAGCAGCTTTGGGAACCATCTCAGTCATGAATGAGTTCCCTGCTGGAGCAGGGTATAATATCTGTGGAGAGTTATCATTCTCATCTGTTATGAAGACACTCACAGTCACGTTACTGCTGAGTGGAGGAGAACCGTTGTCTCGGGCAACAACGTGGACTTTGAAACTTCTGAACTGCTCATAATCAAATGATCTGACAGCGTGGATCACCCCCGTTTCTCCCTTCATGGATAAAAACGAGGATACTGGAACACCGCTGACTTCACTGGGCATCAGAGAATAGAAAACTGTGCCGTTCTGTCCCCAGTCTGGGTCTCTCGCCCGCACAGTAATAACAGAGGATCCGGGTTTGTTGTTTTCAGCCACGGAGGTTCTATACGACTGCTCATCAAATACAGGCGGGTTGTCATTAACGTCTGATACTGATAACCGCACAGTCTTTGAGGAGGATAAGGGCGGAGAGCCCTCATCAGTAGCAGTGATTGTAATGTTATACTCTGAAACAGTTTCACGGTCCACTTCACGATCAGTGACTAAGGAGTAGTAATTTTTCACAGTGGACATCAGTTTAAATGGCGCATTTGACTGGATGTTACTCCTTATCTTACTATTGTGTCCTGAATCTTTGTCTTGTATATTTATGATTGCAACCTCGGTGCCGATGGGTGAATTCTCGGGTAGAGGTGTCTTTAAGGACTTGATTACTATCACAGGTGAGTTATCATTGACATCGGTCACATCAACAACGACTTTACAATATCCTGCCTGGCCCGCCCCATCTTTAGCTTTAACACGGATCTCAAAGGAGTGAGTGTCTTCAAAGTCTAACGGTCCCTTCACTTTAATTTCTCCATTTTTCTCGTCAATGGAAAAAACATTTCTTGCTTTCGCTGAAATTTGGTTAAATTCATAGACAACTTCCCCATTCCCCCCCTCATCAGCATCGCTCGCACTAACTTGAACTAATACAGAATCTAAGGGCGCATTTTCAGACACACTAACTTTGTACACAGCCTGGCTGAATACGGGAATATTATCGTTAGCATCCAGCACAGTGACGTGTATAACTACAGTACCAGATCTCCGTGGGGTCCCTCCGTCATATGCTGTCAAAATCAATGAGAGTTCCTTTTGTTTTTCGCGATCCAGCTTATTTTCTAATACAATTTCGGCATATTTACCTCGATTTGCATCACTCTCCATGGCCAAAATAAAATGTTCATTCCCAGCAAGACTATAACCCTGAACTGAATTAATTCCCATGTCTGGGTCATGGGCTTGATCTACAGTGAAACGAGCTCCCTTTTCAGTGATTTCTGTGATCTCAGTTTGATTACATCATTCGAAATGTCGGAGAATTGTCGTTTATATCCTGTATCTCCAGTACGATGTGATGTAATTCCACAGGATTTTCAAGAAATATTTCAAAATTCAAAGCGCACGAAGGCCTCTGCGCGCACAGCTCCTCCCGGTCCATCCTCTTATTCACAATCAAGTCTCCAGTCTGCAGGTTAATGTCACAGTACCGTTTACCTTCCTCAGAATCTATCCTCGGTCTCCGAAATGGCAGCGTTTTAACATCGACTCCTAAATCCTGTGTGATTTTTCCTATGACAGCTCCGAGTTTCATCTCCTCTGGAACGGAATAGCGAACATCTCCGAGACACACTGTGACGGTCATGAGAAGGAAGACAAAGCTGGTCTGCGGTACCTGACCCAACACGACGCTGCCGCTGTACTCGGCATCCATTTTAAGTTGAAATGGTGCAAAATCTTATCCTAAACGTAATCCTATTATAAATGTATGATGGATTTCCAAAACAACACTATCAAATCTCAGTACCCGTTTTATCGTAACAGAAATACCATAAACGTCACAGGTTCTCACAGTGAAGTACAATGTACAGACCAAAGCAGGCAGTGCGGCTACAGTCTGTAGGCGGGTCGCTGGAGTCCTTTCCTTTCTTGGTCAATAGCGACACACCGCGTCTCTGTAGGAAACTAAACACCAGTAAGTAAAATATTCAGGTTTTTCGGAAAACATCTTGACTAAAGACCCCCGCTAAGTTACGCTCCTTTCATGTTTTCCCATTTTGCATACAGGACCAATGTTTATGAGGTGAGACATATTATTAGAGTATTAGAACTCAAAACGGCTCAACATGAAGAAAACGTCATTGTTAAAAACTGAATGTAAAAGAACATGCAAATTCGCTTTTTTTTCTGGCCGCAACGTACTATGCTCATGGCGGCCGTCTCAGCACCACCAGATGGACAGCAGCTTTGCCTGCTCAGTTTTATTTGCGAAAGGACAAGGAGGCACGTTACTAAAATATAGCACATTCTGTAATCAAGCGACCAATACAGCGGATATAGTTTGAACATTGGACAATTCAGCGGTTAGACAAGGAGGATCATGCCCACAAAAGTGTATATCATCTTAAAATAATAGTAACCGTGAAGAGTGATTAAGAACTTGTTATATTAATACCAAAATATCAAGGAAAACAGATGGGATTGGAGTTGTCCACACAATTACTGTGCACCAAACTATGCAAAACAGAAATAAATACTTTTTGACAACCTATTCCGCCAAACTTGGAAAAATGTATAAGTAGTATTTCATTAGTAGTAGTATTTCATTAGCAGTAGCTCATTCAGAATTCCACGAACCCCTATTGTCTATTCGCAGTGGATGACGTTTCATTTATCTGAAAAATAAACGTTGAAATAGACACCATTGTCTTAAATGCCGCATTAGATATTCAGAATACCAATCGGATAATGCTATTTCTTAAACAGTTACACTGGAAGTAGAAAAGTGACTCCCTGAAGAATAAGCATGGTGTCTCAGAAGTTATATCAGCAGAAGCACATTAGATTGACTGCAGCAAAACATACAGCTCAAACACATGCTTAAGACAAGGGATACGCTCATAAAGTTGGACATGTGGACATGTGCCTTTAGAGCTAAAGGAATTGACAGGGCAACCGCCAGGCCAAAGTAACTGCACAAAAATTTAAAGATACAGTTAGGTCCATAAGTATTTGGACAGTGACACAATTTTCATTATTTTGGTTCTGTAAGCCATGACAATGGATTTGAAATGAAACAGCCAAGATGTGACTGAAGTGCAGATTTTCGGCTTTAATTCAAGGGGTTTAACAAAATATCATATAAACCATTAAGAATTACAGCAATATTTACACATGGTCCCCCCATTTTCAGGGGCTCAAAAGAATTTGGACAATTGACTGAGAAGCTGTTTCATGGCCAGGTGTGAGCTGTTCCCTCGTTATTTCATTAACAATTAAGCAGTTAAAAGGTCTGGAGTTGATTCCAAATGGAGAATTTGCACTTGGAAGCTGTTGCTGTGAACTCTCAATATGAGGTCCAAAGAGCTGTCAATGCAAGTAAAGCAGGCCATCATTAGGCTAAAAAAAAAAACCATCAGAGAGATAGCAGAAACATTAGGAGTGGCCAAATCAACAATTTGGTGCATTCTTAAAAAGAAGGAAAGCACTGGTGAGCTCAGCAATCCCAAAAGGCCTGGACGACCACGGAAGACAACTGTGGTGGATGATCACAAAATTCTTTCTTTGGTGAAGAAAAACCCCTTCACAACATCTAGCTAAGTCATGAACACTCTCCAGTAGATAGGCATATCATTGTCAAAATCTACAATCAAGAGAAGACTTCATGAAGTTAAATAAAGAGGGTTTACCACAAGGTGCAAACCACTGGTAAGCCTCAAGAATAGGAAGGCCACATTAGATTTTGCAAGAAAACATATAAAAAGCCTGCCCAGTTCTGGAAGAATATTCTTTGGACAGACGTACCTAAGATCAACCTGCACCAGAATGATGGGAAGAGAAGAGTGTGGAGAAGAGAAGGAAAGGCTCATGATCCAAAGCATACCACATCATCTGTGAAACATGGTGGAGGCAGTGTTATGGTAAGGGCATGTAATGCTGCCAATGGAACCGGGACACTAGTGTTTATTGATGATATTACTGCTGACAGAAGCAGCAGGATGAATTCTGAAGTGTATAGGGCTATACTATCTGCTCAGATTCAGCCAAATGCAGCAAAACTGATAAGATGGCGCGTGACAGTACAGATGGACAATGAACCAAAACATACTGCGAGAGCAACCAAAGAGCTTTTCAAAGCAAAGAAGTGGAATATTCTTCAATGGCCGAGTCTGTCACCTGACCTCAACCCAAGTGAATATGCATTTCATTTGCTGAAGACAAAACTGAAGGCAGAAAGACCCACAAAGAAGTAGCCATTTAAGACAGCTGCTGTAAAGGCCTGGCAAAGCATCACTCAGAAGGAAACCCAGAATTTGGTGATGTCCATGAGTTCCAGACTTCAGGCAGTTATTCACTGCAAAGGATTTTCAACCAAGAATTAAGAATGATCATTTTATTTATGATTATGTTAGTTTACATCCATTTACTTTTGAGCCCCTGAGAATGGGGAGACTATATATAAAAATTGCTGCAATTCTTAAGGGTTTATATGATATTTTGTTTTAACCCCTTGAATTAAAGGTGAATGTCTGCACTTCAATCACATCTTGATTGCTTCTTTTCAAATCCATTCTGGTGGCGTACAGAGCTAAAATCATGAAAATTGGGTCACTGTCCAAATACTTATGGACCGAACTGTAGGTAAGACGTGTGTCTATTCGCAATTCGTCACTAAACTCTTACATGGATCATTTATGCAAACTAAAAGAAGAAAACGCAAATATTTCAAACTAAAATATGCAATAATCAGAATTGCAAGATAAGAGAACTGTTTCAACTATGAAACTCATCCGGCATAGGACATATTGACAATTAGAAGTGATTACCGAATGTGCCCTCGAGAGCTGTTCAACAGCTTCGCAAGAGTTTTAAAAGCAGCAGTCTCCCCGGCCAAATGAACTCACACACTTTGACAACAGGATTGAATGCAAAATAAAAGCAATTTACCAGAATCGAGACGTTTGATCCATTCTCATTTCCGCCATCCTTTTCGCTAGACTCATTTGGGCTCCTCTTCAGAGCCTGATTATCAGGCAGTGTGACGTCATTGTAAGATCTAGCAAATTTGAAGTCGCTGGTGCGCGAGCCCGTTGTTAAGTACGTGTCATAATTGTATGAACTGCGGAGAGTTCCTGCTCCCTCCACCTCTGCGTAGTTGGGAGGGAAATATGCGCTGGGAATGGCGACTGCGCTGTCAAACAACAGTCTGGGCTTTCTCCGACGGCAAAACGTCATGGCCACAGTCAGAATTATAAACGTGAGGAAGAAAGTGGAAACGGAAACCAAGGCAATGATCAAATAGGATGTTAATTTGGAATTGTTATCATCATGAGACATGTCTTTCAAATCTGGAACTTCTGCCAAGTTATCTGAAATCAGTAAATGCACTGCACATGTTGCAGACAGAGAGGGCTGTCCGTTATCTTTCACTGAGATAACAAGGTTCTGCTTCATGGTATCAGATTCAGAAATGTCCCGTTGTGTCCTGATCTCTCCGCTGTGGAGACCAATAGTGAAAAGTCCCGGATCAGTCGATTTCACGATCTGATAGGACAGCCACGCATTCTGTCCAGAGTCCGCATCAACAGCGATCACCTTGGAAACCAGAGAACCAGCGTGAGCAGCTTTGGGAACCATCTCAATCATGAAGGAGTTGCCTGCTGGAGCAGGGTATAATATCTGTGGAGAGTTGTCATTCTCATCTGTCATGATGACGTTCACAGTCACGTTGCTACTGAGCGGAGGGGAACCGTTGTCTCTGGCAACAACGTGGATTTTGAAACTTCTGAACTGCTCATAATCAAATGATCTGACAGCGTGGATCACCCCTGTGTCTCCATTAATGGATAAAAATGAGGATACCGGAACTCCGCTGACCTCACTGGGCAACAGAGAATAGAAAACTGTGCCGTTCTGTCCCCAGTCTGGGTCTCTCGCCCGCACAGTAATAACAGAGGATCCGGGTTTGTTATTTTCAGCCACAGAAGCTCTGTACGACTGCTCATGAAATACAGGCGGGTTGTCATTAACGTCTGATATTGATAACCGCACGGTCTTTGACGAGGATAAGGGCGGAGAACCCTCGTCAGTAGCAGTGATTGTAATGTTATATTCTGATACTAGTTCACGGTCGAGTTCTGCTGTGATTACCAGTGAGTAATAATTTTTTATAGAGGGGATTAATTTGAAAGGAACATTTTGCTGAATGAAGCAGCGGACCTGTCGATTTGCCCCAGAGTCTTTATCCTGAACATTAATGATGCCCACCTCTGTGCCAGGTAACGCGCTCTCAGGGATGGGGTTGTTCAGAGATTTCAGCAATATCACAGGCGCGTTATCATTAACATCAGTGATTTCTACTACTAATTTAGCCTGAGAAGCGAGTCCAGCTCCGTCTTTCCCGTCAATGCGCAGCTCATATGTGGACTCTTCTTCAAAATCAATTGGGCCAGTCAATGAAATATATCCTGTTTGTTGATCAATCCTAAATGTTTTCTTGGCTTTATCAGATATACGACTGATCTCGTAAGTCACTTCGCCATTAGTTCCCTCGTCTGCGTCAGTGGCGCTGACTGTAACTACTACTGCACCTACAGGAGAATTTTCAGGCACACTGACTTTGTAAACGTCTTGGCTAAACACGGGGATATTATCGTTAGCATCCAGCACAGTGATGTGTATCACTACAGTACCAGATCTCTGCGGAGTCCCTCCGTCACTCGCAGTAAGTAATAATGTAACATCTTGCTGCTCTTCACGATCCAGCTCTTTATCTAGGACTAACTCACCGTATTTTCCTCCGTCTGTGTTCGTATGAACAGCCAAAACAAAATGATTATTCCTTTGTAGCGTATAGCTCTGAACTGCGTTCTGTCCTATATCCGCATCATGGGCCTCATTCAATGGAAATCGAGTTCCTTTGTCTGTTAATTCATGGATTTCCAGTTTGATCAAATCCTTGGGAAAACTTGGGGAATTATCATTAATGTCTTGAATTTGCAGAGAAATGCGATGCAACACCAAAGGGTTCTCCAGTACGAGGTCATACTTCAGGACGCACAGAATCTTATCGCCACAAAGCTCTTCCCTGTCTATCCGGTCTGCGACAACTAAATCGCCATTATTCAGATTAATTTCACAATATCGTTTGTTTTTGCCTTCGAAATCTAGGCGGGCCTTGCGATTTGACAGTCTTTTAGCATCAAGACCGAGGTCCTTCGCTATATTCCCAATAACAGATCCGCGTTTCATCTCCTCCGGAATCGAATAGCTCACATCTCCCAGGCTGATCGGCAGGGCGAGGATAAAGAACAGCAAACAGAGTATCGCGGATGATACAGAGCGTCTCCTGCTTCCCATTTCCACGACGAAATACCGACTTCTGATATATTCCAACCCCTGAACGGTTACAATAATCCGTGTGTATTTTTCCGGAGTACCGGGATGATTTGATTGCTATTTTCATGCAGGAAGGAGACCTACGCCTCTAGATTTTACACTTAGAGGTGGCGAGGCACATCTACTATCCCGTCGCTGGTGAACAGCGACACTGTGAGTTCCTTTAAAAAATTACATTTGAGGGTCTGTAGATAAAGTGTTCCAGAACAACTAAGTCCCTCACAGATACTACAAAGCGGAATGAAATCATTTTGCTTTGAGCGCCCTGGCCAGCGTTCGCTTCTTAAAGCCACCCATTGGCGATATTTGCACTAAAAAAAGTCACATGTAATGCAATCTCATGTTTATCCATCCATCTACTCATAATGTTATTTTGCACTGATGTAAGGATGTAAGGAAAATTGAAGAAATATTGGAGAACGCTCCATTCCTACCTCGAGTCTCTTTTTATTATTTTCTTGCTAACACTGCAATTACAGCAATAATATAGCATGTATGGTTAACTACTACCATTTCAAATGCGAAAGACAACGTTTTGTATGCTTTGTACATGAGTACAAATCGCTCATTAAAAGCCACAGATTTTGCATGAAGAAGCGATGCCACTGATATTTACGAACGTGGTTAATAATAGAAACAGTTAGAATAAAAACGTCGTCATGAAAATTTAAAAGTACTTATACGCATCCTTTAAACTCTGAATACTTAGCCTTTACCAGAAAACACTGTTTATGCATTCAGCTTAGGCCTACTCGCGATTCAAGAATATGACTTTGTTTTATTATTTGCGGCGCATAACCAAACTGCCCGCAACGCAACCCCTAAAATCTGACTGCAATTTAAGTAGAAACTTATGACAAACATTTCGTGTTTAATGAAACCTGAAAATCCGTATTTACTTTTTAGGCGGTTAATCAAATCTTTATCGTTTTGTCGGCATCCATACCTTAACAATTACAACTTTATCTTGAATGTCTTGGGAGCTGAGAATGTAGATTTTAATACGACATAAAGAATACTTAGTTTAGTACATGTCTAAGCATATAAAGTATACCATCTCTAAAAGCCATGAATTGAATGGTGTTACAACTTTTAGGGTCAGATATACCAATGCTGTTATTTGCTGTAAAGTTGCCAGTGGGCAGGGCATACTACAAACCTATACATTTTGGGCTTACATGAGGTTCTCGACAAAAAAAGAGAGGGGAAAAAATGGCCCTGAGGTTTGACACACTACAAAATTCACTTTTGTACCATCTAACCTCAAATACACATACATAATTTGGATACCATCTCATGCGACCACACAATAAATGCCCAAACAAGCATTTTCACTTTCTCCTTCATCTTCATCATCCTAATGTCCCTGCTGTATTACATCATCAAACCTATTCCAGTGCCCACTCCACTGTACCTTACCTTTAGTCTCACCTCAAATGGAGGCAAATTGCTTCATATATTCATTAAAACCAACAGCAAGACACTTTCTGCTCTTGGTGGAAAATAAAAGACAGCCATATTGTTTGTGAATGTACCAAAGCGTGATCCTTCATTCCTGTCATGTGTAAGCATAGATGTGGAAGTGTACTTCAGTGTTATGTGTAATTTTTTATGTGGAGGTTCATTTCAGGGTATGTGATAGCACTGCACTTGGCATGGTATACTCCCTCTGTCATGTATATTGTGTTCTACTTATATGTTGATCTAGGCATGCACTTGTGATCTCAGCACAGCACAGCACAAGTTGCACTGCATCTGCTAAACGACAATGACAAAAGAGTGTATGAAAGCTAGCAAGCTAACTAGCTAACTAAGCTCCTAAACAAAGCTTAATAATAATGCTCAAATGGCAACATAATTTCTGCAGACCTAAAACTGCTTCTAAAATACTTTCCTGTTATTGTTATTAGCAGATGCTGTTATCCAGAGTGACTTACATAGATTACAATTTTACACTATGAAACTAAATCCTTTCATATGCACAGTACCATTCTAACCCATAACATGTGGTATTAAAGTAATTGATATCTCCAAAATATATTGTCAGTATGCAAACATACTATAGGATAATAAGTACATAAATTAATTTATAGAGGGTAGGATGAAAATCAAAGGACCTAGCTACACACAAAATTTAGTTTTGCTTTGGAATGGTGCTTGTGATGATTTGTTAGACAATGTCAACTAAATTGTTTTGTGTACCTGATAAAATTTTAATACTAATTGTTTTTAATGGTTAACCTGTGTTTACAAGTTCTTATTCTGACTTAAAGAAGATAAGTAACTTGGCCTTTTTGTCAGCTGAAAACATTTTTATGGAGGTAATTTTTTCATCAGTATTTGACAATGGATAAATTAGCATTGTATCAAAATATCAAGAGGGTAAACAAGGGCATAGACTCCTGTTGTAATAGTCTAGATAATATGTATGCCATGGATAAACAGAAGTGCTCAGATTGAAGTAGGAAAACATAAAACGAAAGCAGGAAGACTGCATCCATGTCTGAAACAGCAGCACAAGGCTGAGGTGAGTGAGAATAAGGCAGCCATTACAGATCTGACAATCAACACCACATAAATCATCTTCTCAATCAAAAGCAAATTCTCAGTGGAATGTTTCACATATTTCACAGCCAGGATTACCATTTCAGTGCAACAGAACTGCACAATAAATCTGAAAAACCAGTTCTCATGCCTGTATACATGCATCCATAAACAGTAGACAAGGCCATGGAAGAAAAAAAACTTAACTGCAAAATCAATATTTATGCCTTATTATACTGACCTCATACTGACCCTCCGCGAAAGGTTCTAATCTTACGATACTGGAGTCGTTGGGGCTCCTCTTCAGTGTCTGATCAGCAGGCAGTGTGCCGTCATTGTAAGAGCTCACAAACTTGAAGTCACTGGTGCGCGAGCCCGTTGTTAAATACGTGTCATAATTGTAAGAACTGCGGAGAGTTCCTGCTCCATCCACCTCTGCGTAGTTGGGAGGGAAATATGCGCTGGGAATGGCGACTGCGCTGTCAAACAACAGTCTGGGCTTTCTCCGACGGCAAAACGTCATGGCCACAGTCAGAATTATAAACGTGAGGAAGAAAGTGGAAACGGAAACCAAGGCAATGATCAAATAGGATGTTAATATGGAATTGTTATCATCAAGAGACATGTCTTTCAAATCTGGAACTTCTGCCAAGTTATCTGAAATCAGTAAATGCACTGCACATGTTGCAGACAGAGAGGGCTGTCCGTTATCTTTCACTGAGATAACAAGGTTCTGCTTCATGGTATCAGATTCAGAAATGTCCCGCTGTGTCCTGATCTCTCCACTGTGGAGACCAATAGTGAAAAGTCCCGGATCAGTTGATTTCACGATCTGATAGGACAGCCACGCGTTCTGTCCAGAGTCCGCATCCACAGCGATCACCTTGGAAACCAGAGAGCCTGCGTGAGCAGCTTTGGGAACCATTTCAGTCATGAAGGAGTTCCCTGCTGGAGCAGGGTATAATATCTGTGGAGAGTTGTCATTCTCATCTGTTATGAAGACGTTCACAGTCACGTTGCTACTGAGCGGAGGGGAACCGTTGTCTCTGGCAACAACGTGGACTTTGAAGCTTCTGAACTGCTCATAATCAAATGATCTGACAGCATGGATCACCCCTGTGTCTCCATTAATGGATAAAAATGAGGATACCGGAACTCCGCTGACCTCACTGGGCAACAGAGAATAGAAAACTGTGCCGTTCTGTCCCCAGTCTGGGTCTCTCGCCCGCACAGTAATAACAGAGGATCCGGGTTTGTTGTTTTCAGCCACAGAGGCTCTGTACGACTGCTCATCAAATACAGGCGGGTTGTCATTAACGTCTGATATTGATAACTGCACAGTCTTTGAGGAGGATAAGGGTGGAGAGCCCTCATCAGTAGCAGTGATTGTAATGTTATACTCTGAAACAGTTTCACGGTCCATTTCACGATCAGTGACTAAAGAGTAGTAATTTTTCACAGTGGACATCAGTTTAAATGGCGCATTTGACTGGATGTTACTCCTTATCTTACTATTGTGTCCTGAATCTTTGTCTTGTATATTTATGATTGCAACCTCGGTGCCGATGGGTGAATTCTCGGGTAGAGGTGTCTTTAAGGACTTGATTACTATCACAGGTGAGTTATCATTGACATCGGTCACTTCAACAACGACTTTACAATATCCTGCTTGGCCCGCCCCATCTTTAGCTTTAACACGGATCTCAAAGGAGTGAGTGTCTTCAAAGTCTAACGGTCCCTTCACTTTAATTTCTCCATTTTTCTCATCAATGGAAAAAACATTTCTTGCTTTCGCTGAAATTTGGTTAAATTCATAGACAACTTCCCCATTCGCCCCCTCATCAGCATCGCTAGCACTAACTTGAACTAATACAGAATCTAAGGGCGCATTTTCAGACACACTAACTTTGTAAATATTCTGGCTGAAAACGGGAATATTATCGTTAGCATCCAGCACAGTGACGTGTATAACTACAGTACCAGATCTCCGTGGAGTCCCTCCGTCATATGCTGTCAAAATCAGAGAGTGCTCCTCTTGCTTTTCGCGATCCAGCTCATTTTCTAGTACAATTTCGGCATATTTACCTCGATCTGCATTACTCTCCATCGCCAAAATAAAATGTTCGTTCGCAGCAAGACTATAACCCTGAACTGAATTAATTCCCATGTCTGGGTCATGGGCTTGATCTACGGTGAATCGAGCTCCTTTGACTGCAGACTCTCTGATCTCCAGTTTGATTACATCATTCGGAAATGTCGGAGAATTGTCGTTTATATCCTGTATCTCCAGTACGATGTGATGTAATTCCACAGGGTTCTCAAGAAATACTTCAAAATTCAAAGCGCACGAAGGCCTCTGCGCGCACAGCTCCTCCCGGTCCATCCTCTTATTCACAATCAAGTCTCCAGTCTGCAGGTTAATGTCACAGTACCGTTTACCTTCCTCAGAATCTATCCTCGGTCTCCGAAATGGCAGCGTTTTAACATCGACTCCTAAATCCTGTGTGATTTTTCCTATGACAGCTCCGAGTTTCATCTCCTCTGGAACGGAATAGCGAACATCTCCGAGACACACTGTGACGGTCATGAGAAGGAAGACAAAGCTGGTCTGCGGTACCTGACCCAACACGACGCTGCCGCTGTACTCGGCATCCATTTTAAGTTGAAATGGTGCAAAATCTTATCCTAAACGTAATCCTATTATAAATGTATGATGGATTTCCAAAACAACACTATCAAATCTCAGTACCCGTTTTATCGTAACAGAAATACCATAAACGTCACAGGTTCTCACAGTGAAGTACAATGTACAGACCAAAGCAGGCAGTGCGGCTACAGTCTGTAGGCGGGTCGCTGGAGTCCTTTCCTTTCTTGGTCAATAGCGACACACCGCGTCTCTGTAGGAAACTAAACACCAGTAAGTAAAATATTCAGGTTTTTCGGAAAACATCTTGACTAAAGACCCCCGCTAAGTTACGCTCCTTTCATGTTTTCCCATTTTGCATACAGGACCAATGTTTATGAGGTGAGACATATCGTGTCAAACATCAAGGAACGCAGAGTATTAGAACTCAAAACGGCTCAACATGAAGAAAACGTCATTGTTAAAAACTGAATGTAAAAGAACATGCAAATTCGCTTTTTTTTCTGGCCGCAACGTACTATGCTCATGGCGGCCGTCTCAGCACCACCAGATGGACAGCAGCTTTGCCTGCTCAGTTTTATTTGCGAAAGGACAAGGAGGCACGTTACTAAAATATAGCACATTCTGTAATCAAGCGACCAATACAGCGGATATAGTTTGAACATTGGACAATTCAGCGGTTAGACAAGGAGGATCATGCCCACAAAAGTGTATATCATCTTAAAATAATAGTAACCGTGAAGAGTGATTAAGAACTTGTTATATTAATACCAAAATATCAAGGAAAACAGATGGGATTGGAGTTGTCCACACAATTACTGTGCACCAAACTATGCAAAACAGAAATAAATACTTTTTGACAACCTATTCCGCCAAACTTGGAAAAATGTATAAGTAGTATTTCATTAGTAGTAGTATTTCATTAGCAGTAGCTCATTCAGAATTCCACGAACCCCTATTGTCTATTCGCAGTGGATGACGTTTCATTTATCTGAAAAATAAACGTTGAAATAGACACCATTGTCTTAAATGCCGCATTAGATATTCAGAATACCAATCGGATAATGCTATTTCTTAAACAGTTACACTGGAAGTAGAAAAGTGACTCCCTGAAGAATAAGCATGGTGTCTCAGAAGTTATATCAGCAGAAGCACATTAGATTGACTGCAGCAAAACATACAGCTCAAACACATGCTTAAGACAAGGGATACGCTCATAAAGTTGGACATGTGGACATGTGCCTTTAGAGCTAAAGGAATTGACAGGGCAACCGCCAGGCCAAAGTAACTGCACAAAAATTTAAAGATACAGTTAGGTCCATAAGTATTTGGACAGTGACACAATTTTCATTATTTTGGTTCTGTAAGCCATGACAATGGATTTGAAATGAAACAGCCAAGATGTGACTGAAGTGCAGATTTTCGGCTTTAATTCAAGGGGTTTAACAAAAATATCATATAAACCATTAAGAATTACAGCAATATTTACACATGGTCCCCCCATTTTCAGGGGCTCAAAAGAATTTGGACAATTGACTGAGAAGCTGTTTCATGGCCAGGTGTGAGCTGTTCCCTCGTTATTTCATTAACAATTAAGCAGTTAAAAGGTCTGGAGTTGATTCCAAATGGAGAATTTGCACTTGGAAGCTGTTGCTGTGAACTCTCAATATGAGGTCCAAAGAGCTGTCAATGCAAGTAAAGCAGGCCATCATTAGGCTAAAAAAAAAAAACCATCAGAGAGATAGCAGAAACATTAGGAGTGGCCAAATCAACAATTTGGTGCATTCTTAAAAAGAAGGAAAGCACTGGTGAGCTCAGCAATCCCAAAAGGCCTGGACGACCACGGAAGACAACTGTGGTGGATGATCACAAAATTCTTTCTTTGGTGAAGAAAAACCCCTTCACAACATCTAGCTAAGTCATGAACACTCTCCAGTAGATAGGCATATCATTGTCAAAATCTACAATCAAGAGAAGACTTCATGAAGTTAAATAAAGAGGGTTTACCACAAGGTGCAAACCACTGGTAAGCCTCAAGAATAGGAAGGCCACATTAGATTTTGCAAGAAAACATATAAAAAGCCTGCCCAGTTCTGGAAGAATATTCTTTGGACAGACGTACCTAAGATCAACCTGCACCAGAATGATGGGAAGAGAAGAGTGTGGAGAAGAGAAGGAAAGGCTCATGATCCAAAGCATACCACATCATCTGTGAAACATGGTGGAGGCAGTGTTATGGTAAGGGCATGTAATGCTGCCAATGGAACCGGGACACTAGTGTTTATTGATGATATTACTGCTGACAGAAGCAGCAGGATGAATTCTGAAGTGTATAGGGCTATACTATCTGCTCAGATTCAGCCAAATGCAGCAAAACTGATAAGATGGCGCGTGACAGTACAGATGGACAATGAACCAAAACATACTGCGAGAGCAACCAAAGAGCTTTTCAAAGCAAAGAAGTGGAATATTCTTCAATGGCCGAGTCTGTCACCTGACCTCAACCCAAGTGAATATGCATTTCATTTGCTGAAGACAAAACTGAAGGCAGAAAGACCCACAAAGAAGTAGCCATTTAAGACAGCTGCTGTAAAGGCCTGGCAAAGCATCACTCAGAAGGAAACCCAGAATTTGGTGATGTCCATGAGTTCCAGACTTCAGGCAGTTATTCACTGCAAAGGATTTTCAACCAAGAATTAAGAATGATCATTTTATTTATGATTATGTTAGTTTACATCCATTTACTTTTGAGCCCCTGAGAATGGGGAGACTATATATAAAAATTGCTGCAATTCTTAAGGGTTTATATGATATTTTTGTTTAACCCCTTGAATTAAAGGTGAATGTCTGCACTTCAATCACATCTTGATTGCTTCTTTTCAAATCCATTCTGGTGGCGTACAGAGCTAAAATCATGAAAATTGGGTCACTGTCCAAATACTTATGGACCGAACTGTAGGTAAGACGTGTGTCTATTCGCAATTCGTCACTAAACTCTTACATGGATCATTTATGCAAACTAAAAGAAGAAAACGCAAATATTTCAAACTAAAATATGCAATAATCAGAATTGCAAGATAAGAGAACTGTTTCAACTATGAAACTCATCCGGCATAGGACATATTGACAATTAGAAGTGATTACCGAATGTGCCCTCGAGAGCTGTTCAACAGCTTCGCAAGAGTTTTAAAAGCAGCAGTCTCCCGGCCAAATGAACTCACACACTTTGACAACAGGATTGAATGCAAAATAAAAGCAATTTACCAGAATCGAGACGTTTGATCCATTCTCATTTCCGCCATCCTTTTCGCTAGACTCATTTGGGCTCCTCTTCAGAGCCTGATTATCAGGCAGTGTGACGTCATTGTAAGATCTAGCAAATTTGAAGTCGCTGGTGCGCGAGCCCGTTGTTAAGTACGTGTCATAATTGTAAGAACTGCGGAGAGTTCCTGCTCCCTCCACCTCTGCGTAGTTGGGGGAAATATGCGCTGGGAATGGCGACTGCGCTGTCAAACAACAGTCTGGGCTTTCTTCTATGGCAAAACCTCACGGCCACGATGAGAATAATAAACGCGAGAAAGAAGGTGGAAACGGAAACCAAGGCAATGATCAAATAGGATGTTAATTTGGAACTGTTATCATCATGAGACATGTCTTTCAAATCTGGAACTTCTGCCAAGTTATCTGAAATCAGTAAATGCACTGCACATGTTGCAGACAGAGAGGGCTGTCCGTTATCTTTCACTGAGATAACAAGGTTTTGCTTCATGGTATCAGATTCAGAAATGTCCCGTTTGTCCTGATCTCTCCGCTGTGGAGACCAATAGTGAAAAGTCCCGGATCAGTCGATTTCACGATCTGATAGGACAGCCACGCATTCTGTCCAGAGTCCGCATCAACAGCGATCACCTTGGAAACCAGAGAACCAGCGTGAGCAGCTTTGGGAACCATCTCAATCATGAAGGAGTTGCCTGCTGGAGCAGGGTATAATATCTGTGGAGAGTTGTCATTCTCATCTGTCATGATGACGCTCACAGTCACATTGCTACTGAGCGGAGGGGAACCGTTGTCTCTGGCAACAACGTGGATTTTGAAGCTTCTGAACTGCTCATAATCAAATGATCTGACAGCGTGGATCACCCCTGTGTCTCCATTAATGGATAAAAACGAGGATACCGGAACTCCGCTGACCTCACTGGGCAGGAGAGAATAGAAAACTGTGCCGTTCTGTCCCCAGTCTGGGTCTCTCGCCCGCACAGTAATAACAGAGGATCCGGGTTTGTTATTTTCAGCCACAGAGGCTCTGTACGACTGCTCATCAAATACAGGCGGGTTGTCATTAACGTCTGATATTGATAACTGCACAGTCTTTGAGGAGGATAAGGGTGGAGAGCCCTCATCAGTAGCAGTGATTGTAATGTTATACTCTGAAACAGTTTCACGGTCCATTTCACGATCAGTGACTAAGGAGTAGTAATTTTTCACAGTGGACATCAGTTTAAATGGCGCATTTGACTGGATGTTACTCCTTATCTTACTATTGTGTCCTGAATCTTTGTCTTGTATATTTATGATTGCAACCTCGGTGCCGATGGGTGAATTCTCGGGTAGAGGTGTCTTTAAGGACTTGATTACTATCACAGGTGAGTTATCATTGACATCGGTCACATCAACAACGACTTTACAATATCCTGCCTGGCCTGCCCCGTCTTTAGCTTTAACACGGATCTCAAAGGAGTGAGTGTCTTCAAAGTCTAACGGTCCCTTCACTTTAATTTCTCCATTTTTCTCGTCAATGGAAAAAACATTTCTTGCTTTCGCTGAAATTTGGTTAAATTCATAGACAACTTCCCCATTCCCCCCCTCATCAGCATCGCTGGCACTAACTTGAACTAATACAGAATCTAAGGGCGCATTTTCAGACACACTAACTTTGTACACAGCCTGGCTGAAAACGGGAATATTATCGTTAGCATCCAGCACAGTGACGTGTATAACTACAGTACCAGATCTCCGTGGGGTCCCTCCGTCATATGCTGTCAAAATCAATGAGAGTTCCTTTTGTTTTTCGCGATCCAGCTTATTTTCTAATACAATTTCGGCATATTTACCTCGATTTGCATCACTCTCCATCGCCAAAATAAAATGTTCATTCGCAGCAAGACTATAACCCTGAACTGAATTAATTCCCATGTCTGGGTCATGGGCTTGATCTACAGTGAAACGAGCTCCCTTTTCAGTGATTTCTGTGATCTCCAGTTTGATTACATCATTCGGAAATGTCGGAGAATTGTCGTTTATATCCTGTATCTCCAGTACGATGTGATGTAATTCCACAGGGTTCTCAAGAAATATTTCAAAATTCAAAGCGCACGAAGGCCTCTGCGCGCACAGCTCCTCCCGGTCCATCCTCTTATTCACAATCAAGTCTCCAGTCTGTAGGTTAATGTCATAGTACGGTTTATCTTCCTCAGAATCTATCCTCGGTCTCCGAAATGGCAGCGTTTTAACATCGACTCCTAAATCCTGTGTGATTTTTCCTATGACAGCTCCGAGTTTCATCTCCTCTGGAACGGAATAGCGAACATCTCCGAGACACACTGTGACGGTCATGAGAAGGAAGACAAAGCTGGTCTGCGGTACCTGACCCAACACGACGCTGCCGCTGTACTCGGCATCCATTTCAAGTTGAAATGGTGCAAAATCTTATCCTAAACGTAATCCTATTATAAATGTATGATGGATTTCCAAAACAACACTATCAAATCTCAGTACCCGTTTTATCGTAACAGAAATACCATAAACGTCACAGGTTCTCACAGTGAAGTACAATGTACAGACCAAAGCAGGCAGTGCGGCTACAGTCTGTAGGCGGGTCGCTGGAGTCCTTTCCTTTCTTGGTCAATAGCGACACACCGCGTCTCTGTAGGAAACTAAACACCCCCTGTAGATAGAATATTTCAGTGTTTCGGAAAATACTTTGACCAAAGACCCGTGTTAAGTTACGTCCCTCCCATGCCTACTCATTTTTTAAAGGACAGATACATATGAGGTAAGACATATCATGTCAACCATCAAGGAAGCAATGTATTAAAACTGTAAAAAGGCTTACTATAGAGAAAACACCATTGTTAGAATCTGAATGTGAAATCATACGCAAGTTAACCATAAACATTTTCTGACCGCAACGTACTATGCTCATGGCGGCCGTCTCAGCACCACCAGATGGACAGCAGCTTCGCCTGCCCAGTTTTACATTTACATTACATTTACAGTTTTATTTGCGAAATGAGGAGGAGGCCCTTTCCTAAAATATCACACATTCAGTAATCATGCGACCAAAAAAGCGAACATAATTTGAACATTAGACAATTCAGCGTTTGACATGGAGAATCATGCCCACAATACTGTATGTCATCGTAAAATAATAGTAACCGTGAAGCGTAACTAAGATCTTGTTCCATTAATACCAACATGTCAAGGAAAACGGATGGGATTAGAATCGTCAATACAATTAATTTCCACCACACTATGCAACCAGAAAAATGCTTTTAGACACCCTACTCCGCTAAACTCGGATAAATGTATTAAATAAAAGGTGGAAAATTCAGAATCCCCTCGTCACGAATCCATATTCTGTATTCACAATGGATGCCGTTTCAGCTATTTGAAAAAATAAGCGTTTAACTTGATAGCATTGCATTTAAATGCCGCAATAGATAATCTGAATACCAATCATATAATACTAATTCTTAAACACTTATATTGGACGCAGAAACGTGGCTCCCTGCGAATAAGCATGGCATCTCAGAAGTGATATTATCCGTGGATACAAGGTTGACGAGAGGCGTCTGTTTTTTCGTGCCTCATCATGAAAAAATTACATCGAGTATTTATAAAAAACGTTTTAAAATGGAAACATTTTCAACTGAAACTTACAACAATAACAGGTGCATGATGAGAGAACCAATAAAAATTTGATACTCCACCAGCATTTGGCAAATTGTACAACAGACAAGCAGGTGCATTCTCGATAAACTAATGCAAATCCTGCAAGAACAAAGACATTTGCAGAAAATACAAACATAAGAACTCATTTGGAATTAGAAGTGCTTACCGAATCACCAGCTCCCTCAAGATGTGTTAAACTCTGTTCAAAGACTTCCACTGTGTCCTTCTTCAGTGTCTGATTATCAGGCAGTGTGACGTCATTGTAAGATCTAGCAAATTTGAAGTCGCTGGTGCGCGAGCCAGTTGTTAAATACGTGTCATAATTGTAAGAACTGCGAAGAGTTCCTGCTCCCTCCACCTCTGCGTAGTTGGGAGGGAAATATGCGCTGGGAATGGCGACTGCGCTGTCAAACAACAGCCTGGGCTTTCTCCTACGGCAGAGACTCACGGCCACAGTCAGAATTATAAACGTGAGGAAGAAGGTGGAAATGGAAACCAAGGCAATGATCAAATAGGATGTTAATTTTGAATTGTTATCATCATGAGACATGTCTTTCAAATCTGGAACTTCTGCCAAGTTATCTGAAATCAACAAATAGACTGCAGATGTTGCAGACAGAGAGGGCTGTCCATTATCTTTCACTGAGATAACAAGGTTCTGCTTCATGGTATCAGATTCAGAAATGTCCCGTTGTGTCCTGATCTCTCCACTGTGGAGACCAATAGTGAAAAGTCCCGGATCAGTCGATTTCACGATCTGATAGGACAGCCATGCATTCTGTCCAGAGTCCGCATCCACAGCGATCACCTTGGAAACCAGAGAACCAGCGTGAGCAGCTTTGGGAACCATCTCAGTCATGAAGGAGTTCCTGCTGGAGCAGGGTATAATATATGTGGAGAGTTGTCATTCTCATCTGTTATGAAGACACTCACAGTCACGTTGCTGCTAAGTGGAGGAGAACCGTTGTCTCGGGCAACAACGTGGACTTTGAAGCTTCTGAACTGTTCATAATCAAATGATCTGACAGCATGAATAACCCCCGTGTCTCCCTTAATGGATAAAAACGAGGACACCGGAACTCCGCTGACCTCACTGGGCAGGAGAGAATAGAAAACTGTGCCGTTCTGTCCCCAGTCTGGGTCTTTCGCCTTTACAGTAATAACAGAGGATCCGGGTTTGTTATTTTCAGCCACTGAGGCTCTGTACGACTGCTCATCAAATACAGGCGGGTTGTCGTTGATATCTGCAATTTTGAGATTTAAGACAGTGTTTGAAGACAGTGGCGGTGACCCTCCATCTGTCGCTGTTATGGTGACATTGTATTCATTAACTTCTTCGCGATCAAGACCTACTGTGGTTAGTAAAGTGAAGTAGTTCTTGATGGAAGATTGTAATTTAAAGGGAAGATTTTCAGGAATGGAACAGAATACCTTGCTGTTATCCCCGTAATCCTGGTCTTTCACATTGATTATCGCTATTTCTGTACCTGGGGCTGCGTTTTCTGAAATTGGATTCGATACAGATTTCACAATTATTAAGGGGGCGTTGTCGTTTATATCTGTAATTTCCACGAGAACTTTGCAGCGCCCGGTTTGACCCCCGCCATCCTCCGCTTGAATTTCCACTTCATAATTAGAGTCCTCCTCATAGTCCAGTTTCCCGGCTACCGTCATTTCACCGCTGTTATGGTCAATGTGGAATAAATGTTTCGTGTTTTCAGAAGCATGATTAAAATAGTAGGTTATTTCACCATTCGAACCTGCGTCTTTATCTATCGCACTAACGCTTACAACAAACGTTCCTGGCGCGGCATTTTCTAGCACGCTAACCTCATATGTCGCTTGTAAAAACACAGGCGGGTTGTCATTGACGTCTATCACTACAACTTGTATAGTTACAGTGCCAGACTTGGTCGGATTGCCTCCGTCGACAGCCGTCAGTAGCAAAGAATGTTCTTCCTCCTCTTCTCGGTCGAGAACATTTTTTAGAACAATTTCCACATACCTTTCTTTGTTAGTGTGCACATCCAAAACAAAGTGTTCATTCTGTCCCAGTATATAATTTTGAACGGAGTTTATTCCAACATCCAGATCACGAGCTGAGGCTAATTGAAAGCGAGTCCCTTTCGGTGCAGTCTCGCTTATTTCCAGTTTGATCAGATCTTTAGGGAAAACAGGAGCGTTGTCGTTAACATCCAGTATCTCCAATGCAATATTATGCAGCTCCAGAGGGCTCTCGAGAATAAACTCAAAATGCAGGAGACAGGGTGAGGTCTGTCCGCACAGCTTCTCTCTGTCGATTCTCTCAAGAACAATGAACTCCCCGGAGTTCAAGTCTATTCCGCAATATCGCCTCTCTCCCTGGTAATCCACGCGGGCTTTGCGAGCTGCCAGTAGTTTGACATCCAGATTGAGGTCCTTTGTCAGACTCCCGATGACATATTTAGTCTTTGTTTCCTCTAGAACAGAGTAGCGAAGGTCCCCAACAGAGGCCTGTGTAACAGCGAGCAAGAAAAGCGCGCACCGCAGCTGTGGCTGCGCGCTTCCGCGAGCCTTTGCCGCCGACATCGCCACTGACTAATAATTAAATGTACTGTCGGCGGTATTATTAATACTGCGACTGGGAAAACTGTTACTCCGTTCGAGTGTTCTGTGTGAAACACACGCAGCGTTGTGTTATGTGGTCAGCATGCAGTGGTGATACGACTATGCGCAGTTCTATCTGCTGTTTGTGGTAATGAGATGGGAGGGATGCAGTCGCTCCCAGCTCAGAGCTGGTGAATAGCGACACCCAGAGACCTAGCGGAAAGATTACTGCATATGTATAAAACGCTTCTGGACTACATATTGCATATGTATAAAAGTGCAGGAGCACCCGTAATATGACATATAAAATGTTTTCATGTTCACAGTGACATTCAGCCTGCATCCTGGAAAAAAAGCCACAGAATGTCATATGAGCAGAATTATTCTATAATCGTTAAACAATTCGTCTGGTACCCACAATGTTGCAAGTATCAGTACCTTTAAGCAGCGTATCAAATGTCTTCCCTTACACTATCCAGCCATGTTACAATATGACTATAATCGTGGAGAAGAATGTCTATTAATTAAATAATCGTTAACATGTGTTAACGTGTCTTTCTCGTACAATGTCACAGGATGATATTCCACGTGTTCAATGTCAAAATGAAGTCAAACAAAACTGAAGACGATACAAACTTTCTTCCAGACGTTCCTCATTTAGTCTTAAACTGTTTTCCTTTACTAAAAAAAGATCTAACGGTTTAATGCACTCGTATCTGTAGCAGCTAACTTGCACCTTGTCTGGCTAACTATTGAAATTTGGTCATGCAGCACTTCGGTTTGGATAAAAGCGTCTGCCAAATGAATAAATGCAAATGTAATGTGAATGTAACTTTCATTCTCCTCATGTGTGCCAATGCATGTAAAAAATCAGTTTAACTAACACCACTGGAAAATGGCCATTCACGTCATATATTTAGTAAAACTGAATGGTAGTAACAATTTGTATTTTTTATATAATATAATATAATATAATCAAACTGCATCCCAGTAATAATAATTTACTGTATTGCTCATCTGAAGAAAGAATTGCATTTATCAAATTGCATTCAGTGCTACAAGAAATCTGGATCGTTTTCTTGGGCACGCGGAGCCTTTTCTTGGCTGAATCAAAAGCACTTCAGCACCAAGGACAGCGACCGACGAATAGAGGAAAAATAACAATGAAATCTTTTCAGTATCAATTACGCATCTTATAACACAGATCTCAGAAACGTTTTCAAAAATGGCGGTTGATTTGTTTCAAAGAGGCAAGAATTTGCCTCAAAAGGCAAGGAAAAGAATGCTCATATCAACAGGATAGCTGCTTGCTTTACATTACATTCACATTTTGTATGTTGGCAGACGCTGTTGTCCAGAGCGACTCAGAAAGCAAGGCAAAAAAGTGCATCTAACAACGTCACAAGTACAGCGGTACTCAGAGAGCTCTAGAGACCATATCTGAACATTTGTCAATCCATTACATTGTGCTAAATTCACTAATGCCACGATGAATCTGGCATAAACATTAATGTAAATCAGTCTGCATGTAAAACAATGTTTCAGCAAAATGAAACTGCCATCGTTGGTGTTCACGCACAGACTCCTGGGCACATGGGATACCTCAGAGAGAGGCCAGTAAGATGGACACAGTTAAGCCTGTGTCCGCTGAGAGAAGAGAGGTCTGTGAGGCTGCGACTGAGAGCGGTCCTATTCTCTACACGCTGCTGTCTCGCGCTAGGCAGCGGCACTCAGAGCATCATGCGCGAACTGCACAGGAGAGAAAAAGCCTGACTCCACGTTTGCGGCTCAGGATTCCCGGCGGTGGCGCTCGTCTTTCGACATAAGCACATTTTGAAGGAACAGAACATGGAAAAAGGAACATCATCTCTCACTCCTTTTCGCCACACCAAGACTTTTCATTTTTATTTCGCGTTTTCATGTGTATTTAGTTGCACCCTTACTTTACAAAGCAACCCACACTTATGGGAGTATATTTGGGCGGGATATTACGATTTCCCAAAGGTCATATTACCTTTTTTTTTAAAAAAAAGGAATGGCTATTTCATTGCAGTAAACAAAAATAAAGCAAAGTGGTGAGAAGATTTAAAATCATAAAATTTAACAAAACTAACAGAACTAAACCGCAAGGAAGCATTCCGTCTAAAGATGCGAAGTTTTGACCACACGGGTCTTCATTAGGCACACATCGAATCTAACCTGGGATTCCATTTAGAATTGCAGAGTCATAAACCACTTATAATTGTAAATAACACATTTCCTCATTTCTTGCATGTTGCTTATTGTGACGTCAGCATGGAGCTGAGGCCACCGATATTTTCTTCCGGAAGGTTCGACTAACCTTGGCATCTCATTTAAAATCGTACTGATACATTTCAACTTAATAATAAATATAAACATGGCCTTGCAATAAACTCGGATTCAAATATTTTTTAACAGATTTTATCATTCATAAATAATTAAATCCACTTGTGGCGGCGACAAAAACAAACACATGCAAACCACAACATTGTTTCTAAGTCCTACAGGCTTTTTAATAAATAAATGTGCTTAGAAGATAATACAAATAGAAAATGGCTTTGGTGAAAGGAACTTCTGCTTGTTGGATTACGAAAAAGATTTAACTTAATGGGGTTAATTAGACTGTGTCCACTGTAGTGTTAACGGAAGTCTTAAATAAATACGTTGCAGAGTGAAAATGTTAATAAGCCTATGAAATTGTATTATTGCATAACATTCATTATATTACCACATCTGCTAAATTATTGTAACATATTGAAATGAATGTAATGCATTTATTACACTAAACTCATTTATTATTATTATTAGTAGTAGTAGTAGTAGCAGTAGTAGTAGAGAATTATTATTATAATTATTATTAATAATAATAACAACAACAACAACAACAACAATAATAATAATAATAATAATAATAATAATAATAATAATAATAATAATTTTTTAAACACTTAGTTTTCTGTGGATTCTCTGCAATACATATATAAGATAATCAGACACACTTGTGGCACATACTACACAGAGGAATGTTATTACTGATACTAAAATTATTATCATTGCTCTGCCCAACAGCAGCCCAAAGCCCTTGTTAATGATGATGTACATAAGTGCACAATGACTGTGAGCAGTGTCACTGTGGAGATAAAGTGGGGTATAGAAATATGGAAAAGAAAGTTACCTCTTAGACATGTGAGCAAATACATCCCATCCAAGATGCATCATAGTGCTTCGAAGTATAAGGAACTGAATGAGGCAGGGGCTGGAAATTAAAGAGGGAGCAGCTCAAATAAAACAAAGGTAAAACAGGAGAAGAGAGAGTCTAGGCTACAGAGTGATACCACACTATCATGTTTTAGGAAACACGTTTATGCTGAGTCCATACTCCAGGGGGCGCAGATGGGATTTTAGAAACAAGCTCACACATGCTGGCCTGCCTGATGGTTGCTTAGGGATAGTGCAGGTCCAGGGAAAATCTCCTAAAAATAATAATAATACATCATGTAAAGATTCAACCTAGAAGAGCTTCTCTCTGTTGATTGACTCCTAACGTAAAACATCTGTGGTAACAGGTACCCTGAAACATATGCCTTCTCCACCTGTCTACCCCAGAAAATATCCATCCTCCTTCCCCACATTATTGGTCTTGAGAGGAGAGTTCCATCAACAATGGAGCCTGTCACAATACATGCAGCTGAAACCCATTTTTATTTAATGCAATTTGACACTCATCTCACAGTGCATTAAAACAAGGCTACATCACTCATTGCCTTCCAATAATCCTCTCTGTTCAGATGGATGCACTTTACAACTCCATGGGCTGGGTCTGGACTTAAACAGAGAAACAGCATATAGTCAATGCAAGATCAGTTCAATATCAGCACACATTTTGATAAACCCTTCTGATTATAAGTGGGCATTGCTCTGAAGTAAAGCCACAGACAGCAAACTGAACTGCAATGAGGACAGTCTTATCCACATGTATGAATTCAATAGTGTGTAGAAGGGTAAAACCACAGTTCTTGCTTGTAAAGCTTTGGTGTCTTGCCATGCTACCTCTACATTAGCATTTCTGATTCAATAGAGGTTACACAGTAACATTTTGATGCTATGAAACTAAAACGATAGCATTCCTGTTGATATAAACATAATGGTTAAACATTTATGGTACTGTGCGTCCCCGTTCTGATGTTATGGGCAAAGTTAAGCGCATCATTTAGTTTTAATCAGGTTTTTCATGCGCCTGACTGCAGAAGCAAGGCTCTATGAAAGATATTACCACCTGCCCACATGTAATGCAGAGACTTGTTGCCTTCACTGTTAATTAGGAGAAAAAGACAATGTTATAACTGAATCTTAAAAGGTTTATTGCAAATAATACAGATATGCTTCTGAAAAACTGTCGTAATGAAGAAAAACCGAACATGACGTTTATGTGACGTTAATGAAAAGAGCAGCGCTTGTGTTCCAAGGGAGACTCAAAAACCGAACTGCCCAAATCGCATTTTATTTTCTTATTTTACTTTAAATATACCAGCGCTTCAGAATAAGAAATTGCACACAGGCAACTCTCTCAGACACCTCAGCTTTACGCTCGCGGATGATTAATGTCGTATTAATGAAGGTGCTTCATTTCCACAAAGCGTGACCTGTCCACCCGTGTCTTCGCTTTCGCTCGTGGCATCCGGGACGCTAGATTCCATGACCCAAACAACACTCACCTTTTTTACACGTTATCTGCGTTTCTGTCCCCATTCGTGATTCAATGGGACACTGTTGCGCGCCATCAGGAAGAAAACTGCTATGGCATTGTGCATTATGGGAATTGAAGTCTCCGAAAACGAAGACGCAGAGGAGGAAATATGGGAAATGGGGAAAAAAAACAGATGAAAAATCATAGTATCATAATATCACACTACACAATACATTTTCTTTATGGTGGCGTCAAATGTCTGTTCATTTTTTCGATGATTGGAGATTATGCGTAACATTTATATTTTATTGATTTAACACGATTTCAAACTGACGGACAGAAAATGGCACGTAGTTTCCGTTCCTTTCAAAAGCCTCAGCCTGCACTAAGTCTAGTGAATGTTACAATGCGGATACCTTATTGTATCTATTGAACTTGTCTTCATATTGTCTGAATATATTATGCGTTTTCTCGCTTTTTGTTAAATTTATAAAATGCAATGTTTTTGCTTTTTCTCGTTTGAAATTAAATTGATGAAACGGGCCATCTAAAACACATGCACACATATAAGCACGCAGTGTTCACACAGGATGTGACTTGCGTTCATAAATTCCTATTTCCTATAGCCCACCGGTTTTCAGGTTAGGAGTTAGGAGTGCTGTGTTCCCTGATCTGCTGAGTCCACTGAAAGACTATATTCATTTAACACAAAAACATGCAGGTCACTGAACCCCAGGGTATGGTTTTTCCACTTTCAAAACTTTGCCAGAGTGACCTCATTATGTGATTATCAGTGTTAATTCCAGTTTACCCGTTTGTATATTTAAAAGCAGTTCAGACCACATGGAAATCAGGTGAGAAAATACCTTTTTAAAAGCTTTATTTCTGTGTTTAGTTCAGTTGATGAGTGAGATTGAATTGATAAAATGTTTTGTGTTTTTCTGTATATAGCTGAGGCCGAGGTTTGATCAATGACAAGTATTGACAAAGTCTTATTGAGCAGATACTACACCTCTAGTTTCTGGCCTCTGTGATACAGTGCCCTGGAAGATGTAATAACTGCTGATCTGTATGGGAAAAACATCAGATGGTGGGATATTTTCCCCTTCTTTGAGGTTCTGTGAATACATCACTTTAAATGTACCTCCCTGCATAAGAAATGTCCCTTTTCTGTATTCTGTGCTGTGGGTGTTCAAGGCTGTTTCTGGTGATGCTGCCCTGATTGCTGATCTGGGTTTTCTAGACTGGACTCTGTGACTGTGTCCAGCATATCAAAAGATCTCATTACACTCAGGGATGAAGTGGGACTGCACCAAACACCTGCCATGGCCCCAACCCCGCCTCCAACATTGCCTCACCACTCTGTATATATATTTTTTTCTGTTTACATTTTTTCATTGAAGTAGCGATCATGTTTTTGGCTTGATGTTTAAGCCACTGACCACAGATCACAGACCTGACCCCACCTCTCAGGCACTGTCCCAATCCACCCTGAGCCCACCCATCACACTTCACCCCATCCCATCCAAGCCCAACCATCTGGACCAATTTAAGCCTGAGTTTCCTGAGGGACATGGGGAGAGAGAGGAGCCAAGAGGCTTTTCCTCTTAGTGTAATGAAACTGGTGTCCAGCTCTGCCTCTGGGCAGCAGTGAATTACTGGGCTAATCAACTCCTGCATATTCCAGTGTCTTAATGACGGTGCCCTTCAAATCCTCAGCACACTGCCCTGCTCGGCCTCTATTTCTCTCATTCTGTCCCTCTCTCCCTGATGTTGATATCCCACTTGTTTGCTCATCATTTAATTTTCCCTCATTTCTTGCCCGGCTCATTTCCTGACAGACAAGCTGATTACAGTTTGATTGATTGCAGCTATTATTTCCCCCTCCCTCTCTCGCTCTCTCTCTGCCACTGTCTTCACCTCTTTCTGTCTGTGTCTCTCGCTCCCTCTCTCTTGTTCTCTCTGTGGGTCTCGTGCCTAAGCGAATGCCCTGGAGCCATGGAGTCAGCCAGCTGAACCTTTTGGGTTGAAGTCACAAACTGCAAAGTTACTGGGACTCCGACATGGGCCATGCCACCCTCTCACTGTGCGGCACTGTGCTGATATACAGTGTGTTGCTGTGAAGGACTGTGCTGTTGCACAGTGTATTTCTGTGCAGGACACAGTGTGTAACTGTGAATCATCATTCTGTTACAGAATACAGCAATGTAGTGGGCCAAATGAATTGACTGTGAATCTGGCCCCTGTGATCAGCAACAGCAGTGATCAGTGGTAGTAAATGGTGCCATAGCTGACCTTGGGGTGACTTTGCTGCACAGGGGCACTGCAAGGCCACATGCACACTTACCTGCCTCCAGTCAAGCACACCTTCAGATTCATTTCATATATATTTGTATGTGTCGAGTCAGCCCTGTGTTCATTCCATCTGATGATACATGCCTGCTATTGACTTTTCATCACAGCTCTGTAGAACAATGAACACTAAAGCCTGGCACATGGGCACTGGCACTTTTCAACTGTGTCCTCATCAATGCAGGAGCAGAAGGTTTAAGCAGAAATCACAGCCTTGCTTCTTCCTCCAGTGATGGGGAGGAATCTGTGTCACCCAGGTGCAGTTTGTGGCTGAAAGTAATAAGTTGTGTGAGTCCAGTATAAGGCAGGTAGCAGAGAGGTTTCAGTGGTGACAATGCTCCCTGAGGTTAGCTAGCCTTGTTGCCTGTGGAGCTGGTAGGCAAGTTGGCTCAACTGGTAATGCCATTTGTGAGTACAGTTTAGTTATATAATGAGAATATTCCACATTAATTACACTTCGAGTTACAATGGGAAACAGTACAAATTAAGAAAAAAAAAAACAAATAAATGAAATGTTTTGTTTTCTGCAAATATTGCTAAAGGCATTCAAACATATTTGCGTATAAGCTCAACTGAAATTAATTGATTATAAACTAATGAGATATTTGATAAATATATTAGTTCTAAAAAATGAGAAACACTTGGCATTGAGGGAGCAATTCCAGCAGACTTTTAGGCAGACTGACATTTCAACTTATGAAAAAAATTAATTGCCTGATTTGGAAATGCTGGGGTGAAAATGACAAATGTATCTACTAATAATACATTACCTCAAGTACATCACAAACTATGTGTCCTATGGATTTACGATGTAGCAGTGCAGAGAAAAGCTACAAGGGGAGCCACAATAAAGTCAGAATCACACCTCTCCTACTAGCGGACACTATCAGAAATTATCAGAATGAATAAATGTGTTTACCAAATTTTGGGGAAAATGATAAATTAAACCCCTCTTTCTTAAATGAACCCATGGCTGATGCTTTGCTTGTAAAATGCTGCTGGTTCACTGGACTACTATTTCAAAATGAAAAATGTTCTCAAATATACTTCATATGTAGTTTGTGTTTGAATGGAACCTTATTTCAACTTGTGTTTTCATAAATCCTTTATTAGGCAGGAAGATATGGTTTAAGCCAAATGTAAATGATTAATTTTCCCGTATAACTTATCCAGAAACATACACAATGTTACACACACAAGGTGACGAAAGGACCGTTGCTGGGAGATGCTGAACACACACCCATAGCTTCACACTCTCCATTTCATTTCAGCACTGTTGCCATGGAAACTGCCTCCAGGACTCAGGGATGGATAGAGAGGTCTGTGAGAGACAGTGCATGTTTTACCTGAAGCCTTGAAACTCTCCAGCTCACCCACGGAATCCAGGTGAGACAAAGGAGAAGAGTTAACAGCAGAGTCTCTAGCTGCACCGCTGGAGATATAGTTGGTCTGAACCTACTGATTTATGGTTGTCCAGGCCAGCAGAGGCATCCTTTATTCAGTGAATAAAGTGAATCTCAGTATCACCTGACATTAGGTGATGCTGTTGGGTATATGGGCCAATTGCAAAGTGGAGAGAGAGTGCGCGAGAAAGATCCTGAAGATTCATTGGATGGAGCGTAATTTCTTCTAACTGAGCTGAATATCATAGGCTGGGAGTCTGGTATTCACTCTGCTGAAAGCTGCTGCCTGTGGCTTTTCCTGCATCTCAGATATGACTACTGACAAGGAGGCCAAATTACTAACCTTCCCAGTCAGAGCAATCTACACCAAATGGCCTCTCCTGTCTCTCACCTGCTTTCTGTGGCCAAGAGCATTAAAAATATGATCTGAATTTGTAAAAATAAAATCACAAATAAATAAGATGTCTGTGTGCTGGTGTGTTTGTGTGTGTGCGCACGTGCATGTGTGTGTGTGTTTATATAAACACAACTAGTCTGACAGCCCTTCACATATTTAAGAAAGAAAACTTTATTGGTGATTTATAAACAGCACGTTACCAGTATCCATAAAATAAAATGAAATAAAAAATCACTAATTCACCGGTACACAGATGAGCAGGTGTACAAAAGTTAATAGGATAGACCTGCACTGTCAGAGTCAACAGTTTAGAGCCATTTATATTGAACTGCAGAACATTACGACACAAGCAGAGAATACACACACCTTTTTTTGCCATTTTTCCTTCTTTGAATTTTTTTTTGGTTCATTTTTTTTCTTTTTTTCTCAAAGGGGTTTCGGGAAAGAGGTCTTCTTGTAAGCGCATACATGATTCGGTTTCACATTACAGTGTTATTTAGATCATCATTTCAAAGCCTAACAAAAACGAAAGGTTCTTATTAATTCTCAAAAGTCATAAAGAGTCATAAAATAAAACGTAAAATTGCATTTGAGAGCATAACACTACAGCATTACATTTATGTAGAAGGTCAGTCAAAGTTAATGTTGACAGGAGGAAAGCAGAACGATTCCTCGGGATGTGGACTATGTTGATCAGCAGAGAGTGTATGTTTCTCAGTGCGTGGTTAATGGAAGAAAAAATCATGAACATAACTATCTATATATACATAATCTCTATATATTGTATCTGTATCTTCTGATTATAACATGCAAACAGTCACTTTGTGATCTGACAGCACAGAACCACAGCGCTGGAGAATGTGGTGGGGGCAGGTGCACAACCAATAGCGGTGATGACATCAGTCCTCTGCTTTTTTCTGATTGGTCAGTTAGGGGAGAAGTGGGACAGATTATAGCGGACAGAGCTGGGTGTGTGTAAAATAAGTAAACCCCCGAATACTGAATCCCAAGGTCCACGTTTGTTGTTGTTCTCCAACTATGAAAGACTTTACAGTTAACTAATACACACACAATTCTTTTCTTCAGCATATAATCAAATAATCAAAGCATCACAAATAGCTTGTAAGGTTCTCCTTCAGATCAAGGGGAAATATGAGTCCATTTTCTCTGTTTGCAAACATAAGAGGGAATATTCACAGCATACAGCATAAAGCATCTCTCTCTCTCTCTCTCTCTCCTTTCTGTCTCTCTCTTCTCTCGCCCTATCCCTCCCTATATCTCTCTCCTCCATCTCTTTATCTCTCCCTCTTTCCTCCCTGTCTTTCCTCTTACCAAATCATTCAGTAAGCCCTTTACAGTATCCAACATAAGTCTATTAACTAACTATCCTTCCTTTATACTACCTGGCCTGGGTTAAGATTATCCATTTTGGCTTTACACTGCCTATGCTGAGTTGAAACAGGTTCCTCGTACAGTCCTACTCAGTGTTCTTCAGGTGTTCAATATAGGTTGTGAGCAGAACACCATGGGACTCAGTCTCTGTGAGGAGCAGAAGAAAAAGAGCACTAAGTTCAGATGAAGCTGAAGTCAGGCTGGGCTTTCTTCCCCCTCAAATGGGAAAGCAGCCGAGCTGATTGCGATACAAAGAGACCAGGAAACGCACAGCTGAAGCGCGGTCTCACGGGAGCCCATCACATGGTACAAACACCAGAAGCCAACAAGCTGCCAAAGGAGGACGACCATCGAATATGGAGAAAGAAAGCGAGGGAATCAGGCATGAGTTGAGCGACCCTCAAAAATGGAGAAAGAGAGCGAGGGTATCAGGCATGAGCTGAAACAAAGAGGAGGGCAACATTGTTCCAGGCGTGTTCCACCTACTCCCATCACCATTCCTGCACTGGAACTCAGTCTGATGCACCGCTAAGCTGTCTTCACCTGTGTGTGTGTGTGTGTGTGTGTGTGTGTGTGTGTGTGTGTGTGTGTGTGTGTGAGAGAGAGAGAGAGAGAATGAAAGATGTGTGTGTGAGTGTGCATATACGTAAGAGAAAAAGTGTGTGATTGTATGTGGCCATGTTCAGCTGTGTATGTGTGCATGTGTGAGGACGTTGTTGTCCATACACCGACCCTCCCAGCCTCTCAGAGCTCTCAGGCAGAGGTCAGAGGACAGAAGTGGCTGCCTAAAAATGCTGGCTCATCTCAACTGCCATATCCAGCAGAGTTACATTTCTTTTTTTCTTTTTTTTTTTTTTTACTTTTTCTGAAACAAAATGTGAATTTGCAAAAGCCAGTTCCCCAGGTTGTCTGAGCTGGGTGGGGATGATTGCGAGTGAGAGAGCAGAAGAGAGGGAGGGAGCAAGACAGAGATGCCAACACTGCTCACATCTGTGGGAGAGCCTCCCTCTTCCTGAGCGCTACGAATGGGGGCACGGTTAGGGGAGTGGCACCAGTGACATCAAAGTCACATCCAGCATCCAGGCTGATGGCTTGTTTTGGACTGGGCGTGGCCAGGACATAGACACTGGGCCAATTAGAGTCTTGCATGTGATCCTGGCTGGGAGCTAGGCTGCATGAGTGTGTTTCCGTGGCACACTCTTGGCCTTGGGTTTCTGTTTTGCTTTTGGAGCCAGGACTCCTCTTGAAAAATGAGAGAAGCTAGCAGTGGGTCAATTTCAGTGACCAGCTCCATTCTCCAATGCCAGCATTAAAGTGCTATCAACAGCCTCTCCTTATGGAGGAGGTGAGAGGAAAATAACACTTTAAACTGGGTGGCTCAGGACAGTGGAGGCATGCCAGGAGGACCTCATTCGTAGAATAATGTGATTTTCATTGATTTTGTTCAACTGACGCGCTGGTGGCACAGGACAGCAGAGAGGCTCTCCTGGGGTTGGTTTGGGCTTTATACTGTCGTTGGTAGCTCTGTGTTAAAGGCTCTTCCCTCCCTACTCCTCTCCATCCTCCTTCCCTTTCTCCTTCTTGTCCTTCCCCTTCTTCTTCTTCTTCTTCTTCTTGGCCTCCTCCTTCTTCCCGAAGGTGATGAAGTCACTCTTGTCGTCGCCGCCCTGGTCCTGGCGGATGGAGATGATGGCGGGAGACCCCGGGATGATGAAGGCCTCTGGCACCTCGCCCGGTTTCAGGTGCTGCGGGGGGCCGTAGCGGAAGTGCCAGCTGTTGCTGTTAATGCCAGCGCCCACCGGAGGGGAGACCTCCCCGCCCTCCGCATCTGCAGGAGAGAGAGGCCAGGGTGGGGGAGAGAGGGAGGAAGGGGGAGAGAGACGGCATGTCAAAGCAAAGCAAAGGTAAGAATACATTTCCATGTGGGCCAGCTAGAGCAAGTACAGTAATGAATGCTGACACACACACACACACACACACACACACACACACACACACACACACACACACACACACACCAGCACATCTCTTCTCTTTCAGATTTCTTCACAACTGTCCCAAAATCAGCCATAAAAGGCAATATTTCCAACAGCAACACCAGAATCCTTCAACCCTAAATAAACATCACTTAAGCCCTCAAGAATAGGGCTAAATAAAGTTTCCTCATATATTCATAAACCAAAAATGCAGCTGAGATTCGGTGCAGCATCCCTCCATTTCAGGGACTCAGGCAGAAGGCAGATAAAGCGGCTGTGTGTCTCCCCTTGTTCCCCTGCTTTTAATGGTATTACTAGCGGCCTTTCCCTCTCTGATACTCAGGCTCTGATGCGCAGCACAACAGCACCGATAAGCCGCGAATCAAATGAAGGAGGGAGGCAGCAGAGTCACATTAGATGCTCACGGGCAGAGCAGAGGACTGTGGGTAAACCAGAGGGGTCAGACATGAAAGGGCGACTGTCTCAAAGGCAGGGGAAGCACAGGCATTAACAACTGCAGATGACTGGCTTTCAGCATGCTGCTGTAATCTAATATCAAAGAAAAAAACACAGGGTTTCCAGGCATCGCACCACAAGCAGTGGCTACATGGAGATCACACACAGCAGGATGCCCCCAGAAGGCTCAGAGGGGGGAACGGCCAGTCCAACCTGCAGTACAGAGGAGGATCCCAGTGTACCTGCTCCCTGCAGCACATCTTCACCTGGGCAAGGTACTCCACTCACAACTGTGACTGCTGGGTAAGTGTTGGAAGTAATTAAATTACATATTTCCTCAAATTACAGAGTGTTAAGTCCAACTCAGATATAAAAAGCACAAAACAATGAGATTGTTTTTGTAATTTGTTTTTCTTAATTGTAGTACAGCAGGTATTTTGCAGCTCAACACAAAAAAGGAGAAAGAGGAACAGGAGTATATACAGTACTGGGAAATAGGAAAAGAAATCATTCAGGGTCCTGTCTCCCTTCTTTGTCCGGCCAGATTCTCATCAACATCACAAGCAATGTTTTCCCTGGCAGTGGGGGAAATATCATCTAGAATGATGCAGCCACCCCTTGCATGTCTCTGCTGGTGTATCCCCACATGCCTCCTCCATTACTTGGAGTCATGGGGGATTTGATCATACACCTTTCACCGCCATGCCGAGAAAAACTCCTCTAAAGGGGACTCTGGACAGAGGTCTAGAAGAGAAGAGTGCAGTAATGTAAGCAGCTGCGGACCACAGGAGCTCAGTGGAAACTTGTGTTGCGCCAAAGACAACATACATGGGCTGTTCTGGCCCATCTTGCCCCTTCTAATCAGGTGGAAATTAGTCCATTGTGGAGAGAATCAAGAAACATGAGAAGATGCAAAGTGCTGCAGCGACCTGGTGTGGCAGGGCAATGAGGACCCTCCTGGCTGCCAATAGCTGCAGATAGTATTATGTATTATATTACTTCCTCCACACTGGCCAGGGACACAAGGGAACATTGGCCTGTGATTTTTCTTCCACGTTTCCTCCACTTAGTCAAAATGAATTCAGCCTCATCAATAAATATATATTCCTGAGGAATGGGGATGGCATCCAGTTCAAATATTTATTTTATTTTTGCTAAAGCTCTGATTGTTGATTGAATAATGAAAATATCTAGTGTCAGGAGCAAGTGTGTCCAATTGATAACATAAGTGTAGCATTTTGATTAACAGTGTTTTCCATGTGAATACAAGAGATTGTGTGAAAATAAGCAAAATGTGCTTGCAGCTTTGAAAAAAAATTTGTCAGTCTTTTTGCACATGAACTTTCCATTTGCACATTAAAATCTTGCTCAAGTTACAGTGTGTAAACAATTGAGAAAAAACTGTAATGGGTCTTGCATTTTTGAATTTAATTGCATTTATGTGCCTCTTACCAGGAGTATTTTTTTCATAAGTTATTGGTAACTATTAAATTCAGTTTATATACATATTTCATACAGCATAAGAACTTAGTATATCAAGTCTGGCATGAGCATACATAAAGTTAATACACTGAACAACTGTCAGACCATCCACTTTGGAACAATGTTTGGTTTTGTACAGATATAGATGGATATAAAATCTTATGAGACCGGGCAACAAACAGAAAAAAACAACTGAAAATGTAGTGTACCATGCTGCTAAACATGCAATGACAAATGACAGCACAGCTTTCACGTGTGCTCATCTCAGACTAAGTAGGAAGGGAAAAATATAAAAACACAGACATTCACACACTCACACACAGGTGAGGTGGCAGCTATCTTAATGTCTGTGTCCCTCTTTGTAGCACAACAGACTGCAGATGATAGGTGAAGGTGATGCAGGGATTTGATTGGCTAGCTCTGAACCTGAAGAGAGGAGGTTTAATACATAGGCGCATAAGATATCAGAATGAATACATCACTTCTTTGACACTTTGACACTCAAGTTTGAAGTGTATGCTAAATGTTGCTTTAATCTGCTGTATTAAAATTGCCAGCCCTTAGCATGAAATACTGCAGGGTGCTATTCCGGGGGGTGTGTCCATTATTTAGCAGCCACCACACTCTGTCTAAGACTGTTTTGTCATCAGAGGCATCTGCATTTTTATTATTTGATATAAAGACTCCTTCCCCCTCCCGGCTGGAGACACGCTCATAAAGCCAGCTGAAATGTGTGTCACAGCCACTGATTGGTTGATATTCACTCAATGCCAGCTGTGAGAATGAGAGACAGCCTCTGGTTGGTTGATATGCACTCACTGTCCAATGTGAAATTGAGAGAGTGACAGACTGTCTCTGATTGGTTGATATGCACTTGGCAATTGGTAGAGATGGGGCTGAACAGGTCATACCGGTATTCCTCCAACTCATAAAACACTAGGGCAGCGAGACACAGAACACAGGCCAGGGAACACACTACGACCCTAACCAGCCCAACACACAAGGGGGAGGGACCCTGCATGAACATATCAGCCACATACTGGGGTCAATCTTACCATGCAGTGAAATTCTACTACAGCGGAATGACTCAACACCGCACCAGACAATCCCAGTCACCACAGCACAGTTTCACCCAACACAGCATAGCACAGTCTCACCCAACACAACACAGTCTCACCCAATACATTTTCACCTAACACAGCTGTCTGAAACAGCTTAGCATAGCACAGCCTCTGTAAACATTTTAGTTTCCTGCAGCCCTGACCTACTTTCCCTGTTGTATCCTGCCACAGCCCTGAAAGGAGAATCTGTTTATTACTTCATCTATTCATTCATTTTAAAAAAGCTCAAGAACCTATTTTAATATGTGGTCCTGCTCAGCAGGAAAGGAGGCCAGCCTGTGTTTCTGTGTCAGTTTGCAGGGCTGCAGTGACATGGCTAAGTCCAGGTACTGTGGATTTATCCGGCTGCCACCAGCTGTGAGCTATGAGTTATTCCCACATCCTCCCTCTGCTGGGAAGCACACCCACCCCGCTCTGCTCTGCTAACTGTCTCTCTCTCTGTCTCTCTCTGTCTCTCTCTCGCTCTCTCTCTCTCTCTCTCTCTCCTCTCTCTCTCCCTCTCTGTCTCCCTCTCCATCTCCATCTCCCTTTCTCTCTTTCACACACATTTATATTGCGAGGACACACACACACACACACACACACACACACACACACACACACACACACACACACACACTGCAGGAACACTTGCTTGTTGGGTTCAATTGTCCTGAAAAGGTCAGGTTAGTCAGGAGCAGGGTGGGGACATCCACTCCAATGAGGGAACAGCATTATAAATCTGCTTTATAAATCTCCAGACATCAGTGGGAGAGTGAGCTATTCTGAGCTCATCTGTTTATGGGAGACGGCTTACTTTGCAAACCATTTAAATGATGATTATGATGATGCAGTGAACTATGCTGTACTGCTGGAGCCTTGCATGCAGCAAACTGTCAAGAGAGCAGATGAAGATGCACTAAAACTGGAGACAGTTATGACAGCAAACATTTGCTTAATTTATGCATCTCTGAACTGAGATCCTGCTCCTGGTTTCATAGCAGATGAAAGCATTATGTGGATTCTGTTATATGCCCTTAAATGCCAGAAGAAACAAACTGATCAAAACCACAAATGTTCAAAAGCTTCTTTTGTTCCACATTCTTATTTAGTGACAAAATAAAAGGCTTCATCTTCTTAAGATATTTTACAGTTTCTGTTTATAGACAAACTTATTCCATCTGAGGTCAAACCTGGCTGCTCCATGCTTCTGGTGTTATTTTTATCCCCCTTTGAGGAGTAGAAACACAGGGAGTGAAAGATGGGGAACAAGGGAGAAAGACAGAGAGAATGAGGAATGGAGAGAAAAAGAGTGTGAGTGGGAGGGGGAGCAAAGGAGGGGGAGTGGAGACAAGAGGAGGTAAAGGGCAGTCTACACCAACAGCATCGTCTGTAGGGTTTCATTCAGTCTGGGGTTGCGCTCTCTCTCTCTCTCTCTCTCTCTGTCTCTGTCTCTCCCTCTCTCTCTCTCTCTCTCTCTCTTTTTCTCTCGCTTTCTCGTTCTCTGTCTCCCTCTCTCACCTCACCCCCCTCTCTCTCCCTCTCCTGTCAGGGTGTTAACAAAGAAAGGCGCCCGGCGCAGATAGACATTCAGAGCCTTTACTTGATTGGCTGATCCCTGTTGCAGAGCACAGGCGGCTGTGTCTGCCTGCCCTTTCACTGAGAGTTTGCGTTAAGCAGAACGCCACGGCTGTTGACAGGGTTTTAACATTATTCTAGAGTGCTGTGACGGTGATTCCAGCTGGAGCTGGAGCTGGAGACGGAGCTGGAGCTGGAGCCGGAGCCAGAGGTGGAGCTCTGAATTATGCATGCCCTCCTGATGGATCTTCAGCCTGACACTGCTCTGGTTATGCAACCCAGGGGAGGAGGAAGGGGCCGCATTACCCAGATCCTCAGATCCGCGCTCATCCAGGAGAAACTGCAGGGAGGGAGCTGCCTCACCAGCACAGTTTATGGAAAAGGGCCTTCATCTTTATCATTATTAGTATCACAGCTATTATTATTCATAATGTCCCAGTTGTGAGTCACTCACCGACTGCCTGTTTCCTTACTGACTGCCACTGACTGCCACTGCCAGCAGCAGCAGAGACTCCTGCAGCACTGTGGCTCTGACTGTCTGACTCACCGCCCACTACAGTCTATGTGTCTCCCTCTCTGGTTTTCACACCTTGCATCTTGTGCAAAACCCGTTTATTTAAGTGTCCGTCTTTGTCCAGGGATGTGTCACGCGTGACGCCCGTGGCTGAAGTCGCGGCCGGGCCCGGCGGCAGTAACACAGCGCTCACAGGCTCCGGCGCTGCTGTCAGAAGTGTGAGAAATCGGTGCAACTCCACGTCCTGCAGTGGGGCTGCTATTTATAGCCGCGCGAGCGGGGCACGGAGCGGGGACATGGCAGCGTGACAGCGCGTGTCACTGTCCCAGGCCGGCAGCATCACAGGCCACGGGCTGCTCCAGAATGTTCCAAGACGTTTACACGCGCGGTGACACAGTGGCATGATTGCACGGCCGTTTTGTACACTGTAGGCACCTTTAAGCGCTGAGGACCTGACTGGTTGCCAGCGGCCCTGCACTGACCACCTGCAACACGGCTTTATCCTTGAACCTTACATAACAGCCACTGTACGCACCGACTGCTTATTGGCTCTGAGCTTTCTACCACTGCTCTGTAAGATGGATCTCCTGTAAGACCGACACACTGCTAGACAGATTTCCTGCGAAGCGGATCTCTGGGACACACCTCGTGAGAGAAGTTCTCCTGCAGGAGAGTGGGTCACCCCTTTGGATGTGCTGCTGATACCTGCCCCTGTGTCACATCACCTGCTGATGTTCGCCACCTGAACCAAGCATCTAACACCTGACGCCCAAAAAGATGGAATGTGACACCTGACACCTGAGAGCCGACAGCCGAATCTGTGTCCTTCACTGAGCAGCACACGCCCACATGTAGGTCACCCCCTCCACATTCTGTTCAGGGTATGATTAGTTGCCGTGGAAACCGCCTCCTCCACTGCTCCTCACCCAGAGCCAGGCGATGCTGCTGATGGAGACTAATGCTGCTGCAAACAGCGTTCCCCTGGAAACAAGTCAAACAGCGTTCCCCTAGCAACAGCACAGCCACAGGGACCTGCCAAGTCCCTCTCTCGCTTTCTCTCCCCCTCATTCTCCCCCTCACTCCCTCTCTGTTCTCCTTTTCTCACTACCTCTCTGTTCTCCTGTTCTCACTCCCTCTCATTTTTTTGCTGCATGTCTCTCCTGCCACTCCCTTCTTTCTCTCTGTCTGTCTTACACTATCTGTCTCCTCTCTGTCTCCCTACATTCAGATCAATTTAAAACTCTTTATTGCATTTAAATATCATTTATACAAACTGCCACAACAATATTCGCTGAAAATACACAACAAATTAACCAAGCAGTATTGACCAAAATAACATTTCTATTTCCTACATGGAATTTAGCTTAATCCTAGAAGACAAAGGCTCTCTATTCCTCTAAACCTGTATTCCCACCAAGACACAAAAACACACATACACATACACACACACACACACACACAATGGACATGGGGCAGGAATTTTGAAAGAGGGGCTGCTGTGTGGAGATAGCCCAGCCAGCAGTGTCTACTGGTTTGGGTTATGGCTCCAGTGCCTGAGGGCAGGCAGAGTTTAGCGCTATGGTTCTTAGTGCTGTAAATTGTATCTTTGGGGCTTGACATGCATCTAGAATTTCAGCATGTTTTTTTTCTTCAGGTCATAATCAAATCTGCCTTGCCTACACCGTTTGGCTTTTCTTTTTGGTACACATATCTCTGTGTTTTCAACACAGTCTTCCAGGGAGGGCCTGGTTTATGGGTGTGGCCTCCACAAAGTCCACCCAAAATGCCCAAGGTAATCAGGAGGAAGCAGCTCTGGCACAGACAGAGGGAAAGATGACCCCTACAGAGAAAGACCATCCATTAAGAGTGTGTTTCATGCTTGAAATAATATGCCATGCAGCCTCATCCCAACTAATATAGGCTCAAATTGCTCTTTGCATATTTTACCGCTTGCAAGGGTGAAAGAAAACACTCTTGCTCTTGTGCCTGTTGTTTGCTCACTATTTGCACTTTTGTACGTCACTTTGGATAAAAGCGTCTGCCAAATGAATAAATGTAAATGTAAAGAAAACCCAGGAAGGACGGGTCTGTGTGGCTCCCGACTGCACATATGCACTGCTCGCACTCTCACTTGATTTAGCACCAGAATGTGGGTCACAATCCTTTACGCAGACAATAATTGCTGTTACCACCGAATGTTAAACCACCTTCTGCATTAGAACAAAAGCCCCATGTCATCTGGAAAGCCAGCGAGACCACAGAGACCAATCAGAGCTGCGCAGGAGCATATGCAAACAGCCACAGTCATTAACATAACCTCCCTGTGTAAAGAGACTGTATGGCATTAATGTCACCTCCCTCTGTGAAGGGACTGTATGACATTAATATCAGCACTCTCCATTCATACTCATTAATACCCATTTTAAAATCCCAGCCTTCTACCTGCCTTTAACCTTGTCATTTCCTTCATTTGCTGCCTATTCTTTAGCTTCCAATGTTGATCCTAAATGTATTATTTCCATGCAAGATTTAATCATACCTCAGAAAATAACACATATTTCAATATGCTATTCATTTTTGTTTTCTTAATATTTATCCACCCATTACCCTTTATCTTGTGTCTTTGTGGATTCCTGATTTTTTTTTCAGTAGATTTGCTTCTGTGATTTTTATGTAATGAACCATGACACATTCCTGAAAAAGCAATAAAGTTCCATTCGTTTTCAAATTTCAAATTAAAAATGATTTAAATGTAAATGCTTTTGGGTTTTGAATTTGGGCAGCTAAGTTTCCCCTGCAGTGCAGTGGGGGTCAGTAAATGAGAAAAATTGTGTCTAATAATGGCTCAATTGCCTGGATTTCCATTGCATTCTGTTGCATTCTGGCAATCCTGTATGCTGTTCTCAGCTCATCTGTAGGACTGCATTAGATTGTACAGGTTAGTGGGCTGTGTGTGGAATTATTAGTTCTGTTGTTTTTGGGATGCACAGTAATTTGGCTGTGAGGTGAGTTTTAGCTAAATATTCAGAGTACAGATGCAGGCTTTGCAAGAGCTCCATTTTTAAGAATGTGATGCTTAGAGCAGTTTCAGGAGCAGTTGCCATGCTTTGAGGGCAGTTTTGTCCAAAGATGTTCATTTATTAATAAAGTAAAATTGTGAGTCTGTTCAGGCATTTAAACCTCTACAGATAAGGGCATTCTCCTGGGCCTGGAAATGGCGGATCTCCCTCTCTCTCTCTACCCCTGTCGCTCCCTCTGTCTCTCTCTCTCTCTCTCTCTCTCTCTCTCTCTCTCTCTCTCTCTGCTCCCCACAGCCTCCTGCCAGGTCAGACTCTCCAGAGCTGCAGTGCGTGACTGACTGGTGCACTGTTTCAGAGTCAGAGATCCACAGATTACTTGTCTGATCCATTTCATTTGGTATTTTAATTTCAACATGACTGTATTCCACCCTTCCCTCCAGTTAATGGTCTGAGAATGTCCCCCCTGGCCCTAGCCCTGACCCCCCAAGCAGCATGGGTAATATCACTCCAATCTGTCACTCGGGCTCCTCTAATGGAACAGAAAATCAATCTATGCTCTGCTCTTATCACTCTGGACAAATGAGGGGTCCGAGTGGAGGGATGGCTAAGGTGGCAAAGTCGTTGATTATACCACAAACTCTGACCTCTAAACCGGACGTTTCAATCGGTCTGCCCAAAACGGAATAGCAGTGAACACCCCTCTCACCAGTCTCCATGAACTGTCTTATTGCGGCAGCAATTTGCTCATTTAGGATCTGAGCCCGTTTTCCCCACTGCATTTATACTAACCTCCACAGAGCGCTAAACATCATACCCATCTAACTAAGGCAGCGACCCAATTAATTAAAGCATGCTACAGATATGGACAAGGAGCCAATCAGAAGAAGCAGGAGACTGGCTATACTATGCAGGCTTCAACCTTGGAGACGGTCTCCACGGTGACGCTCGGATGCTGGGTTCTGTCATTATGGGTTTAATGCCAGTGGCATGGCTTGGGTTATATGGGAGAGCGAGACTGTAAAGTGCGGAGCGAATGACTTGGCCCTCTCGCAGCCTGGCTGAGGGGACACAGAGGCCGCTGCCCCAGCGGCACCCAGCAGGAGGTAGCATCAGCGTGACAGTCTAGGCTCAGCCCCCGCAATCTAATTTAGGCCACAATCTGGTGTGATGAGCGTCTGGGGGGTCTGAGTGTGGGCAGCAGCGTTTCCTCCTCAACATGCCAGCTCAGTGGCCGTTATGTGCAAAGGTAACCCAGGAGCGAAAGGCTGCAGGTGTGCTGTCCCGATGGAGCAGAGCCGCTCTGTCCTTGAGCAAAAGGCTTACTTTAGTAAACATCCAGCTCTCTCAGTGACGTAAGATGCCCTGCATCAGAATGCTTTCCCGGTAAATAAAGACTGTACTGCCGTTTTCCCAGTTGGGCTATCTAAACTGTGTGCTGTCTTTGGAGATATTTCCCACTCTGGGTTTCTGAAGTATGTGCTGTCTTTATGGTCCAATTCCAATTCTGGGTTTCTGAAGCATGTGCTGTCTTTAGGGATATGTTGTTGTTGACTATTAGCAGCCAATCATCTGTAGGCTCTTCTGCTCATGCTTTTCTCTCCTTTCAGATCTGAGTGTTCTCCCTCCCAATCTCCATGATCATGTCTTCAGGTGTCCCTGTCTTCAGGTGACCTGTCTCTGTAAGCTCCTCTCATGCCCCACCCCCCATGTCCATCTCCCACATGTGTAGGCTGATTAAACTCCTTCATCATCATCATTATCATCAACAACATCTTCACCTTCACACTGTATTCACTGATGTAATATACTATCCATCAGTTTCATCAGTATACTGTTCATCAGTTTTTCTGATGTCCCCCCTTGTCCCTACCTCTCACAAAGACACAAAGAAATGCAGTGGAGTACATTGCTTTCAAGAAGAGACACTAACATGCAAGACTGCACACAGAATGAACATTGATGTGCAAAGCATTAGAGCGCCTGTCTCCCACAGCTGAGTGTTGATTTCCATGCTGTGGGACACCTCCACTGGTTCAAAGAAACCCATGGAAAGCCATTAGTTCAATGTAACACCCGTTCTTAAATCAGATTTGTAGCGGATTGGCCTTGGTACATATTTAGGATAAAACACCTATTACTTTCCTTACTGCTCATATTCAAATACTTAGACTCCTATCAGTAATTTAAAGCTCCTCTTTGATGCATGATGATACTTCTAAGGTGCAGTAAACTGTTGACACACATGTTAAATGACACTTGTGATGAAAGATGATTGCTCCTCTGCTGACTTCCACATATCTCCTCCCAGCCAGCCAAAACTCATTGGCTTTCTCTAAGGGATTCTGCTGCATGAGCCAATGAGAGCTCAGCTCAAGCTGTGCAAAGATACCCTGATCAGCCAGTGAGCAGGAGGAGACAGCCTGTCAGACCCCTCCCCCCTCAGGTCTTACCTGCGGCCGCGCTGGACACCGTAGGCCAGTTCTGCACCAGGACCCCCTGAGCGCCCTGCATCACTGACGACTCCTCCATGTGCACCGAGCTGCAGGACACAACGCGCATCACACACATTACACATCTCACGCATGCCTTACACAAGCATCGTGTTACAAACATTACATACATGTTAAATAAGCATTACATGTACTTTTACATGTCACACACGTTGCAAACATTATGACACACACAGCACGCACAGTTCAAACCATACACACATGTTACAACTGTTACACATGCCTCATACACACATGACAAAAATCTGTAACACACAGACACATGTGCACGTTACACATCTAATACAGACATTGTAAGCTGTACTAATGAAATTATGTGGAGCATGAGTGGGAGTGGGTGTGGTGCCGATGCTCCAGGCCTGTCTCCTTCCTCAGCGCTGAAGCTGCTGAGCTGCAGCCTCTTCCTTGAAGGACTGCAGTGTTTTTTATGTGTCCTACTTTCTGTTTGCTGGGGCGCATTAGCACAGCTGGGCGGCCTGCTTTTCAGGCTGGGCTCTTTAGTCACTGTGTTTCTGCAAGGCTGTGAATGTGGGCCTGGTGACGGATCCTGTGTGCCATATGCATGGCTTTAGTCCCCCTCCTCGGCCCCCCAGTCTCCCAATCACCCAGACCTCCCTCCCCCCTACCCCTCCTTCTCCTCACTGCCCAGGCAGAGCAGGTGTCTTCATGCTGAAACTGGACAGAGCAGAGAGAGAAACTGTTAGTGTGTGTGTGTGTGTGTGAGTGTGTGTGTGTGTGCTTGTTTTAACAGCAGGGTAGCTTCAGTCAGTGTGGAAGTATATATCTGTTGTAGATGGTAGGGGGCCAAGGCTATTAGAGGCATTTAAACATGGGTTTTTCTCAGTGATTAGACAGTCCCGCATTCTCCTCCTTAATGAACAACCTGTGACAAGCAAGTGCAAGCAAGAACAATCTGTGCGAGTAAGTTCCCAGGACCCACAGCTATGCATAGCACCCACAGCTGTGCATCGTGACCAACTGAAGCGGGGGGGCCACAGAAATGAGATGTACAGTAAACCTGGTGCTGACGAACAAAGTACTGGCACACAGAAAAGATGCATTCTGTCATGCCTGCACCTTCTGCCCAAAACCTGCTGCGTTGGAAAATGGACAGCAGAACAGATTAAGGATCTGTGCTCTTATTCTGGCAGAAGCCTGACCTGATCTGTGCTCTTATTCTGGCACGGCACCTGACCCAATCTCTGCTCTTATTTTGACAGGAGCCTGACCCAATCTGCGCTCTTATGTTGACAGGAGCCTGACCTGATCTGCGCTCTTATTCTGGCAGACGCCTGACCTTGTGTTGGGGGAGAGAGAGAGCGGGGATGCGACGAGTTTGTCTTTGATTCCCGCAGGCTGGCGAGACGAGCGCAGAGATCAGCGCGGTACATGACAGCCACGCCCTGGGGTCCGTCCCCAGAGGCACTGCACCCGTCTGTCAGGGGGGTTTGCACCCCCCTCTCAGCTGCCCTTCAAGGTTAACACTCCGCCATTCCATCAGACAGTGTCCTGAAGCTTGACCTCATTTTAAAAGCAGCTCTGTACCAAACAACCCACTAAACTCACATGGGCCAGTCTGGGAAACAGAGCTGTTTATAATGTGTGGCTGTTATCTAAGCCTGAAGAGTGGTGAAAAAGAAAAGGCTGTACTGAAGAGTTAGCATACCAGAATCATGGGTGAGATATAGGGGTTAGGTATAGGGTTGGGTACGGCGCTGGGGTCCGGGGTTGGGTACAGGGTTGGATATAACAAAGCATCACTCCAGTAACAATCCAGTATTTACATTAACTCTACAGGAGTTTATGAAATGAGACAGTAAATGCATTATATAGATTGGCATCTATACGCCAGGCCACCTCAAACAGACCTGAATGCAGGAGCGTTCTACTCTCAAACACATGGTCAGGTCTTACAGAGGGCAGAGGTCATTAAGTCAATGAATCCTGATGCACTAAGCTGTGTGTGTGTGTATGTGTGTGTGTGTGCGCGTATGCAAATATGAGCATGGGTACATGAGCGTGTGTGCGTGCATGTCTCTGTGTGTGTGTGTCATAACAGACTGATGGAGAGAGAAAGCAAAAGACCCGGAGAAAAAGAGAGAGGGAGAGAAAGAAAGGGAAAGAGGGGGTATGGGATTTCAGCTATCTGCTTTTAGTCACCTCTGTGTCCTCCAAAGGGGATTGAGGCATTTCATGAGGCATTTAATGAGACTCCCTTCTCCCCTTCTCTCCCTCCTCACTGTCCCCCTGCTTCTCTCCCTCCATCTCATCGTTGTTTCCACTCTTCCTTTCACACTCTTTCCATGTCTACTTCTGTTTGTCCCCCTCTGTTTTTCCTTGCCTCTGACTTTCATCTAAAAATATAAAAATTCGATTCAGAATCAAGACTCCCCTGCTGTTTGTGTGTCTCTGTTCCTCTCTGGCTTTTCTTCCGTGTTGCTGTGCTGTTTCACTTTGACAGGGTGAGTGTAAGAGGGGCAGGTTTATGTGCACAATCGATTACTGGGACTTCACTGTCTGTGCGTGGATGAAGAGACTTTAATTACCTGCTCTTGCCTTTAAATCTGTCTCTTTGAAGCCTGTGCAAGAGCCCACAAAGCCAGCACACACACAAATAAACTGTGATCAACACACACACACATACACAAAAAAAAGACAAACCATCATTAAAACAGATGTTTGCGCACACACTTACACCTACACACACGCACACACATGCGCACACACACACGCATGCACGCACGCACACACACACACACACACACACACACACACACACACACACACACACACACACACGCATGCATGCACGCACGTACACACACACACACACACACACACACACAGTCCTTTCTCATCCACAGAGACAGAGACGTTCAGCACAGCAGTGGAGACTGGGGCCTCTGCAATGCAGCACAGGGTGTGTCTGCTGTTTCACGCTGCACTCTGCCTTTGGAGAAAGAGCAAGAGACACTGTGTCTGTGTGTGTGATGGGGGATGGGCGAGGGCCGTGGACGGGGGTGGACGTGTTTTACTGTCTAAACAAGTCCTCTATACTGTAGCAACAAGTCGTCTGTTTTCCCTCTGTTGTGATCAGTTCGAGAGGGAAGTGTCGTCGATCCCTAAATGAATGCAGGTGCAGAGGTGTGAATACATCAGAGTGCAGTGTATGCCACAGTCCTCTCACAGAGACCCCCAGAGACTGGAGAGAGCCTGATGCATTATAAATGATTACTTGTGCCGGAGCAACATGATACTCAATCAGTCTCACAGCCCATGAGGTTCCGGCAAAGCCGCAGCAAGCCCATTCCCACATTCCAGAGTATCACAAACAGGAAGTGTGTCTCGGCTCAGGGCCCAGTATTCAGCCTCCATTTTCTGCATAAAGGGGGGGAGGGGTTGGGGTGCAGTACTCATGCACCACACTCACTGTTTCAGTGCTTCGGTGGAGGAGATTGACAAAGCTGTGAGTAATCACGCTCACTATTGGCTGAGCTGTGAGTGCCACTGCGTGGGACTGGCTGAGCTCTGAGTATCTGAGTGTTCAGGCACAAGATTGACGGAACTTTGAGAGTGCATGCTCAACATTGCTCCAGCTCTTAGTGTTCAGGGACTGTCTTTCGTCCACATCTTTGATTCACATGCATCAGTGGACCTAACTGCTCAACCTCTCAAACCCAATCGTGGAGTAGCTCCACCGAGTCTGTGTGTCTGTGAAGGGTGTGTAAGTGGAGTAGCTACACTACTTCTTTGTGTCCATGGAAGCTGCTTTAATAGTCTGGTCTGTTTATCTGCACTAACACTTTAGCAGTACAAATATAACTGCAGTAACACTCCAGCTGTTTATCTGTAATAATACTTTAGCTGCTTATCTACAGTAATACTCTAGCTGCTTATCTACAGTAACACTAGCCTCTTTATTTGCAGTAATATTTTAGCTCTTTATCTGCAGTAATACTTGAGCTGTTGATCTGCAGTAATACTTTAGCTCTTTATCAGCAGTAATACTCTGGCTTTTTATCTGCAGTAATACTCTAGCTGTTTGTCTGCAGTAATACTCTGGCTTTTTATCTGCAGTAATACTCTGGCCATTTTTATTATTATCATTATTAACCTTTATTTATTCAGGTGAATCCCATTGGGATAGAGATCTCATTTTCAAGAGAGACTTGATGTACATAAGATAAAAATAAAACAAAATAAAAACATTCATGGACAAATAATCTCAAAAGAATTTACAGTATGATTTAGTAAACAAATGACAGTAGAAAATGCAATATTGTAATAAAATAACACATAAAAGATATTTAAAACACATAAAACGCCAAATTAAAAGCACCAGCCATTTATCTACTGAAAATCAGAACATAAACCTCATTAGTTAAAATAATTTAAAAACAGTTTAAAACAATTCAATTCAATTTATCTGCAGTAATACTCTGGCTGCTTATTGGCAGTAATACCAAGTTGTTTATCTGTAGTAATACTCTGGCTGTTTGTCTGCAGTAATAATCTAGGTGTGTGAGTGAGTACAGGGTGAGTGAATTCCTGTAAAGTGAAACCGCGGTGGACGAGCACGGCTGCAAAGCTACGTACAGTGACATCATCCAGGAAGAGGAGCTCTCACTGACCGTGAAACAGCTGCAGGAGGGAGAATGTGAAAGTGCTTACCTCTGCATTCCTGCGCGCAGAGACGCTGAGTACCGCCAGTCCGCATTAGGGGCCTTGGGCTGAAAAAGAGGGAGGAAGAGGGACAGACGGAGGGAGACATTAGTTTAATCTTTATTCAGTAAGGCCGATTAGTTGTTATTAATGGATCCCACTGCACATCCCAGCAATGGGTTGAAGGACAGGTGTGGGGTAGTGTGACCCCTGGAGGACAGGTGGGGTGTAGCCATGGTTGTGCTGCATGTGTCAAACTGCATCCGGCTGCTGTGTAGCCTGGCGTGTGACACCACAGCGACATTTACATTTACTAAGAGCAGACAGACACTGCCACTGTCCAGCAGAATTACTGAAACATCACTCAAGATGAGGTATTCTAGAAAAAAAAAATTCTGTGTCACCATGGCAACACAGCATCCTACACTAATCCTTTACACGAATTGCAGCATATTTTTGCACTTATTCATTTTCCACACTGATTCTGATATGATCTTAATATCGTATACGGAACATATGAACAGAGACTATTAAGACTGTCTTGGCTTATCATTGAGTCATTGTCTAGAGGTATTACATTTTAATTTTTATTCTGGAACAATCTTTAAAATGGCTACATACCTGTGGAACTCAATAGGTGTCGAAGGGTATGCAAGCACACCTTGTTACACAGTGCATATTGGAGAGAAAACCATCAATGCTGGAAGTAAGTGCTTACTTAGCACAAATCCACTATTATCTTCTGAAATCCAAAACCTGCTATCTCTCAGAATCTGCTGTGACACTCAGAGTCTTCACCTGAATGACCTACACTATGCACTGAATGAATGCAGCTCTGAGGACTGGTACACCATGTTAATGAATATCTCGAAGAACATAGCCAGTTTGCACCATGGTCAGAGAGAGTTGCTGTGAACATAAAATAAACATATTTCCTCTGCATATCTGCAAAGAACACACACACACACAAAAAAAAAATAAAGAACCTTCCTAGCCTACTGTCAGGACTGCGGCGTCTTAGCCGGTTGTGTTTTTCCTGTCCACGTGCTTTTGTTTTTCCCTGTGTTCAGCCCTGCCCTGTTCTCCGCCCTGTCTCCACCCGCCTGATCACCTGATCATCCCCACCTGCCTGCTTGCGCACCTGTATCCCATCTCCTCATCAGCATTTCCCTACTTATACCCCGCTTGTTTTATGTCTCGTTGCCAGTTCGTCTCAGTTTACTGTTTCGCTACTCGCTGTTTGTTCTGTTTTTGCCTGCCGGTTTCGTTTTGCTCTGCCTGTTCTCTCGTTTTCGATTTTTTTGGATGTTTTGTGGAATGTTCGCCGTGTCTTTCTGGTTTTGGACTTTGCCTGTTTTGACCCTGATTTTGGATTGCCCTCTGGATTCAATAAACCCTACGTGTACCTGTCTTCGCTGTCTGCGCGTGAGTCCCTGCCTGAGCCCTGACAGCCTACATACAAACTGTATGCTGGAGCTTTTGACACCACTTACAGATTCTACGCACAGTATCTAGCATCTCAGTACAGTACAGTGCAGTACCAAAGAGTCTGAACTCCAGCAGCTCTGTGGGGTGTTGACATACATGAACAGAAAACTGCACCTTGCACCAGAGGGTCCCAGCCCACATGGGACTGTGGTGTTCTTGCAACACCGGTTTTCCATCTATTTGTCTGTCAGATGGGGCTAATGGCAGCTGCAGCTCATGTATAAAATCCAACTGCATGAACACATAGCTACTGGCATGTCAGTGGACATGATATAATGTGGAAGCTTTGAGTGCCAGGAGGCCCTCATCTCACTGTGACTGTCTCACAGGTATGCCACACTGTGAGCTGGGGAGGGTGGCTGTGTGACTGAAGCACAGTGCGTCAGAGGAGATTACAGGGGTTCAGTGGAGGAGCAGCCTGCACTGTCGGTGGCTTCTCTCGGGTTCCAAGGCTGCTCCGCCCACTGCAGGCTGACCGCGTACAGGGACACCTCTTATAAGGCAGCTGTGCAGGAAGCTGACCAATTGCATCACATTCCAGGCCATCAGAGAGGAAAACTGCTCCTCTTCTACAACAAAGTCAAAATAAGTCTACAGCAATTAGACTTGGCTAATAGACACGAGCAGCACATTTAATGAGGACATTTAGAAGATGAAAGGAATGCAGCAAGGTGCTGGTAGAAGGTACCCTTTTCTGTCCACAACAGCCTGAACAGAGCAGAGTGTCTGTATAGCATTTACTATGGGAACACTCCACAGCCATGACTGTGGACCAATCAAATGCTGCCTGATATCAATGATGACCAGTCATACATTGTCTGTATGAAGGCCTGCTAATAAATTTGTATCTGTCACTGTCAATAAATTACTCTCAACGGGGACCGATGACATGTTGTCTTGTAACACTAGGAGCTAATTGCTTATGGATGGTTGACACTGTGGATTGCATACTCTCCTCTAACACTGGGGAGCAATCACACACTAATGCTGGGTAGAAGAGGGGAGGTGGGTATGAGAACTACAGTGTTCTTCCCCAGAGCAGAAACAACTGAGGCTCTACTGAAACCATCAAGAGCAGAGACACACAAATTTGAGAACAGATCAGTGATGCAGAGAAGCTAAAGTAAACCCTCAGATCAGCTATACTAAGCACTCAGATCAGTGATACCAAACCATCAGATCAGCTATACTAAGCACTCAGATCAGTGATACCAAACCATCAGATCAGCTATACTAAGCACTCAGATCAATGATACCAAACATTCAGAGCAACTAAAGTCATGAATGCTCAGAGGTGATCTCACACACAAGTACACATATACACACACATACACACAAACACACACAAATACATATACACAAAAACACACACATATGCACATGCATATGCAGCTATCTTTATACATGTACACAGTTAATTTCACTTTTCCGTTCCTTAATGATTTCATAGTAATTTCTGTTTTCAAGACACCGCAATATCACTTTGAGTTAAAAAAAGAGAAAACCAAAGAAAAGCAGTGTTGCATTGTTGGAATGTAGCACACTGTAATAAACTCATCTAAAATCCCCTCACAAAGGAGATGTGCTTGGCACTAAGCTCTCCTGGAAGCACTCAGTCATTTAGGCAGAACACTCCAAACACCGGTGAGACCTAAACAAGTGCCAGGCACTCAATCAGAAAACTCTCCCACAATGCACCTGCACAATGGAATGACTGAATCAGATGAGACTTGTAATGCACATAGATCAAAGTGTGGAGGAGGACTAACAGAACTAACAGCACAAATGGCTGTTAAACAAACTCCACCCATAAACAACCAAATCCTTGGAAAGAGCTGAGCAGCAGATCGCCTCTTTCCCTTGTTTATTCTTTATTTCTTTGAAAAGAAGCAAGTGATGAAGGATGATGAGAAACATTGTCACAAGTAAAAAACGATGAGAGGTGGGAGTGACCACAGCAGGGATGCAGGGACACACCTGCAGCGCGGCGTCGGGCATGCTGAGCCTGCGGACGAACATCTGGCCGCTCTGCCCTGTGAAGAAGCGCTCCGAGCCCATGGTGCCGCCAGGGGGGCAGCCCGTGTTGTAGAACATGAAGGTGTCGCTGCCCGACGTGGCGGTCAGACAGGTCTTATAGCAGTACGTCTTGGTCAGGGAGCCGTTGCCCCGCACCTCGATGTAGTGGGGCTCCACCTTCAGGTCACGCCGCAGCACCACATTGTTATTGGGCTGCTGCCCGCTGGCCCCGCCCCCTCCGCTGCCCCCTCCGCTGCCCTGCTGGGGGCCCTTCTGGGACACGCAGCAGGGGCAGCAGGAGCCGGGCTGGGTGCAGTAGGCGTGGCAGCGCACGATGGCCAGCACCACCACGGTCAGGAGGAACACGAACGTGGTCGCGCTGAGCGCCACGATCAGGTAGAGCGTGACGTTGGAGAAGATCAGCGTGCTGTGAGGCTTGATGATCTTCTTGGGGTCGGGGGTCAGCTTGGGCGGCACCTCCATCACGGCCACGTTGATGGTGGCGGTGGAGGAGAGCGCGGGCAGCCCGTTGTCCCGCACCAGCACCGTCAGGCTGAAGAAGGTGGAGTTGTCCTCCACGATCTTGCGGGTGGTGCGGATCTCGCCCGTGTGCTCGTGGACCTTGAAGAGGTCGGGGTCGGTGGCCTGCTCCAGGACATAGAGCAGCCAGGCGTTCTGCCCCGCGTCCGCGTCGTAGGCCAACACCTTCGTCACCAGGTGCCCTGCCTCGGCGTTCTTCAGCACCGTCTCGGTGGAGCGGGTGCCGTTGGCGGGCGGGTGCATGATCTCGGGGGCGTGGTCGTTCTGGTCCATCACGTAGAGGTAGACCGTGGCCACGCGGCTGAGGGGCGGGATCCCGCCGTCCTGAGCTTTGACCTGGAAGTGGAACTCACGCAGCGTCTCGTAGTCGAAGGAGCGCAGGGCGTAGGCCTCGCCCGTGTCGCCTCTGATGGACACGTAGGAGGTGACGGGGATGCCGTGGTTGTTGTCGTTGAGCACGGTGTAGGTTATGCGGGCATTCTCATTGATGTCCGCGTCCTGGGCTCTGACGGTGCAGAGCGACGCCCCAGGAGCATTGTTCTCCATCACGTAGACGGTGTAGGACGTCTGCTCGAACCGCGGGGGGTTGTCGTTGACATCCGCCACGTCCACCTGGATGGTCTTCTTGGAGGAGAGGGGCGGGGTGCCTGAGTCAGTGGCGCTGAGCGTGATGTTGTAGGCTGGCGTCGTCTCCCGGTCCAGGAAGGCGGAGGTCACTAAGGTGTAGTAGTTCCTGAAAGGTTTCACCTTAAAGGGCAGGCCGGGTGGGATCTCCAGGCTCACCTGCTTGTTGGGGCCGGAGTCTCGGTCCGTCACGCTGATCAGGGCCACCACCGTGTCAGCCCGGGCGTCCTCCCGCACTGGGCTGGACAGTGAGGACAGCACTATCTCGGGGACGTTGTCGTTCACGTCCACCACCTCCACCACCACTTTGCAGTGCACGGCCACTGCAGAAGCACCCTTGTCCATGGCCTGGACGTACATCTCATAGGAGCTGGTCTCCTCATAGTCCACCGGACCCCTGACCCTGATCTCTCCTGAGTTTGGGTCTAGGCTGAACACCTGCCTCACCCTCTCCGGAGTGTAGCTGCTGAAGGAGTAGATCACCTCTCCATTGGTGCCCTCGTCCAGATCTGTTGCATTTAGCTTTATCACCAGAGTGTCCTTTGGCGAGTTTTCTAACAATTTCACTTTGTACACCGAGCTGTCAAAAACGGGGACGTTGTCATTGGAATCCAAGACACGCACGTTTATTTTAGCAGTGCCCGTGCGCGCAGGAGTGCCACCGTCAATGGCTGTCAGAATTAGCTGATGGGAAGGCGTTTGCTCGCGGTCCAGAGATTTTTTAAGCACGAGCTCGATCAGCTTGCTGTTCAGCGATGGTTTATTGGAGTCCAGGGCAAAGTGTTCGTTTGGACTCAGTCGGTACAGCCGGACCGAATTTGATCCCAGGTCCTGATCCTGCGCGCTTTCTACAGGAAAGCGAGACCCTGGTAAAGCCGATTCTGAAATTTCCAATTGATATTCCTCTCTGGGGAACTGCGGCGCATTGTCATTCGCATCCAGTACCTCCACCTCCACGCTGAAGACCTCCAGCGGGTTGTCAACCACAACCTCCAGATTCAGAAAGCAGGTGGCACTTAAATCGCACAGCGTCTCTCTGTCTACCCTTTCATTCACAATCAATTTTCCGTTTTGGGTGTTGACATCGAAATATCGCTTAGCGCTGTTAGAGGTTACCCTTATCTTTCGGGCGGAAAGCTTTCGGATATCCAGCCCCATATCCTGCACGATATCCCCAACGACAGCTCCGTTTTCCAGTTCCTCGGTAATAGAATACCGAATTTGTGCAGATGCAAGGCCACCGAATAATAAAAAGACCAGAAAAGAAATAGGCACATTCTTCTTTATGCTGATACATCTCCCTGCCCGAGCCATCGCAAGCTCACTGAATCCGCAGACGGATTAAAACAGCTTTCCGCCTTTTTAGCTTGCAGTATCTTGCCTCCCGCCACCACATTAAAATACAGTTTTGTACGTTACCCCGCTATGTGCACGGTGACCAAAACATCCATTCCGTTTTCTTTTTTAACTGGCACTTCGTCCATACATCCATTTTTCCTTTGTCTGTTCTGCTTTTTTTCTGCGCGCGGCTGACGGGTGTGTTTCCCTGCCGCTGGTGCCGCGTATCGCTCGCTCGCTCTCTCTCTCTCTCTCTCTCCCTCTTTCTCTTTCTCTCGCCCTACTACTCTGCTGTTCTGCTGCTGCGTGCAATGGTGTCTGTGCTGTGCTGCGGGGGAGGGGCAGCCTGTTCACAGACGACTCTCTGTATTTCACCACCTCAGAAACAGAACAGCGACTTAATGGAGAGCATCGCCCTCGCCCTAGAATCGAAGCTGTATGTATTTTATATATATCGGCTACAACTATATACTGTATACGACAGTCAATATCTGAAAGACGGTGTAACCTTGCTTCCCTTTCTAAATGCTGTGACAGATTTAGCAGAGCTCATTATCACTTTCCTTTCAGCTGCGGCGCGCCCTGGAAATTAGCTCAACGCCCCCCCAAACCGCCCCCCCCCCCATCCCCCTCTTTTTTTCTTCATTCGAAATGTGCAATTACACCATGCTGTGGACCAAAATCATTCAGGATAATTCGAAAACACACGTGTTAATGGAGAAACAGCTTTGCATTCGTCTCGTGATTGCAACGCAGGGAACATCGCGTCCTCCCTTTGTTTAAATCTGAATCGCTGGCTGGCGTTTTCCTCCCTACAGCCGCTTCCTTGGGCACATTAATACTTCCACATTGGAAAGGGCAGGGCTTCGCACCCCCGCGCTGTTTATCAAATGTGGAGTGCTGACAGATACAGCCCTCTCGGTTGTCAAGGAGAGATCGTTGGCTGCCGGGTCTCTCTACTCCTGCGCTTGAAAAGTGACAGCACGAATAATCATCTCTAAAGATTGCCGCAGTATTCCAACGGAGAGTCTGTGCTCGCGCTGATTTCCCCCAGCACAAGATGGTATTCACCCTCATCATCAACTTCACCAGCAAACCTACCCGGGATACACTACACGTTCGAACCGGGTCAATTAGGAGGCGACGTTAGTTCGCTCTGAGGGCGGGCAGCAAAATAAGGTCGTGAACATGTACGTGTCACTCTGACACTGCTGAAACACTGGGGATGAGAAGCCAGGGGATGAGAACCTGACTGAGACCTTTATAAACGTTACATACATACATACATACATACACACACACACACACACACACACACACACACACACACACACACACACATACACATATATATATATAAATATATGTTTTTATTTTTTTTTTTTTCTCAAAATGTCTCATTCATTTATGCAGATATCGACTTATGGCGTTAGGCACGGGGTCAAACTGGGTTCATTGCTGATATACAACACACCGAGGAAAATACAGATCCAATCATCTATCCAGAATATCTACAAATGTAAACCGACTTGCGATAAAATTAATGTATAGAGGTTACCATACTAGGATCGTATAAAATGTCTTTTGGATTGTATTTGGATATTAGTCAGTTTTAATGAACTCTAATTTTATAGAACACCTCAACATAAATATTCCGTGCATTTAAATGAAGTGAGTTTTTCCTGCATTCCTGTGAGAAAAATGTACTAACACGAGTATTCCGTCAATATAAACGTTGTATGTAATTGAACGCAATTTAATTTCATCAGCGCTTGCATGTTATAACATACAGAGTCATACAGTATCATTTGTTAAACAAAAAAGAGTTAAGTTTTTCTACAACCAGACTACTGAACATGTCTGTTCATCTGACGACCACCACTGCGTGTGAATTTACAGAACATATTTAAACGCAACTGGGTTGAAACAAAGATTGAGCAATCATTGTGTTTCCGTATTATATCGCAATATTTTTATAATGAAGACACAGTCGGGGTCACAATGCTTTTCTACCCAGGAGCTAGGCATGACGTCATTGTCTGTTCGTGCTTTTAATGTTATTAAATATTCATGCCAGCCCTTCATTCTGTTTAGTCGTCACTCTTCCAATCTCACAATAATCTAACCGCTATGCATAAGGCCCACAATACTTATTAAAGTAATTGTATTCACTGCGTGTTCAGAAACTGAACGCCTTATATGGGATCAAAAAAGTGTCAAAAACAGGCAAAAAACAAGCAAAAATTTGGATGATGCTTTTTGTGGCGCAAATTCAGTCAGTGTATTCAGTGCGTGTGGGGCGCGGGGGAGGGGGGGTTGGTCACTGGCCTGTAGTTTAGATAGATTTAATTTGAATCGCGCCGCCCTGGCTTCTCGCAGTACATCAGAATAATTAGAACACAGCGAAACTATTTTACTGCAATTAACAACTAATTTCCTCTGTATTAAAATTAACTGGCACAATGTCACGACTAAACCTTTACTGGTCTTTGACACACTGGAGGAATGTTTTATGTGAATTCCAATACACCGGCAGCCTGTAACGAACGAGGACTTGTGCCTCCTCCAGTAAAAAAAAATGCAATACGGCGGCAAAGCGATGGCAAGACATCAATCAGTGGGATCGACTAAGTTCATCATGCGCTTGGGCGGGGTCAGACTGTCCAGATTACGTCACATCAAGAGCTGCCATACACCTCACGATCCTATGGAGGACGTAACCCGCTAAAATTAAATTCACCCAATGAATAAAATGCACATGCATAAACGTGTTTTGAAAATGTTGACATCTATAATTAAATAATGAAATTAAATAATTAATCTATAACACATTTAAAAATGAAATGATCATTTAAAACCTAAGGTCGTTGCTATAACGAAAAATAGATTTCAGAATGTATTTATGCAGGCTATGTATGTATGCATGCATTTAACTACTTAATTTTACTTTAGAGCAGAACTCTGCCAAGTATTACATTACATTTATTCGTTTGGCAGACGCGTTTATCCAAAGCGACTTACATATCTTACATAGCTCTTTACAATGTTATCCATTCGTACAGCTACTTATTTACTAAGGCAATTGGGGGTTAAGTACTTTGCCCAAGGGTACAGCAGCGCCCCAGGGATCGAACCAGCAACCTTTTGGTATGCTACACTGCCGCCCCTACTCCAAAAATTTGGGATAATAGCACAGGTTCTTCAGAAGGTGGCTTTGAGAACATTGTTGTTTCAATGGCATCCGTTATTGCGTCTATAACATTTACATTGTATTCATTTAGCAGACGCTTTTATCCATAGCGACTTACAAGTGAGGTCGAGTACAACACAAGCAAAACTAACACCACATTAGACGGAACATGCCACCTGAAGAAATATTATCTTATCTTTGTATTATCTTACCATAAAACTACTTTCCTGGCCATAGACATCTGGCTTGGTAACTAATGTTTACTATGGCTAATTTTTATATATATATATTTATTTATATTTATATTTATTCGTCATCAATATATAATTCTTCCCTTTCGACAGTTCAAGGCGCTTTTATTAATTAATTAATTTATTACTTAATTGTCTCAAGTTTCTCTTCCAATCAATTAAATGAAACATTTCGGGAGCAATGTTCTCACAGTGCCCTCTTCCTTCGATAATAAAAGTCAATGTGACCTTAAATTCATGGCAGCACTGTTTTAAAAAACGTTACAACGAAGAAAAAAATTATTTACGACAATGTGCCTGACGTGGTTGCCTCTCCGGACGCTGAAAACAGTTTGTTCCCAGGCGATCGTTCACATTTTATTATGTGCCGGCCGGCCCCTTTCCCACAGCGCCCTAAACATATTCATTATTATCACGATGATTGAACTGCATTTACATCAATATATGTTAACTACTGGCAAAACGCACCTGCTCTATATTTGATATTTGACATCGTTTGCTTTGATGTACGTTTTAATTATATGTTAGCGAGAGAAAACGAGGGGGAAATTCCTCCAAAGGTTATGAGAAAATTATTAAACTTTGGAGGAATCGGTCAGGATTTCCCGTTTTCCTAATTCAAGCGCATGGCGTGTCTCAGTGGGAGAAAAAAAAAACATCAACGTCTTTTTTAAAACGGCGAGTCCGCGTGGCTGCATCTCCAGATTTTTGTCTGTAGGCACGAGATGCAGCGCAGCCCTGACATTTAGTGCGCGCTCCCCGTGGGACTTCATGTGTTTACGGCAAGTTTAGATAAAAAGACTGCTGTAATCTCATCAATTACACACACCAACAGATTTTAAACACCTGGCACTTCCAGAGCACTCAGCGTGCATTTAGCTCAAGTCTGTAATATTTCTGTTTTCACGGCGCATTTCTGAAAACAGGAAGGCCTGTCTTCTTACTTCTGGTCGAAACCCGTCCCATCAGTTCCTGGAATTCTCATATGAACAGTTTCTCCTGCGGTTTGATCTTGTTTTTTCTATAAATGGAAGTTCTTGACCCAATGAAGAGCTCACACCTGCACAGTACACCAGAGGGGACACATGAGCAAGAGAAAATCAAATGTGAATGATTGTTGAACTCATACAGTCTGAGAGAAAGACAGATGGACAGAAAAACAGAGAGACCTGTTTTGAGTAGGAGTGTGAAGCCCAGCTCTTAACAGAAACAAGAATCCCTTTCAGGCAACAGAGCAGATGAACAAACAGAATCACCCTTTTTGCATCTCACACCTTTCACAATCAGAAGGACCTGCTGAAGACCCTCTATAAACAGCATGCTGGACACGAGGGAAGTGAACACAGTGCCCCCTAGTCACCATGTAGAGAAAATGCTCAGCACTAGGCCTGTGTGACCTGTTTAGACTTCTCACTCACAGGAGCCAGGACACACCCATCTATGGCTGACCTCTGACCTCTCAGAGATGCACAGAGCAGTGTCTAATCAGTGGAATACCCAATGCAGAGAATGTGATTTCCTCTCTCAATCACAAACAGAGCAGTTCTCTCTCTCGACCACAGGCAGAGTGGTTGTCTCTCTCAACCACGGGTAGAGTGGTTCTCTATTCTCTCTCTGTGTGCCGCTGGGCAGGTGTGTATCTGTCCTGATTCAAGCTGACATTTCCTCCACCTTCCTGCAGGCTTTCACCTGCTCTCCTCTGAAATGGCTGACACAGGGAGAGGCGTCTGATCTCCAATGCTGAGAAACAGCTGGAAGAAACACATTATTCACTCATACACTGAAGACTGCTGTCAGCCAATATGCAGAAGAAATGTGCTATATACTTACTACTTATATTTTTCTGTGTTTATGAAGCCAATCATGTGATGCAGAGAGGGCCTCTTACACCTCACCCAATTCCCACAGTCAGTAACCTGTGAAGGAGGAACAAAGCACTTCCGGAGAGATGTGCCATCTGATACTCTCTGAGATGACTTCATTGTATGAGACTCTCTGAGATGACCTCACTGTCCGAGATTCGCTGAGATGACCTCAATGTCCAAGACTCTGAGATGTGTCTCTCACACATGCACTCACACTGATACCAGCACAAACACACCACTGCAAGAACATGCACATATCCATACACATATGTACTTCATTGAGACCGAGTAAGTTATCTAACTTGTTAATCATTCATTTATATTAGGATATGCTGCACAGCCTCATACTGACTTTATTCCTAGAAAAGGAAGATAAATGCATTGATTCCTGTTTATAAATCAGCCAGTAACATTTGAAACTTGGTTGATTCTTAAAAATATGGGAATGCTGTCACTGCTGATGACTTGTTTTAAAAAAAAGATTAAAGTAACAATGAAATATTTATAAATTTGGATATCCATAATCTGTATCCATATAAATCTAAATATTGTATCCTGTACTTTCACTTTTATGTTAAAAGGCTTAACAATTCTGCATCAGAAGTGTTTCGATTAACTGTAGTTAGTTTAGTTAACTTGACATTTGACAAGCACATCCTTTACTGACCGTGTTCATTAATGATTGTGTCCTTTAACAAGTGCGTCCATTGACGAGCAGGTTCTTTAACAAGCCTGTTCTCAGAGATTAGTCTGGGGTATGAGTGGGATAGAATGCAAGAATGCACCATTTGCACCACAGACTCCAACATAAGAAGGATATAAAAATAAAATAAAAATATTTAATTACAAGAAAGGCTGTCATCCCCAGACTGAGGGACAATGTTACTGTGAGAGGGACAATGACGTGGCACCCCTGCCCCACCCTCTTCATGTTGTCTGTCTGCAGCTTCAGTGTTTTAATGTGGTCTTTGAACTTTGAACTTTGAGCTTTGGTCATACGAGTAAAATTGTTATTCATAACAATTAGGGAATTTTCACCTAAGTTTAAGACTTGAGAATGCGAGAGAGGGATAAAAGAGAGAGATGGAGAGAGAGAGCAAGAAAGGGGAGGGAGGGAGGGGGAGCAGCAGGCAGAAGGGTAGAGGAAGACCTCTATTGGCTCAGACAGAGAATGCAGCTACCAATGCACCTTTGACAAATTCCCTCCCTCTAACACTAGCATGCTACAGGGGGCGGCAGAGAGCAGTCTCTCGTCGAGCCTCTTCTCTGTGTTTCGCCTGACTGCGGATTCTTTGGCAGAGCCCAGTGCTGCAGCCCCTGAGGATTCACAGACATGCTTTTCCAGCCCACAGAAAGCAGGCAGAGAGAAAAGCCAGGAGCAGATCTGTGTCAGTGTTCCATCGGGAGATGACATGCAGGGGTGGCGTGAGCAAAGCCAGGAGGAGGAATACTCTCTAACAGCATGAGGACGGTGTAAGAGCAGTTTAAAGGCACAGTGAGAGCAGTGCGAGAGCCGTGTAAGACCAGTGTAAGACCAGTGTGAGTACGGTGACCACAGTGTGAGCTTTGCTCTGGAAGTCATGGACAGAAAACATTAAAATGTTAGTTAAATTCATGTCCTTAATGTGCTATGTCAGATTAGCCAGGTAGTTTGTAAGGTAGTAAGTAAATAAAACAGATAAGATAGGAATAAAACAAAGCACCACTGAGAATCACAACACATACATATGATAGAATTCTGTTTCATTTTTATACATAATCTGAGGGAGCCATACCTGCACCATGAGCTAACCCAGCATTCTAGCAGTTTTGTCAGCTGCAGGAACTGATGAACATGAGGCTAGAAGTACATGGCATTTATGACTTAACTGAATCAAACTCCTTCATTCAACGTGTCAGTGGAGACAGCAATAAAAGAGGATGATGGGTGGTATAAACTGAACAACTCCCCCAAAAGGTCGCGAGTGAGAAAACATGGTTAAAGAGGTGAACATGTGGCCAGCAGGTTACAGGTTACACCTCCCTCAGATGAAGAGAACTTCAGTAAAGAGGGAAAGACTGAATCTACTGTGCACTGATGGTAAAATAACATCCAGTATCCACTGGGCAGCAGTGTGGTGTAGTGGTAAGGAGCAGCAGTGTGTTGGAGCAGAAAGGAGCTGGGCTCATACCCAAAAAGGCCGTTGGTTTGATTCCCCAAAGGGACACTGCTGTTTTACCCTTGGGTATGGTACTTAACCCAGAATTGCCTCATTAAATATCCAGCCATGGATAACATATAAGAACTGTAAGCTGTGAAAGTTGCTCTGGATAAGACTGTCTGATAAGCAAGTAAATATGTAACTATATATTCCCTCCTGATAAACCCTGAAGTGTGTTAATAAACAATTATGCTCTCCTGATAAGCCCTAATATATACCAATAAAGCACTGTGCCAGTATACTCAATTGATAAATCCTTAAGTGTATTACTGGAGCATTAAACTGCCCAAACCAGTCTATAGTCAGAAAGTGCGACACCATGCTGCCTCCCAGCAGCTGGTCACTGTTTTTAGGCCTGTGCCTTGTGGTTTCACTGAGCCCATTACCAGTATGTTGCCACAGAAAAATAAATAGTTACTGTTGCCATGGTCATTGAGCTTCCCTATACATAGCAACATAATTCTATTGTATGAGCTACTGCAAAGTCGTTTCTTCCGAAACCAATGTGAGCTTGCTTTGCATGAGGTAGTAGCCCTTAACAATGTTAAATCTTTACAAGGTTTAAAAATTACAGGCAAAACGACAGGATACGTTTTTGATGTTGTAAACAGTTCTGTGGTCAAAACTAGTAGTGATAGAAGCTTATGGTGGTACAAGCCTGGCAGCTGCAAATGGCAAAAGTAGCATATTTGCATATTATGACAGCAATGTTTCTTACAAGTTGTGCTGTATTACAAGAATGACACAAAGGATTCAGCTTCTGTGAGGCAATATGCATAGCCCTATTGAATATACTTTTTGTAAGTTGTTCTGGATAAGAGCCAAAGTCTGCCAGATGAATAAATATAATTTGTATTGTATGATCACTGGTTTCCATTTGTGCACAGTAACATAACCAATGAAAGAAACTACCAGAAATATATGATTTTACACAGGAATTTCACAAATTATGATAGGTGTACATGACTGTCTGCATCCAACATCTGGCAGAGTGACTGCACTAAGCCCTGACCTCACAGCCGCGCCCTCATAGACTCAATGAGAACACACACACACACACACACACACACACACACACACACACACACACACACACACACACACACACAGGAAGCACACTGAGCGCATGCAGAACACTGACCCCTGGCTGCAGTACACAGGGTACGTGCAGAACAGTGGCCCCTGGCTGCTGTGGGTCTGTATGACAGGGGATGAACCATGCAGATTCCGACAGGTCACTGTGCTTCACTGAGTACCTCTAGAGAGACACAGCACTGGCCATGTTTGAACTCATGGAAAAAGATACTGTGTAACTACACGTCCAGAGGCAGAGTGAAAAATATGGATGAGAATGTAAATCCTACACATATATGTTCACCCTGAACTTCAAAGTGTGTGTGTGTGTGTGTGTGTGTGTGTGTGTGTGTGTGTGTGTGTGTGTGTGTGTGTTTGTGTCACTGTGAACGAGTGAGTGTGAGTGTATGAACATTAGGCGCAAATTGAAGTCATGTTCTTTGCTGATGAATCTGCACAGCATATCATTAATATCTTTAAGTATGAATTTGTGACTATCATAAAACAAACATGTTCTATTAATAAAGCCACATAATACTTAATCCTCTTGGGGCTTTTTGCAAGTAGGTCAGCCACAGGTAAAATCAAAGAGAAACTCACTAAAATACTCTCTTTCCTCTCTCTCTAAAGTGCACTGCTGAGATTATAAGTCTCAGCACAGGCCATCTGTGACATTTAGAGAAAAAACTGAATTAAATACTTAGAGGATGAAATGGTTCAAATGTCATAAACTATATCAGACATATTTTAATTCCTATGCATCTGATGTGGCCTTTAGATGAAGACAGAAAATGTTTTTAAAAGAACAATTACAGGAGTCCAGCAGAGATGATAAGGTGGAGCTCACACAGGCTGTAACCCTGACTCCAGCATGAGCAGAATGAATCTGAATACTGACTCATAGTGCCATGAATCGGAATACTGATCCACAGAGTGGCATTGATTAGAATGGAGTAGCAGGATTTTGGACAGTCAGCAAGTCTGCAAGGTCAAAGACAACAGAATTTTTACACTCCACACTGGAGGACTGGGAGGGGCAGAATCTGCATTGTCACCCTCATTTGACACAATTAACGCTGATCCCAGCCATCACTCCTGCAGCATATACTCACACACTCAGAGTAACATGTACCCCCTCACTCCTGCTGCATATACTCACACACTCAGAGTAACATGTACCCCCTCACTCCTGCAGCATACACTCATATACTCAGAGTAACATGCACCATCTCACTCCTGCAGCATATACTCATATACTCAGAGTAACATGTACCCCATCACTCCTGCAGCATATACTCATATACTCAGAGTAACATGCACCATCTCACCCCCGCAGTGTACACTCATACACTCAGAGTAATGTGCCCCCCCCCACTCGCCTTGTGCTATATACCCCCTTTGACAACAACATGTGCTGCCTCTTTTCAGGATAATACATGTTTAATATTACTCTGTGTGTGTCATATTCAGTATGTTTAAGAGTACTCGTATATGTGACATTTCTTCAATATTATTCATAAAAGTAACATTTTCAATGGTCCATGATAAATCAATCAATCATTTTAACTTGTTATACCATTATCAACAAAACATCAGTCAGAGAGGAATCCACAGATTACACTCCATACAAAAAATTGAATATAGATTGTAGTGAAGGGAGAGAGCAGTCACCTCACCCGACCTCGAACCCAGGTCTATGGGGTACCAAACTGCAACTTTGACCGCAACGCCAAAGAGCCAGGCTTGTTGGTATGGCAGTCAGAGTGCATACTCAGCCATAGTGACGGCACTCCGTCACATAGATATTGTAAAGAGCATCAACAACTTGTCCTTGAGAGGATAAAAACCAAGAATAAACCTAACATGTTGGTGAGAAATTTCCTCTTGATTTCCTAGCACAAGCATAACACTGTAACTGTAACACTGTGAGAGCAACACTGTTAGAGCTAACCTACTTTCTATATTAAGGTGGGCAATAGTTCATTAATAAATAATGCTTTATTCTTACAAGCTGTTTTTAAACAGACTTAGTATCAGCATGAGTTAGTATTGGAATGATTCTGCACTGATTGCTATATGTGGTAGATTCTTATATGCAGTGTATTAATAGGCAGAGAGAGCTTACAGTGTAGAACAGGGTACCTCTGCTGATCAGGGCTTGAGTTTCTTTGATTTCACTAGATTGCTGTTTTTTCTACATTTGGTAATAAACACTGTGACCTTAACCCAGGAAAAATACAACCTAATTAAAAAGCTTATTGCATCATGAAGTGGTTTTAATTTCAGGCAGCTGATGCATCTGCAGGATGGGGCCCATCAGAACCTGAATATGTCTCCAGATCCTTGCCTCTGTACCCCATTCATAGGAGTTTATCTATCTGGGGCTGACAGGAGTCACATGGTCTCTTTGTCCAATCACAGCCCTCCGTCACAGAGGTCCCAAGAGGCCCTGCTTCTGCAGAACATGCAGGCTCGCTCCCGGTCTGTGCCATATTCAGGGGCTCCAGGCTGCTTCTGCTCGGCTTAGACAAAAACACGATGTGTACCCTCCAGACACAGGCCACTAACACGCACACTTACAAAGAGAAAGAAGCTTTGACTCTAAAAGACTTGAAGTGCTAATGCTTAGAATTATTAATAAATCACAGGATGAAACAGTGACAGTAAAGTTCTGATATTATTCTACACGCCCTCAGGGATGCAATGTGATTGGATGAGCTGCCTGTTCCTGCACCGCACACCCCCGGGGGAAGGCTGACTGTTCCAGCATCACATCCTGTTCAGGCTGGTGGAGTGAGGGAGAGAACAGGCTCCTGTGCTGCAGTGAAAGAGACTGAGAGAAGCACAGATAAACAGGCTGCAGGATATTCTCTGATCCCTTTACAGTGCAGCATCCCCACCCAAAGCATGAAAACTCAGACCCGTGACTGAAGGATGTCACAGTTCTAACAGTCACACTAATAACAGGGCCTCAAAGGTCAAATGAGACAGACAGATGGTGAAACTCCAGGCACAAAGATGGAGTTTGGCATTATATTGGAGATTTTAGAGATCTCCAAGACTTGCACACACCTCCCCTAGATCACGGCATAGGCTATGCAGGTTTCCATACACCCTGCAGACCAGGTGCCCAAAGACATGAGAGGGAATGTGGGACTGTGACACTGAATAAAGGTCAGAGGTCAAAGAGGCTCTTTTTTTGGGGCCACATATATCCGTATTATGAACACGACACAGAAATGCCTTCATCAGGGTCTGTGATTGCCTGTATACAGAGCTGCAGGAAGAGCATTCCTCCTCTCTAGAAATGGATTAAGCACTGTGTAGCACACACCCCTCCTATTAAACCACACCCCACCTCTCCAGGAATGTATTAGGCACTGTTTAAGCCACAACCCTTCTCTTCAGGAATTAAATTAAACACTGTCTAAGACACACCCCTCCTCTCTAGGAATGGATTAGTCACTGTCTAAAACACTTTCATCTGTGGGTGTATGAGAGGTTCTACAGGCTCCCTTCATGAAAGTACTCTGTTATATATAGCGTCTATGTCACTCACTTTATGCAGAACTTTCTGTTATATACAGTCTATACCATTGACTATGCGCAGAGCTTTCTGTTATATGCAGAGGCTATTTCATTGCCGCTTCCACAAGAATCTGGGTAGGGTTGATGTAAATCCAATTTTGCATCAAAATTTTAAATACCATTGATAAACAAATTAGAAAAAAGAACCAATAAATTGTGATAACAAGATAGCTAGCACAATGAAAAAATAATCTGCACCTTTAATGAATTCTCATCTCACCTCTCAGTTTCATTTGCCATTTCATGTTTTAAAATGACCAAGGAGTTAGTAATGTAAATCCAGTGTAAAATGTGAAAATTAAACTTTGTATCATAAATTAAACAAGGCAGAGAGAGGCCATAATCTAAATCTCTGTTGCCCCTTCTGTCTTTCTCTCTCTGTCTGTTGCTCATTCTCTCATTTCTCTCACTCTCTCTCAGTGCAGTGGGATTCATTTTCTGCTCCTCCTTGCAGGCCTGTAGACTGCTAATCCACATATCTCAGTGAACCAGCACTGTGCTGGATGGAGGGAAATCTAGCCATGCCCTTAATAAAGAGTCCCCTGCTCCCTTCTCGGTCCCAGACTTATGCTGAAATAAGTATGTGGGTAATTTTTTTCTGAATGTTATTACTCCTGTCCATTCTGAATGGGGCTGTGAGCTTCTGTTGAGTTCACCAAGGTTGTGTGGTGATATTGTGTTTTTACTACTGATATCAGGCCCCATCAGATTATAAAGGTTTCAAAACAGGAGACACGGTATACAGGTAGAGACACAGACTGTGATGTCACAGACGTGACACATCACAAAGCTTACAGAATGGCAGCCTGTGGAGAATCACACACAGTAAACAGGCAGGAAGAGAGAGTGTGTGATCTCACAGAGGTAATGCATTGTGGCTCAGGGAAAAGGGCTCAGTGAGTCTGATTTCAGATTCCTCCATGAGAGACTGACTCATATAGCTCCGCACTGCAATGCCCCAGAGTGTCCTGCAGTTACCAGTGCAGTGAGTCACTTCTTAACCTGGCCTTAATGATGGGGGTTAACAGCGCAGACCGACTGTGCATTTTGACACTGTATGACATACTACAGAGTGCATTGTTATACTGCTGAAGAATGTCTGAGGAAAAAAAAGAACTAATAGTTACTAATAGTCACTTCTGCAAGATTAGCCTGAAATTCAATGCTTTTTTTTTTTGCAAAATGCACATTTACACACAAGGTTTGTCTGTAGCAGGAGCAGCATGCACAGCCTCAACATGTAAAACACCACCTTTTAGAACCAAATTAACTATGCTGTTTAAATTATGCGTGGAAAAAATGCAGGACATCCAAAGCCAAGGATGATTATGCAGTCCAATATATTCTAATTGGAGTAATTACATAACATCACTTTAAAGGAGAAGGATATTAACAGGCATTAGAAAGAACGCGGGGGTCACGCTGATCCATGTTCAGCCCAACGAGGCAGGGCAGCGACACACAGATGCATTTCAGGGTCGTAACGTGACAATTAATAAGGATTTACCAACACACAAACAACACCTTTCAGAATCCATAAATATAAGCTTTATACAAATTTTCATTGAGTTAAAAAGCCGTTTTATGACACGTGTCTTCTGGTGCCTGTGTTTTCCAGTATACAAGTAACCTTTCCGCTTATGCCACCATCTGCGTTAAATACACTCACGAGGGCAACAACCGTCCCAGCTTTAGCGTTTTTCATGACAGCGTTAAAGAAAGACGTGATTTTAATGTCAGGAGGATTGAGGTTAATGTCTATCACGTCCACTAGTACTTTACAATGGGAGACCATGTGCCCCAGGTCCTAATCTTGGAAACATATTTCAAAGGCACGGATTTTCTTATATTCCAGTTCTTTTGCCATCTTGACCTCTCCTGAGACAGTATCGATGTTGAATGCACCTAAAACGTTGCTCTGCCAATGGTTAATAAAGCCATAAGTTATTTCCCCATTTCATCCTTCATCTGCGTGATGCATTCTCTGGCACACTGCCCGTATACAGTGGACAGCTAAACACTGGCGCATGGTCATTTGTGTCCATTTGCGTTCCATGATAGAAACCACGACCGACCCAGATCTCGCTGTTTTTGCCACCAGTCAAAGCGGTGAGCACTAGCTGAATAAATGGTTGCTCTTCGCGGTCTACAGCTGGCTCTGCTGGTCGTCATCCACCTGCAGATCAACACTGAAATATTCATTGGAGCTCAGTATGAGCTCACTATGTCGCACCCCACGTCTGGACTGCGGGGGGACTCGAGGGGAAATCTAGCCCCTGGACTCGTGGATGCTGAGATATCAAAAATAAGCAATTCCATGGGAAATGCTGGAAGCTTGCTGCTAATATCCATCTCTGTCGACTCACACTGATTATCAGGACGCTATCCGAATTCAATACAAAATATTTGTTTTGATATTCAGATGTTATTTCATAGCCACGTGTTTGCAAATCTTGAACATATAGCAACAAATCTTTCACAAGATTCTCTACAACGGTACCTGGTTTTCCTTCCTCTGATAAGGTACAGATTATGTGTGCCTCTGCTCGATCCTGCATCTAAACCACACAGAACAATAGACCATGTACCCCATTCGCTATGTGCGCTGTGACACAGCCATACGTGTGTAATCTTAGAAAAGGAGCAACAATGCACACTGTCACCTCCCACTCCTGTTTGCAGTAATAGAATCCATGCTTAAATCTAGATATAAACGTGCAGTCTTTCCTTAGTCTAAAATTTGACAAAGCTCCTTGCCTGTTAGTCTTCCTTTGACAAAGGAGGAGGGGAGAGAGGCCTGGAAGGGGTGTGTGTGAGGGTGGAGAGGGGGTGCAATGAAACGTTTACCTTCTGCTATAGAGGCGGATTACTGCAAAACACACCTGGGGCTTGGAGGAGACGTGTTCAGTAGTGCAAATGGACTGTTAAATAATCAATCTTAAATCGGTCTGTTACAGCATTTCCTTCATCATGCAGTCATGCAAAAGGTTATTTCGTTTTTCATATCATTCATTAATATGTTGTTAAGACCGTGTTTCTCTTTTTTGACAAAAATGATATCGGTCTCAACTATAAAAGCAAAAATTACTGTAGTACAGTACCACTGCATACATAATAGCGGGTCATCAACGGGTCTCTTACTGACAAAACTGTGGTTTTGAAGTTACATGAACCCTATCCGGTCTGTGTATCACATAATAAATGGACCAGCATTAATCAAAGTCAATTAACCACACAAATAACCAAATATAAACATCCACCTGGAAACTGTAAAATGATATGGGAATATGATTATACCACTCATTATTAGAACTCCTACTTCTACTATCACCTCTACTGCTACTATTACTACAATACTAGTACTGCTGCTACTATTACTACGACTAATAGAGCAAATTTATTATTGCTTTTACTCTTACACACCTGGCCCTCTCATCCGCAGTGAATCATGCACTGAAATGCAACAGGTATTAAATCCACCAGTCCTCATGTTTTTTTTTCTGATCGATTTCATTTATGAATGTGCTACAAACATATTTGAAGACAAAGTTTAATATATTGATTACAAATATATTTATATTATATACTTTAGAAATTGTATAAGTAAAATGTGTATTAATTGCACATTGTGTTACAATGTAATGTGTCAAAAAAAATTATTTAAATACGCATACAGCACTGCGAATACTGCGGGGCTCTGATCGGCTGTAGCTGTCCGGGGTTGTGGTGCTGAATTCTCCCACACTATCACTGACGTCAATGAGCATGGCCTCGAACAGCTGACTACTGCCTTTGTTCACTTCAGTCGCGCTGGCTCTGGGATATCAACATGAACGTTTCTAATTAACGCTAACAGCTGTATTTAAATCTCCAGTCTCAATAAAAATGGTTGCTGTACATGGTGCCATTTTGACTTGTAAAACAGTTCTATGAAAGAAAGAATCAAAGTAAATTTTCTGATCAGAGTATTGAACTTCTGAACAAGTATTGTCATTTCTTCATTGTGCATGCTTGTGTCTTCATTTGCATCCAGCTCAAAGGTGCAAACTCGGGGAAAGCCCATTAGGCCATCATTTAACTAAGTTTGGTCCCGACAACTTCATTATAAACAACCAGTTACTGAAGTTTATTCAGTCTCAGCATACTATCTATTGCGGGTGTGAGAATTTCATTGAGGGACACAGTGCTTTGGACATTGTTATGTTTTTAATGTATCGTATTTTGCAGTCTTTTAGTGAGGATGTCAAGGGGGTTATGGGAAAAGAGGAGAAATGTGGGAGTGATCAGATGGGAGATGGATGTGATTCCATTCCCTCTATCTTTTTTTTATATACTTTTTACAGACTCATATAATGATGACAATCGCCTTGATAGTACACCTGAGTTCACTTTACCCCTCTGAGTTACGCAGTGACTAAGTTCATGCTGCTTCACATTTCTTAAAGCCAAGTGCACAGCCATGGCCTTGCACTAGCTTGTAATGGAGACTGTCAGAATCAATGAAATGTTAATTATAAATAAATTTCTCTATTGGTTAAATTATGTATTATATTATATCATATTATATTATATTATATTATATTATATTATATTATATTATATATTAAATTATTCCATATTACAAGAGTTGACGTGGATTAAGTCTATCCTATATAGTAAAATAAGTTAGTAAACAGGAAAACTTTACATGTTTACCCAATAACACTGCCTTACCTTCTCGCTGTTAGGAAGTGTTTGGTTCCGTTTCAAAGTGTCCGCTCCATTAATACTGATCAGCTCCGCTTCTGCAGGCGGAAATGGCGCGGGGAAAACCACAACGTCACTCTTCAAAGTGTCTGAGCTAAAACACACGTCATACTGCTGCGTAGATTTAGAGTAAGACCAGCTCCCGTCGGGGTGTGTGGTGATCACGGGGGCGCTGTATTTACTCAAACCACCGTCCGTCCTGTGGCATTTTACAACTATTAAACAAATGAGACTCAGTAAGAATATAATTGACACGGAGACAATGGCGATCAGCAAATATAGATTCAAATCGGAGAAACTCTCCTCCTTTGTCGGCAACTGTCTGAACGATGTCTGTATTTCACCTGTACTTTCAACAACCACAACATCAATAGATACAGTCGCTGACAGGGAAGGTTCTCCGTGATCAGAAATCAAAATGACCAACGGATGCGTCTTCAAGTCATTGTCACTCATACGTCTCTTTGTCCTTATTTCCCCGGTGCTGGTTCCGATTCGGAAGAGACTGGTTCCTTTGGGTTCGGTGATGTGATAAGAAAGCAACGCATTGTAGCCAGAATCTGCATCTACAGCTCTAATCTTGGCCACAAAGTAGCCCGCTTCAGCAGAATAGGGAATGTTCTCAGTATTAACGGAGCCCTGATCAGAATAAGGTGGGAGAACCATAGGACTGTTGTCATTCTCATCCAGGATAAAAACGTTCACAGTCACGTTGCTGTTTAGTGGAGGGACACCAGAGTCTGTGGCCTGAACTTGAAACTGGAGGGTTTTTACTTCCTCGTAGTTAAATGACTGCAGGCTGTGTATTTCTCCACTGACAGAGTTCACATTCACAGCTGTAGAAGCAGGAAACCCCTTCAAAGAGTTCTCGCATAATGAATATGTTATTCTGGCATTCTCGCTAACGTCAGGATCAACGGCAGACAATGCACATATCACATCCCCAACTGGACTGTTCTCTTTCACATAAACGTTAATCTCGGGCTCCGGAAAGCGCGGCGCGTTGTCGTTCACATCAGAAACGTGTACAGTGATAACGCTGGTGCTGGAGAGAGGCGGAGTCCCTTCATCTGTAGCTATGATGGTCACATTATACTGAGAGGCGCTCTCTCTGTCCAAAGGCCCATCGAGAACGACTGAGTAGTAATTGCGATATGTCGTTTGAAGTTTAAATGGAAAATCCCCATTCAAATTACAACTGACTTTTCCATTGTTGCCCCCGTCCTTGTCAGAAACAGTAATAAGTGCTATCGCCGAGCCGACTTTAGCGTCTTCTTTAACAGTACTTGTCAGTGACGTCACGCCAATTTCTGGTGCGTTATCATTCTCATCTACAACCTCGACAAGCAGTTTACAGTGACTGACCATTGGCGACTGGCCTTTGTCCTGGGCCTCAACTCTAATCTCATAGAAAGCCGTTTCTTCGAAATCAATATCCCCTTTGACTGTAATATCACCAGTATGGGGGTCAATAGAAAACGTATCCAAATTTCTTTCCTGTCCATGTTTGCTGAACAAATATACAATCTCTCGCCGTTCAAGCCCTCGTCGACATCAGTCGCATTCAGCGAAATAATCTTAGTCCCACGCGGTGCATTTTCAAGTAAACGAACTTTGTACAGTGGACTGCTAAACACAGGGCCATTGTCATTAATGTCCAGCACATTCACCGTTATTTGCAGAGTCCCGGATCTGGGAGGTTTTCCTCCGTCAACAGCAGTCAGTAGGAGCTGAATCACAGGCTGTTTCTCTCGGTCTAAAGCTTTCTGCAGCACTAACTCAGCAGACACACTCTGCTCTCCACCGCTCTGTACATCCAGGGAGAAGTGTTCATTCGGACTCAGCTTGTAGCTCTTTACTGAATTACTGCCTACATCGGGGTCAACTGCGTTCATCAACGAAAACCTAGTCCCAGGCAAGGTAGATTCTGATACATTTAAAAACTGGGACTTCACTGGGAAATTCGGCGAATTGTCATTTACATCTAAAACATTTATTTCCACCCGATGCAAACTCAAAGGATGGTGAAGAATCGCTTCTAGATGTAGCGAGCACGGGCGAACATTGGAGCAAAGCTCCTCGCGGTCGATTCTTTCATTGACATACAACATGCCAGATTTTAAATTTACTTCGAAAAAATTCTTATTGGGACCAGAAACGAGCTGAAAACCACGCGACTCAAATTCCTGAACGTTGATATTCAAATCCTTGGCTAAATTTCCAACAATTGTTCCTGGGTTTACCTCCTCTGACACGGAGTAGACAATCTGTCCGGGGGCTTGTCCACAGAAGCTCGCCACAAAAAACAAGAGATAATTCATCCGAATACAACTCCATTGATTTTTAACGGCCATTATTTATCAGGTCTTTGTGGAAACATCAAGGCGCACCAGACGGGTCCAAAAGAGAAGTGAAATCACATCAGAATAAACATTATTTTTAAAATGGGAGTAAAATCAGTGAAACGCCTCTGCTCTCGCAAACACGTCTGCGACTCCCTTTCAGCAGAAGGCGGAGTCTGCTACACTTGGGCTATTCTTTTGCACTCCCGGTCAACAGCGACATCGCGTGGGTTACAATGTGAAAATAATCACTGGGTTTAACTGAACGTTAACAAAACTAGTTTTAGGATATTCTGTGCGTATTGCCAAAAAAGCATAATAATAACCATTACAACATTTTATTTTGCAGACAACCACATGGAGTCTGACTCTCATAGCCTATAAGTTGGGTATATTATTCACGCATATAAACGGTTAGTTTCAGGTTAAGCACCCTCATGATTTCTATAATAGCGTTAGTACAAGCAGGACTGAAAGCCGCAAGCTTCTGATTACGAGCATCGCTCCCTAACCAGATTTACAGCCCGCTATTACGTTAAGCTGCAGGAGTAGCGGCAGCAGTAGTAGTTGTGGTAGCTGCAATAGTAGCAACAGTAGTATTGCAGTAGTAGTAGTAATAGTTATAGTAGCAGTAGCAGTAGTGGTATCAGCAATACCAGTAACATTATGAGGATTTGAAGACAGAGTAGGAGAAGCAGTACTTGTAAGTATCATTAATTATCGTGGCTGGAAAAACAGTAAGTACATTAGGTAATGACACCCAGTGTGGCACAAAGTGCACAACAACTTTACCAAGTGGAATGAAATAATATGTTAAATAACACGTCAGAGACGAGAATTCAATACTGGAAACATTTCTAAATAAACCGTGGCTTCAGGGACGTCAGTGAATCTCATCAACAAACAGATGACCAAAGTCACAACTATGAATACAGCAGCAAATACAGGACTCGAAAATACAGTAAGTAAAATATAGGTAAACTGAAGTAAATTATAACACACAATCTGAGAGACTGTGTTTTCTAAGTGTTAAAACCTCGATACATGATATTTTAATTCCAGTAGGCTATATACGCCTGTGTGTGCTTGAGTCGCTGTTCAGGTAGACTGGTGCTGAATCGCTCACATCGAGACAAAACGACTACAAAGCGCCCCCCCAAACAACACACAAACACGCGCGCGCGCGCGCACACACACTCAGATGCATGGAACTCTAAACATCGCCTCTTCATTACAATTAAAGTATTCCAGACAAAAACGTTGGGAAAATATCCCGTCCAAAAACAAAAGGGTGGATTTGATTTATAATTGGTTTTGAGATTGTATATACATTATCGGTCATATGTTAAACTATTCTTACCTTCTGACTGTTTGGGAGCGTTTGATTCCGTTTAAATGTATCCGCTCCATTAATACTGATCAGTTCCTCATTTGCAGGTGAAAACGGCGCGGGGAAAACCACAACGTCACTCTTCAGTGTGTCTGAGCTAAAACACACGTCATACTGCTGCGTAGATTTAGAGTAAGACCAGCTCCCGTCGGGGTGTGTGGTGATCACAGGGGCGCTGTATCTGCTCAAACCACCGTCCGTCCTGTGGCATTTTACAGCTATTAAACTAATGAGACTCAGTAAAAATATAATTGACACGGAAATAATGGCGATCAGCAAATACAGATTTAAATCGGAGAAACCCTCCTCCTTTATCGGCAGTTGTCGACGCGATGTCTGTATTTCAGCTGTACTTTCAACAACCACAACATCAATTGATACAGTCACTGACAGGGAAGGTTCTCCGTGATCAGAAATCAAAATGACCAACGGATGCGTCTTCAAGTCATTGTCACTCATACGTCTCTTTGTCCTTATTTCCCCGGTGCTGGTTCCGATTCGGAAGAGACTGGTTCCTTTGGGTTCGGTGATGTGATAAGAAAGCAACGCATTGTAGCCAGAATCTGCATCTACAGCTCTAATCTTGGCCACAAAGTAGCCTGTTTCAGCAGAATAGGGAATGTTCTCAGTATTAATGGAGCCCTGATCAGAATAAGGTGGGAGAACCATAGGACTGTTGTCATTCTCATCCAGGATAAAAACGTTCACAGTCACGTTGCTGTTTAGTGGAGGGACACCAGAGTCTGTGGCCTGAACTTGAAACTGGAGGGTTTTTACTTCCTCGTAGTTAAATGACTGCAGGCTGTATATTTCTCCACTGACAGAGTTCACATTCACAGCTGTAGAAGCAGGAAACCCCTTCAAAGAGTTCTCGCATAATGAATATGTTATTCTGGCATTCTCGCTAACGTCAGGATCAACGGCAGACAATGTACACATTGCACCTCCGACTGGACTGTTCTCTTTCACATAAACGTTAATCTCGGGCTCCGGAAAGCGCGGCGCGTTGTCGTTCACATCAGAAACGTGTACAGTAATAACGCTGGTGCTGGAGAGAGACGGAGTCCCTTCATCTGTAGCTATGATGGTCACATTGTACTGAGAGGCGCTCTCTCTGTCCAGCGGCCCGTCCACCACTAAAGAGTAGTAGTTCTGATAGGAGGACTGGAGTTTAAAAGGAAGAGAATCGGAAATCTTGCAGTGTGTTTTTCCATTCTTACCGACATCTTTATCGAAAACCGTAATTAAAGCGACTGCGGTGCCGGTACTAGCGTCTTCCCTCAGTGTGCTTAGCGGAGATGTTATAGTTATTTCTGGAGCGTTATCATTCACGTCCACAACTTCCACTAAAACTTTACAATGCGTAGTTCTGGGGTTGTGGCCTTTGTCCTTCGCTTGCACATGGATCTCAAACGCACTGTTTTCTTCGTAATCAACCTCTCCGTTAACTGCGATTTCCCCGGAGCGAGGGTCAATTGTGAATACTCCACGGTTTATTTCGTTTTCTTGGTAAACCAGGGAGTAAATAATTTCACTGTTTACACCCTCGTCCAGATCGGTAGCATTAACTGTAATTATTGATGTTCCATGTGCCACATTTTCCCATACCCGAGCTTTATACAGCGGTTTGCTGAATTGTGGAGCGTTATCATTAACATCGATTATATTAACAATGATCTGTAAAGTGCCGGATCTGGGAGGTTTTCCTCCGTCAACAGCAGTCAATACGAGCTGAATCACAGGCTGTTTCTCTCGGTCTAAAGCTTTCTGCAGCACTAACTCAGCAGATACACTCTGCTCTCCACCGCTCTGTACATCCAGGGAGAAGTGTTCATTCGGACTCAGCTTGTAGCTCTTTACTGAATTACTGCCCACATCGGGATCAGACGCCCTCGGTAATGGAAACCTGTCCCCTACAAACGCCGATTCTGATAAATTTAAATGTCTCGATTTCAAATGAAACGTAGGAGAATTGTCATTAATATCTAATACATTTATCTCAACTCGATATAAATTCAGAGGATTTCTCAATATGGCCTCTAAATTCAAAGAGCACCGCGCAGCAGCCTGACAGAGCTCCTCCCTGTCGATCCTTTCATTAACAAAAAGAACACCGGTCTTTAAATTTACCTCGAAATATTTACTTCTGGGTCCGGACACAAGCTGAAACATACGAGATTCCAAGTCCTGCACATTGATGTTGAGATCTTTGGCGATATTTCCCACAAAGGTGTCCCTTTTTACCTCCTCAGATATGGAATACACGATTTGTCCTGACACCAGATCCAAAACGCAAAGCAGAGACACAAGGAGATTCCTCGTAAATGCAAGCTGGTCAGCCATTTTGTCCAATCCATTGAAATCCAAGCGTAATAGCAGGGATAGGTTCTTGACCACACTAACTCGTCATCTCGACCACAGCTTACGCTTAAAAACGACAAAGGCTCTTCTCCGAGACGTGCTCTCTCTAACAAGGAGGGGCTTCGCAGAAACTTCCGTTGCTCGTGCTTCGTTAGTCGACACTGACACCGTGTGGATACTTCGGCTAAGAACATATAATGCAGGCTGTGAGATATCGTTTGTGATTACAGTATTGAGTATTACTCAGTAAAAAATGACCAAGCGATGCAAAAAAACACAGGGTGAAAATGTGAGTAACCCTCTGCTTAAACAACCATTTAAAGGAGATAAAAACTGTTTCTATAGCTGTCATCAAAATACCGAGTCAAAATGCTGTACAAAAACTGTTAGTGAAGGACGAGCATCGACTGTAACGCTTCGCTATCTGAGCACTTCTTGTTAGGGTAGCTTGGGCTTTTGAATTCGCTGCTAATGTAAGGCGCACACGCGAAACCGGGTCCACAGCATTGGCGGTATACCAAAATTATTCATTATGCCGACCACATAAAATAACCAATTCATGGAAGGTCGCATCGCATACAAGGTCATCAGGACCAAGATCTAAAATGAAATGGACGACGCCAAACCCGGCTAGCGACACTGAGAGCGATTCGGAACTAAGTCAAGTCAAGTTTATTTATAAAGCACATTTAAAAACAACAGCAGTTGACCAACGTGCTGTACAGAAAATAATTAATAAATTAATAAATAAATTAATAAATAAATAAATAAATAGACAAAAGACAACAAATAAAAGCAATAGGACCATAGAAATAAAATGAAAGAGGAAGCAAAAGCAACTCTCATACTGAATTAAAAGCCAAGGAATAAAAATGAGTTTTAAAACGGGATTTAAAAACAGGCAGTGAAGGGGCCAGCCTTACATGCAGAGGCAACACATTCCAGAGTTTAGGTGCTATAACAGCGAAGGCACGATCTCCCCTAAGCTTCAACCTTGATTTAGGAGCAGCTAAAGGGGACTGGTTAGCGGACCTGAGTGATCTTGAAGGGACGTACGGTTGTAATAGGTCCGAAAGATAAGTTGGAGCAAGCCCATTTAACGATTTGAAGACAAACAATAAAATCTTGAATTTAATCCTAAAATGTGCAGGGAGCCAATGAAGGGAGGCGAGTACAGGGGTAATGTGCTCTCGTTTGTGTGTTTCTGTTAGGAGACGAGCTGCAGCATTTTGGACCAACTGTAAGCGCGAGGAGGAGGCCTGGCTTACACCAACATACAGAGCATTATAGTAGTCAAGCCGGGACGAGATTAACTAGAACTAATGAAAAATCAGTCCAACTTTTCTGCGTGAGCTCTACTCACCAAGGGATATAAATGATCTACGTAGAGTGGGAATGATGGGTAATATTAAAATATTTTGAAATAATTGACTGTTGCACGATGAAGCCTAAAAACTTTGAGAAACCCTTCAAAAGACAGCTATGCAGCCTTAGGAAAGAAATGGGGGAGGGGCGGCCTCCTACACAAATTCATAAACGTTGCTTTCACATGCGCATCTGACAGTGCATTAAATAAATAAGTAAATAAATGAATAAATAAGCGAGTGACCCTATAAACGTTGCGAAACAAACTCATGGTCCGTCAATGGTCATGATTCACATTGAGTCTGCCTACATACGTAAGTACATTGTTGATGTACTGTATATCAGACCTACACAAAACCTGAATGGACATTGTACAGCAAAGAACAAAAAAAAAAATCAGAAACAACTTTCTTAGTTAGGAATCAAATATAAGCACTTGTGTTTGCTGTTGGGCAAGGTAAATGCATGTATGGTGTGAATGAGTAGCGTAAGCGAGAAATGCACCGGCGCTAAATACACTAAAGGTGATAAACTGACAATGACTTATGACGCATTCATGAACGTCACTTATTGTTTGTCAGAACAATAAAGCTCGAAATCTAACATGTTATAAGGCTTTGAGAATGCTCTTACCGTCCGTTATATCATGTTTATGAAGTGCATACAAAAGTTTCAGATAAATGTTAGATACATTTAAGGTAAATCAATGTCCCCAAAAGAACCCCCTCTTACCTTTGCACTGTTAGGGAGCGTTTGATTCCGTTTAAATGTGTCCACTCCATTAATACTGATCAGTTCCGCATCTGCAGGCGGAAGCGGCGCGGGGAAAACCACAACGTCACTCTTCAGTGTGTCTGAGCTAAAACACACGTCATACTGCTGCGTAGATTTAGAGTAAGACCAGCTTCCGTCGGGGTGTGTGGTGATCACCGGGGTGCTGTATTTGTTGAAACCGCCGTCAGTTCTGTGGCATTTTACAGCTATTAAACTAAGGAGACTCAGTAAAAATAAAACTGATACGGATACAATAGCGATCAGCAAATATAGATTCAGATCAGAGAAACTCTCCTCCTTTGTCGGCAACTGTCTGAATGATGTTTGTATTTCATCTGTACTTTCAACAACCACAACATCAATAGATACTGTCGCTGACAGGGAAGGTTCTCCGTGGTCAGAAATCAAAATGACAAACGGATGCGTCTTCAAGTCATTGTCACTCATCCGCCTCTTTGTCCTTATTTCCCCGGTGCTGGTTCCGATTCGGAAGAGACTGGTTCCTTTGGGTTCGGTGATGTGATAAGAAAGCAACGCATTGTAGCCAGAATCTGCATCTACAGCCCTGATCTTGGCCACAAAGTAGCCCGCTTCAGCAGAATAGGGAATGTTCTCAGTATTAACGGAGCCCTGATCAGAATATGGCGGGAGAACCATAGGACTGTTGTCATTCTCATCCAGGATAAAAACGTTCACAGTCACGTTGCTGCTGAGTGGAGGGACACCAGAGTCTGTGGCCTGAACTTGAAACTTGAGCGATTTTACTTCCTCGTAGTTAAATGACTGCAGGCTGTATATTTCTCCACTGACAGAGTTCACATTCACAGCTGTAGAAGCAGGAAACCCCTTCAAAGAGTTCTCGCATAATGAATATGTTATTCTGGCATTCTCGCTAACGTCAGGATCAACGGCAGACAATGTACATATTGCACCTCCGACTGGACTGTTCTCTTTCACATAAACGTTAATCTCGGGCTCCGGAAAGCGCGGCGCGTTGTCGTTCACATCAGAAACGTGTACAGTAATAACGCTGGTGCTGGAGAGAGGCGGAGTCCCTTCATCTGTAGCTATGATGGTCACATTGTACTGAGAGGCGCTCTCTCTGTCCAAAGGCCCGTCAACTACTAAAGAGTAATAGTTCTTATAGGAGGACTGGAGTTTAAAAGGCAAAGCGCCGGGGATCTGACATTTCACTATTCCGTTGTTACCTCCATCGTTATCTGACACCGTAATTAAAGCAACAGCAGTTCCGGTTTTGACATCTTCTCTGACTGTGCTCTTCAGTGACGTCACTGCTATTTCGGGGGCATTGTCATTCACGTCAATGACTTCAATTAAAACTTTACAAGCGCTACTCCGAGGTGGGAGGCCTTTGTCCTGCGCCTGGACTCTAATTTCAAAGGCAGCATTTTCCTCGTAGTCAACATTCCCCTTCACTGTAATCTCACCACTGTCTGGTTCAATTGCAAACATTGGGTTTACATCTACATTTCCGTGATTTACAATAGAATAAATAATCTGACTATTAATTCCCTCATCTGTATCTGTTGCATTTAGTTTCATAATTGACGTTCCATTAGGGACATTCTCATGAATTTGGACTTTATACAGCGGTTTGCTGAATGCCGGAGAGTTATCGTTAAAATCCATTACATTCACAATTATCTGCAAACTCCCAGATCTAGGAGGCTTTCCTTCGTCAGATGCAGTCAGTAGGAGTTGAATCACAGACTGTTTCTCTCGGTCTAAAGATTTCTGCAGCACTAACTCAGCAGACACACTCTGCTCTCCACCGCTCTGTACATCCAGGGAGAAGTGTTCATTCGGACTCAGCTTGTAGCTCTTTACTGAATTGCTACCTACATCGGGATCAACGGCTACGGGCAAAGAGAATCTGTCTCCTGGAAGAGCGACTTCAGTTATATTCAATAAAAGCGTTCTCACCGGGAACAAAGGCGCATTGTCATTTATGTCTAAAATATTTATTTCTATGCGATAGAGATTTAGAGGATTGTGAGCAACAGCTTCTAAACGTACAGAGCACTTCACAACAGTAACACACAGCTCCTCTCGGTCGATTCTCTCATTCACATACAATATGCCGGTCTTTAAATTTACCTCGAAATACTTCTTGGCGGAATCGGACACAATCTGGAACATACGAGATTCAAGGTCCTGAGTATTAAGATTTAGATCCTTCGTTATGTTTCCCACAACGGACCCCCTTGCCATCTCCTCCGACACAGAATACACGATCTGACCGGAAGATAAATCCAACAAACAAAGAGCCAGCAGAATGTAAATCCACATATATCTCGAGCGGGCCGAGGTTTCCATTGTGATGCAGGAAGTAGCCGAGGCCTCCCACGTTTGTTATAACAGTAATTTAGAATATTGAGTCATTTGCTACCCTGCAAATAAGATTAAGACGCAGACTGCATCACCAGAACCGCCATCGCTGCCATTCTCACGCCGTGCGTCTTATCCCGACAATGCCTTCCTCTCGCTTCTGCTGCTCTAAAGGCGGAGCCCCGAAATACAATATCAACATTTTCAAATTCATGGTCAACAGCGACATCAAGTGCTTCTGATGGGAGACAACATTGGGATGAGGGAACACGCCTTTACCATGAGAAATAGATCTCATTTCGGAGTGCAGCAATACATATAAGTACACTCAACAGACAACAAACAATGTATATGCCAATGTACTATATCCCCTCCGAAAAGCATTACTTTTGAAATAATACAAAACAGTAAAGACCACCAATGATACGCCCTGATATGACGTCTGGAGAAACAGTGTTCATTCTTAGTCAGAGTAGTAACATTCATAAAATCAGGTCGGAATGAAGATGATCTTAGAGCTTGTAGTGATTTGGAAAGACGGATGACTTCATTAAGGAACTGTCTACAAAGGAAATTAAGGTTATACTTTTGAAAACAATATAAAGTTAAAATGTTCACGTCAAGACCGACATTCAGCATAGTCTACATATATGATAAAAAAATTGAAATTTAAACAAATCGATAGATACAAAGTCATCTTGAAGGGAAATACAAGATTACATAGAGTAAAGAAATGTCAAGGGAGTCCCTATATGTGACAGAAGAAAAAACTTTCAAAATATAGCTGAATGTTTCCGTGTTAGAACAAACGAGCATAATTATTATAAGACACAACTATTAACTTTTTAAACTATTAACTTCCTCATTGAAAGTTTAGAATATGACAGACATTTTCAAATGCAAGGCAAATAAGATTGAGGGGTATGTCGCAAATGTAACTGGAGTTAATACGAAATCAACGTCTTCTCGACAACAAATTTCAAAGGCGGCAAGGGACAGCTTACCTTCTCGCTGTTGGGGAGCGTTTGATTCCGTTTAAATGTGTCCGCGCCATTAATACTAATCAACTCCGCATCTGCAGGCGGAAACGGCGCAGGGAAAACCACAACGTCACTCTTCAGTGTGTCTGAGCTAAAACAAACGTCATACTGCTGCGTCGATTTAGAGTAGGACCAGCTCCCGTCAGGGTGTGTGGTGATCACTGGGGCGCTATATCTGCTCAAACCGCCGTCCGTCCTGTGGCATTTTACAGCTATTAAACTAATGAGACTCAACAAAAAAATAATTGACACCGACACAATGGCAATCAGTAAATATAGATTCAAATCAGAGAAACTCTCCTCCTTTGCCGGCAAATGTCTGAACGATGTCTGTATTTCACCTGTACTTTCAACAACCGCAACATCAATAGATACAGTCGCTGACAGGGAAGGTTCTCCGTGATCAGAAATCAAAATGACCAACGGGTGAGTCTTCAAGTCATTGTCACTCATCCGCCTCTTTGTCCTTATTTCCCCGGTGCTGGTTCCGATTCGGAAGAGACTAGTTCCTTTGGGCTCAGCGATGTGATAAGAAAGCAGCGCATTGTAACCAGAATCTGCATCTACAGCCCTGATCTTGGCCACAAAGTAGCCCGCTTCAGCAGAATAGGGAATATTCTCAGTATTAACGGAGCCCTGGTCAGAATATGGCGGGAGAACCACAGGACTGTTGTCATTCTCATCCAGGATAAAAACGTTCACAGTCACGTTGCTGCTGAGTGGAGGGACACCAGAGTCTGTGGCCTGAACTTGAAACTGGAGCGATTTTACTTCCTCGTAGTTAAATGACTGCAGGCTGTAAATTTCTCCACTGACAGAGTTTATGTTGATCATCGCAGTCAAAGACAGCCCTTTCGTGCTGCTTTCTAACAATGTATAAGTCACATGAGCATTTTCATTAATGTCAGCATCAAACGCAGACACAATTTGCATTCTACCTCCAACTGGACTGTTCTCTTTCACATAAACGTTAATCTCGGGCTCCGGAAAGTGCGGCGCGTTGTCGTTCACATCAGAAACGTGTACAATAATAACGCTGGTGCTGGAGAGAGGCGGAGTCACTTCATCTGTAGCTATGATGGTCACATTGTACTGAGAGGCGCTTTCTCTGTCCAGTGGCCCGTCAACTACTAAGGAGTAATAGTTGTTATATGAGGACTGGAGTTTAAAAGGCAAAGCCCCAGAGATGTGACACTTTACGATTCCGTTGTTACCCCCATCTTTATCTGACAACGTAATTAAAGCAACAGCAGCTCCGGTTTTGACATCTTCTCTGACAGTGCTCTTCAGTGACGTCACTGATATTTCGGGGGCATTGTCATTCACGTCAATGACTTCAATCAAAACTTTACAATCGGTTCTCCGAGGTGGAAGGCCTTTGTCCTGCGCCTGGACTCTAATGTCAAACGCAACATTTTCTTCATAGTCAATGTTCCCCTTCACTGTAATCTCACCACTGTCGGGATCAATCGCAAACATGTCCATCATATTCACATTACCGTGCTTCATAATAGAATAAATAACCTGGCCATTAATACCCTCATCTATGTCCGATGCATTTAGCTTTATAACTGAAGTCCCGTAAGGGACATTCTCAGATATTCGAACTTTATACAACTGTTTGCTGAATTGTGGAGCATTATCATTAACGTCCATGACATTAACAATGATCTGTAATGTCCCAGATTTAGGAGGCTTTCCTCCGTCAACAGCAGACAGTAGGAGCTGAATCACAGACTGTTTCTCTCGGTCTAAAGCTTTCTGCAGCACTAACTCAGCAGACACACCGCTCTGTACTTCCAGGGAGAAGTGTTGATTCGGACTCAGTTTGTAGCTCTTTACTGAGTTACTGCCCACATCAGGATCATCGGCCAAAAGCACAGAAAATCTGTCTCCTGGGGAAGCATACTCGGTAATATTCAATATGTGCGTTTTTACAGGAAAGGAAGGCGCATTGTCATTTATATCCAATATATTGATTTCGACACGATTGAGATTCAATGGATTATGAGCAATAGCCTCTAAATATAAAGAGCACTTCACAGCACCGAGACACAGGTCCTCTCGGTCGATTCTCTCATTAACAAACAATATGCCTGTCCTTAAATTTACCTCAAAGTACTTCTTGCCGGAAGCCGACACAATCTGAAACATACGAGATTCCAGTTCCTGAATATTCAGACTCAGATCCTTCGTTATATTTCCCACGACAGTCCCCTTGTTCACCTCCTCCGACACGGAATACACGACCTGAGCAGAAGATGAATCCCACAAACAAAGAACCACCGGGAAGAGAATCCACAGATATTTGTTGCGGATGGAAGGTTCCATTGCGATTCAGGAATTAGTCGATGCTTCCAGGGTTTGTTATAATGGTAATTACAAAGTACTGAGTCACCTGATACCGTGTAAATACGACCAACTCGCCGAATGCGTCTACCAAACCGCTGCCATTCTCGCGCAGTGCGTTTTATTCCGACAATACCTTCCTCTTGCTACTGCTGGCAGAAGGCGGAGCCCCGAAATACAAGATCAACATTTTCAAATCTGTGGTCAACAGCGACATCAAGTGCCTCTGAGTATTGGCAGCAGTGCGGTTATTGAATATGTCTTTGCAGAGAGATATAGTTTTCATCTTTGAAGTGTAATAAAAATACTATTACTTTCAACAACCGACAACAATACACATACCAATGTACTAAGTTCCTTCAGGAAACCGCCCTGAATGACAGAGATAACTTGTGGAGAAAAACTGTTAATGAATGCTTACATACAAGGAAAGTAATAATTAACATCAGTCATGAGACAATTCTCTGCAAACGAATTGATTTGAGTAACGGGATTGCAACCATCATTAAGTAAATCTTTAACCAAGGAAAGTACACTTTTTAATATACTAAAATTCGAAGTGAATATAAGCTTAAAAAAACCTTGAACTTCATAACAAACCAGTTGATACAATTATAGAAACAATAGTTCAAGTTATTCTAAAACTGAACAGCTCTTAGTTTCCCCCAACGACCGACACATAACATCTTATTGGGCAGATATGATCAACAAATTTAATGGACAAATCCATAAGAACATAGCCATGTTAAAAGTGCAAACACAATAAACGATGATAAAGCGATATTACAGAATTACCAAAAGTGAGAGCATCTGGAGATTCCAATTCAATAAAATGTACTCCTTACACTGAGCGAGCATATTTAATTAACCTAAAACTCCCTTTTACACACAATATGATATTTACAAGAATGCTGTGTGTGATGTAATGACTCTCACTATCGGTTGTTACACTGGTTGATTTGTGTCTCTGCTCTTCGCCTAACAATCTTGTGTGCAGTTTTGTAAAGCGCTCTGGAAAAGAGCGACCCCGAAATGCTACATGTAAATGCAAGTGTATTCGAAATACAAAATTATTTGGCTACCTTACATAAGATATTTCAAGTCGCTTTGACCATTTAGAGGATCTTAAAATTCGTTATAGACACTGAAACATTGACAGTCATGTTGTAGCCGACACTAGGCGTTCGTTTGAAGCAACATTTTTTACTACGTTTGTCTAAAACGAGCAAATAAACCTTACCTTCTCACCGTTAGGGAGTGTTTGGGTCCGTTTCAAAGTATCTGCTCCATTAATACTGATCAACTCCGCATCTGCAGGCGGAAAAGGCGCGGGGAAAACCACAACGTCACTCTTCAGTGTGTCTGAGCTAAAACACACGTCATACTGCTGCGTAGATTTAGAGTAAGACCAGCTCCCGTCGGGGTGTGTGGTGATCACTGGGGCGCTGTATCTGCTCAAACCACCGTCCGTCCTGTGGCATTTTACAGCTATTAAACTAATGAGACTCAGTAAAAATATAATTGACACGGAAATAATGGCGATCAGCAAATACAGATTCAAATCAGAGAAACTCTCCTCCTTTATCGGCAGTTGTCGACGCGACGTCTGTATTTCATCTGTACTTTCAACAACCACAACATCAATAGACACAGTCGCTGACAGGGAAGGTTCTCCGTGGTCAGAAATCAAAATGACCAACGGATGCGTCTTCAAGTCATTGTCACTCATACGTCTCTTAGTCCTTATTTCCCCGGTGCTGGTTCCGATTCGGAAGAGACTGGTTCCCTTGGGTTCAGCGATGTGATAAGAAAGCAGCGCATTGTAGCCAGAGTCTGCGTCTACAGCTCTGATCTTGGCCACAAAGTAGCCCGCTTCAGCAGAATAGGGAATATTCTCAGTATTAACGGAGCCCTGATCAGAATATGGCGGGAGAACCATAGGACTGTTGTCATTCTCATCCAGGATAAAAACGTTCACAGTCACGTTGCTGCTGAGTGGAGGGACACCAGAGTCTGTGGCCTGAACTTGAAACTGGAGCGATTTTACTTCCTCGTAGTTGAAAGTCAGTAGACTGGCTATCTCTCCACTGACGGAGTTCATGTTAACTACAGTAGGAATGGATGCAGAGTTTCCCAGTACAGAGTAAGATACTCGGGCATTTTCGTTTTCATCGGAATCCAACGCAGACACTGTACATATTACACCTCCGATTGGATTGTTTTCTTTCACATAAACGTTAATCTCAGGCTCCGGAAAGCGCGGCGCGTTGTCGTTCACATCAGAAACGTGTACAGTAATAACGCTGGTGCTGGAGAGAGGCGGAGTCCCTTCATCTGTAGCTATGATGGTCACATTGCACTGAGAGGCGCTCTCTCTGTCCAGCGGCCCGTCAACTACTAAAGAGTAATAGTTCTTATACGACGACTGCAGTTTAAAAGGCAAAGCGCCGGGGATCTGACACTTCACTACTCCGTTATTACCCCCATCTTTATCTGACACCGTAATTAAAGCAACAGCAGTTCCGGTTTTAGTGTCTTCTCTGACTGTCCTCATCAGTGACGTCACCGATATTATAGGCACATTGTCATTCACGTCAAGGACTTCAATTAAAACTTTACAAGCAGTACGCCTGGGTAGAAGGCCTTTGTCTTGTGCTTGGACTCTAATTTCAAATGCAGCATTTTCTTCATAGTCAACAATCCCCTTCACTGTAACCTCCCCGCTGTCGGGTTCAATTGCAAACATTTGCTTTACATCTACATTTCCGTGATTTACAATAGAATAAATAATTTGGCCATTAATGCCCTCATCTGCGTCCGTTGCATTCAGTTTCATAATTGACGTTCCAGGGGGCACATTCTCATATATTTGGACTTTATAAAGCGGTTTGCTGAACGCTGGAGTATTATCGTTAACATCTTTCACATTAACAGTTATTTCAAGAGTCCCGGATCTGGGAGGTTTTCCTCCGTCAACAGCAGTCAGTAGGAGCTGAATCACAGACTGTTTCTCTCGGTCTAAAGCTTTCTGCAGCACTAACTCAGCAGACACACTCTGCTCTCCACCGCTCTGTACATCCAGGGTGAAGTGTTCATTCGGACTCAGCTTGTAGCTCTTTACTGAGTTACTGCCTAAATCGGGATCAACGGCTAGAGGCAAAGAGAATTTGTCTCCCGGAAGAGCGATTTCAGATATATCCAATGAAAGCGTTAATACCGGGAAAAAAGGAGCATTGTCATTTATGTCTAAAATATTTATTTCTATGCGATAGAGATTTAGAGGATTGTGAGCAACAGCTTCTAAACGTAAAGAGCACTTCACAACAGTAACACACAGCTCCTCTCGGTCGATTCTCTCATTCACATACAATATGCCGGTCTTTAAATTTACCTCGAAATACTTCTTGGCGGAATCGGACACAATCTGGAACATACGAGATTCAAGGTCCTGAGTATTAAGATTTAGATCCTTCGTTATGTTTCCCACAACGGACCCCCTTGCCATCTCCTCCGACACAGAATACACGATCTGACCGGAAGATAAATCCAACAAACAAAGAGCCAGCAGAATGTAAATCCACATATATCTCGAGCGGGCCGAGGTTTCCATTGTGATGCAGGAAGTAGCCGAGGCCTCCCACGTTTGTTATAACAGTAATTTAGAATATTGAGTCATTTGCTACCCTGCAAATAAGATTAAGACGCAGACTGCATCACCAGAACCGCCATCGCTGCCATTCTCACGCCGTGCGTCTTATCCCGACAATGCCTTCCTCTCGCTTCTGCTGCTCTAAAGGCGGAGCCCCGAAATACAATATCAACATTTTCAAATTCATGGTCAACAGCGACATCAAGTGCTTCTGATGGGAGACAACATTGGGATGAGGGAACACGCCTTTACCATGAGAAATAGATCTCATTTCGGAGTGCAGCAATACATATAAGTACACTCAACAGACAACAAACAATGTATATGCCAATGTACTATATCCCCTCCGAAAAGCATTACTTTTGAAATAATACAAAACAGTAAAGACCACCAATGATACGCCCTGATATGACGTCTGGAGAAACAGTGTTCATTCTTAGTCAGAGTAGTAGCATTTATAATATCAGGTCGGAATAAAGATGATCTTAGAACTTGTAATGATTTGGAATACAGGACGGATGACTTGATTATGGAACTGTCTACAAAGGAAATTAAGGTTATACTTTTCGAAACAATATAAAGCTAAAATGTTCATGTCAAGACCGACATTCAGCAGATTATTCTACATATCTGATAAATAAATTGAAATTAAAAAATCGTTCGATACAAAGTCATCTTGAAGGGAAATACAAGATTACATAGAGTAAAGAAATGTCACAGGAGTCCCTATATGTGACAGAAGAAAAAACTTTCAAAATATAGCTAGGCTAAATGTTTCTGTGTTAGAAAAAACGAGCATAATTATTAGAAAGACACAAGTATTAATTTATTTAAACTATTAACTTCCTCATTGAAAGTTTAGAATATGACAGACATTTTCAAATGAAATGCAAATAGAACGTAGGAGTATGTCGCAAATGAAACAGGAGTTAATATGAAATCAACGTCTTCTCGACAACGAATTTCAAAGGCGGCAAGGGACAGCTTACCTTCTCGCTGTTGGGGAGCGTTTGATTCCGTTTAAATGTGTCCGCGCCATTAATACTAATCAACTCCGCATCTGCAGGCGGAAACGGCGCAGGGAAAACCACAACGTCACTCTTCAGTGTGTCTGAGCTAAAGCACACGTCATACTGCTGCGTAGATTTAGAGTAAGACCAGCTCCCGTCAGGGTGTGTGGTGATCACCGGGGCGCTGTATTTACTCAAACCACCGTCCGTCCTGTGGCATTTTACAGCTATTAAACTAATGAGACTCAGTAAAAATATAATTGACACGGAGATAATGGCAATCAGCAAATATAGATTCAAATCAGAGAAACTCTCCTCCTTTCTTGGCAAATGTCCGAACGATGTCTGTATTTCACCTGTACTTTCAATAACCACAACATCAATAGATACAGTCGCTGACAGGGAAGGTTCTCCGTGGTCAGATATCAAAATAACCAACGGATGCGTCTTCAAGTCATTGTCACTCATCCGTCTTTTAGTCCTTATTTCCCGGTGCTGGTTCCGATTCGGAAGAGACTGGTTCCTTTGGGCTCAGCGATGTGATAAGAAAGCAGCGCATTGTAGCCAGAATCTGCATCTACAGCTCTGATCTTGGCCACAAAGTAGCCCGCTTCAGCAGAATAGGGAATATTCTCAGTATTAACGGAGCCCTGATCAGAATATGGCGGGAGAACCACAGGACTGTTGTCATTCTCATCCAGGATAAAAACGTTCATAGTCACGTTGCTGCTGAGTGGAGGGACACCAGAGTCTGTGGCCTGAACTTGAAACTGGAGCGTTTTTACTTCCTCGTAGTTAAAAGACTGCAGGCTGTATATTTCTCCACTGACAGAGTTTATGTTGATCATCGCAGTCAAAGGCAGCCCTTTTGTGTTACTTTCTAACAAAGAATAAGTCACATGAGCATTTTCATTTATGTCAGCATCAAACGCAGACACGCTTTGTATTTTACCTCCGACTGGACTATTTTCTTTCACATACACGTTTATCAAAGACTCCGGAAAGCGCGGCGCGTTGTCGTTCACATCAGAAACGTGTACAGTAATAACGCTGGTGCTGGAGAGAGGCGGAGTCCCTTCATCTGTAGCTATGATGGTCACATTGTACTGAGAGGCGCTTTCTCTGTCCAGTGGCCCGTCAACCAGTAAAGAGTAATAATTCTTATAGGAGGACTGGAGTTTAAAAGGCAAAGCGCCGGGGATCTGACATTTCACCATTCCGTTATTACCTCCATCTTTATCTGACACCGTAATTGAAGCAACAGCAGTTCCGGTTTTGACGTGTTCTCTGACTGTGCTCATCAGTGACGTCACTGATATTTCGGGGACATTGTCATTCACGTCAATGACTTCAATCAAAACTTTACAATGTGTACTCCGAGGTGGGAGTGCTTTGTCTTGCGCCTGCGCTCTAATTTCCAACGCAGCATTTTCTTCATAGTCAATATTCCCCTTCACTGTAATCTCACCACTGTCGGGATCAATCGCAAACATGTCAATCACATTCACGTTACCGTGCTTCACAATGGAATAAATAATTTGGCTATTAATGCCCTCATCTATATCCGATGCATTTAGCTTTATAACTGAAGTACCGTAAGGGACATTCTCAGATATTCGAATTTTATACAGCGGTTTGCTGAATTGAGGAGCATTATCATTAACATCAATTACATTAACAATGATTTGTAACGTCCCAGATTTAGGAGGCGTTCCTCCGTCAACAGCAGTCAGTAGGAGCTGAATCACAGACTGTTTCTCTCGGTCTAAAGCTTTCTGCAGCACTAACTCAGCAGATACACTCTGCTCTCCACCGCTCTGTACTTCCAGGGAGAAGTGTTCATTCGGACTCAGTTTGTAGCTCTTTACTGAATTACTGCCCACATCGGGATCATCGGCCAAAAGCACAGAAAATCTGTCTCCTGGAGAAGCATACTCGGTAATATTCAATATATGCGATTTTACAGGAAAGGAAGGCGCATTGTCATTTATGTCTAATACACTGATTTCGATACGATTGAGATTCAACGGATTATAAGCAATAGCTTCTATATATAATGAGCACTTCACAGCACCAAAGCAGAGCTCTTCCCGATCGAGTCTGTCATTAACAAACAATGTGCCTGTACTTAAATTTACCTCAAAGTACTTCTTTCTGGAAGCGGACACAATCTGAAACATACGAGATTCCAGTTCCTGAATATTTAGATTCAGATCCTTCGTTATATTTCCCACGACAGTCCCCTTGTTCACCTCCTCCGACACGGAATACACAACTTGACCGGAAGATGAATCCCACAAACAAAGAACCATCGGAAAGAGAATCCATAGACAGTTGTTGCGGATGGAAGGTCCCATTGCGATTCAGGAATTAGTCGAAGCTCCCAGGGTTGGTTATAATGGTAATGACAGAGTACTGAGACATCTGATACAGTGTAAATACGATCAACGCGCCGAATGCATCTACCGAACCGCTGCCATTCGCATGCCGTGTGTCTTATTCCGACAATACCTTCCTCTTGCTACTGCTGGCAGAAGGCGGAGCCCCGAAATACAAGATCAACATTTTCAAATCTGTGGTCAACAGCGACATCAAGTGCCTCCGACTGTTGATAGCAGTGGGGTTACTGAATGTGTCTTTGCCAAGAGATACAGTTCTCATTTTTGAAGTGTAATAAAAATACTAAATACTAAAAATTTCAACAACCGAAACAATACACATATCAACGCGCTAAGTCCTTTCAGGAAACCACCCTCAATGACAGAGATAACTTGTGGAATAAAACTGTAAATGTATGGTTAAATACAAGAAAAGTAGTTATTAACATCAGGTCACGAGACAACTCTCTGAAAACGCGTTATTAACGGGATTGCAGCCATCACTAAGTAAATCTTTACCAAGGGAAGTACACTTCCTACTAAAATTATAAGTAAATATAAACTTCCAAAAAACCTCGAACCATCAAACCAGTTAACCTAATTTGGAAACAATTTTTCAAGTTATTCTAAACCTAAACAGCTCTTAGTTTCCGGCAACGATCAACACATAATATCTTATTGGGCATATATGAACAACAAATTGAATAAACAAATCCATTAATACATAGCCATCTTAACAGTAAAAATAACAATAGATAGTGATAAAGCGATATTACAGAACTATCAAATGTGACAGCATCGGGAGATTCAAAATTCAGCAAAATGTTGTTGTTATACTGAGCGAGCATACTTAATTACCCTCAAACTCACCGCATATGATATTTAGAAGAATGCTGTGTCTGATGTAATGTCTCGTACTATCGGTTATTACACTGTTTGATTTGTGCCTCTGCTCTTAGCCTAACCTTCTTCTATGCAGGTTTGTAAGTCCCTCTAGAAAAGAGAGAGTCGGATGTTTTTTATGTGCAAGTGTATTCGAAATACACAATTATCTGGCTACCTCACTTAAGATATTTCCTGTCGCTTTGACCGTTTAGATGATCTTAGAATTTGTCACATGCACTGAAATTTTAAATGAGGGACATGTTGGTAGCCGACACTACGTTCTTTTAAAGCAACACTTATTTGACTACGTTTTTGAAAAACGAGTCAATAAATCTTACCTTCTCACTGCTGGGGAGTGTCTGATTCCGTTTAAAAGTGTCCGCTCCATTAATACTAATAAGCTCCGCTTCTGCAGGCGGAAACGGCGCGGGGAAAACCACAACGTCACTCTTCAGTGTGTCTGAGCTAAAACACACGTCATACTGCTGCGTAGATTTAGAGTAAGACCAGCTCCCGTCAGGGTGTGTGGTGATCACCGGGGCGCTGTATCTGCTCAAACCACCGTCCGTCCTGTGGCATTTTACAGCTATTAAACTAATGAGACTCAACAAAAATATAATTGACACGGATATAATGGCGATCAACAAATACAGATTCAAATCAGAGAAACTCTCCTCCTTTATCGGCAGTTGTCGACGCGATGTCTGTATTTCATCTGTACTTTCAACAACCACAACATCAATAGATACAGTCGCTGACAGGGAAGGTTCTCCGTGGTCAGAAATCAAAATGACCAACGGGTGCGTCTTCAAGTCATTGTCACTCATCCGTCTCTTTGTCCTTATTTCCCCGGTGCTGGTTCCAATTCGGAAGAGACTGGTTCCTTTGGGCTCAGCGATGTGATAAGAAAGCAGCGCATTGTAGCCAGAATCTGCGTCTACAGCCCTGATCTTGGCAACAAAGTAGCCCGTTTCAGCAGCATAAGGAATGTTCTCAGTATTAACGGAGCCCTGGTCAGAATATGGCGGGAGAACCATAGGACTGTTGTCATTCTCATCCAGGATAAAAACGTTCACAGTCACGTTGCTGCTGAGTGGAAGGACACCGGAGTCTGTGGCCTGAACTTGAAACTGGAACGTTTTTACTTCCTCGTAGTTAAAAGACTGCAGGCTGTATATTTGTCCACTCACTGAGTTTACATTGACTTTAGCTGAAACTTGCACAGGGTTTGACGAGATTTCCAGTACAGAGTAAGATACTAGGGCATTTTCGTTTTCATCAGAATCCAACGCAGACACGGTACATATCACACCTCCGACTGGACTATTTTCTTTCACATACAAGTTAATCTCGGGCTCCGGAAAGCGCGGCGGGTTGTCGTTCACATCAGAAACGTGTACAGTAATAACGCTGGTGCTGGAGAGAGGCGGAGTCCCTTCATCTGTAGCTATGATGGTCACATTGTACTGAGAAGCACTCTCTCTGTCCAGCGGCCCGTCCACCACTAAAGAGTAATAGTTCTTATATGAGGACTGGAGTTTAAAAGGAAACGATCCAAAAAGAGTAGTTTTTAAAAGTCCATTTTTTGCATCATCTTTATCAGAAACTGTTATCAAAGCGACTACTGTTCCAGTTTGAGCATCTTCTTTAATTGGACTCATGAGTGAAGTGACATGTATTTCTGGAGTGTTGTCATTTTCATCCACAACTTCAACTAACACTTTACAGTGAGTGGCTCGAGGGGTTGGACCTTTGTCTGTCGCCTGCGCACGAATTTCAAACGCTCTGTTTGCTTCATAATCCAGATTTCCCTTTAAAGTAATTTCCCCTGATTGCGGGTTGATAGCAAACACGTCAAGAAGCTTGGAATTTCCCTGCGCAATTAGAGAATACATCACCTCACCGTTTATGCCTTCATCTACGTCTGTGGCGTTAAGGGTTATTATTGTTGTGCCAGTGGGAACATTTTCAGAAACGCGGACTTTATACAGCGGTTTACTGAATGCTGGAGTGTTATCGTTCACATCTTTCACGTTAACAATTATCTGCAATGTCCCGGATCTGGGAGGTTTTCCTCCGTCAACAGCAGTCAGTAGGAGCTGAATCACAGGCTGTTTCTCTCGGTCTAAAGCTTTCTGCAGCACTAACTCAGCAGACACACTCTGCTCTCCACCGCTCTGTACATCCAGGGAGAAGTGCTCATTCGAACTCAGCTTGTAGCTCTTTACTGTGTTACTGCCCACATCGGCATCATTTGCACTTGGTAACGGAAATCTCTCTCCTGGAAATGCATACTCTGTAATATTAAACACGCTCAGGTGTTCAGGGAAATGCGGCGCATTGTCATTTATGTCTAAAATGTTCACTTCAATACGATGGAGCTGCACAGGCTGATGAAATATAGCCTCTAAATTCAGAGAACATTTTAAAGAATTTGGACACAGCGTCTCTCTGTCGATTCGGTCATTAACAGATAGAATACCAGTGTTCAAATTTACCTCAAAATATTTTTTGTTTGCTCCTGTCGAAATCTGCATCCTCCGCGACTCTAGTTGCTGAACATTCAGATTCAGATCCTTGGCGATATTCCCGACAAACGTACCCTTGTCCACCTCCTCCGATACTGAATACACAATCTGTCCCGAAGAGCTGCCCGACAAACAAAGCAACACAAGACATCGGATCCAAACGTGTCCGCTCCCCCTGCACGGATCCATCTCTGTATGATTCCGCGTATCAGTTATCGGTCGTATTCCAACATGTACCGAGACTAATGTGCTTACATTCAGATAAAACTACGCCATTTAAAATCAGAGCCCATTTGTACGACGAAATGGTCTGGGTCACATCATCCTGTACCTCGGATCTCCGACAAAGCCCTCTATGGGCTGTCGGCGCTTCCCTTTTTCCAGATGTAGGAGGAGCTCTGAAAATTTTCGTTATAACATTCACAGTCGTGGTCAACAGCGACATCATGCGTCATACATTGGAGAAATGGATTCTGCGTCAATCACAGTTTCTTCTCTCCAGAGTCAGTGGAGTTACTGCTTTTCTGCAAGGATCTCACAAACATGTACATAACAAAGGTTCATTTTCAATGACAGTCACAAGTATATAATAGCACGTGTCAATATAATTGACTAAATTAGAAAAAAAAATGTTTTTTGGTTCCACATGAAGGGCCAGTAGAAATAGCAAATCAGAAAAAAATAACCTCGAAAGGGATTGAATTTAACAACTGACACAAAATCTCTTTTTTTTTTTTGTTTTCAAACGAAATAAGCCCAATAATTACTGTTACCGTGCCATCGCTTTGATGAAAAACCCATGATAAACCGTGCGTAATTGCGCATTGAAGACTAACACTTTTAAACCATTAATAATAACATCAACCAATAAGGGATGTCCGCTGCTTTTTATCACAATCTCTCTAGGCATCTAGGCAAGGCATTCGTAATCAGCTATTGTTACAAAGAAGAACAAAGTGAATGAAAGCTATTTTTTAATGGCAAATCTTACCTTTTCACCGTTAGGGAGTGTTTGGGTCCGTTTAAATGTGTCCACTCCATTAATACTGATAAGCTCCGCATCTGCAGGCGGAAACGGCCCGGGGAAAACTACAACGTCACTCTTCAGTGTGTCTGAGCTAAAACACACGTCATACTGCTGCGTAGATTTAGAGTAAGACCAGCTCCCGTCGGGGTGTGTGGTGATCACCGGGGCGCTGTATCTACTCAAGCCGCCGTCCGTCCTGTGGCATTTTACAGCTATTAAACTAATGAGACTCAATAAAAATATAACTGACACGGAGATGATGGCGATCAACAAATATAGATTCAAATCAGAGAAACCCTCCTCCTTTATCGGCATGCGTTTAAACGATGTCTGTATTTCATCTATACTGTCAACAACCACAACATCAATAGACACAGTCGCTGACAGGGAAGGTTCTCCGTGGTCAGAAATCAAAATGACCAACGGGTGCGTCTTCAAGTCATTGTCACTCATCCGTCTTTTAGTTCTTATTTCCCCGGTGCTGGTTCCGATTCGGAAGAGACTGGTTCCCTTGGGTTCAGCGATGTGATAAGAAAGCAGCGCATTGTAGCCAGAATCTGCGTCTACAGCCCTAATCTTGCCCACAAAGTAGCCCGCTTCAGCAGAATAAGGAATGTTCTCAGTATTAACGGAGCCCTGGTCAGAATATGGCGGGAGAACCATAGGACTGTTGTCATTCTCATCCAGGATAAAAACGTTCACAGTCACGTTGCTGCTGAGTGGAGGAACACCAGAGTCTGTGGCCTGAATTTGAAACTGGAATGTCTTTACTTCCTCGTAGTTAAAAGACTGCATACTGGATATCTCTCCACTGATGGAGTTCACGTTAAATACAGTGGGAATGGATACGGAGTTTGCAGGGTTTCCCAGTAGAGAGTAAGATACTCGGGCATTTTCGTTTTCATCAGAATCAATCGCAGACACGGTACATATTACAACCCCAACTGGACTATTTTCTTTCACATAAACGTTAATCTCGGGCTCCGGAAAGCGCGGCGCGTTGTCGTTCACATCAGAAACGTGTACAGTAATAACGCTGGTGCTGGAGAGAGGCGGAGTCCCTTCATCTGTAGCTATGATGGTCACATTGTACTGAGAAGCGCTCTCTCTGTCCAGCGGCCCGTCAACTACTAAAGAGTAATAATTCTTATAGGAGGACTGGAGTTTAAAAGGCAAATCCAAAAAGATTTGACATTTTTAAAATTCCATTATTACATCCATCTTTATCTGAAACCGTAATTAGAGCAACAGCTGTTCCAGTTTGAGCATCTTCTCTGACTGTGCTCATCAGAGACGTCACATGATATTTCTGGGGACATTGTCATTTTCATCACAACTTCAATCAAAACTTTACAGTGTGTACTCTTTGGGGGATGGCCTTTATCTTTTGCTTGAACCCGTAATTCAAAGGCAGGGCTGTCTTCATAATCAAGTTTTCCCGACACAGTTATCTCACCATTGTCGGGATTGATAGCGAAAATGCCTGCTCCTTTCATATTTCCGAGCCCGACAAAAGAATAGACAATTTGACTGTTCAACCCCTCATCAAAATCCGTAGCGTTGAGAGTAATCAGGGTACTTCCACGTGGAACATTTTCAGGAACTGTAACTTTGTAAAGCGGTTTACTGAAGACAGGATTGTTGTCATTTATATCTAAAACGTTTACGGTGATTTGCAATGTCCCGGATCTGGGAGGTTTTCCTCCGTCAACAGCAGTCAGTAGGAGCTGAATCACAGACTGTTTCTCTCGGTCTAAAGCTTTCTGCAGCACTAACTCAGCAGATACACTCTGCTCTCCACCGCTCTGTACTTCCAGGGAGAAGTGTTCATTCGGACTCAGTTTGTAGTTTTTACTGAATTACTGCCCACATCGTGATCATCGGCTACAGGCAGAGGGAATTTATCGTCCGGAAGGGCATTTTCGGTAATATTCAATATAAACGTTTTCACGGGAAATGAGGGCGCATTGTCATTGACATCTATTATATTGATTTCGACACGATACAGATTGAGAGGATTATGAACAACAGCTTCAAAATATAAGGAGCATTTCATATTACCGAGGCACAGCTCCTCTCGGTCGATTCTCTCATTTACAAACAATATGCCGGTCTTTAAATTTACCTCGAAATATTTCTTGCTGGATGCCGACACAATCTGAAACGCACGAGATTCCAGTTCTCGAATATTCAGATTCAGATCCTTCGTTATATTTCCCACAACGGTTCCCCTGTTCACCTCCTCCAACACGGAATACACGATCTGACTGGAAGATGAATCCCACAAACAAAGAACCGTCAGAAAGAGAATCCACAGAGATTTGTTGCGGATGGAAGGTCCCATTGCGATTGAGGAATTAGCAGATGCTTCTTGGGCTGTTTATAACGATGGATATAGAAGGATGAGACATTTGTTATCCTGACAATTAAGTCAATGCAAGGACTCCATTTAGAGAAACTCTGCCATTCTGACGCGGTGCGTATTATTCTGACAAAGCCATCCCCTCTCTGTTACTACCGCGGTGAGGGCGGAGTCCCCAACACAGAAATCAACATTTTCAAATCCTTGGTCAACAGCGACATCCTGTGTTTTCTGATTAAAGACTACTTGGGCGCGTGGGGATATGCAATTGCCATGGAATATGTCAGTCTCATTACATTACATTACATTACAATATTTCGACAATGTAACACAAACACACACACACACACATACACAAACCATTACATTAAAAAATAATGTACTTGCAATATTTCAGCTCAGCATTACACTCTAGAATTTCATTACATGCAAATGTTATTGAATCCCAACAGAGTTTGACTTAAAATATAGTTTTAGAGAATTATTATAATGATAATGCTGAATCCCATCCATTGTTACTTTTCACTACTATATCATGACATACGTTGTCTATTTGTATCATACGATACTACTGTACTTTGTATCACTGTGTAATCACATGACTAGCTTCACCAGATTATGCATAAATATGGTAACTGAAATGAGCGCTTTTTGCAAAGCACTGCGGAAAGATACAGAACACTCTCTTTTCAAAAACTACAGGCCAGGTCTTTGAATCTTGCTTTTCTTAATCTCAAACACTGATGTATATAGGAATCATTTAGGAGATGTGTTATTTAAGGGCTGTTTAAGTCAAGTCAAAGTAGCCATGCACACATATTTTAACCCCACAAAATGTGTGCCACAGTAATGGCTATCAAATATTTTCAGTAAATTTATAATACATTTACATTTATTTTTAAAATATTTTATCTACAGCATATTTACCTTAGAAATGGCACCACGTGTGTGCAATGCAAAGCACACATTGTGCTTCAGCTTTTATTCTACACCTCATACAAGCCTAATATAATGGATATAAATTGTTTATATTTAATTCATGATTGATTTTCAGTATGTGTACTTTTGGATTATTTTCATACCAGGAGGGACAAAAAAATAAGATATATCTGTCATGTCCAGCACTACCCGTATCCCCTGATTCCTCTCATGTGCTCCTCCAGCTGGCTTGCCTGTGCAAACATTATATGCACATTGAAAGGACAGAGGCCTCTAAAAGAAGCCACACATTCCCTGATGGTGACATCTGACCCTGGGCTGGACAGTGTCCGGCATTATACACTGGACAGAATGTGGAATGAAGAACTAAAATGCTGACTTCATGCCATGGATATGTCCTACATTACATTCACATATAGTTGCTTCACAAACTCTTGTGCTGAATGACTTACACAGATTACAATTCTTAGATGTTATCCATTTACACAGCTGGATATTTATTGAGTCCATTGTGTGTTGGGTAGTTTGCCCAGGGGAGCAACAGCAGTGTCCCAGTGGGGAACTGAACCAGAAACCTTTGGATTATGAGCCCTGCTCCTTACCACGATGCAATGTGTGTGTGTGCGTGTGTGGGTGTTTGTGTGTGTGAAAATGTCTGATTGGTCAGTGAAATAAAAATTCGTGTTTCAAGCCAAGAGTGTATGTATGTGGTTATGGGAGGTTGGGAGCTGGGAAGTGAGGGGAGGGGTGGAGTATGTCTGTCAGGGGGGAATGTGTCTGTGAAGGGGGTGGGAGGAGCAAAAATATGAGAAAAGGATTTCTGTTTACTGTCAGAAGGCAAATCCAATGCATTGATGTGCTTTGGGTCAAACTGTAAACATGGTCAAAATTTGAAACGACATGAAAAAAGTCTAAATTACTTTTTCAGATTGTTTCCCTTACTTAGAAGATTAGACAAAATTTCACATTGAAAAAAAGCGTTTTGTTGATGTTGAGCTCTGAATTGTGTCAGTTTGTCCTGTAAAATAACAGGAGGACTAAACTAAAAGAGAAAGTTAACTGTGGAAATAATAAAACTTCTAAAAATAAATTATTTAAAAATAGCTGCATACAAGCCATGGATCAAGGTTTAATAAACTTGCAACGATTATACGGTATAATCGTAAGGCACAGAGATCATAACTCAAAGGTTGGCTATTGGATTCCCAGGTGAGACAATGCTGTTATAACTGTGGTAAACGTACCTACGTATAAATACATGTGTAACTGTAAGCCACCTCAATCACACTGATTAAGAGTGTCTGCTAATCAGAATGTGTAGTAAACGTAATAAGTCGAAATTATGAAATACCCACAAATGAAAGCACCATAGTTTAATACAACTGGAGTCCTTACATGCAATGTTAACTGAAGCATGAGAAAATGTCGAGTTTTGGATTTATAAACTTTTACTAATGATCATATGTCAATCATACGAGCAAATACTTTTAACTTTAGGTGTAAAATAGCCCTTACTTAAAAACTATACAAAACACACCATCTACGATGCTTCTCAAAGGCGCATGAAACAAGATATCTCTTACCTTCTCGCTGATGGGGAGCGTTTGGTTCCGTTTAAAAGTGCCCGCGTCATTAATACTAATAAGCTCCGCATCTGCAGGCGGAAACGGCGAGGGGAAAACTACAACGTCACTCTTCAGTGTGTCTGAGCTAAAACACACGTCATACTGCTGCGTAGATTTAGAGTAAGACCAGCTCCCGTCAGGGTGTGTGGTGATCACTGGGGCGCTGTATCTGCTCAAACCGCCGTCCGTTCTGTGGCATTTTACAAATATTAAACTAATGAGACTCAGTAAAAATATAAGTGACACCGACACATTAGCGATCAGCAAATACAGATTCAAATCGGAGAAAGTCTCCTCCTTTGTCGGCAACTGTCTGAATGATGTCTGTATTTCATCTATACTTTCAACAACCACAACGTCAATAGATACTGTCGCTGACAGGGAAGGTTCTCCGTGGTCAGAAATCAAAATGATCAACGGGTGCGTCTTCAGGTCATTATCACTCATCCGTCTCTTAGTTCTTATTTCCCCGGTGCTGGTTCCGATTCGGAAGAGACTGGATCCCTTGGGTTCAGCGATGTGATAAGAAAGCAGCGCATTGTAGCCAGAATCTGCATCTACAGCCCTGATCTTGGCCACAAAGTAGCCCGCTTCAGCAGAATAAGGAATATTCTCAGTATTAACGGAGCCCTGATCAGAATATGGCGGGAGAACCATAGGACTGTTGTCATTCTCATCCAGGATAAAAACGTTCACAGTCACGTTGCTGCTGAGTGGAGGGACACCAGAGTCTGTGGCCTGAACTTGAAACTGGAACGTTTTTACTTCCTCGTAGTTAAAAGATTTCAGGCTATATATTTCACCACTAATGGAGTTTACATTAATTAAAGCATGGGTGTGTGGGGCTTTTGAAACATTTTCCAGCAGTGAATAAGATATTCGACCATTTTCATTCATGTCGGGATCTAACGCTGACACACTGCAGATTACAGCTCCTATCTGGTTGTTTTCTTTTACATACACGTTAATCTCAGGCTCCGGAAAGCGTGGCGCGTTGTCGTTCACATCAGAAACGTGTACAGTAATAACGCTGGTGCTGGACAGAGGCGGAGTCCCTTCATCTGTAGCTATGATGGTCACATTGTACTGAGAGGCGCTTTCTCTGTCCAGCGGCCCGTCAACTACTAAAGAGTAATAATTCTTATATGAGGACTGGAGTTTAAAAGGCAAGGTGCCATGCAAGCGACAATGAACATTTCCGTTTTTACCCCCGTCTTTATCCGACACTGCAAATAGGGCGATAGTTGTGCCCGTCTTTGAATCCTCCTTTATGGTGTCTGAGAGGGACGAAATGGTGATGGTGGGCCAGTTGTCGTTAATGTCCAAAATTTCCACCAGCACTTTGCAATGAGTTGCGAGAGGGGTCTGGCCTCTGTCCCGGGCTTGTACACGGATCTCATAGGCACTTGTTTTCTCAAAATCTAATCCACCTTTGAGAGTTATTTCCCCAGAAGTCATATTTATATTGAAAATATCCATTATGCCTTTATCTCCATGCGTAATTAAGGAATACTCTATTTCGCCGTTCAAGCCTTCGTCCATATCTGTTGCATTGACAATAATCAGTGATGTTCCTCGAGCTGCATTTTCAGGCACTCTCACTTTATACAAAGCGCTACTGAAAACAGGACTGTTGTCGTTAACGTCCATCACATGCACTACTATCTGTAAAGTCCCGGATCTAGGAGGTTTTCCTCCGTCAACAGCAGTCAGGAGGAGCTCAATCACAGGCTGTTTCTCTCGGTCTAAAGCTTTCTGCAGCACTAACTCAGCAGACACACTCTGCTCTCCACCGCTCTGTACATCCAGGGAGAAGTGCTCATTCGGACTCAGCTTGTAGCTCTTTACTGAGTTACTGCCTACATCGGCATCATTTGCACTTGGTAAAGGAAATCTCGCACCAGGGACAACAGATTCAGCGATACTTATATCGTGTGACTGAACGGGGAAGACTGGAGTATTATCATTTACATCCAGTATTTGTATGTCAACACGAAAGAGATTCATTGGGCTATTAATAAGAGCTTCTAAATTCGCGGAGCACACAGACGCGTCGGGACACTGCTCCTCTCTGTCTATTCTCTCGTTCACAAAAAGAATTCCTGTCTTTAAATTTACCTCAAAATATTTTTTCTTGGATCCGGAGACGATTTGAAATGCCCGCGACTCCAGTTCATGCACGTTGAGATTTAAATCCTTTGCAATATTTCCAACGAAGGTGCCCTGCTTTACCTCCTCTGACACGGAGTACGATATCTGTCCACACACCAAATCCCGGCAGCACAGGAGGACAAACGGAATACGCAGCCACACAGAATCCGCACTGCCTGGCCATTTCATGTTTGCGTCAAAAGAGGATGGCAGTCACGCTATCTTCACAAGGTTGGGGAACTTTACCCCAAAATACGCATTGCTCTTTAACCGAAGGAACAATGCCATGTAAAAATGAACGAATCCGTAATATGTTCTACACATTCAAGCGAACTGTCACTATGACAAAGGAACCACGGATATACCAGGCTGTTGGAAACAAGGAGGAGCCTGGGGAAGCAATGTCATCTTCCTCATATACATGGTCTACAGCGACACCGTGTGACCAACTTGAGAAAAAAATAATAAATATCTTTGTGTTTTTTAACAAGCAGATGAAGATACCTCTCTATTGAGATCCACCTCTTTCAGATCTACCTTGTGAGCAGAGCAGATAGGTACCGTGAATGCGCTTTCAAGAAAACCTTAAAGAAAGTGTCCTGAGAAAGTAACACTCAGTGCACTGTCTTCTCTCGAACATCTTACGCATTTCCTCATCATGTGGGAATGATGATATTTCAAATAAAATAAAAATAAAAATAAATAAATAAAATAAAAATCTGTTTACAGTATTGAGAATCATGCAGCAGCAGTGAAATGACTGCGAATCCCAGAACTGTACAGGGGACATTTTTTAAAAAATTGTCACGTTTGCAACATAAAACGTTAAATCACGACATCTGCATACATTTGGTTTCTGGACGTTGATTAAAAAGGTTGTAGGTGCAATGTAATACAAAACGGTCGTCTCACAGTCCCGGACTGTAATGTATGCATGTTATGTGACGCACGATTTGATGACTGTAAAACCAAAAAAGGTAGGGCATAAAAACTGTCAACACATTATTACTCAATAACGAAACAAAGTCATACGAATTACGTTGTGGAATTGAATATGTAATAAAATGACACTTGATTCAGTTGCAAATGGGGTCAGAAATACTGATATATAGTCGAGATGAAAATGCTCTTATTATCTCCATATTTAGAATGGTGAAAATGCATTTAAGCATTTCGGAAAGCCCAATTACGCAAGCCCAGTTAAAATTCGTATTCGACTCAATATAAAATAAATATTCACTCTTACCTTTTCACCGTTAGGGAGCGTTTGGTTCCGTTTAAATGTGTCCACTCCATTAATACTGATCAACTCCGCATCTACAGGTGGAAACGGCGAGGGGAAAACTACAACATCACTCTTCAGTGTGTCTGAGCTAAAACACACGTCATACTGCTGCGTCGATTTAGAGTAAGACCAGCTCCCGTCGGGGTGTGTGGTGATCACCGGGGTGAGGTATTTGTTGAAACCGCCGTCCGTTCTGTGGCATTTTACAGCTATTAAACTAATGAGACTCAGTAAAAATATAATTGACACGGACACAATGGCGATCAGCAAATATAGATTCAAATCGGAGAAACTCTCCTCCTTTATCGGCAAATGTCTGAACGATGTCTGTATTTCATCTGTACTTTCAACAACCACAACATCAATGGACACAGACGCTGACAGGGAAGGTTCTCCGTGGTCAGAAATCAAAATGACCAACGGGTGAGTCTTCAAGTCATTGTCACTCATCCGTCTTTTAGTTCTTATTTCCCCGGTGCTGGTTCCGATTCGGAAGAGACTGGTTCCCTTGGGTTCGGCGATGTGATAAGAAAGCAGAGCATTGTAGCCAGAATCTGCGTCTACAGCCCTGATCTTGGCCACAAAGTAGCCCGCTTCAGCAGAATAAGGAATATTCTCAGTATTAACGGAGCCCTGATCAGAATATGGCGGAAGAACCATAGGACTGTTGTCATTCTCATCCAGGATAAAAACGTTCACAGTCACGTTGCTGCTTAGCGGAGGAACACCGGAGTCTGTGGCCTGAACTTGAAACTGGAGCGATTTTATGTCCTCGTAGTTAAAAGACTGCAGACTGGATATCTCTCCACTGACAGAGTTCACGTTAACTACAGTAGGAATGGATGCAGTAGGGTTTCCCAATAGTGAATAAGATATGCGAGCATTTTCGTTTTCATCAGAATCAGTCGCAGACACAGTACATATTACAACTCCGACTGGACTATTTTCTTTCACATAAACGTTAATCTCGGGCTCCGGAAAGCGCGGCGCGTTGTCGTTCACATCAGAAACGTGTACAGTAATAACGCTGGTGCTGGAGAGAGGCGGAATCCCTTCATCTGTAGCTATGATGGCCACATTGTACTGAGAGGCGCTCTCTCTGTCCAGCGGCCCGTCCACCACTAAAGAGTAGTAGTTCTTATAGGAGGACTGGAGTTTAAAAGGCAAAGTCCCAGAGATGTGACACATCACGATTCCGTTATTACCTCCATCATTATCTGACACTGTAATTAACGCAACAGCTGTTCCGGTTTTAGCGTCTTCCCTGACTGTGCTCATCAGTGACGTCACTGATATTTCGGGGGCATTGTCATTCACGTCAAGGACTTCAATCAAAACTTTACAATTTGTACTCCGAGGTGGAAGGCCTTTGTCCTGCGCCTGGACCCTAATGTCAAACGCAGCATTTTCTTCATAGTCAATATTCCCCTTCACTGTAATCTCACCACTGTCGGGATCAATTGCAAACATGTCCATCATATTCACATTACCGTGCTTCACAACAGAATACATAATCTGGCCATTAATACCCTCATCTATATCCGATGCATTTAGCTTTATAACTAAAGTCCCATGAGAGACATTCTCAGATATTCGCACTTTATACAACTGTTTGCTAAATGCCGGGGTGTTGTCGTTCACGTCCATTACATTAACAATGATCTGTAAAGTCCCAGATTTAGGAGGCTTTCCTCCGTCAACAGCAGTAAGTAGGAGTTGAATCACAGACTGTTTCTCTCGGTCTAAAGCTTTCTGCAGCACTAATTCGGCAGACACACTCTGCTCTCCACCGCTCTGTACATTCAGGGTGAAGTGCTCATTCGGACTCAGTTTGTAGCTCTTTACTGAATTACTGCCCACATCGGGATCATCGGCCAAAAGAACAGAGAATATGTCTCCTGGAAGAACATTTTCGGTAACATTTAAAATGTATGATTTTACAGGAAAGGAAGGTGCATTGTCATTGATATCTAATATACTAATTTCGACACGATACAGATTTAGAGGATTGTGAGCAACCGCTTCAAAATATAAAGAGCATTTCATAGCACCGAGACACAGCTCCTCTCGGTCGATTCTCTCATTTACAAACAATATGCCTGTCCTTAAATTTACCTCGAAATATTTCTTGCTGGATGCCGACACAATCTGAAACGCACGAGATTCCAGTTCTCGAATATTCAGATTCAGATCCCTCGTTATATTTCCAACAACGGTCCCCTTGTCCACCTCCTCCGACACGGAATACACGATCTGACCGGAAGATGAATCCCACAAACAAAGAAACAGCAGAAAGCGAATCCACAGAGATATCATTCGAATGAAAATGTCCATTGCGATTCAATGATGAGCCAAGGCTTTCAGTGTTTGCTGTAACCGTTATAATAAAATACTGAAACATCTGATACTCTGCAAATCAGATTAACGCGCCGGATCCATCAAAAGAGCCATCATTTCTGCAATTCTAAAACAGTGTGTCTAGTTCCGACAAAGGCTTACCTTCAGAGATACTGTGACACCGAGGGCGGAGTCCCGAAATATAGCATGAGCCTACGTTTTTCAAATTCGTGGTCAACGGCGACATCAAGCGTATCTAAGTAGAGACAGCACTGCCATGTGTGGGTATGTTTTTGCCGCGAAACATATACTTCTCCTACCCTCAGTGATGCCAGAAACCTACCACGTTAAGCAACAGACAGTTAAACATATTTCAGTGTACCAGCTTCTTCAAAAAATACTGTCAGAAGAATGTTAAACACTTATCAATCTGAATGACACAAGCTGAGATTCCATAAGGTGTAAAACTTTATATTCATTCTAAAAGACAAGAACAACATTAATTACTATATTTCTGGTCATCAATGACGATAATATCTGAAATAATACTGATTTGAGCATCAGGTTGGTAGGTTTTATTGAAAGACGTTATGCCAAGAATATCCTGTTTATTATTATTATTATTTTTTAATGTGCAAAAATGTAGCTAGAAATGAATTTTTAATTGATCTAGAGCGGATAAAATTGTTTACACGAATTATTCAATTTCTTCTGAAACTGAATTTTTGAAAATGTGTCCTGAAAGACAGATATTCAACATCTTATTGCAAAGATGTGTTTGAAAAGATAACACCACAAATTCATCGACACCACTCCTCTTGGGAGCAAGGTTGTCGGTTTGATTCCCTGCTGGTCTTCTGCTGTTATACGCATAAGCGAAGCAATTAACTCAAATTTGCCACAATGACGTATCCAGGTGTAAAAATGGATAACTAGTAAGAATTGTAACCTACGTGAATCGCTCTGCGAAAGAGTGTCAGCTAAATCACTAAATATGAACGGTAATGTCATCAAGGTAAAAACAAGATTACATAAGGGTAAAGCAATTTTATAGATGAATTTAGAAGTAACAGCTCCGTGAGTTTCAAAATGCAAATATATTTTCCAGCCGATACACACAAGGATCCCAGCTACGCACGAGAAACAGGCAAGTATTAGGCTACATCCCTTTCATTTTAGACATTCTCATAAATGTCTATGATAAAATTACACCTTTTAAATATACCGGACACTGAATTGATGGATGTCGTAGACAACATTGGATATATTTTAAAGCAACTTGTATTTTACCAGGTTTCTCAAAAAACGAGATACATCTTACCTTCTCGCTGTTGGGAAGCGTTTGGGTCCGTTTCAAAGTGTCCGCTCCATTAATACTGATCAGTTCCGCATCCGCAGGCGCAAACGGCGAGGGGAAAACTACAACGTCACTCTTCAGTGTGTCTGAGCTAAAACACACGTCATACTGCTGCGTAGATTTAGAGTAAGACCAGCTCCCGTCGGGGTGTGTGGTGATCACCGGGGCGCTGTATCTACTCAAGCCGCCGTCCATTCTGTGGCATTTTACAGCTATTAAACTAATGAGACTCAGTAAAAATATAACTGACACCGACACAATAGCGATCAGCAAATACAGATTCAAATCGGAGAAACTCTCCTCCTTTGCCGGCAAATGTCTGAATGATGTCTGTATTTCAGCTGTACTTTCAACAACCACAACGTCAATAGATACTGTCGCTGACAGGGAAGGTTCCCCGTGATCAGAAATCAAAATGACCAACGGATGCGTCTTCAAGTCATTGTCACTCATCCGTCTCTTAGTTCTTATTTCCCCGGTGCTGGTTCCGATTCGGAAGAGACTGGTTCCTTTGGGCTCAGCGATGTGATAAGAAAGCAGTGCATTGTAACCAGAGTCTGCATCTACAGCCCTGATCTTGGCCACAAAGTAGCCTGTTTCAGCAGAATAGGGAATATTCTCAGTATTACCGGAGCCCTGGTCAGAATATGGCGGGAGAACCACAGGACTGTTGTCATTCTCATCCAGAATAAAAACGTTCACAGTCACGTTGCTGCTGAGTGGGGGGACACCAGAGTCTGTGGCCTGAACTTGAAACTGGAGCGTTTTTACTTCCTCGTAGTTAAATGACTGCAGGCTGTAAATTTCTCCACTGACAGAGTTTATGTTGATAATCGCAGTCAAAGGCAGCCCATTCGTGCTACTTTCTAACAATGAATACGTAACGTGAGCATTTTCATTCATGTCAGGATCAAATGCAGACACACTTTGTATTTTACCTCCAACGGGACTATTTTCTTTCACATAAACGTTAATTTCAGGCTCCGGAAAGCGCGGCGCGTTGTCGTTCACATCAGAAACGTGTACAGCAATAACACTGGTGCTGGAGAGAGGCGGAGTCCCTTCATCTGTAGCTATGATGGTCACATTGTACTGAGAAACACTCTCTCTGTCCAAAGGTCCATCCACCACTAAAGAGTAATAGTTCTTATAGGAGGACTGGAGTTTAAAAGGCAAAGCTCCAGGGATCTGACATTTCACTATTCCGTTATTACCTCCATCTTTATCTGATACTGTAATGAGAGCAACAGCTATTCCAATTTTGGCATCTTCTTTGACTGTGCTCATCAGTGACGTCACTGATATTTCGGGGGCATTGTCATTCACGTCAAGGACTTCAATTAAAACTTTACAATGTGCGGCCCGTGGGGGATAACCCCTGTCCTTCGCCTGCGCACGAAGTTCAAAGGAACCACTCTCTTCGTAGTCAACGATCCCAATCACTGTGACTTCCCCTGTGTCAGAATTCATACTGAACACGTCTAATGTTTTATCATTGCCGTGACTAATTAAGGAATACTGTATCTCTGCGTTCACACCTGAATCCAAATCTGTTGCGTTAAGTTGTATTATGTTCGTGCCGAATGGAATATTCTCATATACTCGACTCTTATACAGCGGTTTGCTGAATGTTGGAGCATTATCATTCATATCTACAACATTGACTGTGATCTGTAGAGTGCCGGATCTGGGAGGTTTTCCTCCGTCAACAGCAGTGAGTAGGAGCTCAATCACAGACTGTTTCTCTCGGTCTAAAGCTTTCTGCAGCACTAACTCAGCAGATACACTCTGCTCTCCACCGCTCTGTACATCCAGGGAGAAGTGTTCATTCGGACTAAGTTTGTAGCTCTTTACTGAGTTACTGCCAACATCGGGATCAGAAGCCCTGGGTAACGGATATCTATCACCAGGAAAGGCATATTCGGTGATATTTAAAATATGATATGTCACTGGAAATGATGGCGAATTGTCATTTATATCTAATATATTTACTTCAACGCGATGTACAATTAAAGGATTGTGAGCAATAGCCTCTAGATTTAGAACACACTTCGGACTAGTAACACACAGCTCCTCTCTGTCGATTCTCTCATTCACAATTATAGCGCCAGTTTTTACATTTACCTCAAAATATTTTTTGTTGCGTCCAGACACAATCTGAAATGCACGAGGCTCCAGTTCCTGAATATTGAGATTGAAATCCTTCGCTATGTTTCCAACAACGGTTCCCTTGTTCACCTCTTCCGACACGGAATAGATTATCTGTGCTGAAGACCAACCCCACAGACAAAGAATCACCGCGAGGTGCATCCAGATATCTAACCTGTGTTTCTTGAGGCCAATCGCTGTACAGGTCCAATCCATCGTATCCAGCGCTATATATTCCAAAGTAATTCAATAATATTGTAACATCTGGGCATTGATTGAGGCGGGCGGTCCCGTGTGACAAAAAGCCCCTGTGCGTCTGTTTGTGACAAAGCTCTCCAGGCTTTGCATGCGCTTCTCTCCGTTAGAGGAGGGGCTTTGGACTGCACAACTCTATCTTCCCTTTCATGGTCAACAGCGACATCTCGTGTTCTCTATTTGTCATTTTCTCCAGAAAAAAAGGCCTGTCTTGTTCACTAACCTGAAAAAAATTCTCATCAAATGTGTAAATCAGATTCATTGAAACCATATATCTGATGTATTGGCGCACTACATTTTAAGTATATGTAAGTTTTAAAGCGTAAGACAATAAACCTCTCTATAATTTACACCTTTGCTGTAGAATATCATTCATATTGTCTGCTCTTTGACAAAAGACTATCCATGTTGAATTACTCTTGTCTGTAAAATATCGGTAGCACTAGTTCTCTCAGACCTGCGTGAGGTGCTAACACATATTTGGATGTGGTCGCTTGTGTTTAGAGTGTTATGCTGTTCCTGCAACTTCATGATATGCAGTTCAAACTCCTACTTTGGAAGTGGCTCCGGGTATGAGCATCTGGTAAGTGACCACATGTAAAAGTAAAATGCAAACCAAAGAAAATACAGACCCAAAAGATGTAATAAATGTTAAAAATGATACAAGCAGCGATTAAATGATCATAAAAGCCATGGAACTCATAGGCACATCTACAGTGGATTTAGAAAATCTACACACCCTTTTCAAATCTTCCTGTTTTTTATTGCCTTGAGACCTGAAATGAAAACTAATTAATTCCAATTTTTTCCCACATTCATTTAGACATGGTAACCCATAACAGCAAAGTAAAAAAACACATTTCTGAATTTTAATTTAAAATAGAAAAACCAAAACACCTTGGTTGTTAAGTCTGCACACCCTTGGTAAAGGTGGTTGTAATTGCGCTCAAGTCTAACCTTTCACCATCCAAATCATGCCCAAAGCTCACTGACTTCATCTGTGACCAACTGAAGTGATTCCAATCAGTTCAGGATAAAATTGGCTGCTCCTGTCAGTTTTTTCCCTTGTTTCTTAGTGCATGCGAGTGTAAGGAAACAACTATGGATAACAAGGAGCTACCAAAACATTTCTGGGATCCAGTTGTTGAAATGTAGAGATGAGGATAGGGTTATGAAAAGATATCTAAGGCCTTAAATTTATCATGGAACACAGCAAAACCCATAATCAAGAAATTGATTCAATATGGTAAAACCAAGACCTAGTGTAGATCAAGCTCTCCCTCCAAGATGGATGACTGTGCAAGGAGGAAATTCATTAGGGAGGCCACCCAGAGGCTGGCAGCAACATTAAAATACCTGCAGGACTTCATGGCAAGGACTGGCCACCATATGCACAAGCAACAATTTCATGTGTTCTCCACAATTCTGAGCTGTGGGGTAGGGTGGCAAGGCAGAAACCACTTCTCAAAAAGAAGAGCATCCAGTCACACCTGAATTATGCATAAAGACACTAGATTTCCTATTGCCATATGGAAAAGGTCTTGTTGGCTGACAAGGTTAAGGCAGAAATTTCTGGCATTAATTGCAAATGAGATGTTTTGCACAAAGCCAACAGAGCCCATCAGCCCAAGAATACAGTCCTTACTATCAAGCATGGGGGTGGCAGCATCATGCTGTGGTACTGTTTCTCTTCAGCAGGGACAGGTGCTCTTGTGAGGATAGAGGGGAAAACAAATGATGCAAAGTACCAAAGGATTTTAGAGGAAACCCTGCTACCCTCTGGAGAAAAGAGGGGGAGAATTTCACCTTTCAGCATGACAATGACCCAAAGCATACAGCAAAATATACAATGGAATGGCTGAAATAAAGAAAGATTAATGTTCTGGAATGGCTCAGTCAGAGCCCTGACCTCAACCACACTGAAAATCCTGTCTTTAATTAGTTTCAAATGGCCTAAAAAGTTTCAAGCTACCCAAGTAATGCATTGAAGCTAATTTGTGAGTTGACGGTCTCCCAGAAGGAAGTGTATGTGTTGCAAATTGAGCACATTGTCATTTTAAGAGTATTTTTACCATTTTGTTACCACAGGCCAAATACTTCTTTTGAGTTAATATGTACTACTATGATCTAAGTAAATTAGCTGGGTATTTGTCCACTTGTTGATGTAAACACCTAGTTGAAATGTTGTCTATGTGATGAAGTCGCCATTTTGTGCTAGTTTAAGAAAATTGCGATAAGTAGGAAAATTAAAATTTGGTAACATGTAAATCTTTCACACTAAATGCAAATCTTTCAAACTACACTTGATACATAACGAGGAAGTCAACCTCTATTTTCACATTTAAAGAGCCTTATATTAACTGAATTTCCTTGTGAAATGGAAGTCAGTCTCCGTGAAATAACAGTCTATATTGGTACATTAATGGAACATTCGTATTTTATTATTATTATTATTTTTTTTTACAACGGCAACAAACTATGAGTTGAAGGCACTGACCATAATTTTACGGGTTTTCCTTGTGTATTTCATTCACAAAACTATTCCGTCAATGTACGACATTTGACTGGCAACTCTACTGCAAGTCTTTTCACTGATTTTTACAGTGTAGCCAATCTTACCTTCTCGCCGTTGGGAAGCGTTTGGGTCCGTTTCAAAGTGTCCGCTCCATTAATATTGATCAGTTCCGCATCTGCAGGCGGAAACGGCGCGGGGAAAACCACAACGTCACTCTTCAGTGTGTCTGAGCTAAAACACACGTCATACTGCTGCGTCGATTTAGAGTAAGACCAGCTCCCGTCGGGGTGTGTGGTGATCACGGGGGCGCTGTATCTACTCAGACCGCCGTCCGTCCTGTAGCATTTTACAGCTATTAAACTAATTAGGCTCAACAAAAATATAATTGACACGCAGATAATGGCGATCAGCAAATACAGATTCAACTTGGAGAAACTCTCCTCCTTTGCCGGCAACTGTCTGAACGATGTCTGTATTTCAGCTGTACTTTCAACAACCACAACATCAATAGATACTGTCGCTGACAGGGAAGGTTCTCCGTGATCAGAAATCAAAATGACCAACGGATGCGTCTTCAAGTCATTGTCACTCATCCGCCTCTTTGTCCTTATTTCCCCGGTGCTGGTTCCGATTCGGAAGAGACTGGTTCCTTTGGGTTCAGCGATGTGATAAGAAAGCAGCGCATTGTAGCCAGAATCTGCGTCTACAGCCCTGATCTTGGCCACGAAGTAGCCCGCTTCAGCAGAATAGGGAATGTTCTCAGTATTAACGGAGCCCTGGTCAGAATATGGCGGAAGAACCACAGGACTGTTGTCATTCTCATCCAGGATAAAAACGTTCACAGTGACGTTGCTGCTGAGCGGAGGAACACCAGAGTCTGTGGCCTGAACTTGAAACTGGAGCGTTTTTACTTCCTCGTAGTTAAAAGACTGCAGGCTGTACATTTCACCACTGACAGAGTTTATATTCACAGCTGTAGAAGCCGGAAATCCTTTCAAAGAGTTCTCACATAATGAATATGTTATTCTTGCATTCTCGTTAACGTCATGATCAACTGCGTGCAATGTACATATCACATTGCCGACTGGACTGTTCTCTTTCAAATAAATGTTAATCTCGGGCTCAGGAAAGCGCGGCGCGTTGTCGTTCACATCAGAAACGTGTACAGTAATAACGCTGGTGCTGGAGAGAGGCGGAGTCCCTTCATCTGTAGCTATGATGGTCACATTGTACTGAGAAGCGCTCTCTCTATCCAGTGGTCCATCAACCACTAAAGAGTAATAGTTTTTAAATGAAGACTGGAGTTTAAAAGGCAAAGAATCTGTTATTTTGCAATTTATTTCACCATTTTTCCCCGCATCGTTGTCTAAAACGTTAATCAGAGCAACAACTGTACCCACATTAGCGTCTTCTTTGACAGTGTTCAGTAGGGATGTTATCGCTATGGCAGGTGCATTATCATTAACGTCTATTATTTCAACTAAAACTTTGCACTGTGTGGCCAAAGGGGACTGGCCCCTGTCCTGCGCCTGAGCGCGTATTTCATAGGCACGCGCCTCCTCATAGTCTAGACTTTCTTTCACCGATATTTCCCCTGATCTGGAATCAATCACGAAAACATTCCACACATTATCAGTTTGGTGGTTATTCAGGGAGTAAACTATGTCACCATTAAGACCGAAATCCGGATCAGTTGCATTTAGAGTTAATACAACTGTGCCCTTTGGGATGTTCTCCAAAACCTTTACTTTGTAAAGCGGTTTGGAGAACAGTGGCATGTTATCATTGACATCCAGAACATTAACAGTAATTTGTAAAGTCCCGGATCTGGGAGGCTTTCCTCCGTCAATAGCAGTCAGTAGGAGCTGAATCACAGACTGTTTCTCTCGGTCTAAAGCTTTCTGGAGCACTAACTCGGCAGACACACTCTGCTCTCCACCACTCTGTACATCCAGGGTGAAGTGTTCATTCGGACTCAGCTTGTAGCTCTTTACTGAGTTACTGCCTACATCTGGATCATCGGCGCTTGGCAACTGAATTTTCACCCCGGGAAAGACAGACTCGGAAATGTTCAACGTCAGACTTTTCTCACGAAACGAGGGTGGATTATCATTAATGTCTAAAATATCAACTTGAATACGATAGAGATTCAAAGGTTTCTGTATAACAGCCTCCATATTCACTTTACATATCGGAGTATTGGGACAAAGCTCTTCTCTGTCAATCAATTCATTTACATACAGATTACCCGTTCTTAAATTTACCTCAAAATATTTTTTCTTGGATCCGGATACGATCTGAAATGCCCGCGACTCCAGTTCATGTACGTTGAGATTTAAATCCTTTGCAATATTTCCAACGAAGGTGCCCTGCTTTACCTCCTCTGACACGGAGTACGATATCTGTCCACACACCAAATCCCAACAGCACAAGAGGACAAACGAAATACACAGCCACACAGAATCCAGTCCGCCTGACTGTTTCATTATCGCGTCATTTAACGAATCATTTAATACAGTGATATCCAAACGCGTATCCAAGATCCTGGCAGAACATGCAGTGAAATCCAAACAGGCAGAGTTTTAAAGTTATAATACCAAAGGCTGATCCACCATCATCGGCGCAGCATAATCACTCTCCTGCTTTCTGCGACAAAGACTCTCTCTCAGCATTCGATGTGCTTTGACAGACGAGGAGGGGCCCTCTCACATCCAGGACTAATTTTTCATGGTCAACAGCGACACCATGTGGCTCTTTAGAACTAAGGCAACGTTGTCATGAGATTTTCTTGCTATATATTCCTTGGAAGTCTGACCCTCATTCTTACGTGTTGATAAGGAATTCTAAAATATTATTTAACCTTCAAAACTGTATTACCTACATAAGACTGCTTCAAAATATGCAACAGTAAAAACTAACCACACTTTAATATTTGTACTAATTTTTTGAAGATGTATGCCATGTTGTTGGACTGAAATTTAACAGAAGAAAGCTGAAGAAACGTTGACAATGCAGAAAACACTGCTGCGTTTTTTGAGCTGCCATTTTTGTTCATTTGAAAATGCAATATTATGGAAATTGACATGCATTAAATTTATTGATGTATACTAGTGTAACACATACAGTGCTTGATAGGGACCTGAACTTCAGGTCTGAGATGAACAGGAAAAAGCTTAAAAAACAGCAGTGTATGTTTCCAAAAGGGGAGATGAAATCATCACTATCCCAAATTGTTCACAATAAATTCCATAACTCTCTTTACATAATATTTTAAATAAGATAAACCTAGCAAAACAATCTCAGTGATAGCTAATGTAAGAAATAGGAATTACAATAGGAATTGACCACATGATTGTTGTGAATACATCAACCAATGTATTGATAAACAAAATGTATGAATCACAATTGCCACACATTTGCCAAACCTACCCAGATCAGTCACCAGAAAGCCACAATAGCCAGAAAAAAGTTTTTATTGCCCATTACTGGTTGAACATTTTATATGCTGTGAGAAACATTAGGACTACATTGGCACCCATATTTATCTAAAAAGCAATGCAGCGAAGCTTTCTGATCCTGCTTCTAAGAATAATCTAAAACACTGAGCAAGGCAAAGGCCGCAGCGTCCAAGAAAGAAGTTCAACTTCTTTGATCCTTCTTCTAGACCTGGAAGTGCAATTGCCCCCATATTCACGGCTTCCCTACTCATAACACTAAGTGTCAAAAGAATAATACTATTTTACTGCATGGTGCCGTAAATCAGTGTGGATATAATATTTGGAAGTTCGAAAGATAAGACTAAAATAGCACTTTTTAGCATGACTAAAAGGAAACACATACCACTCAAAAAATTTTAACTAAGATGAAGGCAGGAAGCATAACACTGATCAGCAATATTGAAGGAGGAAGTTATAGTCCTCAATTATTAGGTCAGAGACGGGAAAAAAAGCAGATATGGGGAAATAAGGCATCCCCTCCTTAGCATGAAAAATGAGTCCTCATAAACACAGGTGTCTTGTTTGTTATTTGTCCTACATGTCTCTAACGGCCTCATAGACACATCCACTTCTCTCATTGTTCATCCACAGCTGGAAACTTATCCTTGGCCAGGGAGTACAGGAGGGGTAGAAAGGAATTAAGGGCTAATTACCATCACTAGGGCCCGCAGCAGTCTGGCGGGGGGAGCGCAGTATATGTGGCTAGAATTCCCTCTAGTCGGTAGCTCCAACGTCATGGATAGGCCTCTTAAGCTGCTCCTCTTGGACTGTCCATGACAGTTTTAACAGGGCCCTGGTCAGAATATGGCGGGAGAACCACAGGACTGTTGTCATTCTCATCCAGGATAAAAACATTCACAGTCACATTGCTGCTGAGTGGAGGAACACCAGAGTCTGTGGCCTGAACTTGAAACTGGAAGGTTTTTACTTCCTCGTAGTTAAATGACTGCAGGCTGTATATTTGTCCACTAACAGAGTTTTTGTTGATCATCGCAGTCATAGGCAGCCCAATCGTGTGACTTTCTAACAAAGAATAAGTCACATGAGCATTTTCATTTATGTCAGCATCAAACGTTGACACGCTTTGTATTTTACCTCCAACTGGACTATTTTCTTTCACATACACGTTTATCAAAGACTCCGGAAAGCGCGGCGCGTTGTCGTTCACATCAGAAACGTGTACAGTAATAACGCTGCTGCTGGAGAGAGGCGGAGTCCCTTCATCTGTAGCTATGATGGTCACATTGTACTGAGAGGCGCTTTCTCTGTCCAGCGGCCCATCAACCACTAAATAGTAATAGTTCTTATAGATGGACTGGAGTTTAAAAGGCAAAGCGCCGGGGATCTGACATTTCACTATTCTGTTTTTACCTCCATCTTTATCTGTCACTGTAATGAGATCAATAGTTGTCCCGGTTCTGACATCTTCTCTGACTGTGCTCACCAGCATTCCTGATATTTCAGGGGCATTGTCATTGACATCAACGACTTCAATCAAAACTTTACAAGCAGTACTCCAAGGTGGAAGGCCTTTGTCCTGCGCCTGGACTGTAATTTCAAACACAGAATTTTCTTCATAGTCAATATTCCCCTTCACTGTAATCTCACCACTGTATGGGTCAATTGCAAATATGTCCATTACATCCAAACTTCCATGTTTCACAAAGGAATAAATTATTTCACTGTTGTTACCCTCGTTTATATCAGATGCATTTAGCTTTAAAACTAACGTCCCATAAGCGACATTCTCTTTATACAGCGATTTGCAGAATGCGGTAATGTTGTCGTTAAAATCCATTACATTAGCAGTGATCTGTAAAGTCCCAGATTTAGGAGGCTTTCCTCCATCAACAGCAGTAAGTAGGAGCTCAATCATAGACTGTTTCTCTCGGTCTAAAGCTTTCTGCAGCACTAACTCAGCAGATACACTCTGCTCTCCACCGCTCTGTACATCCAGGGTGAGGTGTTCATTCGGACTCAGTTTGTAGCTCTTTACTGAATTACTGCCAGCATCGGGATCGTTTGCTGCTGGTAACGGAAATTTGTTCCCTGGAATTCCATACAATGTAATATTAAGGTCGATCAAGTGTTCAGGAAAATGCGGGGCATTGTCATTTATGTCTAAAATGTTCACGTCAATACGATGGAGCTGCACAGGCTGATGTAATATAGCCTCTAAATTAAGAGAACGTTTTACAGAATTCGGACACAGAGTCTCTCTGTCGATTCGGTCCTTAACAAATAAAGCGCCAGTCCTTAAATTTACCTCAAAATATTTCTTGTTTGCTCCTGTCGAAATCTGCATCCTCCGCGACTCCAGTTGCTGCATATTCAGCTTCAGATCATTGGCGATATTCCCGACGAACGTACCCTTGTCCGCTTCCTCCGAAACTGAATACACAATTTGTTGAGAAGAGAATCCCGGTAAAGAGAGCAACGCGTGATACGGGATCCAAACACGCCGGCCTCTTGCGTACAGATCCGCGTACAGATGGTTGAAATCACCCAGTATGCCTCTCAGCCTCAACTCAAAGTATTCCTCCTGATCAATTTTTCTCTATTCCTACCGTTATATCGACTGTAATGAAAAGCTGAGGCGGCCCGGACGGTCATCTATCATATCGCATCAACAAAGCGGTAAAAAAAAAAACAACTTTTTATTCCAAATAAGGAGGTGCCCTCTGAAAACAACGTACAAACATTTCGTGGTCAACTACGACACCGTGTGTTCTAACGCGTTAAGACAGAGGATGTCCTATTCTTGGTGTCAGTACAAGTTTCAACCTGAGAGTTTATAAAATGAGTAAAGGTATTGTTTTGCTTTATTAAAAAAAAAAAAACGAACTAAAATCTTAGAATATCAGACAGTAAGACAGCAAAAATGCAACTGAGTGTATGACAACTTTCACGCTACACGTGCAAATGAATAGAATATAGGCCTATTGCATTACAATGCCACTGACACTGGGAACATTTCTAGGCTATAGATAGATTGTTAATATAATCTGAAGTTGTGTACACAAATTAAACATTCATAGGCACCACAATGTATCAGCTCTGTTCCTAATCACCATTGTGGCGTAGTGGAAACGAGTAAGCCTCATATCCTAAAAGTTGCTGGTTTGATTTCCAGCTAGGGCACTGCTGCTGTACTCCTGGGCAAGGTACCTAAACCACAATTGCCTCAGTAAATATATCCAACTGTAAAACTGGGTAATGGGTAAAATTGTTAGTTGCTCTGGATAAGAGCATCTGCTAAATCACAATAATTTCATGAAATATTCTACATCTACATTGCGCCAGGGAAAGGTGGGTATGTTAAATCTGATGTAAATTGAAATACAAAATAAATTCCTGTAAGTATAGCATAATCGTTCATCTGTTAATTAATTAGTTTATTACAAAATCATCAAAGCATCAACTTGTCAAAGCAAATCGTTAAAATATTTAGGGCTAAGGCATAGGCCTATACTGCAAGGCCGTTTGATAAATCGGCTTCCAGCAAACAATTAAAAAAAAACAAGTACAATTAAACAAAAATACAAATACCTCTGTAGAAACGTGTGTAATCATGCATTAACATGGAAAACATATTTTTCAATGAAAAATGTCCTCATTTGGAATTGACTGGGGGAAATGAACACAGGGAATCTAGAGGAAAAGTCTACACACCCTTTCAAAATTTGTTTTTATTGCCCTGTCTACATCCACTGTATTGTTTCGAAGAAAACGAACTAACTGGCTGGCCAAGTACAGTAAAACAACCAGTAAGATGTGAACAGAAAAATACAAAATGACATCTAAAAGCACTGCAAAACAGCTCTCTTTACCTTCGCATTGTTAGGAGCGTTTGAAGCCGTTTAAAAGTATCCGCTCCATTAATTCTGATCAGCTCCGCATCTGCAGAGAAATGGCACGGGAAACCACAATGTCACTCTTCAGTGTGTCTGAGCTAAAACACACGTCATACTGCTGCGTAGATTTAGAGTAAGACCAGCTCCCGTCGGGGTGTGTGGTGATCACGGGGCGCTGTATCTACTCAGACCGCCGTCCGTCCTGTGGTATTTTACAGCTATTAAACTGGTGAGACTCAGTAAAATATAACTGACACCGACACAATGGCGATCAGTAAATACACATTCAAATCGGAGAAACTCTCCTCCTTCATTGGCGACCATCTCAACAATGCATTTCACCTGTAGGCTACTTTCAACAACTACAACATCAATAGGTATAGTCACTGACAGAGAATTACCCGAGTGCTGGAGAGAGGTCCCCATCTTCTGCTCCCACTGTGACGTTCTGCTACAAAAGTTTCTTGCGATCAACATCCGTGTCCAAGATTAAATAAATAGCTCTGGAAAAATGACTGCAGCTTGAAGGGAATTGTGGGTTACGTACCTTACGCACCTTGCCCACGGGTACAGCAGCAGTGTTCGCAACCGCCAACCTTTCGGCTACGATTCCTGCTCCTTAACCACTACGCTATACTGCTGCCCCACACATTCACATCAAAGACCTCCACTAACGGTTTACAGTGTCCTGTGATGGGCATCTGGCCCCTGTCTGCCGCCAGCACGCAGGTCTCAAACACAGCATTTTCCTCAAAATCGACATTTCCCATCACCCTAACCTGACCGTTGCATAAATGCTGATCATATCAGTGGCGTTCGGCGGATTATGATTACTGACAGTGTACATAACCTGTCCATTAAACCTTCATAAAAGTCAGTTGCTTGTAATTGTGTTATAATTGCATTTAATGGCACACTTTGAAGCACAGTGATTTTATAAACTGATGTGTTGAAAACAGGAGAGCTGTTTTTGGCAACGTAATACGTTAACAACTATTAGTAGACCACCAGTCTACTCCATTGGCAGTAGTACCTCCATTGGCAGTGGTGAGATCTTTATGAAGAACTAGCTCTGTGGATAAACTCATATTGTTATTTGTCTGCAAATCCAGGGCAAAATATTTATTAGGAGTCGGCCTGTATGTTTTGAGCAAACTGGTTCCCACAGCTGTGTCATGGGCTCTCTCTAAGGAGAAGCAAGTCCCAGCAGAGACAGTGAACTCCGTAATATTGAGCTGGGTGGAACTGACTGGAAGCAGCGGCAAATTATCACTGATATCTAACACAGTTACCTGCACCCTGTACAACTGCAGGGCATTGTTCACGATGGCCTCTACATTCACAGAGCAGGAGGCCGCACCCGGGCACAGCTCCTCTCTGTCAATCCGCTCCTTCACAAACAGAGGCCCCATGTCCAGACCAACTCTGAAATACTGTTTCTTTGACCCAGAAACAATCCAAAATCTTGAGAGACCAGCTCCCTGGGGCCTAGGGTGATTTCTCTGGCTATATTACTGACAAAGGTGCCCGTTTTCACCTCTTCCAGTACACTGTATGAAATTTTCCCAGAACCCAGCTTTGTGAGCGTGGACTCAATATAAGCATAAAGAAAGCTTGGCATGTTTTTGTTTAAGAGGAGTATTATTCCTGAAAAAAACATTCAGCTGACCTGAGCCTTCATTCAACAAGGCTCTTATCATTGTAAATCCTTCAATGATTATGAACAAAAGGTCAGCCAACCCTACTATCCTTGAGAATAATGCAGATGACAATAATCTCATATTGCTCAGACAGATTTATTTAAGTTGGTTTTTCAAGTTCATTGGTTTTATCCGTGTATGTTTTCCTTTGAGATGCAATATTGATTGAAAAATTAAGCTCTTAAGTAATGCCTCCTGTTTGTGACGTTGTTAGAATCCCTCTCCTTAGTAGCATAAAGTTACGGACAGAGGAAAATAACAGTTCGTGGCATCGGTTTAGCAGGGCCATTTCGGTGCCTTGTCTTTTTTATTTTATGAAGCAATGGTGACACCTATTGGACAACTAAAAATTGACACTAATCTCGGATAAAAATGTCAAAACATTTCACCTGTCACATGTTGGTAAATTGATCAGAAATGCACACATCAGGGGGTGGCTATGTCTATATACAGAATGCTTATAAGAAAACAAAACTAAAAACTGTCAGGATGACGTTATATAAACCTGTACAATTCTAGAATTGTGCTCAACCACCCAGTCTTAGAGCACTCCAATTTATAAATTGTCAAATGTAAAACAATGAGGAAGATGAGGGCATTGAAGAGCAAGCAAACTGTTAAATGATTTTTAAACAGGGTAATCTCATTGAGAGGAGCAGAATCCCTGCAGACGTTCAGGGAGCAGCATGATGACACTCCCTGACTTGAACCCAGACCACAGCAGACCGCCAGCCTCTTTGCTCCTGGTAGCAACTATAATTATAATAACTACATCCAGGCTCCTTACATGAGAAGCCATTGCACTAGTGTCCAAGGGGCCATTTCAATCAAAGCACAAACAGGCCCTAATGTCCCATAACAACCTTTAATGCTGTATCATGATTACGAACACATTTTTTTCTTAATCTATGCCTGAGAGATGGAGAAAATGTTGGCTAAAGTATGGCAAAAGGACACATTTATTTTATTTTCATTAATATAATTTTCCCCTGAGATGAATACATGTAGATACTCATTCTGTAGGATGCACTGGATAAGATGTCTGCTCAGCACATGAATATCCAACTAACTTACTGAACATCAAAGCAAATCTACTTTGAGCTTTGATTGCACTGTCTCTCTTCTGTCATGCAGCACAGACATCATCCTCAGTGTCTCCATGGAGATGGTAGTCAGGAGCTCATGGATGTTATAGCACATGTAATCCAGGGATTAGTTTCAGGTAGCAGACACTTTGCTAATAAAGCACCATGTTAATGCCATATTTAATAATAACTACAACAACCATAACCACAATCATCTACATTAGCAATGTTTCTTAAATCACTCAAACACAATGTGTGCCTTTCTGTAACATGATGCAATGCAGAGTCATGCTGGCTAAGCCACATTAGGATCCTCTTACCAACTACAAACAACTGCTTCAAGACAAGAAGAGAACATACCAATGTACAGCACACACGCACAAACACACACACACACACTCTCTCACACACACACACACAAACATACACACCTAGATTTGTAGTGCTACAGTGTACAGATCGGGTTAATGCTGCCAAGATACTGTTGCAGTGGTTACCATGACAATGCATTGCTTGCAATAATGATAATGGCCATAAAGAAGCCCCACACATGTCTGGACCCCGCCCATAATTCCTGGTGATTTTGGCCCTGACAGGTTCTTTAGAAACAACCCCCTCCTGCCCCCCACCACCACCACCAAACACTAGCTACTACTATTGAACCTCAATGAGTATGCATATGTGTGTTTTAGTATGTCTGTGTGAGGGTGTGTGTGTGTGTGTGTGTGCTGCATGACTGTCTCCATAGAAACTAATAGATAATGGGTGTCTGATGGGGCTAAAATGGAATTCTGTTGTTTTTAGCTGCTGTTACACTATCATGCAGATCTCTGCTCTGCTGAGAACAGCTGCTGTCATCACCATGGTTACCACTCAGGCCTGCAGGGAGGTGGGGCTTTTCACATTTTCTGTACTATCCACACTCAGCCCTGTAGCCATGTTTGCTCATTCACACACACAGGTCTTTTTACCCCTGCAGTGCAGTATGCACATGCACGCACATGAGCACGTGCACAAGCACACCACGCACACACACAGATTCAAACACACGCAAATACACACACACAATCACACACACACACACACACACACACACACACACACACAGATTCAAACACACACAATCACACACAGCTCCTTTTACCCCTAAGTGCAGTGCCCACACACACATGCATTTCCATTGAATAATGTCATTAAGGGTAGAAATTATTGGCTAATTTCAGTACAGAAAGTCAGTGTCAGAATCCTGATTTTATAAATACAAATACAAAATAATCCAAATCAAGGATATATAACCAGCTTTCGCACCAGATATCATTGTTTATGAGTCAGAATTGCTCAGATCAGCGTTTAGTATTTGATTTGCATTTACAGGAAAAGAACATTAGGTGGCCTTACTGGGGGATCAGATTCGCTGGTGCAATTTTTTATCCTGCAAGAAAAGGATACACCAAAAAACCATTTACTGGCACACTGATTCTGCCAGCAGTGCACTTTTCACTGTGTCTCTGAGAACTGAGGAACCAGGGCTGCAGACAGAACCAGAAAGGGAGGTGTGCCTCACAGCTGAGAATACATCTCTCCTTTTAAATACGTGTTTTTTAAAGCCAGTAAGTCTCACAGTGTTTCTTTAAACACTACTCAGTCTCTCATACTTAATATATACACAACCAGCCAGTACTGGCTGATAGCTCGCCACATTCTGCAATTCCCTTAATACATAAAAGAGGTAGAGAGGGGGAGAGATGTCTGTGTGTGTATGTGTGTGTGTATGTGTGTGTGTGTGAGAGAGAGAGAGAGAGAGAGAGAGAGAGAGAGAGAGAGAGAGAGATGCCCAAATACTGCCCTCCCTTACCAAACACAGTGTCTTGAGTAAAGGTCACATCTGGTTTCTTCCAAATAATTGCACTACTAACCACATTTACATCTTACACTCCCTAGTTAGTCAACATATCCACCACCCTTATTTGCATGCTTCATTGATTTTCATAGATTGATTTTAAGCATCTGGTTGGAGGGCTTATACTATAAAATTCTTCAAAGTGTTGTAGAGGGTAAAGTGCATGACCTAATCAAATCAATATATGTCAACAATACATGTGATGTAAAAACTGGCAATAAACAAACCAATCTCTTCACTCAAGGATGTGTCTTGAGACAGGGGTGCATTTTAATCAGGTTCAATTCAATGTTCACATCAATGAGCTATCAGTATTACTGGAAAAATGTGCAGCCCCTGGCCTAATCCTGTACAACAAGGAAGTCAATTTCTACTCTATGCAGTTGATGTGGTGCTGCTGTCACCCCCTGAGCAAGGGCTACAGCATCTGGACCTGCTGGAGCAATACTGAGAGAACTGGGCCCTGACAGTAAATGTTAATAAAATCCAAAATAATGATCTATTTAAAAACCCAGATCTCAGAAAGGCTGACACATCTTCATTCTAGGAAACACTACACTCGCGCCTACATTGTCTTATGACTACCTGGGACTGAAAATCAGTGCTTCAGAAACCTTTGATTTGGCAGAGAATACACTGAAAGAAAAAAAGCCTGCAGAGATTTCTATGCAATATGAAAAAAAAAATCCACCAAATCAATGCACCAATTAGAACCTGGTCTAAATTCATTGATAATGTCATTCTGCCCATTTATATATGGGAATATGGGAATTAAGCATGGGATCCACTCAGTAAGTAAGACTACACTAAATGGGACAAGCATCCAACAGAAGTCCTGCTCACAGAATTCTGTAGAAATTTACTCAACCACAAAAGAAAGACAGAAGGACATGCAGGGCAGAATTAGGCAGATTCCCCCTGACTATAAATGTTCAAAAAGAGCATATAAATTCTGGATGCATCATCAAGTCCTCAAGACACACTGCGGAACCCTAAGCTGAACCCTAAAATGAGCCGCCTCTGTCAGTAACACTGAGACTTACTGACCATGTACGGCCTTAACATTCATCAGTCTCAGACAGACTCTTGGTCTGAGTTAGCTGTTTGAACAGCTCGTCACTGTAGGAGATACAAAGCCAGAGACAGATCCTTACCAAATACCAGCTCAGTTACCACATACTAGCCATTGAAAAAGGCAAGCAGAGAAAAAAAAATCATAGCTAGCATGATTGCTTCTCAGTTTGATTTGTTCCCCGATCAGTAATCTCACTCATTACTGATCTATTTATAAATATTGTATGCCTCTTTACTCTTTATAAGAATGATTGCTTTAGCAATATTTTTATCATTGAAACAGTCATACCAATAAAGCATTTGAATTAGAAAAACCTGAATTTAAATTTGAGAGGGAGAATAGGGAGAAATTGTGGAAGAGAGAGAGGTGAGCTCGAGTAAGAGTGAGGTGTTTGTCATACTGTAGTTGGAACAAATCCCTGCAAATATTCCTGGGGGTTGGAGTGGGGTAGGTCTGTGATTAATGTTTTGGGCATTAATCGGGGAACAGATGAGTTTAATATATTACAGTTTAGCATATATAGTGTGTTGATAGACAAACAGTGGAGGGGATATCAGATGGAGTGATCCCATCCTTTATCCCAGCTATAATTGTGTCTGATCCTGTATCTCAGTAATAGTAATCTCTGAACCTGCACTGCAGTTACAGTAATACCAGATGCTGTACTGCAGTTATATTGATACATTATGCTTCATCCTGGTTATATTAATATCTGTCCCTGTATTAAAGGAATATTAATATCTGATCCTCCGCACTATTCATTTCACACCCACGCTTGATATATGCGCTTGTTCATCAGCACAGAGTATCTCATGGCAACCAGTGCATGTTTCCCAGAATGCCATTGGCTGGTCTGATTGCTCTGTATTGCCACAGGCTTATGAGCAGAGCATCCTTCCAGTGCTTTCCTTTAAAGGTCCCATCCCTGGTGCTGATTGGACAGCAGCCGGGATTGGAAGGTCCTATCACTGGTGCTGATTGGACAGCAACCAGGTTTAAGATATCCTGTCGCTGGTGCTGAATGGACAGCAGTCGGGCTTGGAAAGCTTGCGTCTCTCCCTCTGTGTTGTGTGTGGTGCATTTCTGAGTGTGCGCAGTCTGTGTTGCCTGGAGCCCCCCCTGGCCTGCTGCAGGCCCTGCTCTGTGGGAGCGAGCAAAACCAGGTCATCAACAGAGAGAAGGAATTTAAATCCATTGTCATGTAAAGTGAGTCTTTCTGACACACGCGGAGCTAATGTGGCATCAAACAGACTGCGAGGAGGATGTTAGATGAATTTCAACCAAGGTGCAGGAGGTCAGTAAATCAGGTTTGGCAATAAGCAGAGCTCAGGATGATCAGGCTGATGAGAGGGAGGGGCTTCTTCAAAGGACGCCACACCCCTGAGGGGAGGGTGGCAGTCACTCCGCAAAGGGGGAGGGGGGTGAATTGAAGACAGGTGTCTCGTGCCCTCTGGGTGACTGAACTGTCACACCGTATCAGTCTCTGTGATGCAGTGGGGCACGGCTTCAGGAACGTCTCCCATTTCACATGTCCACACATCGCTGACTCTGACTGATGCTGCAGAGCACTTATCATACATGGACCACACAGAACCCTGACTGCAGCTAACTGCACCTGACCACTACTCCACACTGCTGTCCTCAGGTCCAAAGTCCAGAATGTATGTGTGCATATGACATTACATGCAGACATAGCTTCCTCAATACAGCATGAGAAGGTGCTAGTAAATCATAAACCAAACTAGAGGCACCAGTCTATGGCAGTCCATAAACACATGTCCCACAGTCTCCTCCTGGCCCCACAGAGACACAGTCAGACCCACACTAAGATCAGAGCAGTGCAGAATGCAGTCTGTGGAAAGGATCCTATAGAGGACACACCATTGCAGGGTCCTGACCTTTTAAGCAGCAGCCGGAACAGGGGCAGCTTGTTTCCCAAATGCAACTGCACTGTCAAATGTAACTTCACTGTCAAATGTCACTGCACCGTCAAATGCAACTGCACTGTCACAAGTCCTCTTAGGTCTAAGTTGTCAGTAGAAGAGCGAAACACAAAGAAACAAAGGGAGGGGTGAGGTAGAGACTTAACATTGTTTAGCTTATTGGCTCGGTTACACTGGTTTTGATTGCCCAACACCATTAAACTGAGCTGAGAGAGAGGGAAGTAGAGATCACATCACTTTTCTGTTTTTCTTTTATGTATGTATTGTATGTATTCTTATGTATACCGAAGAATTAAGAATGTCTGTTTTGCTTTGGCATGTCTGACATGTCAATAATGTATTAAAATAAATACAGCTAAAGTTACCAAAAGTAAAGGAAAACAAAGACATATTTAAAAAACAAAATGACAGAAAAGGACACAACACAAAGAATAACAAGTAAACCAAACAAAGAACAAATATTAATGTAACAGAAACAATGCTTAAAAATACAGCCCTAATACATCAAATCATCTCTTACTGAACAGTAGGCAAAGTCAGCTACCAGTCTGGATGAAAGGAAACATTTGCTAATGACTGCAGGCTCAGTCAATCCCCTCCCTGCAATCCTGCGTTTCCACGACGACCATGTTACTGTCTTGGCTTGCCTGAACAAAACATTCAGAAGACCATTGTTCTTTTCCTTGACACAACAAACTATGGCCAATAAACAATCACCTTATATCTCCCCCAAAGACTGACAGCACTCTTTGATACCTCAAAACATACCAAGTACCCACATAGTGTTGCCTCCGGTAGACAATCCACCCCCAAAATGTTGTCTGGAACAAAATAAGTCCATACGGTTCTGCTGTCTGGCCTTGATGGTATCTGACGGGGGATCCCTTCCCCTATACAGTACCTGAGGTAGAAAACACTTCCATTTAGACAACTGAGCACACACCTTCTACACTAATCATTGCCACTTTTCCATTACATTACATTACTTCATTTAGCAGACGCTCTTACCCAGAACGATTTCCAAATAATTGCATCGCTATGCTAAGAGTAGTTATCGCAAAGTACTACAAGAGGTCAGTAAGATGGATGTTTTGTTTGTACTAAACATTGTATTGATGTCTTGATATTTGTAAAATAAAATAAAAACATTTGATCACAAAAAAGAGGCCAGTAAGATACAAAGTTAAGTGCTAAGCTAGTGTGGAGTACTTTTTTTATTAATGAAAACAGCAATCGACTGGATAGATAGACATAGATAGGGAGGAAGGTAGACTGAAGATACAGCTTGAAAAGATGAGTTTTAAGTTTTTTCTTGAAGGCGTCCAGAGAGTCTGTTGTCTGAATCTCGGCAGGAAGCTCACTCCACCAGTGTGGAGCCAGTACTGAGAAACCTCTTCCCTGAAGTCATTGGCATCCAGGAAAAAAGCTAAGAACCCAAAACCCATCTACCCCTGCTAAACATTACCTGGGAGTTGTGGCAGTAAAGGCTCACTACCTCTACCAGGTAACGTTGGCTGAGGAGGCCTTTTCATAAGTCTGCAGCACTCAACACTCAACACTGTGACATAATCAGGGTCCCCCAATAACTGCAGTGACATCATCAGTGTAAGCCAACAGAGTAGCGTTCACATTTTAGCTCTTCTTTATTGCCCCAAATCAAAAACAAACATTACAATTCATACAATGGACTTATTAATAAGTTAAAGCAAACCATCAAGGGTGACCCTCATCCAAGGAACACAGCAGTCAATTAAAATACAGTAGTGAAATATTAGTTGCCATCCACACAGAGAAGGTTACAAATTCAACAACATTTTATCGGCATCTATGACTCTGCAAAAGAAATCCCCCAAAAACTGCATGCAGAGATAATATCAGCCTCATGGTCGGTAAGCTCATAGTAGGCAAACTCAATTTACAAGTAAGCAGTTACCAAACCCAACATCATCTGCAAGGGTTCGACAGTCCCATACCCAAGACGCTTGCTCTTTCAGGTCTTCCAAATTGCCAGCTTGGCCTGACCAGATTAAATAATTCACTAAACTGCCATTCTATGTGAGTAGACATACTTGGGTCCAAAAATGAACAGTTCATTAGTGAAATCATGCTCCAACACATGAAAACAACGTAAGAAAACATAGCAAGCCACATAATCTTCTGCAGTGGGCAAAAACATTACAACTGTCTCAACTCAGTCACATTACAAGATACTCCCAAGAGACCACAGAGAGTCAGAGAGAAAGGGGGAGACAGGAGGAGGGGTGGCAGGGAGACAGAGAGAGAGAGAGATGGAGAAAGGAAGAGGGGTGAAAGAGTGGGGGAGACAGTGGGGGGGGGGAGAGGGGGAGAGAGACGAGGAGAAGAGAGAGAGACTGAGAAATGGGGAGCGGGGGAGAGAGAGGCAGGAGCAGGAGAACAGAGGAATGTGTGTAATCCTGTGACTGCTCAACACTGGGGTGTTTGTGAGTGGGACGCAGTGAGCAGCTTTACTTAAACATAACCCCTCACAGCTGCCTCTTCACAATACACACACTTTAATCCTGGAGACTTTGACTGGAGTAAAAGGAGAGCTTTGGCTAAGTGAAATCTGCTATGGGCCTCCTGTAGCCTTCCTTCAGCTCAGTTCTCAGAGCGTTTTACAGTTCTGTTCTAATAGATTCACAGTCGTTTTGCTAATTGATTTGAACGGTGTTTTGGGCTCATGTATACTAAAAGCATATTCGGTCACTCTGGAACACTCTGTCCACTAAGTCTGCTAATTTAATATTAGTAATACTGTAATGTTAATTCATTTAAAGCAGGAATTTGCTGCCTAATCGCTGTTGTGTTGCTATCCCTGTCCAGCCAGAGAACAGCCCTAAGCCAACAGCAGCTCTTCAGAACCATGGACAGCAACCGACAGAAACAGGGCCACATTAACCCTCTATCCCTTCCCGTACAGCCAGAGTATCCCTCTTTCTCTCTCTCCTTCTCTGTGTAGGCAGAATATCCCTCTTTCTCACCATTCCTCTCTGTACAGGGTACATTTCTTTCTCTCAATCCCTTTGTCTCTCTGTCTACTGTGTGCCTATCTGTTTTTGTCCCTCCTTTCTCTGTCCTGCTTCCTTCTCTCTCAGTGACTCAGCCTTGCTTCATTAGCATGGCAGGAGTTACTCAGTGCTGTCACAGCATTTAGGACAGGAATAAAAGATAAACCCCCCTTTCATCCCACAGAGTAAGACTGCAGGAGTAGAAAAGAATGCAAAACAAAGACTCAAGCAGACAGCCTTTGCTGCCTAAATTTCACTGATCTCCACTGCTGTTCAAACCACACGCACTAACATCCTCACTAGCATGCACACTGGTGCTCACACAGACAGCTACAGACGGAGCTGTGAAAAGGTCAGCTGGCTCATATTCATTCTGAGGCTTGGTGTGACTCTAATACCTTCAATTCCAAAAGCATTATGCTGGCTGCACCCCCTCATGTGCAGTAGCACAGAGATGATGCTTATGACCACACCCCTCATGGGCAGTAACAAAGGGATGATGATTCTGACCACACCCCCGCATGTGCAGTAATTCAGGGATGACTATTCTGACCACAAGCCCTCACCTGCAGTAACTCAGGGACAATGACGATGGATTACATTTATACAAGCCTTTGAAGCTTTCAAAGTGCTGCACAGTGAAGGGGGGGACTCACCTCATCCCCCACTAATGGGTAGCACCTGCCTGGGTGAGGCATGGCAGCCATTTTGCACCAGAACACTCACCACACAGCCAAGGCAGAGGTGAAGGGAGTAATTAATAAGCCTGATTGGGAGTTTGGTCATGACACTGCAATGTCACACAACCCACATGCCAAGAGACATTCAGGCAAACCAGCACATTTTACCATATGAGTTATCTGTCCCAAATTGTGTACTCTGAATCCATCACTGGAGATAGGTCACAGCCCCAAGCTCAGACTGAGACCCAGATTCAGTCCAGCTTCACGGCAGTCTGTGCACTACATCTACTTGTTTTCCTAACTTAAACTTATATAGTGCTTTTCCAGGTACTTAAAACATCTGCTGTATGTAACGGAGGAGCAAAAATAACCTTATCTCAACATAATAGAAATGTTTGTTCAATGTTATTATAAAAGGTTAAAGACAGATGGTGCAGCAGTTTGATTCTACAAACTCATAATCAGCGCAGGACGCACCTGCTAGGCCAGCTGTGACATGTACTGGCCATAACGCCGTTTGCTGGCGTCATGCCAGACTGTACTAAGCCTGACGGAGAGGTGATACAGGTGTGCCCTGTATTTCTGTCAGAGAAACAGACAGGATGCAAGCATGTCTTGTACAGCAGGCTGAAGGGCCTGAAAATAAAAGGACCAAGATGGCCGATCAAAGCCTGTCCCCCCCGCCACATGCACCCAGCTCATCCACACCTATCACATCCAATCACGAAAGACAGAACGCTCACCATGGGAGCTTCACACAACAGTGGAGGTTCTGCTCTGTGCTTGTTGTCACCTTGCGGGAGAGAACCAGCCTGCCAGTGGGGTATGTAAGCTGGGGGGATGATTTTCATTCCTGACCCCTCCAGGGGAACAAACACCATCACCCACAATTCTACCAGCCACAGGCCTGTCCTCTGTGCTGTCCTAAATGTACTCATAAGGAATTGCTTACATGACACCATGCAATTCCATATCTCCTGGAGGGTAGGGAGCTGTTATTGATCAGGGGACAGACCAAACTCCTATTGGTTTATTAAACAGCACCACTGTAGTCCATTTATTTCCATGGCAGCAATGCTCCAGGGCCTGACCTCTGACCTCGGTATGTGTGCTTGTGTGCACGTGTGTGTGTGTGTGTGTATGTATGTTTGTTTTCAGAGGCTGAATCCATACAACCATTGATTACTTAGCTGGTTTAACAGGTCAGTGGTACAGTGCCATGTGTTCACTTTGTCCTAATAGCCTCATGCACATGGATCCATGAGTCTCGGCCCATTGTCCCATCAGCACAGATCTATCCCTCCATCAGGCCAAAAGGGAGCAGTGACTTCCTGGCCCTGCACCGCTATAGCAGGCTGAATCACATGGCTCTGTCATAGACAGGGAGGAAATGCTGCACAGGAACAAGGGCTGACAATCACACCAAAAGGGGAGGAGATGAGACAGGGTGCTGTTTTCAGCTGTGGTGGCTATCACGCAGACTCACGCCGCAGGCGCCACGGTTACAGGTTTGAGAACAGATAAGAGACGCTGCAGAAGACCTGGGGGTTCACAGCTCTTATGGTTATGTAAATCACAGTGAGGAATTCATCGTAGGTGGGTGGGTTTGTGTGTGAGTGGGTGCACTTTGTACATTTTTATTTTAAACTATCCTGAGAAAATACCAGGACTGTCCTCTTAGAAAATATAACATTCAGTTGCTGAAATCAAAACTGACCCAAGTGCAGGACATTATCATGAGAATGGCCAGTGGTCAGCAGTCACTGATTTAGTTGTAAGTAATACGCATATGTATTGAAATAAACTGCACATATCTGTGCATTACAAGAATGAACAGATTCACGAACCCAGCCGTATCTGAGTGTCTCAGTGATCAGTTTGGACCATTATGGAAATACCAGTTGGCACTACTGGTACCCAATGATCTTTGCTCCCTGTATGATGCACATGCTTCTCTGCACACAAACATGGCTGCCCTGTCACTGGCTGGCATCCACATTTCAAAGGTCACCAGCGAGAGGCTCTATGCTGATTGGATGAGCCAAAAGGCAGGCCCAGAATGGAAAGTAAATGATATTGCCAGCCTTAAATGTTCCATATCATTCTTTTGGTCAGCAGACATCCTTCCCTCTCCTACACAGATGTGACATGCGCCATTTCTGCAGCAGTCACAGGGGTAGAAATTCAACCACACAACCTTGAGGCTTTAACTGCAACAGCACACGGAATTTAATGCTGGATTCAAACTGTTCAGAGATTCCAGGAGCAAATCTTCTGCTTTGACAGTGATGTAGACTGACTGAGTGCTATGCAGGAGGCTCTCTGTATGATTTATTTAAATACATGATTCAGGGGACTGTATTAAATGCATGATTCAAAGGAATTTACTCAGCTTCTCAAAGGAGCCCAGAGTGCAGGACAGCTCCCCTGTGGCCTAGCAGCCTGCCTGAGTGCTGTTAGTGTCCACTGCAGTGCTGATCCCAGATCAGTCTGTTCTCTTTATGTAGGGCACAGAGACAGGCCTGCAAAACCAGGCGTCTGTGATATTGACGAACTAACTCTGCTACGTGAGCCGTCCTGAGGTCAGGCCTGGGCTGACCCACAAACCGTTCACACTGTGCACCAATCAGTAGTCACTGTCCTGTGTGCAGGTGGTCAGCTGATGTGAACAGCGGTTGTGTGGATATGTGTTCCACACGGCTCCCCCTCCTGGAGAGCTCTGAAATGGCGGCTGGATCACAGAGGATGCTGTGGATTGTTCTGCAGCCTTCACACTCACTCCGCACTGACCCACTTACTGCGCTAGCAGGGCCCGTGTGTCCATGTGGGCACTGTGGGAAGGGATTTAATGTGTCCCACCCATTACGTTCTGAGTCTCTGAGGAGAGAACAGACTGAGACATTTGTCCACCCTCCAAAGTGTCCTGCTATTAATAATATACCTGCAATAAAAATTTGAATAACCCATTCTATTAATAACCTACCTATACTCTGTGCTTTTGATGTATGCATATACAGCATTGATCTAAATGAGCGGGGTTTTTATCATGCATGAGCATGGGTATTTTTAGCAACACCAAATATTAAATTCAGACATTCAAACACCCCGCCTGAGAGGACAGTCCACAGTGGAGACTAGTTCTCCAGATCCTTCAGGATGGACACAGCGCAGGCTCAGAAATGCACCACACATACAACATAGATAGAGATATGTGGGCCTTCCAAGCCCGGCTGCAGTCCAATCAGCACCAGGGATGGGGCCTTTAAAGGAAAGCAGTGGAAGGACACTCTCCTCACAGGCCTGTGACAGTACAGAGGCTGTACAGTACAGTACAGAGACCAGAGCATTGCATTCTGGGAAACATGCACTGGTTGCCATGAGATACTCTGTGCTGACGAACAAGCGCACATATCAAATGTGGGTGTAAAATGAATACTCCACAGGATCAGATATTAATATGCCTGGAATACAGGCACAGATATTAATATAACCACGATAAAGCATCAGATAACTGCAGTACAGCATGTGATATTACTGTAACTGCAGTGCAGGTTCAGAGATTACTATTACTGAGATACAGGATCAGATATTATTATAACTGGAATAAAGGGATATATATTAATATCACAAGACTACAAGATCAGACATTAACATAACTACAATACAGGATTGCCACAATTCATTCTGAAAATATGTAGCAAAAAAAACAACAGCAGCAAACCTTTGATGGCCCCACCACAAAAGCAGAAACCAACAGGGGGAGAAAAAGAAACCAAAACACCAAAGGAGCAGAAAACCAAAACAAGCAAACAAGCAAAAGCTAAAAGAAAGATCATTTACATCTACTGCACATAAATCTCCTCCCACATACTCATAAAACCAGCCAAACTGCCCACTGAACTATAGCACAAATGCTCAGTTCCCAGGTGGCCAGTAAGCAACCCTTCATCATATTGCCAGGATCCACTCACTCCCACCCAAGAATACACTTTTTCCAGGTTTTCCAGATGGACAGCTTTGTCACACCAGACAAAAAATAAAACAAATGACAATAGTTCTCTTCTGAATTCTATACACAGATCCTGCAATGAACTACTTAAATTAAAAGACTTCACCCAAAGACTCAAACCATCTTTTTAAAAGAGAGAAGAGTTGCATCAGTCTGGGAGAATGAACAAAAAATGTGTTCCAGTGTTTTGACTTGTGAACACAAGGGCAGCCCCCCCCCTCACTATTGGGTCTAGGTCTGCCAGATGTCTGTGTGTAGCTATAGCTCTGTATCTGCATTTCAATTAGATGCTTGTACAGGGACTTCCAGTGACCTTTAGAGGAGAGGACCAGCCCTATAGCCTCAATCCACCTTGAAGCCCAGCCTAATGACAGTGAATCATCCTTGACACAGACAGTGTACACTGCTTCCTTCCTCAATGCCTCCAAGACCCCCCAGCTCTGGGGTTCTGAAGGACAGCATTAGGGAGAGAAAAAAGAGCAATAAAGAGAGGGAGAGAGGTGGAGGGAAAGAAACAGAGAAGAGTGATGGACAGAGAGGGACCGAACGGGAGAAAGACAGCATGGGAGAGAAAGAGTGATGGAGAGAGGGGGGGGAGAGGTAACACAGTATCTGTTCTAATGGTCGACTGATACATCGGCCGGCCGATATATTCGGCCAATATCAGGGTTTTTTAAAGGTATCGGCATCGGCCGACACCCAGGAGCGTGCGGCAGATTTTTTTTCCGGGGCCTTAATTACAGACGTGCATATCCGCAGACAGCCCAGTGTTGCTGGAGAACACGTGCAAAGCATGCTTTCCCCTCCCCCACTGGACGCCTAGGTTACCAGCCTGCTGGCAGACTTCAGCTGGAGTGGCCATTGGCCAAATAAACAACACAACTTCTGGGAGAGAACGGCTTAAGTTTTGATCCTTCAGAGAATTGTGTTGGTCATTGGTTAGTTTGCTGTATTGTTGCCTTGAACTTTTAGGGTGAAAATGTGAATGCCTGCCTGGTCAGTTTAAATGTGCTTGCTTGCAACTGCAGGCTATCTAGCGAGCTAGATTCTACACGGTGGAAACCACTCGTGGAATTAAATCATAACCAAATGACGTCAACGTTATCAATTCAGATGTGATCAATTCAGATTCAATTTAGACGCAGCCCCCTCACTAACCGGCGTATGTGAGGGGCTGGGTTACACCTGTAATTGCAGAATGACAGAAACTAGTCTATGCGGGTTAAAGTTTATATGAAACAATGCCAAATACCCGTTTGCCTTTATTTCAAGGAACATTAGGACACTGAGACAAAATGCTAACTAAGCAACAGGCCAATTTCGTTCAGTTGCTCAGTGTGCAGCTGGGGAAGTGATTTGGACACCACTCGCGGGATCAGACGCTTATCAGATGGAAAATTCTTCTGCTGTCAGAGAGACACGGTGGTCTCATCTATTCACCATCAAAGTTTATATTAACACACAAATAAATGCAGAGACAGATCCTGACCAAGTAGATGCTTTCAGTGACCTCAGCCTGTGCCATGTTGCTCCGCCTGGGAGCTGTTTGAAAGGCAAAATTTGACGCTGATAAGAAAATGAAACAAGTCGTCATGACTCCTTATACAAAATAAAGAATTTCAATGACTGTTTTAAATGGTTGATCGTTTTTTTTTTTTTAAATGCTGATTAAAACAGATTAAAGATGACAATTTCTAACAGCTGATTTTATTTTACATTTTGTGGTGATAAATATACAAATTTCACTTATAGTAGCATCTAAAAACAATTTATCAGGGCTGTTTTGAGATATTGATCCCTCTTTTGGGCCTTGAATTATTGCACACCTGTGCTGGTCATGCCTGCCCCGCCCCTTGTTTCCCTGCCCGACTGCTTCACCTGCCCGCTTGTTCACCTGTGTCTCGTTTTCTTGTTAAGCCTTTATATTCCTGTCTGTTTCCTAAGTTTGAATAGTGATATCTTGCCTGTTTTTCTCGACCTCGCTTTTTGGAACCTCTGCCGTGTCTTCCTGGTTTTGACATCGCCTGTTTTTCGACTCTGACTTCTGATTTCCTTTTTGGCAATAAACCATCGTTTGCCATTCTCCGCTGTCTGAGTCCCTGCCTGAGCCCCCGTTGACAGTTACCACTATGGACTAGACCAAAATATACTGAATATGTGTTTTTGTTTCTTCTTTTTTAAAATCCCCTGATGGCTGACCAACCCCATATGGCAGCTGGTAATCACTGCAATCAGCTGACGGGGGTGGTCTGGTTCAACAGCCGAAAGAGTCCATTTGTTGTATTTGTTAATGCTGGTTCTGACTGAAAGGTGAAAGAATAAATGGTGAATTCAGTTTTGGCAGAAAAGGGGGGACACACAGTATTAGGGGTGGTCATAATGATATGCTGATCGTTGTAGTACAGTATATTGTTACATTGTTGTTTATTCAAGTGATATATTATAAATGTGTGTACTATTCTACTGTATATTTTTTTTGAGGTGAATAAACTTTTTTTTTTTTTTTTTTTACAATTGAGACTTGTGTATCCCTGATTGTTATTATTATGACATTTCTATCATGCAAATAGAGGGAGAAAAACAATATTGGCCCCAAATATCGGCTCAAAATCGTGTACATATCTCATCAGTTGAGGCTGATGGCTAAACATCGTAAACAAATAAAAATCAAACATTCCACTGAAACACAATCAGTGAGCACACAGTTTCTCAGCTCTCATTGTGCACATAATGAGTCACAGACAGAGCCCTGCCTCTCCGCCTCCATAATGAGTCGCTTTTCTCTGTCTTGTTGCCAGTTCTGCAGTCCTTGCCTTCTGTTTCTCGGTTTTTCCACGGTCTTCTGTCTCCCGCCCTGGGTCTCTGTGTTTGCCCGCTGTTTTGTCACGTAAGTTCTGTCAGTCTGTTTTCTGTTTCGTCCTGTCTTTGTCTTTCCCTGTCTGTGTGGTCTGCTCCTGTCTCTGTGGCACCCGCCTGCCTTCCTCTCCGGCAGCCTGGGCCGCCTGCTGTTCTGCCTCCGCTCCCTGTTGCCGGCCTGCCCGGTTCTGCCCCTGTCCAGACCCTGCTTCCTGCCTGCTCAGCCCCGGTCCAGCCTGCCGTTCTGCTGCGGCTGCCTGGGTTGCCGTGGTTCTCTCTCCCTGGTTCTGCCCCTTCCCAAAAGCCCTGCTCCGGATTGCCTGCCCAGTTTGTGACCCCTGTCTCTGCCTGAAAGACCAGTGCCTGTTTGTTTTTGGACCCCACGCCTGTCTTTGACCATGTCCTGATAAAGCTCCTGCCATCCGGTCTGCGTGTGAGTCCTCACCCCGCATCCCTGACAAATACACCATTCACGACAAGATTGCAAAGAAAATTCAACAAAACTTACATACTTTGTTCCCAACGCTTGTTTAACCTCAATTGCACCCATTCAGCCTATACTTAGACAAGCATCAAACAGAAACCCCTGCACTGTACAAATATGCCCTCCAACAGGTTTTAGAGCTCACCCACCTGCTAATCAGAATCAACTAGGTTATGAAACAAGCCAAAAACCTCTATTTGGAACATTAGGACACTGAGACAAAATTACAAAGCAAACCTAACTGCTATCAGACCCTCAGACAAAATTCTTTGCTGTCAGAGTATCTATTCACCATCAAGGACACAAAACAGAGACAGATCCTGACCAAGTAGATGCTCAGTGACCTCAGCCTGGCCATAGAGAAAGGCAGACATAAGAAAACATGGCTCCCAAAAGAAGAAAGGATATGTGGTCACAGATGAGCTGATAACAGATGTGCTTTCTCCAACATTGTAATAAATTACAAATGCTTAGGGAAAAAAATATATTGTTTGAATTATCCCTCTCTCTTGAATTATTGCACACCTGTATGGTCATGCTAACAAAGCCTGTCTGAATTTGAATTTGAATAGTGATGAAAGAGAGAACTGGAGAGATTAAATGGATAGAGGTGTAAAATCCCCTGACAGGAGGAGAGAGTCACTGCTATCAGCTGACGGGGTGGTCCGGAATCCATTATTCAGCACTGACAGGCAGCAGAGGGAGAGGGAGGGAGAGGAGAGAGGGAAAGGGAGAGGGTGAGAGAGGAGGAGGGAGAGAGCGTGCAGGTGAAAGGCAGCACCGTAAACAAACAAATCAAAGCATAAACACAACAGTGAGTCACAGCCTCTCTAATGAGTCACAGACAGAGCCTCCATAATGAGTCGCAGAGAGAGCCTCCATAATGAGTCGCAGAGCACTGAGAGTGAGTATGGAGAGCCGTGCCTCTGCGGGAGCCAGGCGGCTCTTTGATGAAAAGTATTCATATGTGAAAACCAGCCGGCCCCACGCTGTTACCATGGTGATCAGCTCCCGTTATGTGTGTGACGGTGAGCGCCTCCCACATGGTTTCCCCCCTCCCAACCTTCCCATCCCCAGCCCAGCCCCCCCATCCCCCCCTCTCCCCCTCACCCAACCCTGAGCCCCGAACAGCAGAGAGACCAGGGCAGGTGCAGCTCTCCCACAGGAAGCTCTCGCAATGTGAACCTGGCTGAACTGTGAGCAGCAAAGATAAGCCATGGCACAGCCAGCCTTCCCTGTTTTTGGGTGGCTGTGTTCCTGCCTGAGGAGGATGTGCTGACCGAAGCAGGATGCTGTGCTGGCCTCCCCAGAGCCTCGGGCTGATTGTAACCGCAGACCTGCTCTGCAGTCTCCCTCCCACGCTGCCAGCCTCCTCATCTTCCAGGCCATGCAAGGCCGAACATCGCTACACGTGCTGCAAATCAAATCACTGCTCCACATTCAATGGGCGTGACTTCTGTTGGTTTAACTAAATGTCTGCAGCATGAATCTTCCCCTGCCTGCTTTCTTTATTTACTTGCATCTCCACATTAAAAATCTCTGGGTCACAATTGGCTCCCCCGAGACAACTCTTCAAACGAGCGTAATTCCTAATGAATTGCCAGCATTAATTAGATGGAGTGAAAGAACGCATTCTATAAATAAACCATTAATCCCTGATGGCCAGCTGAATGAACAGCTGAAGCGTTCATATGAGCTCACAGACACTGCCTTTGTGTGTGTGAGAGAGAGAGCATGAGTGTATATGTGCGTATTTGTATGCGTATTTGTGTGTGCATGTGTGAGAGAGTATGCATGCATGTGTGTGAGAGAGAGTATGTGTATGTATGTATGTGTGCGTGCGTGTGTGTGGGTGTGTGCATGTGTGTAAATTCTCAGCTGTACAGGTGCTGAGAGCAGGAATTCCCACATGGGGGCGTTGTACGCCTCAGCTGTTTATGCAACCAGAGACCTATCACAACAGGGTTCTCTGAGTGACAACATCAGAGACCGTGAGTGGTAAAGAGGGCAGTGATGTGATGTTGTCCAGCTGATCTGGAGGGCTGTCAGATCACAGTCCATCACGCCTCTCACCTCCCTGTAAGCAACAATGGGCCTTGCTGAAGGACTGACCTTTGACCTCAGCTGGCCCTGCCTGAGGCTGACTCGCATATGACAAAACAAGAATACACATACAAAATATATATTACATACAGGCAGCAACTGAGTCTTTCAGCTGCATGTCCTGCTTTAACACAGCACGTCACAGCACAGCCTGAGATACATATTTTCACACAGAGAATCAATATGTCTCTGACCACAGAGACTGCAGAATAGGGTCAGGAACATTTCCTCACAGTCTGAGAGAAACATGGTGGCAATCTGTGTAATAGCAGGAATAAACCATATAAAACTGGTAAATGCATTCACAGAACATTCACTAAGTGCATTCACAAAGCAAAAATGTAAAACATCAGCACAGTGGAACTATAAAGAACTGTTCATAGAGTCTCTGGTGGACTAAGTGGTCATTGCTGTCACTTTATCATGGACTCTGTGCCATGATCTGGTGTTGACTGCCTAGGGTCGCCCTCATGACTATGCTGGTCCCTTGCCTCCCGTCCCCTAGGTATGCTGCCATAATGTTAGCCTGCCGGGGTTTTTCCTTGTTGCACACTGGCACCTTTCAATGCCCCTCTTCTCCTGCCTCCCTGTTCTACATCCCTGCCATTCTTATCACCCACTAATCACTGTTTTCTGTTTGCTTCCTATCTATGCTCTGGGCTCCTGCCTGGAGCTGTAGTCCAAGCGTCTCATCCTGACATCGAGTCCTGCTACTTCGCTGCCCTGCCCATCAAGCAAGCTGCATTCCGAGAACCGGACAACCTAGAAGACATTTTTATAATCACTCTGCTCTTATTAATTACTATCTTCTAATCTCAAATATCTTAAAGTACATTGTTCAACTTTAGGTTTTGCCTTTTAACTCTATCTGCCCAGCGCCGGCCAGAAGCAGATGGGCTCCCCCTCTGAGCCAGGTTCTGCTCAAGGTTTCTTCCTATTAGGGAGTTTTTCCTTGCCACTGTTACCTTAGGCTTGCTCACAGGGGGTCTCAGGCCTGGGATCATTGTAAAGCTGCTTTGTGACAACTTGTGTTGTAAAAAGCGCTATATAAATAAAAATGAATTGAATTGAATTGAAATTGAATAAAGGGGTGCAAAACACAGATCCACAAGTTTGAGAATACGACCTACGCTATGCTATCACATACTAAAGAAAAGCAGAGAGACATGCTAACACATACTAAAGAAAAGCAGAGACAAGCTAATATACTGTATACTAAAGAACACCACCCTATCACAGGCCTGCCCAACTGTATCATTAGCCTGCCCCAACTTGTCACTATGGACATTCTGCTCTGATAGATACAGGTAAATGACAGGCTTTCCTGTGCTCAATCCTGTCAGACATTTCAGTGAGACACCCCGTACTGTGTGTGTTCACGGGGTGAAAAATGTCCAATAATTCAAAGCGGTTCATTACTTTTGCACTATAACAGCAAAACACAGCCACCACACAAGCACTGCAGTCAGTGAGTAACTTAGATATGACACTTAAACAAGGTAGTTAGTTAGATATTGCATGGGTTTGGAAAGTGAGTGAGTGAAAAATAATTTATAGTTTACATGAACTTTGCAACATCCCATTCTCAATATTAATCAGCAAGTAAAACAGTAGCATCATGTCCCCATTTATGCAGTTAGCAAGCTAGCCAGCTAGGTACTAACAACATGATTAAATAACTGCAGTAATGTTACACAATGTTGGCTTGCAAGTGAAGTGCCTGAATCAACTAACATTAGACAATGCAGTAACTAGCTAATTGTCTAAATTGTCACTTTTAATAGAGGGTAACCAAAGTTGCTAATAATCCTTTCCATGGTAAATTTTAATTATCAAGCAATCTAGGCCCTTGTACTGATCTGCAGCTGCTTGATCAGTAATAAGAAGCTGTAATCCACAGACGTTGTTAGGAGCTGTGAGAACCAGGCAAACAGCCCACCTGAATGCACAGGACTCAGCATCATGACTGAACCCATTTTTCCCCTTGCAGGAACTAGAAGTAATGGCGCTTTAAGTGGCACTACTCTGTGACTGACTAATGTTTAATTTAAACTGGGAGACAGCAAAAAAGAAGGGAAAGAACACTTGCTGCCTCTTTGTATCACTTCAAACCCTGAGTCCAACCCTGAATACTCAGCAAACCTGCTTTTGTTTTCCCTAATGGGTTTTTAGTAAGCCAGCCTCTAATGACAAAGATAACTGGCTCATTTCTACTTCTTTTTTCCAATAGGAGACAGGCCAAGGGTCTTTAGTCAAGCTTACATCATGCCAGAGTCACCTATTTCCACATCCTTTTTCTGCCTACTACCTTTGAAATACATTGTACTAGCTGTGAAGCTATTGTGTATTAAATTAACTGGCTAGTCTAGCTATGCGCAGAGAAAGATCTACATAAATGACTGCAAGCTAACAAGAGATCATTTGGTAAACCGCACAGTCTAAAGGTTAAGCACTACAAACTAGACCGCAGTGAGTAAGCTATGTAGCAACCCATTTCACAACTATCACATTAGTGTTTAAAAACAGCCTCAAAATCTGTTTATGTTACACCATTTTGCTCTTAATTGTGCTAACAGACATTTTTGAAAAATTTTAATCCTCTTTTCCTCTTCCCTGACCAAGGCATCATTGATCCAACAACTGCTACTACAGGTAATTGCAGTACTGTCCATGACTAATAGTTAGTTAGCTCCTTTAGCACTTGTTAATGAATTGAGATGGTAATGTCACAATCAAGCTGCACGTGGCGCTGGGTTATATTTCGGCTGGCATGGCTTTGCTTATGTTCTCTTATTAGTTAGTATTAGTTTTGTGTTAATTTTTTATAGCTCGTAGATTACAGTTATCAACAACAAAACTGTTTACAAAATATTTTACCACTGGAAGTACCCTGTAATTGGCCCCATAAACATGCTGCTCTGCCCAGAGAGCTGGAGCTGGGCCTGGTGGTGCAGCTGGAGCCTCTAACAGGAGAGACAGAATGAAGGAGGGGGTTTTCCAGGCCTTACTGTTTTATTTTGTTTTGTTTTTTTTTTTGTTTGATTTAATTCATTTATTTCCATAAATTGTTCAATATATCAAATATTTACATTAAGAATACCTTTCATTTTCATTTTTCAATAACTCACACCCTAGATTTTATTTATCTTGTATTATGTTTTTATTTCTAAATTGTTTTACTCCTTTACTTATTGATATATTGCTCTGTGTAGTTATGTTCTGTGTTGTGAATTTTTGCCTGCAAAAGCATAGCCTATTTCAAGAAGTGGGATAACAGTGTTTAAATGATCTGAATAGGACATAAAAATATACTTGCCTAAACAAAAACACACATCAGAATAACTGTACGGGGTACAGGATAACAAAGACATTGCTGTCACAATGGAAAGCAAAGCAAAAGCCCTGCTCAGACACTGGGCTTCTAAACCTCTGTGTCTGAGCAAGGAACTGACAGAATCATGATCTAAATGGGTTCAGAACAGACACGCCTGCACTACGAGTGAGAGTGGTAGAACGGGTAAAGGCATCTAAACATTACAGCATTACAGAGACTGCCTGCTCATCACATTACCATATCAGCACCAACAATATTAACCCTGTTTATGTAATCCCATACATGCAGAAATGATCTTCAACAAGGCCCTAATGTGAAAGAGATGAACCCTTCTGATGTGGACAGACACCTCCCAGTGCTGCAGTCTGCTCAGATTAAACACATCTCTCTCTCTCTTTCTCCCTCTCTCTCCAGCCCCTGCTCTTCATGCCTCCTCCTGCAACACGAGCACAGAGACACCGGCGCTGCTTCAGTGAGAGGCTGTGGGTAACCTACTTTCCGTTATGGTGCAGAGTATAACTATGATACATCACACAAGCAGATGGAAATAACCAACAATACTATACACAGATATTATCATTCAAACACAGAGGAGCGTGCTGACACAAGACGAGGGAGAAGGAGTGGCAGGTAATTATCTCCAGCAGCGCGTAGCCACGGACACAGCCAGAGAGGGAGTGGGGGCACATTGGAAGGACTGCTCTGCGCTCAGAAATATGAATAATGCACAGCGTGTTGAGTGCAACACAGAAGCAGCGCCTCCGCCCCCCACTCTCACGCGCCACACTGCGTCACCGGCCTGCCTCCGGCGGCCTCCGCTCGGCGCAGCCAGCCGAGCCCCGTTTTTTGTTTTTTTTTTCTTCACACGCCGAGCTCCTTCCAGCTGAGCATCTCCACCACATGCAGCGCCTGTCCTTCGCAGCACGGCGCTCGGCCCGGCCCCCTCCTCAGCCGTGCGGGAGCGCAGCCTCTCACCCTAACGCCGCGGATCTGCCCTCTCGCCCTACATCTCCCGATTGGACGGATCTGGCTGAAATGTGCCGCTAAAAATACACACAGAGCTGCTCACAGTGCTGAGCACTGCAAGCAAGCAGGAGTCCAATAGAATATTTATGAATTATATGTCTTGCTTATTTTCATAGAAGAGACAAGGATGTTTTATGTCATCATAATTCATATAATAATAATTCAGGGACACTGTGAAAATTACATGAGAACTAAACAAGCAGAAAAACAGAAAACTGTTTCAAGATGAAATACTGAAAAGGTTATTTATAAATACATATAAATATGACATTTAAGCCCAATTTACTATTATCTATTGCTGCAGCAGTGCTGAATCTGTTAGTGAAGCCATAGACAGGACATTTGCAGGGTTTTATGGGCGAGCTGCTTAAAAGAGGTGGGAAAACTGTCAGAAACCTGTCAGAAACTGTGAGGGGTTGGGGGAGCTGCAGGATTTTCACAAGGGGGACTGGAGTCTGGAGTTTTGTTGAGAGGAGATTCAGAGGGAGAGATGTTTCTCAGTACATGCCTCTGCCCCAGACAAGTGCCACCGAGTATAATCAATTCATCAATCCTGCAGTGCAGTATGGGGATAATGACAGAATGCTCAGTCCCTTACAGTAGATTTCCATTTTCAGTTCACCACAACACACTTTACACACAATGAAAGCAAATTTTTGTGCATGATGGTGCTTCTGGGGCAGGTAATGCTATCAATAGCTGCATCCAGACACTGAGCAGTCTGTCTCTGCCAAGGCTATGAGCCGGTGTCCAATCAGGGCAGCCCAGCTAGCTTTGGGCCCAGGAATGGAATACTCTCACAGAAGTGTGTTTATGGCATTCATCTCTTTATCAATAATGTGTTGCTGGCTCAATGACCAATGATTCTCCTGGAGAAATGAATACTCCTGTACTTATTGGCTATTTGTTCAAAGCTACATTTTCAAGACTACAGCCCTATTTATAGTGCATTCTGTTGAACTACACAAACATTGCAGTTTATTCCCAGGATGTGCCGACAGCACTAAAGTTTTTTTCTTATATTCATACACTTTGCTTTGTTAACTAGAGAATGTAATTCCAGGGAATTACGAGTGCATGAAAATGCAAACAGTCTTTTATTAAAAGTATAGGCCTACATCAAACAGATGTAGGTGATGTAATTGCTTAATGGCTCTATTGTGATGTCATAAAGGCCAATGTTGAGTCTATGGGGAAATTTTTGATAGTTTTTAATTAATAGTTTAAAAGTATAGATGTTACAAAAATAAAAATACATAGCATAAGTGTCCTTTGTAAGACCTACATATTTGAATTTTCTACGTTAAACGGTTGAAGCTGGCTTTAGAAGAAGAAAAAGAAGAATAAGAAAAATTCCAATCATGCACTCTAATTATTGGCTTACCTCTCCTGAGATTCTCCTCCTGTGTTCTGGAACGACCAGAGTATTCCCATTACTGCCAGGGACAATAGCAGAACCAATACTCATTCTGGGTCCAACTAACATGTACCGTTTGTCTCCGGATCTGTACTGGATGCTGTGACACAGTGTCCCGTTCCCGCTCGTGTCTGCGTAATTGGAGTCTCGGCAATATTTGGACGAATAATCTGTGGGTTTGGAGCACTGCATCACTATCAAACCAATAATACTGAGGAGAAAGAGCACTGAAACGGACCCCAGTGTGATTATCAGATAAAAAGTTACATTGTTCTCTTCCTCAGTTTTTACTGTGTTTTTAATATCAGAAGCTGCGAATGCCTCTTTGGGCTCCACAGCAGTAATAATCACAGTTGCTGTTGCTGACAGTGAAACGTTCCCGTTGTCTTTTACCAGTATGATCAGTTTATGCTCAGCCTCGTCTGTTTCCGTGAATGAGCGAAGCGTCCTGATCTCTCCTGTATATCGCTCCAGACCAAAGAGACTGGGGTCTGGGACGTGCTGCAGTGAGAAGGAGAGCCAGGCGTTGTATCCTATATCAGCGTCATAGGCCCTCACTTTAGTCACCGAATGGCCCGCCATCACATTGCGAGGAATCTCCTCCACGCCTTCAGCTGAACCGTTAGCACTGATCAGAGACAAGATCACTGGAGCGTTATCGTTCTGATCCAGAATGTAGACATTTACTGTGACGTTGCTACTTAAAGACGGTGTTCCTGAGTCTTTCGCTATCACTTGGAACTGAAAGGTTTTCAGAGTTTCAAAGTCAAAACTTTTAAGTGCATAAATGTTTCCATTTTCTGGATTGATATTTAGATATGATGTCACATTATTGACGTCACCGCCATCTTTCCTAATATCATATGAAACCACTGCATTTTCATTCTGGTCCCGATCAGACGCGCTCACAGTGAACACAGAGGCGCCAGGGACATTGTTTTCCAACAGGTAAAAAGTGTAGGGGTTCTGAGAGAACTCTGGGCTGTTGTCATTCACATCTGACACCCCTACAGTTATAGTTTTGAATGAAGACAGAGGCGGCTGACCGCCATCACTGGCAGTTACTGTAATTTCATACTGAGGCACTGTTTCTCTGTCCAAAGGTGACTTGGTCACCAAAGAGAACAGATTATCCTGTAAAGATGCTACCAGTTTGAAAGGAATGTCCCCGGCAATGTGCAGAAAACATCCCCATTGCGACCAGAGTCAACATCATTTACACTAATGAGAGCTATGACTGTTCCCGGACGCGAATCCTCGGGAACTGTGTTGGAAAATGATGTAACTTCGATCTCAGGTGCATTGTCGTTCACGTCGACAACTTTTACGATGACGCTACTATCTACAGTCCAGGGAGTCGATCCTTTATCCGATGCCTGTATATCTATCTCATAAGTCTTCTTTTCTTCGAAGTCTACAACACCTTTTACGATTATCTCCCCGTGATTTCGTCTAAATAAAAAATGTCGAGTATTTTATTGTCAATATTGTTAACAAATGAATATGCAATGTCTCCGTTAGGCCCCTCGTCCATGTCTGTTGCGTTTACCTGTACTACCGTGGTGCCCAGTGGAGCATTTTCATATAACGTTACTGAGTAAATATCTTTAGTAAAAACAGGCGTGTTATCATTAACATCAAGTACATCTACAATTATACTAACTGTTCCAGAGCGTGGAGGTTTTCCGCCATCGCTGGCAGTGAGTATTATGTTATGCCTATTGGTAGCCTCTCTGTCCAGCGGTTTCTGTAATATTAACATGGGGACTTTACTGTCCTCGCCGCGGTCTTTGACCTCCAGGCGGAAATGATCATTTGGACTTAGTTTATATACTTGCACAGAATTAACGCCCGCATCTGGGTCGCGTGCAGCTTGGAGCTGAAAGCGCACTCCTGGTAACGCAGACTCTGCGATTTCCAAACGTTTCTCCCGCTCAGGAAAGTAAGGAGAGTGATCGTTCACATCCACCACTTCAACCGCGACATAATGGACCTCCAGTGGGCCCTCCATCACCGTTTTCAGATTCACTACACACGCGCTGCTCCTCTCGCACATCTCCTCTCTGTCGACCTTCCGGTTAACATATAAAACACCGTCGTTCTGATTTACCTGGAAAGGCTGCTCTCTCGAGCCAGAGACGATACGAAAACCTCTTTCCTTTAATGTACTGACTTCGACCCCTAGGTCCTTGGCGATATTCCCCACCACCGCTCCCGCCTGCACCTCCTCGGGTATGGAGTACCTGATCTGCGCGGAAGCCCCTCTCCAAAATAATAGCATCACCGCGCCGTAAATAAAACCCCACGGACGCTGCTGCCTCGTCCTGCCTCCTCGTTTCTCCATTTCAGAATATATCCACAAAGCGTCAAAGGATTCCCACTAACCAGGTATCATTTCCACTCTTCTAGAAATGTAAAGATCAAAAAAGCACCACAATAGATACGATGAATCCCAGTTAATAGATAGCCCCTTGCACCGCAGCCGACGACTCTATCAGCCAGCAAATAATGGGCCAGTGAGGGGTTGGACTTCACACTGAGATTTAAGGATCGTTTTTCCGGTTTAATACTGACACCGTGCGTTTCGACTTAACGTTGTCTTATTTCAAACTATTGCATAGTTAATTCGCCCAACTGAATTTCATTTCAAAGCATATTTCAGAAATGTAGGATTGACATACTTTGGTGTTTGTTTTCATCACTAGCAAATGTCTTTAAGATAAGACTGCTTTCTGTTGACGACGAACATGTTCAAATCGACTGCCAAGTCAGATACAGCTGTGATAGTACAGCTAATTGCTTAAGCGTTCTGTATTGCCAGTCATCGGCAATGTTTGGGGTGAAAATTCTCTAGAGGTGCACATCCTCAGGTGAGATTTGCTTTGTTGAGCTCCAGTAAGATTCACGACAAGAAAACAAACGCTGATCTGCATGCAACCACAAATGTTAAAGGGATCCTGGTGAGTAACGTCGTCTAAGTGATCCATAGCCTATTAATTCATATTAATCATTCGCATTGTAGGCCTACTCTACTTCGGCATGAATAACGCTGGATTAAAAGCAGTTCCGCACCTTTTAAGTATGCAAGTTAGTCTATAGGATAACCATTCTGAATTAAGCATGTGTTCGACTCAAAGCAGTGTTGAGGGAACACTGTGATGCTGGTTGCATTTATTGTTGTCATGCTTTGCCATAAACAAACTGCTTCGGTGAACGGACAGCATTTAAGCAAACTGTCAATGGAAGAGAAAACCTAGCGACAATCAGATATAATTATATGTCCGCGTGTTACATAAATATTAGCTGGCGATTTTCAGATGGAAACAAGTCAAATAGAATCCTCCCTGGAAACCCCTTGTCCTGCAAGTTTTAGATCTCTCCCTGCTCCAACAATTCAAATGTCAATTTATAACTCCTGAAGCTGTTACAACAAACTGATCATTTGAATCAGCTGTTTTCAGAGGGAAACAAGTCCTGTTAAATGAACGTCAGAAAAATGAACGTCACAGAATCACTGTCGCGTTCCAGCACCACTGCAGAGGACAGCAGTCACCCGACGAAGTTAGAAGCGGCCGTGGAGCCAGACGAAAGAGCAAACATTAAACATTAAATTATGTTAAATATCGTTGCAAACAAGACATTTAGTTAACTAGTTTATTACATATACAGCAATCCTTGCAGTGGGTCCACCCACACATGCCCCCTTGTGAGTCTGGAGGTGTATCCTTCTTTGAAGGGTGCAGACAAGCAAAGTAGTAACGTTTGCACCTATCACCGAAGCCAATACAACACTAACGTTTTTGCAAATCATACATACTGTGTGCATACCCTGTCTAAATACTCCACGAGCCTGTAGAATGTCAATGCATGAACATGTTATCAAAAGCTGGAGAAACCAGCGCGTCTTTCTTCCAAGACAGGCAAATGTCTCAGACATGAATTCTATTAAGTCAGTGTGTGAAAACCAGAACGTTTTCTAAAGAAATGAAATATAATAAAACAAATATACAGACGCTAACTTGTAACCCATTTTGGAGGTGATATTTAAAAGACGTTTGGGGGAATATCTTAAAACTGGCAAAACAAATGCACATTTTGAAAATATCTCTAAGAGACAAAAGTAGCATAAAAACACACAATGGCACATGTCCAGCATGCGTATTTTGAGTGTACTGCATTACAGCTCAATCACGTTTGTTAAACGTTGTTAATGTAAATACATTGGATATTCAGATTTACTTTACACGTTGCTTTTCTTGTTGTTAGCTGCAATGACTGGGTGACAGTGATGCTCACATTATAATACAAATATAATGTTATATGCGGTTGAAATTCAGATTAACTTCATTGCAAAGTTTCCCATGCTGTTCTCATACTGTGAAATGGGAAAGTGAAAATAAATTAACAAATATTGGCGATAGTTGGAATGTCTCATATCCTTACCTCTCCTGAGATTCTCCTCCTGTGATCCGGAACGACTAGAGTATTCCCATTACTCCCCGGGACAATAGCAGAACCGATACTCATTCTGGGTCCAACTAACATGTACCGTTTGTCTCCGGATCTGTACTGGATGCTGTGACACAGTGTCCCGTTCCCGCTCGTGTCTGCGTAATTGGAGTCCCGGCAATATTTGGACGAATAGTCTGTGGGTTTGGAGCACTGCATCACTATCAAACCGATAATACTGAGGAGAAAGAGCGCTGAAACGGACCCCAGTGTGATTATCAGATAAAAAGTTACGTTGTTCTCTTCTTCGGTTTTTACTGTGTTTTTAATATCAGAAGCTGCGAATGCCTCCTTGGGCTCCACGGCGATAATAGTCACAGTTGCTGTTGCTGACAGTGAAACATTCCCGTTGTCTTTTACCACTATGACCAGTTTATGTTCAGCCTCGTCTGTTTCCGTGAATGATCGAAGTGTCCTGATCTCTCCTGTATATCTCTCCAAGCCAAAGAGACTGGGGTCTGGAACGTGCTGCAGCGAGAAGGAGAGCCAGGCGTTGTATCCTATATCAGCGTCATAGGCCCTCACTTTAGTCACCGAATGGCCTGCGTTCACATCGCGAGAATCTCCTCCACGCCTTCAGCAGAACCGTTAGCGCTCATCGGAGACAAGATCACTGGAGCATTGTCATTCTGATCAAGAATGTAGACATTCACTGTGATGTTGCTGCTTAGTGACGGTGTTCCAGAGTCCTTTGCAACCACTTGGAACCGAAACGTTTCAGAGTTTCAAAATCAAAGCTTTTCAGGGCGTAAATAACACCACTATCAGGGTTTATATTCAAATAAGATAATAAGGAACTGTCGGTACCTTCACCTTTCCAGATATGATAGGAAAGAATCGCGTTTTCATTTTCGTCACTATCAGATGCGCTCACAGAAAACAGAGATGACCCTGGAGTATTATTTTCTGTTAAATAGAATGTATAGGGGTTTTGTGAAAAGACTGGGCAGTTGTCGTTCATCTAAAACCCCTACTGTAATAGTTTTAAAAGACGACAGGGGAGGGTCTCCTTTGTCAGTTGCAATCATTTCTACATTGTAATTAATGACTGATTCTCTGTCCAGTCGTCCCTTGGTTACTAAAGAGTATGTGTTTTTCCGGAATGATGATTTTAATTCGAAAGGTAGGCTTTCAGGTAGAGAGCACGTGACCTGGCCGTTATCACCGGCATCTTTATCAGATACACTGACAAGAGCAATGGCTGTTCCTGGACTTGCGTCCTCCGAAATCTGGCCAGACAGCGACGTCACATCTATCTCAGGTGCGTTATCATTTACATCTTTAATATTTATTATGACACTGGAGTCACCAGTCAATGATACTTGACCCTTATCAATAGCTTGTACATCGATCTCATAAACGCCTTTCTCCTCGAAGTCAATTAACCCTTTCACTTTGATTTCGCCTGTGTTTTCATCTAATTCGAACAAATCGAAGGCTTTGTTTCTGACACTGCTGTCAAAGGTATACACAATTTCTCTGTTCGCTCCGTCGTCCAGATCTGATGCGTGGACTCTGATAACAGAAGTACCCAATGGCACATTCTCATCCAACGCTACCGTGTACACCTGCTGGTGAAAAACTGGCGCGTTGTCATTGATATCAATCACAGTTACAGTAATATTAACCGAGCCCGACCTCTCCGGCTTCCCTCCATCAAAGGCTGTCAGCACTAAGCCTAGTTTGGGATCCTGTTCTCTGTCCAGTGGCTTTTTCAAAATCAGAAAAGGGATTTTGTCTTCTCCACGATTTTTAACCTCCAAATCAAAATTGTCATTTTGACTCAGTTTGTAAAAGCGCAGCGTGTTGATTCCTACGTCTGGGTCACGCGCAGACTCTAAAGCAAAGCGCGCTCCGGGCAATGTGGATTCTGCTATTTCTAATTTTTTATCCTTTTCTGTAAAACCTGGAGAGTGGTCATTTATGTCTACAATTTCTACTTCCACATAGTGTATCTCAGCGGATTTTCCACTACCGTTTTCAGGTTAATCAGACAAACACTGGTTCTCTCGCACAGTTCCTCCCTATCGATATTTTTGTCCACAAACAGCACACCATTGTCTTGATTTACCTGCAAAAGATGCTCCTTAGACCCAGACACGATGCGAAACCTTCGCTCGATCAGTTTACTTACATCGAGACCCAAATCCTTGGCAACGTTTCCCACAAAGGTGCCTTGTTTTGATTCCTCCAGAACTGAGTACCGTATCTGTGCGTCAGCGCCTTTACAAAAGCACAATAAAACAGCATAATATAAAACCACTCCGCTATGTCCCGAACATTTGACTCGGCCTCCCATGATGACAACCCCCTTCGTCTGCGTTCTCATTCAAGATTATTCCGTGATCATCAGCTGTGTAAAATAAGCAGTCCTAAATTTCGTCTGAAAACCATTGCGTTTGATCGCCGTGCAGTTCAAAGGTTAGCGGCGGTGATGGTTCTCCCAATATTACACAGCCCAAGCGGTACTCACGTATACGTCAGTCTGTGCGAGCTCGGAAAGAGGCGGGCTTTTGTGTGTGCAGAAATTCCATGGTCCGAATCACTGTGAAGCAGCGACACCATGCTGTACCTTTATTAACTCTATTATCTTCTTTAATAATTCACTGTAAATAATCAAAAAACTACTTCATCCCTGTCTAGTATTTCATAAGATACGATACATTATAACTGCTCCTGCAGTTCAGTCGGGGATTCTATTATTTTTTCTGTTACCAAGGTTATCATGATAACTTCATCTTTTAAGTTTTTTGGAATGACAAAATGTAAACCACGACGCAAATTCAACTCTGTGAGTAAACGAAGAAGAGCATAAAACCAGCGCACTGCATACTGCTACAGACAGAGACATGTTGAAAATACGGCAGAGGCCTTAACTTATTCAGGCAAACCACCAATATGAAAATAAGACAAAAGAAAGCGATTGACTTCTGTAGTAAGCATTTACGAGTAAATACTCAGAAACACAACTCAACCGTTTCAATAAAAAAACAATATAGATGAAGCTATTCAAAATACCAAGCACCATATTTGAGAATTAACATCGCAGTGCACAATGAAAACAACGTTATTTCAAATACACTCACCTCTAATGTGGACTTCCGTCGGCTGTCTGAGAGGACCAATGTATTCGCATTGCTTCCTGGGACAATAGCAGAACCGATACTCATTCTGGGCCCAACTAACATGTACCGTTTGTCTCCGGATCTGTACTGGATGCTGTGACACAGTGTCCCGTTCCCGCTCGTATCTGCGTAATTGGAGTCACGGCAATATTTGGACGAATACTCTGTAGGTTTGGAGCACTGCATCACTATCAAACCGACAATACTGAGGAGAAAGAGCCCTGAAACTGACCCCAGTGTGATTATCAGATAAAAAGTTACATTGTTCTCTTCTCGGTTTTTATTGTATTTTTAATATCAGAAGCTGCGAATGCCTCTTTGGGCTCCACGGCGGTGATGATCACAGTTGCTGTTGCTGACAGTGAAACATTCCCATTGTCTTTTACCAGTATGACCAGTTTATGCTCAGCCTCGTCTGTTTCCGTGAATGATCGAAGCGTCCTGATTTCTCCTGTATATCGCTCCAAACCAAAGAGACTGGGGTCAGGAACGTGCTGCAGCGAGAAGGAGAGCCAGGCGTTGTATCCTATATCAGCGTCATAGGCCCTCACTTTAGTCACCGAATGGCCTGCGTTCACATTGCGGGGAATCTCCTCCACGCCCTCAGCGGAACCGTTAGCGCTGATCGGAGACAAGACCACTGGAGCGTTATCGTTCTGATCCATAAGGAAGACATTCACTGTGACGTTGCTGCTTAGCGACGGTGTTCCTGAGTCCTTAGCTACTACTTGGAACTGAAAAGTTTTCAGAGTTTCAAAGTCAAGGCTTTTCAGTGCGTAGACAACGCCACTATCGGGATTGATATTCAGAAAAGGAGACAAACTATTGGATACCCCTTCGCCTATGTAAATATAATACGAAACTCGAGCGTTTTCATCCGAATCTTTGTCAAATGCACTAACGGAGAGTATCGAAGACCCGATTACGTTATTTTCCACGAGATACAGTTCATATGGATTTTGCGAGAACACCGGGCTGTTATCATTTATGTCTAATATCTGCACGCTAACCGTTTTAATCGTGGACAAAGGAGGCTGACCACTGTCAGTCGCTTTTATTGTAATGTCATAGCGAGAAACGAGTTCCCTGTCTAAATGGCCCTTGGTAATCAGAGTATAAATTAGCCTGAAATGATGGCTTCAACTCAAAATTCACATTATCGGACAGACTACAAACAACTTCACCATTAATTCCAGAATCCTTATCCATTACACTTACGAGAGAGATGACAGTTCCCGGTTTTGAGTCTTCTGAAATCACGTTAGAGAGCGAGGTTACCTCTATCTCAGGGCTATTATCGTTCAAATCTCTTATTTTTATGATAACGCTGCAGTCCACAGTCATGGGAGGTTGTCCTTTATCTGAAGCTTGGACGTCCAGCTGGTAGACCTGAGTATCCTCAAAATTTACTTCGCCTTTAACTACAATTTCACCAGTGACGCGATTCAACTGAAACACGTCATAGGCCTTTCGATTTAAGTTCCTGCCGAAACTATATTCTACATCTCCATTTGTACCCTCGTCCTGATCGGTCGCGTTTACTTTTATAACAACAGTGCCGAGTTTGACATTTTCTGGCAATGTCGCTGAGTAGACGTCTTGATCAAAGACGGGACGATTATCATTGATGTCCAGAACTGTAACTGTGACGTTTAGGGTACCAGATCTCGGCGGATTCCCCCCGTCTATTGCTGTCAATAATAATCTGTGTTCAACTCTGTGCTCTCTGTCCAGTGCTTTTTGTAAAACTAAATAGGGGATTTTCTTATCTTGCCCTCTGTCTCTTATCTCAAGCTCAAAATGTTCATTCTGACTCAGTTTATAGAAGCGGACAGAATAAGCCCCTTTATCTGGATCACGCGCCGCCTGCAGTTGGAACCGCGCGCCTGGCAATGTGGACTCCGCGATTTCCAGCGGCAGGTCTGTCTCTGGGAAGCGGGGGGAATGGTCATTCACATCCGCAATCTCCACCCCGACATGATGCACCACGAGTGGATTTTCAACAACGATTTTGAGATTTATCAAACAAGCCATATTGCCATCACATACTTCCTCTCTGTCGATTCTCTTATCAACATACAAGATGCCATTGTCCGATTTACCAGAAAAAGCGGCTCCTTTGACCCAGAAACAATCCGAAGCCGTCGATCTCGTAACGTACTGACGTCTAGTCCCAGATCTTTTGCAATATTTCCCACAGTAGATCCTACGTTCACCTCTTCCGGAACAGAATACTGTATCTGCGCAGAGGCCCGCTCTCCGAAGCGCAACACAAAAGAGCATCCCAGAACAAGCCACCAAAGCTCCAAACTACGTCTTCTTCCACAGCGTTTCATCGCGCTTTCCATAAATCGGTCTGTTCGCAAACTAAACCACTGTATCCTTCAAGTTGAGCGAATATACAGAGTGTTAAATACTCGATTTACCATCTTTCGTAAACCAACAGATACAAATGCAGCCTGGAACTATAACCTGCCTGGCTCTGAATCCTGAGGTACGCGCATTTCTCTTGGTTCATGTGGATGAAAAAAGATTCAGGAGGGGGGCAGGGCTAAACCTCAGTCCCGTTTCTTAGTTTACACTGACACCGTGCGTTTCATAGTTTTACATCTAAAAACGTTTCCATTTTTATTTATTCCCTACAACCTTTCAGGCGTTTTTAGGCAGGTAGTTCTCCTGTTTCCATTCAATATTACTGTTGCTGGGTCACTGGTCTCATGCTTTTATGCTTTGGACAATAATCTGGTATAGAGTGGTATAGTGGTATGGAATTTGTTATTACACCATTGGCCAAGATAATTAACCTGATTACCTACAAGTATTGGACAACATGTAAAGTTGTACACTGTAAACAGCTCTGCATAAGAACATCTGCTATGCAAATGTAATACATAACTGAATTATTCCATGCTGACTTGAAAAAGGACATATGGACACAATACAGTAAGTGCAGTTACATAAAGCATGCATAAAGCCTGCATCTGAATGGTATAATGGTGGCATTAAGCCTTCACAATACATTTTGCATGATACATGAGACTTCATCTCATGTCACAACATGTATGACGTTGAAATTGATATCACATACAACCTTGTCAATGGTGTCACATGACACATAAAACATAGCTGGGGCCGAGAGGTATCCGGTGTAATAAGACACTTTTGGCAGGGTTGGATGTGACATTCCTTTCTACATAATACATGTTATGACATGAAATTAAGAGTATCATGTATCATGCACAATGAATTATGAATGCTTAATGCAGTGCTCCGGTAAGCTTTATGAATCCTTTATGGAGTTGCTCTTAATGTACAATGTGACAGGAACAATCATTAGCATTGCAACTTCTAAGGGAGAGTTATATTTGATAAGTTATGAAACATAAAATAGCACTGCATTTGTTACGAAAGCAGAGAGGGGCACCAGCAGGTGATAGTTTTAAGCAGGGTATGCTATTTCACTGACCACTGTAACAGAGCAGAACATTGCTGAATCAAATATAGACAGACAGAGTTTCAGATTATCTGTACCACCTAGCAATTTTAGAATATGCAGATGTTTGATTAAATACCCTTGCCTATGCATGGAAATTTTCAAGAGATCATGGCCATGTTCTCAAACTCTTTCTCATACTCTGACAAAGTGTAACACATGGAAAAAGATAGTATGTTCAGATTCACTGTAATACCTGGCAAATGCATATTCAATATTATGTCTAACTAATGCAAACAGCAAGCTTTGACAAAAATGTTCATGATAACACATACCTTGCATGAAAGTGTAGTGGACACAAAGTCAGAATGTAGTCCCTATAAAATGTCTTCCTCAATTTAAAACCATTTACCTCTCCTGAAGTTCTCCTCCTGTGCTCTGGAACAACCAGAGTATTCCCATTACTGCCCGGGACAATAGCAGAACCGATACTCATTCTGGGTCCAACTAACATGTACCGTTTGTCTCAGATCTGTACTGGATGCTGTGACACAGCGTCCGTTCCCGCTCGTATCTGCGTAATTGGAGTCCCGGCAATATTTGGACGAATACTCTGTAGGTTTGGGAGCACTGCATCACTATCAGACTGATAATACTTCAGGAGAAAGAGCGCTGACACCCCTACGGTTATAGTTTTAAATGAAACAGAGGCGTTGACCGGGCTTCACTGGTTTACTGTAATTTCATACTGAGGCACTGTTTCTCTGTCCAAAGGTGACTTGGGCAACAAAGAGAAATATATTGTCCCAAAGATGCTACCAGTTTGAAAGTGAAATGTCGTCCGGCAATACAGAAAACATCCAGTTGCGACCAGAGTCAACGTCATTTACACTAATGAGCGAGCGTTGTCCTGACGCGAATCCCCGGGAACTGTGTTGGAAAATGACGTCACTTCGATCTCAGGTGCATTGTCGTTCACGCCGACAATTTTTGCCATGACGTTGCTGTCTACAGTCCAGAGTCGATCCTTTATCCGATGCTTGTATATCTATTTCATAAGTCTTCTTTTCTTCGAAGTCTACAACACCTTTTACGATTAACTCCCCGGTGATTTCGTCTAAATAAAAAATGTGGAGTATTTTATTGTCAACATTGTTACCAAATGAATATGCAATGTCTGCGTTAGGCCCTTCGTCCATGTCTGTTGCGTTTACTTGTACTACCGTGGTGCCCAGCGGAGCATTTTCATGTAACGTTACTGAGTAAATATCTTTAGTAAAAACCGGCGTGTTATCATTAACATCAAGTACATTTACAATTATACTAACTGTTCCAGAGCGTGGAGGTTTTCCGCCATCGCTGGCAATGAGTATTAGGTTATGCCTATTGGTAGCCTCTCTGTCCAGCGGTTTCGGTAATATTAAAAAGGGAACTTTATTATCCTCGCCTCGGTCTTTCACTTCCAGGCGGAAATGATCATTTGGGCTGAGTTTATATACTTGTACAGAATTAACGCCAGCATCTGGGTCGCGTGCAGCTTGAGCTGAAAGCAGCACTCTGGTAACGCAGACTCTGAAATTTCCAAAACGTTTTTCCCACTTAGAGGAAAGTGAGGAGAGTGATCGTTCACATCCACCACTTCAACCGCAACATAATGGACCTCCAGTGGGCTCTCCAACACCGTTTTCAGATTCACTACACACGCGCTGCTCCTCTCGCACATCTCCTCTCTGTCGACCTTCCGGTTAACATATAAAACACCGTCGTTCTGATTTACCTGGAAAAGGTGCTCCATCGACCCAGAGACGATACGAAAACCTCTTTCCTTTAATGTACTGAGATCGATCCCTAGGTCCTTGGCGATATTGCCCACCACTGCTCCCGCCTGCACCTCCCTCGGGTCATGGAGTACCTGGATCTGCGCGGAAGCCCCCTCTCCAAAGGAAAAGCATCACCGTTGTCTTAAATAAAAACCCCACGGACGGTGCTCTCCCCTGCCGCACTCGTTTCTCCATTCCAGAAAATATCCAACTAAGCGTCAGAGGGATTCCCACTAACCAGGTAGCATATCCACTTTTCTAGAATGTAAAGATCAAAAAAGCACCACAATAGATAAAATGAATCCACTGAAAGATAGCCTTTCACACTCAGCCGACGACTCTATCAGCCAGCGAATAATGGGCCAGTGAGGGGTTGGACTTCACAGAGATTTAAGGAGCGTTTTTCCGGTTTAATAGTGACACCGTGCGTTTCGACTTAACGTTGTCTTATTTCAAACTATTGCATAGTTAATTCGAGAAATTGTATTTCATTTCACAGCGTATTTCAGAAATGTAGGACAGACATACTTTGGTGTTTGTTTTCATCACTAGCAAATGCCTTTAAGATAAAACTGCTTTCTGTTAACGACGATAACGTTCAAATTGACTGCCAAGTCAGATACACCTGTGATAATACAGCTAATTGCTTAAGCGTTCCGTGTTGTCAGTCACCGGCAATGTTTTGGGTGAAAATTCTCCAGAGATGCACATCCTCAGATGACACTTGCTTTGATAAGCTCCAATAAGATTCACGACAGGAAAACAAACGCTGATCTGCATGCAACCACAAATGTTAAAGGGATCCTGGTGAGTAACGTCGTCTAAGTGATCCATATTAATTCATATTAATCATTCGCATTGTACTGTACTTCGGCATGAATAACGCTGGATAAAAAGTAGTTCCTCACCGTCCTCAAGTATGCAGGTTAGTCTATAGGATAACCATTCTGAACAGAGCATGTGTTCCTCAAAGCAGTGTCAGAGGGAAGACTGGAGATTATTTGCAACGGCATTTATTGTTCTCATGCTTTGTCATAAACAAACTGTTTTGGTGAACGGACAGCTTTTACGTGAGCAAGGAGACAATATACTGTCAATAGAATCCATAAAACCTAGCGAAGTGTCAATCAAATGTATTTATATATCCGCTTGTTACATAAATATTAGCTGGCGATTTTCAGATGGAAACAAGTCCTGTTAAATGAACGTCAGAGAATCGCTGTCGCGTTCCTGCACCACCGCACAGGACAGCAGCCACCCGGCGAAGTTAGAAGCGGCCGTGGAGCCAAACGAAACAGCAAACATTAATCAATGTTAAATTATCGTTGCAAACAAGGCATTTAGTTAACAAGTTTATTACATAGACATCAATCCTTGCAGTGGGTCCACCCACACATGCCCCCTTGTGAGTCTGGAGGTGTATCCTTCTTTGAAGGGTGCAGACAAGCAAAGTAGTAACGTTTGCACCTATCACCGAAGCCAATACAACACTAACGTTTTTGCAAACCATAGATATGATGCATAATCTTCTAAATACTAACAGGAGCCTGTAGAATGTCAATGCATGAACATGTTATCAAAAGCTGGAGAAACCAGCGTCTTTCTTCCAAGACAGGCAAATGTCTCAGACATGAATTCTATTAAGTCAGTGTTGAAAACCAGAACGTTTTCTAAAGAAATCTGCATATAATAAACAAATATACAGAACGCTGCCTTGTAACCCATTTTGGAGGTGATATTTAAAGATTTGGGGGAATATCTTAAAACTGTTAAAACAAATGCACATTTTGAAAATATCTCTAAGAGACAAAAGTAAACTAAAACCCAATAACAATAAACCAAATGCGTATTTTGAGGTAATGTATTACAGTCAATCACGTTTGTTAAACGTTGTTAATGTAAAATCATTGATATTCAGATTTACTTCAGTTGCTTTTCTTGTTGTTAGCTGCAATGACTGGGTGACAGTGATGCTCAGATTATAATAGAAATATAATGTTATATGAGGTTGAAATTCAGATTAACTTGCAAAGTTTCTCGTGCTGTTCTTATACTGTGAAATTGGAAAGTGAAAATAAATTAACAAATATTGGCGATAGCAAATTCTCATATCCTTACCTCTCCTGAGATTCTCCTCCTGTGATCCGGAACGACTAGAGTATTCCCATTACTCCCCGGGACAATAGCAGAACCTGGATACTCATTCTGGGTCCAACTAACATGTACCGTTTGTCTCCGGATCTGTACTGATGCTGTGACACAGTGTCCTGTTCCTGCCTTTGTCTGCGTAATTGGAGTCCCGGCAATATTTGGACGAATAGTCTGTGGGTTTGGAGCACTGCATCACTATCAAACCGATAATACTGAGGAGAAAGAGCGCTGAAACGGACCCCAGTGATTATCAGATAAAAAGTTACGTTGTTCTCTTTTCGGTTTTTACTGTGTTTTTAATATCAGAAGCTGCGAATGCCTCCTGGCCCACGGCGATAATAGTCACAGTTGCTGTTGCTGACAGTGAAACATTCCCGTTGTCTTTTACCACTATGACCAGTTTATGTTCAGCCTCGTCTGTTTCCGTGAATGATCGAAGTGTCCTGATCTCTCCTGTATATCTCTCCAAACCAAAGAGACTGGGGTCTGGAACGTGCTGCAGCGAGAAGGAGAGCCAGGCGTTGTATCCTATATCAGCGTCATAGGCCCTCACTTTAGTCACCGAATGGCCTGCCATCACATTGCGAGGAATCTCCTCCACGCCTTCAGCAGAACCGTTAGCGGTGATCGGAGACAAGATCACTGGAGCATTGTCATTCTGATCAAGAATGTAGACATTCACTGTGATGTTGCTGCTTAGTGACGGTGTTCCAGAGTCCTTAGCAACCACTTGGAACCGAAACGTCTTCAGAATTTCAAAATCAAAACTTTTCAGTGCGTAGATAACGCCACTGTCAGGGTTTATATTCAGATAAGATAATAAGGAACGGTCGGTACCTTCACTTTTCCAGATATGATAGGAAAGAATCGCGTTTTCATTTTCGTCACTATCAGATGCACTCACGGAAAACACAGATGACCCTGGAGTATTATTTTCTGTTAAATAGAATGTATAGGGGTTTTGTGAAAAGACTGGGCAGTTGTCGTTCACATCTAAAACTCCTACTGTAATGGTTTTAAAGACGATAGGGGAGGGTCTCCTTTGTCAGTTGCAATTATTTCTATATTGTAATTAATGACTGATTCTCGGTCCAGTCGCCCCTTGGTTACTAAAGAGTATGTGTTTTTCCGGAATGATGGCTTTAATTCGAAAGGTAGGCTTTCAGGTAGAGAGCACGTGACCTGACCGTTATCACCGGCATCTTTATCAGATACACTGACAAGAGCAATGGCTGTTCCTGGACTTGCGTCCTCCGAAATGTGGCCAGACAGCGACGTCACATCTATTTCAGGTGCGTTGTCATTTACATCTTTAATATTTATTATGACACTGCAATCACCAGTCAATGATACTGGACCCTTATCAATAGCTTGTACATCGATCTCATAAACGCCTTTCTCCTCGAAGTCGATTAATCCTTTCACTGTGATTTCGCCTGTGTTTTCATCTAATTCGAACAAATCGAAGGCTTTGTTTCTGACACTGCTGTCAAAGGTATACACAATTTCTCTGTTCGCTCCGTCGTCCAGATCTGACGCGTGGACTCTGACCACAGAAGTACCCAAAGGCACATTCTCATCCAACGCTACTGAATACACCTGCTGGCTGAAAACGGGTGCGTTGTCATTGATATCAATTACAGTTACAGTAATATTAACCGAGCCCGACCTCTCCGGCTTCCCTCCGTCAAAGGCTGTGAGCACTAAGTCTAGTTTGGGATCCTGTTCTCTGTCCAGCGGCTTTTTCAAAATCAGGAAAGGGATTTTGTCTTCGCCGCGGTTTTTAACCTCCAAATCAAAATTGTCGTTTTGACTCAGTTTGTAAAAGCGCAGCGTGTTGATTCCTACGTCTGGGTCACGCGCAGACTCTAAAGCAAAGCGCGCTCCGGGCAATGTGGATTCTGCTATTTCTAATTTTTTATCCTTTTCTGTAAAACCTGGAGAGTGGTCATTTATGTCTACAATTTCTACTTCCACATAGTGTATCTCCAGCGGATTTTCCACGACCGTTTTCAGGTTAATCAGACAAACACTTGTTCTCTCGCACAGTTCCTCCCTATCGATATTTTTGTCCACAAACAGCACACCATTGTCTTGATTTACCTGCAAAAGATGCCCTTAGACCTGACACGATGCGAAACCTTCGCTCGATCAGTTTACTTACATCGAGACCCAAATCCTTGGCAACGTTTCCCACAAAGGTGCCTTGTTTTGATTCCTCCAGAACTGAGTACCGTATCTGTGCGTCAGCGCCTTTACAAAAGCACAATAAAACAGCATAATATAAACCACCCGCTATGTCCCGAACATTTGACTCGGCCTCCCATGATGACAACCCCTTCGTCTGCGTTTCATTCAAGATTATTCCGTGATCATCAGCTGTGTAAAATAAGCAGTCCTAAATTTCGTCTGAAAACCATTGCGTTTGATCGCCGTGCAGTTCAAAGGTTAGCGGCGGTGATGGTTCTCTAATATTACACAGCCCAAGCGGTACTCACGTATACGTCAGTCTGTGCGAGCTCGGAAAGAGGCGGGCTTTTGTGTGTGCAGAAATTCCATGGTCCGAATCACTCAGAAGCAGCGACACCATGCTGTACCTTTATTAACTTATTATCTTCTTTAATAATTCACTGTAAATAATCAAAAAACTACTTCATCCCTGTCTAGTATTTCATAAGATACGATACATTATAACTGCTCCTGCAGTTCAGTCGGGGATTCCATTATTTATTTCTGTTACCAAGGTTATCATGATAACTTCATCTTTTAAGTTCTTTGGAATGACAAAATGTAAACCACGACGCAAATTCAACTCTGTGCGTAAACGAAGAAGAGCATAAAACCAGCGCACTGCATACTGCTACAGACAGAGAAACGTTGAAAATACGGCAGAGGCCTTAACTTATTCAGGCAAACCACCAATATGAAAATAAGACAAAAGAAAGCGATTGACTTCTGTAGTAAGCATTTACGAGTAAATACTCAGAAACACAACTCAAACCGTTTCAATAAAAAAAAAATATAGATGAAGCTATTCAAAATACCAAGCACCATATTTGAGAATTAACATCGCAGTGCACAATGAAAACAACGTTATTTCAAATACACTCACCTCTAATGTGACTTCCGTCGGCTATCTGAGAGGACCAATGTATTTCGCATTGCTTCCTGGGACAATAGCAGAACCGATACTCATTCTGGGCCCAACTAACATGTACCGTTTGTCTCGGATCTGTACTGATGCTGTGACACAGTGTCCCGTTCCCGCTCGTATCTGCGTAATTGAGTCCCGCAATATTTGGACGAATACTCTGTAGGTTTGGAGCACTGCATCACTATCAAACCGACAATACTGAGGAGAAAGAGCGCTGAAACTGACCCCAGTGTGATTATCAGATAAAAAGTTACGTTGTTCTCTTCTTCGGTTTTTACTGTATTTTTAATATCAGAAGCTGCGAATGCCTCCTTGGGCTCCACGGCGGTGATAATTACAGTTGCTGTTGCTGACAGTGAAACGTTCCCATTGTCTTTTATCAGTATGACCAGTTTATGCTCAGCCTCGTCTGTTTCCGTGAATGATCGAAGCGTCCTGATTTCTCCTGTATATCGCTCCAAACCAAAGAGACTGGGGTCTGGAACGTGCTGCAGCGAGAAGGAGAGCCAGGCGTTGTATCCTATATCAGCGTCATAGGCCCTCACTTTAGCCACCGAATGGCCTGCGTTCACATTGCGGGGAATCTCCTCCACGCCCTCAGCGGAACCGTTAGCGCTGATCGGAGACAAGACCACTGGAGCGTTATCGTTCTGATCCATAAGGAAGACATTCACTGTGACGTTGCTGCTTAGCGACGGTGTTCCTGAGTCCTTAGCTACTACTTGGAACTGAAAAGTTTTCAGAGTTTCAAAGTCAAGGCTTTTCAGTGCGTAGACAACGCCACTATCGGGATTGATATTCAGAAAAGGAGACAAACTATTGGATACCCCTTCGCCTATGTAAATATAATACGAAACTCGAGCGTTTTCATCCGAATCTTTGTCAAATGCACTAACGGAGAGTATCAAGACCCGATTACGTTATTTTCCACGAGATACAGTTCATATGGATTTTGCGAGAACACCGGGCTGTTATCATTTATGTCTAATATCTGCACGCTAACCGTTTTAATCGTGGACAAAGGAGGCTGACCACTGTCAGTCGCTTTTATTGTAATGTCATAGCGAGAAACGAGTTCCCTGTCTAAATGGCCCTTGGTAATCAGAGAGTATAAATTAGCCTGAAATGATGGCTTCAACTCAAAATTCACATTATCGGACAGACTACAAACAACTTCACCATTAATTCCAGAATCCTTATCCATTACACTTACGAGAGAGATGACAGTTCCCGGTTTTGAGTCTTCTGAAATCACGTTAGAGAGCGAGGTTACCTCTATCTCAGGGCTATTATCGTTCAAATCTCTTATTTTTATGATAACGCTGCAGTCCACAGTCATGGGAGGTTGTCCTTTATCTGAAGCTTGACGTCCAGCTGGTAGACCTGAGTATCCTCAAAATTTACTTCGCCTTTAACTACATTTCACCAGTGACGCGATTCAACTGAAACACGTCATAGGCCTTTCGATTTAAGTTCCTGCCGAAACTATATTCTACATCTCCATTTGTACCCTCGTCCTGATCGGTCGCGTTTACTTTTATAACAACAGTGCCGAGTTTGACATTTTCTGGCAATGTCGCTGAGTAGACGTCTTGATCAAAGACGGGACGATTATCATTGATGTCCAGAACTGTAACTGTGACGTTTAGGGTACCAGAGCTCGGCGGATTCCCCTCGTCTACTGCTGTCAATAATAATCTGTGTTCAACTCTGTGCTCTCTGTCCAGTGCTTTTTGTAAAACTAAATAGGGGATTTTCTTATCTTGCCCTCTGTCTCTTATCTCAAGCTCAAAATGTTCATTCTGACTCAGTTTATAGAAGCGCACAGAATAAGCCCCTTTATCTGGATCACGCGCCGCCTGCAGTTGGAACCGCGCGCCTGGCAATGTGGACTCCGCGATTTCCAGCGGCAGGTCTGTCTCTGGGAAGCTGGGGGAATGGTCATTCACATCCGCAATCTCCACCCCGACATGATGCACCACGAGTGGATTTTCAACAACGATTTTGAGATTTATCAAACAAGCCATATTGCCATCACATACTTCCTCTCTGTCGATTCTCTTATCAACATACAAGATGCCATTGTCCGGATTTACCAGAAAAAGCGGCTCCTTTGACCCAGAAACAATCCGAAGCCGTCGATCTCGTAACGTACTGACGTCTAGTCCCAGATCTTTTTGCAATATTTCCCACAGTAGATCCTATGTTCACCTCTTCCGGAACAGAATACTGTATCTGCGCAGAGGCCCGCTCTCCGAAGCGCAACACAAAAGAGCATCCCAGAACAAGCCACCAAAGCTCCAAACTACGTCTTCTTCCACAGCGTTTCATCGCGCTTTCCATAAATCGGTCTGTTCGCAACTAAACCACTGTATCCTTCAAGTTGAGCGAATATACAGAGTGTTAAATACTCGATTTACCATCTTCGTAAAACCAACAGATACAAATGCAGCCTGGAACTATAACCTGCCTGGCTCTGAATCCTGAGGTACGCGCATTTCTCTTGGTTCATGTGGATGAAAAAGATTCAGGAGGGGGCAGGGCTAAACCTCAGTCCTGTTTCTTAGTTTACACTGACACCGTGCGTTTCATAGTTTTACATCTAAAAACGTTTCCATTTTTATTTATTCCTACAACCTTTCAGGCGTTTTTAGGCAGGTAGTTCTCCTGTTTCCATTCAATATTACTGTTGCTGGGTCACTGGTCTCATGCTTTTATGCTTTGGACAATAATCTGGTATAGAGTGGTATAGTGGTATGGAATTTGTTATTACACCATTGGCCAAGATAATTAACCTGATTACCTACAAGTATTGGACAACATGTAAAGTTGTACGCTGTAAACAGCTCTGCATAAGAACATCTGCTATGCAAATGTAATACATAACTGAATTATTCCATGCTGACTTGAAAAAGGACATATGGACACAATACAGTAAGTGCAGTTACATAAAGCATGCATAAAGCCTGCATCTGAATGGTATAATGGTGGCATTAAGCCTTCACAATACATGTTGCATGATACGTGAGACTTCATCTCATGTCACAACATGTATGACGTTGAAATTGGTATCACATACAACCTTGTCAATGGTGTCACATGACACATAAAACATAGCTGGGGCGAGAGGTATCCGGGTGTAATAAGACACTTTTGGCAGGGTTGAATGTGACATTCCTTTCTACATAATACATGTTATGACATGAAATTAAGAGTATCATGTATCATGCACAATGAATTATGAATGCTTAATGCAGTGCTCCGGTAAGCTTTATGAATCCTTTATGGAGTTGCTCTTAATGTACAATGTGACAGGAACAATCATTAGCATTGCAACTTCTAAGGGAGAGTTATATTTGATAAGTTATGAAACATAAAATAGCACTGCATTTGTTACGAAAGCAGAGAGGGGCACCAGCAGGTGATAGTTTTAAGCAGGGTATGCTATTTCACTGACCACTGTAACAGAGCAGAACATTGCTGAATCAAATATAGACAGACAGAGTTTCAGATTATCTGTACCACCTAGCAATTTTAGAATATGCAGATGTTTGATTAAATACCCTTGCCTATGCATGGAAATTTTCAAGAGATCATGGCCATGTTCTCAAACTCTTTCTCATACTCTGACAAAGTGTAACACATGGAAAAAGATAGTATGTTCAGATTCACTGTAATACCTGGCAAATGCATATTCAATATTATGTCTAACTAATGCAAACAGCAAGCTTTGACAAAAATGTTCATGATAACACATACCTTGCATGAAAGTGTAGTGGACACAAAGTCAGAATGTAGTCCCTATAAAATGTCTTCCTCAATTTAAAACCATTTACCTCTCCTGAAGTTCTCCTCCTGTGCTCTGGAACAACCAGAGTATTCCCATTACTGCCCGGGACAATAGCAGAACCGATACTCATTCTGGGTCCAACTAACATGTACCGTTTGTCTCCAGATCTGTACTGGATGCTGTGACACAGCGTCCCGTTCCCGCTCGTATCTGCGTAATTGGAGTCCCGGCAATATTTGGACGAATACTCTGTAGGTTTGGAGCACTGCATCACTATCAGACTGATAATACTCAGGAGAAAGAGCGCTGAAACGGACCCCAGTGTGATTATCAGATAAAAAGTTACGTTGTTCTCTTCTTCGGGTTTTATTGTGTCTTTAATATCAGAAGCTGCGAATGCCTCCTTGGGCTCCACAGCGATAATAGTCACAGTTGCAGTTGCAGAAAGTGAAACGTTCCCATTGTCTTTTACCAGGATGACCAGTTTATGCTCAGCCTCGTCTGTTTCTGTGAATGAGCGAAGTGTCCTGATCTCCCCTGTATATCGTTCCAAAGCAAAGAGACTGGGGTCTGGAACGTGCTGCAGCGAGAAGGAGAGCCAGGCGTTGTATCCTATGTCAGCGTCATAGGCCCTCACTTTAGTCACCGAATGGCCTGCCATCACATTGCGGGGAATCTCCTCCACGCCTTCAGCAGTACCGTTAGCGCTGATCGGAGACAAGATCACTGGAGCGTTGTCGTTCTGATCCAGAATGAAAACATTCACTGTGACGTTGCTGCTTAGTGACGGTATTCCTAAGTCTTTCGCTATCACGTGGAATTGAAAGGTTTTCAAAGTTTCAAAGTCAAAGCTTTTAAGTGCGTAAATATTCCCATTTTCTGGATTGATATTTAAGAAGGATGTCACACTCTGACCCGAGCCTGTGCTCACGTGCCCAAACGAATACGAAACCAGTGCGTTTTCTCCTTCATCTGCATCAGAAGCGCTGACCGTGAATATGGATGCGCCAGGCGCGTTATTTTCGATTAAGTATAAGGTGTATGGGTCTTGACTGAACACAGGACTGTTATCATTAATATCTGAAATCTCCACTCTGATTGTTTTGACACTAGATAATGAGGGGGTTCCAAGATCCTTCGCTGTGATGGTTACGTCATACTGAGGAACTGCCTCTCTGTCTAAGGGGCTCTTAGTCACTAACGAGTAGAAGTTCCCTTCAGAGGAAGGTTTCAGATCAAATGGCAGGTCTTCAGGTAACATACAAACTACCTGTCCGTTCACGCCTGAATCTAAATCAGTCACGCCCATCAATGCTACCACTGTGCCAGGAGGCGAGTCCTCCGGAATCTGGCTGGACAGAAAAGTGACATCAATCTCTGGCTTGTTGTCGTTCACGTCTTCCACTTTCACAAATACGTTACAGTGCGTCATCAAAGGAAGCGGACCTTTGTCAGAAACTTGAATGTTAAGCTCATATAAATCGTTGTCTTCAAAATCAACCACTCCTTTCACTTTGATCTCCCCTGTCTCACTGTTTAGTTCAAACAAATCAGGGGCCTTGCTCTTAAATTGACTACGAAAGGAGTATTCCACTTCACCATTGACTCCCTCATCCAAATCTATGGCGTCAACACGCAATACAAACGTGCCCACTGGAACATTTTCCTTCACACTCACTGTATATTTTTGCTGACCACACACGGGCGCATTGTCATTGGCATCCAAAACAATCACAGAAATGTTTAGTGAACCAGATTTCGGTGGGTTGCCACCGTCTATTGCAGTTAGAAGTATGCTGAATTTGGGAGCAACTTCTCTATCCAAAGGTTTTTGCAATATTAAAAACGGAATTTTACTGTCTCTGCTTAAATCTTCGACATCCAACCGAAAATATTCGTTCTGGCTCAGTTTATAAACACGCAAAGCGTTCGGACCTGAGTCCGGATCGTGAGCTCCCTCGAGCTGGAAACGAGCCACAGTCAACGTAGATTCCGGTACCTCCAAGAGATATGCTTGATCGCGAAAACTGGGCGAGTGGTCATTTACATCTACTATCTCCACTGTAACGTGATGCATTTCTAGAGGATTTTCTATTACAGCTTTCAGATTAACGAGACACGAAGTGCTTTTACCGCACAGCTCTTCTCTGTCTATTCTTTGATTCACAAACAAAGCGCCGTCTCTCTGATTTACCTGAAAAAGATCCTGCTTTGTTCCCGACACAATGCGGAGATTCCGATCAGCCAGTGTTCCTCTGTCAAAGCCCATGTCTTTAGCAATATTCCCAACTACCGTCCCGACTTTTAACTCCTCCTGGATGGAATAACGGATCTGAGCAGAGGTCCTGTTCCAAAGCAACATCAGAACCGCAAAATGGAGATATGAACAACGGTACTTTTTCCTCATTTGGCGAATTTCGGTCCCCATGATGAACATGTCGCTCTTATTCCAATGCAGAGATATTAAATAAATCCACAATAAAAGCCCACCAGTCTGTCATCAGAAAAAATAATAATTACTCTTTCACCATCATACTTATCGTCCTCCTGCGTGAATTCACATGCTCTCCCTGCCCGCCCTCACGCGATTCTCTCTACGTTTATTTAAGGAGATCACAATGGCAGCAGGCTATTCATGACTCCTCCGCGAGCAGGAATTACTTTGTCAACACCGCCCCCGTGTGCATTGAAAAAGTGTATCATTTTTTCAGACTAACGTTGTCTGGTTTATGAATTAATATTCTGAGGCAAATACAGTGACCACACGTATTTAGTGAGCCCCATTTGTAAAAGCAACAGTAACATAGGTGACGGTATGACACTAATCATCGTGAATATCAGTTTACCATGAAAACCAAGAATGATGCCCAATCTTCCATTCTAACAGGTAGTAGAGCGTAATGGTAAAAGAACTTGACTTGTAAGAATGAGCTGGCAGGTTCAGATTCCATACAAGACAAAATAACTTGACCGCTACAAACGGAGTTTGATATGCATCGCATCAGTAGGCTAAATATATCTGTACGAATAAAGGATAAACAAAACGTGCCACTAAACACATACAGTAAATGTTACTTTTAGATTTCTAATACTAAACAGTTATCGATGTATTTTCCGGTACAGAAACGAAAGCAAACTAAATCCCTAACAATAAACAAAAACGAGCAATCACATACATTGCATCAAGTAATGTGTGACTTGATGCTAGTAGGTGTACCAATCCTCCACACATGATACTACAGCGACATAGTTGGAAAAGCATTAAGTGCAGCTCATGACCTGAGAGTTACTACAAAATGTACTGAAAATAATAAAGTAAGGAAACATTTATCCTGCTGTAATCAATTTATTCTATACCTTTATATTTTCACCTTTACGATTGCAAAATTACACCCTTACCTCTCCTGAAGTTCTCCTCCTGTGCTCTGGAACGACTAGAGTATTCCCATTACTGCCAGGGACAATAGCAGAACCGATACTCATTCTGGGTCCAACTAACATGTACCGTTTGTCTCCAGATCTGTACTGGATGCTGTGACACAGTGTCCCGTTCCCGCTCGTGTCTGCGTAATTGGAGTCCCGGCAATATTTGGACGAATAGTCTGTAGGTTTGGAGCACTGCATCAATATCAGACCGATAATACTGAGTAGAAAGAGCACTGAAACTGACCCCAGTGTGATTATCAGATAAAAAGTTACATTGTTCTCTTCCTCGGTTTTTATTGTGTTTTTAATATCAGAAGCTGCGAATGCCTCCTTGGGCTCCACGGCGGTGATAATTACAGTTGCTGTTGCTGACAGAGAAATGTTCCCATTGTCTTTTACCAGTATGACCAGTTTATGCTCAGCCTCGTCTGTTTCCGTGAATGAGCGAAGCGTCCTGATCTCTCCTGTATATCTCTCCAAACCAAAGAGACTGGGGTCAGGGACGTGCTGCAGTGAGAAGGAGAGCCAGGCGTTGTATCCTATATCAGCGTCATAGGCCCTCACTTTGGTCACCGAATGGCCCGCGTTCACATTGCGGGGAATCTCCTCCACGCCCTCAGCGGAACCGTTAGCACTGATCGGAGACAAGATCACTGGAGCGTTGTCGTTCTGATCCAGAATGAAAACATTCACTGTGGCGTTGCTGCTTAGCGATGGTGATCCTGAGTCTTTAGCTACCACTTGGAACTGAAAGGTTTTCAGAGTTTCAAAGTCAAAGCTTTTAAGTGCGTAAATATGCCCATTTTCAGGATTGATATTTAAGAAGGATGTCACACTCTGACCAGAGCCTGTGCTCACGTGCCCAAATGAATAGGAAACCAGCCCGTTTTCTCCTTCATCTGCATCAGAGGCGCTGACCGTGAATATGGATGTGCCAGGTGCGTTATTTTCCAGTAAGTACAAGATGTACGGGTCTTGAGTGAATACCGGACTGTTATCATTAATATCTGAAATCTCCACTTTGATTGTTTTGACACTAGATAATGAGGGGGTTCCGAGATCTTTCGCTGTGATGGTTATTTCATACCGATGGACTGCCTCTCTGTCTAAGGGGCTCTTCGTCACTAACGAATAAAAGTTCCCCTGAGAAGCAGGTTTCAGATTAAACGGCAGGTCTGCAGGTAACGTACAAACTACCTGTCCGTTTACACCTGAGTCTAAATCAGTCACACCCATCAGCGCTACCACTGTGCCAAGAGGCGAGTCCTCCGAGATCTGGCTGGACAAAGAGGTGACGTCAATCTCTGGCTTGTTGTCGTTCACGTCCTCCACTTTGACTAAAACATTACACTGAGTTGTCAGTGGCAGAGACCCTTTATCTGAAACGTAAACGTCTATCTTATAAGTCTTTTCCTCTTCAAAATCAATTGCTCCCTTTAATGTTATCTCGCCGGTGTCACTGTCCAGTTCAAACAACTCAGAGGCCTTACTTCTGGATTTACTTCGAAGTGAGTATTCCACTTCACCATTGACTCCCTCATCCAGATCTACAGCATCAACACGCAATAAAAACGTGTCCACTGGAACGTTTTCCTTTACACTCACCGTGTATTTTTGCTGACCACACATGGGTGCATTGTCATTGGCATCCAAAACTATTGCCGTAATGTTTAAAGCACCAGATTTCGGCGGGCTACCGCCATCTATTGCAGTTAGGAGCAAGCTGAACTGTGGAGTAACCTCTCTATCCAAAGGTTTTAACAAATTTAAAAATGGAATTTTACTGTCTCCATTTGATTCTTCAACCTCCAACCGAAAATATTCGTTCTGGCTCAGTTTATAAACACGCAAATCGTTCAAACCTGTGTCAGGGTCATGCGCTCCCTCCATCTGAAAACGAGCCCCAGTCATTGTGAATTCCGGTATTTCCAAGCGATAAGCTGGATCAGGAAAGCTGGGAAAGTGGTCATTGACATCTAATATCTCCACTGTAACGTGATGCATTTCTAAAGGGTTTTCGATTACCGCTTTCAGGTTAACGAGACACGGAGTGCTTTTACCGCACAGCTCCTCTCTGTCTATTCTCCGATTCACAAACAAAGCGCCGTCTCTCTGATTTACCTGAAAAAGGTCTTGCTTTGTTCCCGACACAATGCGGAGATTTCGATCAGCCAATGTCCCTCTGTCAAAGCCCATGTCTTTAGCAATATTCCCAACTACCGTCCCGACTTTTAACTCCTCCTGGATGGAATAACGGATCTGAGCAGAGGTCCTACTCCAAACCAATATCAGAATCACGACATTGAGAAAGGTACAGCGGTACTCCCACCTGATTTGGCGACGTTCGATATCCATCGCGAAGATGTCCGAGTTATTCCGGCGCAGAAATATTATAATATTTCACAGTAAAAGATTCCAGTCTGTCCACAGAAAACACGATGCAGTCACATATTACCCTTCGGTCATCATATTCCTTTCCCTCCTGCGTGAATGCACGCTTTCTCTCTCTCTGCCCGTCATCACCAAATTTTTTCTGCGTTTATTATTGATGCTCAAAAAGGCAGCGCTCTATTCATGACGCATGCGCTTTCAGTAATTACCTTGACAACACTGCCACCGTGTGCTTTGGAGAATTTTTTTTCAAGCTAACATTTCCACCTTTACTAATATGTGGAGAGAATGAGACGGATCACGTTGCTTTGATATATCGCGTTTGCGAAAACAACATTGAAAAGGACATCCGGGCCTGTCTGGACATGTCCCTAAAACGAACACACAGGGCATTGTTCTTTTACTGTTGGGAAAGGGGCTCATCCGTTGCTTCACTAAATACACTTGCATGAAAGAAAGATGAGCAAAATGTGCCACTAAGCACATAAATACTGATTTTTTATATCTTACTTCCATTACTCAATAATGACTGAGTATGTATTACAAAAGAATAAGAATCCATAAATGTGTAATTAAAACAAACACATGAAATAGCTATCAGATATTACACATCTTAAAATACAATACTCAATACTCAATACCAGTAAGTGCACGAATCACCAGGTGATAGCAATAGGACGGGGTGGGAAAAAATCCATTCAAATACCTTACGATATAAACGTTAATACATTGGCGTACTAAAAATGAAAGAAGATTTTTTTCTATATTTCTTATACAACTAATGTAAACTTGGCTCTGCCTCTTTGCATTGGCACGGTTACATTCGTAAAATCACACATAACTCCTTACCTCTCCTGAGATTCTCCTCCTGTGATCTGGAACGACTAGAGTATTCCCATTACTGCCAGGGACAATAGCAGAACCGATACTCATTCTGGGTCCAACTAACATGTACCGTTTTTCTCCGGATCTGTACTGGATGCTGTGACACAGTGTCCCGTTCCCGCTCGTGTCTGCGTAATTGGAGTCCCGGCAATATTTGGACGAATATTCTGTAGGTTTGGAGCACTGCATCACTATCAGACCGATAATACTGAGGAGAAAGAGAGCTGAAACTGACCCCAGTGTGATTATCAGATAAAACGTCACATTGTTCTCTTCCTCGGTTTTTACTGTGTTTTTAACATCAGAAGCTGCGAATGCCTCCTTGGGCTCCACGGCGGTGATAATTACAGTTGCTGTTGCTGACAGTGAAACGTTCCCATTGTCTTTTACCAGGATGACCAGTTTATGCTCAGCCTCGTCTGTTTCCGTGAATGATCGAAGCGTCCTGATTTCTCCTGTATAGCGCTCCAAACCAAAGAGGCTGGGGTCGGGAACGTGCTGCAGCGAGAACGAGAGCCAGGCGTTGTATCCTATATCAGCGTCATAGGCCCTCACTTTAGCCACCGAATGGCCTGCGTTCACATTGCGGGGAATCTCCTCCACGCCCTCAGCGGAACCGTTAGCGCTGATCGGAGACAAGATCACTGGAGCGTTATCATTCTGATCAAGAATGAAGACATTCACTGTGACGTTGTTGCTTAGTGACGGTGTTCCTGAGTCTTTAGCTATCACTTGAAATTTGAATGTTTTTATGGTTTCGAAGTCAAAGCTTTTTAGTGCATAAACGTTTCCATTTTCAGAATTAATGTTTAGAAATGGTGTAATTTTTGTGTCTACAAAGTCCCTCCCCAACATGTACGAAACCAGAGCGTTATCGTTTTGGTCGGAGTCGACAGCAGTCACAGACAATATGGAAGCGCCCGGGGCATTATTCTCAGCAAGGTACACTGTGTATGGATCCTGCGAGAATACCGGACTGTTATCATTCACATCAGACACCTCTACGACAACGGATTCAGAAGACGACAGTGCAGGGGTGCCTAAATCTCTGACTGTAATTTCTATCATATAACTAGACACCCTTTCCCTGTCTAAATGCCCATTTGTTACTATAGAGTAAAAGTTTGTCTGGGACGTGGGCTTTAGTTCAAACGGTACGTTTTCTGTGATTGCGCAGATGATCTGTCCATTCACGCCCGAATCCAAGTCAGTGACTCCAACTAACGCCACGACAGTGCCAAGATCTGTGTCCTCAGGAATGAATCCCAACAGGGAAGTGATTTCTATATCTGGCTTGTTGTCGTTAACATCCTCCACTCGAACGAAGACATTACAGTGGGCCGCCAGTGGCACGTGACCCTTGTCCGTAGCCTGTACATTAATTTCATGTGACTGCTTTTCTTCAAAATCAATCCGTCCCGCTACTTTAATTTCCCCCGTCTCCCTGTCCAACTCAAATAACTCTGATACTCTGCCTCTGGACGACTCTCCGAAGGAGTACTCCACTGCTCCGTTACCACCAGAATCCAAATCGGTGGCATTCACTTTTATCACAAATGTTCCAACGGGGACATTTTCGGACAAGCTAACCGAATACTTCTGTTGATCAAACACAGGGGCATTATCATTCGTGTCCAGCACAATGATAGTGATATTAAGTACATCGGTTCTGTGTGGGCTGCCGCCGTCCAAAGCTGTCAGTAGCAGTTCGTGCACTGGTGAAAGCTCTCTGTCCAGCGGTTTCAACAGAACGAGAATGGGGATCTTATTGTTTTCACTAAGCTCCTCTATCTTCAATTCAAAGTGCTCATTTTGGCTCAGTCTGTAAAAACGCACGGCATTTAAACCCACGTCAGGATCGTAAGCCCCCGGTAATTGAAACCGCGTCCCAGCAAGGGTACTTTCTGGTATTTCTAAAAGCTTCTGTTTATCTGTAAAATTAGGCGAATGGTCGTTTACATCAATAATCTCTATAATAACGTGGTGTATTTCAAGTGGATCTTCGATAACAGCCTTCAGATTAATATAACAATGAGACAGTTTATCGCATAGCTCTTCTCTGTCAATCTGTTCGTTCACATACAAAGAACCGTCTTTTTCTTTTACCTGGAAAAGGTCTTTTTTCCCTGTATAGACTGTTCTGAACCGTCGCGTCGCCAATGTTCTGGGTGGAATTCCCAGATCCTTCGCAATATTTCCGACAAATGTTCCCAGGTTTACCTCCTCTTGAACAGAATACCGAATCTCACTCGAGCAGCTTTTCAACACAAACAAAAGGACCGCGAGGTGAAGAAAAGCTCGCGGCGACACTTCCCCTTTGCCTCCCATCGCCATGGACCACCGCCAGTATCAGATCCAGCGGCAAACAATCCGAGGAAAGCGGACCTTCACGCGGAGAATATCATACCAGCGATCACTAAAGCAGCTGCATACATCCCTCTCCTGAAAGCAATGCTCGCACGGCTTTGCGGAATGATGCGTACATCCCTCTACGGTTCTTCTGTTGTTATCATGGCGGCGCCCACCTCAGAAAAAACTCGGCTCTAGCCCTTGATAGTAGTGACACCACGCGACCCATATTTGCTACTACACGCGTAATGTGACTATCGCTGTGCACCCCGTACCGCTCTGACAAGTAACTCCAACAACGGGAAAACGGTATGGATGATGGGAGTGGGGGTGATGATGAAGTTGTAGCTGACTTGGCTAAAGAACTGAACAATAGCAGTAAAATTCATCCATATTACGCACAAAACGCCATTGTTTCTATGGTTATTCTAAGGTTATGCGTGGACCCACTGTAAAGCAATTCATTTATTCCCATCGTGAGAAAGACTGGCAACCTGTTTAAATAAAGTGGAAATCGACGTTTCCTGAATACCACCTGACCGCCCCCCACCCCCCCAACAAACACACGCACACACACACACACACTCACTTAGGCAAGACAGGAACAATTCCAACTGCCTTGTATTAATACACATGATTCTTTGTATTACATGCTGAGTGAGAAAGTAATGTAAAGTAATTTGTGAGAACTAGTAAAAGAATAATTTAATCCTTCATGAAGAGCAATACTTGCTGTTCTCAGAGTTTAGATCAATAAAATAATACTACAAAAACAGCACTGCCAAAACTGAAAAATAAATCAAAAAAGAAAGAAACTTTGAAAAAAAAAATATATCCATGAACACCACTTAAATTTCCAGTCAATCCTTACCTCTCCTGAGATTCTCCTCCTGTGTTCTGGAAAGACTAGAGTATTCCCATTACTGCCAGGGACAATAGCAGAACCGATACTCATTCTGGGTCCAACTAACATGTACCGTTTGTCTCCAGATCTGTACTGGATGCTGTGACACAGTGTCCCGTTCCCGCTCGTATCTGCGTAATTGGAGTCCCGGCAATATTTGGACGAATAATCTGTAGGTTTGGAGCACTGCATCACTATCAAACCGATAATACTGAGGAGAAAGAGCACTGAAACTGACCCCAGTGTGATTATCAGATAAAAAGTTACGTTGTTCTCTTCTTCAGGTTTTACTGTGTTTTTAATATCAGAAGCTGCGAATGCCTCTTTGGGCTCCACGGCGGTGATGATCACAGTTGCTGTTGCTGACAGTGAAACGTTCCCATTGTCTTTTACCAGGATGACCAGTTTATGCTCAGCCTCGTCTGTTTCCGTGAATGAGCGAAGCGTCCTGATCTCTCCTGTATATCGCTCCAAACCAAAGAGACTGGGGTCTGGAACGTGCTGCAGCGAAAACGAGAGCCAGGCGTTGTATCCTATATCAGCGTCATAGGCCCTCACTTTAGTCACCGAATGACCCGCGTTCACATTGCGGGGAATCTCCTCCACGCCCTCAGCGGAACCGTTAGCGCTGATCGGAGACAAGATCACTGGAGCGTTATCATTCTGATCCAGAATGAAGACATTGACTGTGACGTTGCTGCTTAGTGACAGTCTTCCTGAATCTTTAGCAACCACGTGGAACTGAAAGGTTTTCAAAGTTTCAAAGTCAAAGCTTTTAAGGGCGTAAATATTCCCATTTTCAGGATTGATATTTAAGAAAGATGTCACACTCTGACCCGAGCCTGTATTCAAGTGCCCAAATGAATAGGAAACCAGCGCGTTTTCTCCTTCATCTGCATCAGAGGCACTGACTGTCAATATGGACATGCCAGGCAGGTTATTTTCCAGTAAGTACAAGATGTATGGATCTTGAGTGAATACCGGACTGTTATCATTGACATCTGAAACTTTCACACTAATTGTTTTCACACTAGATAATGAGGGGGTTCCGAGATCTTTTGCTGTGATGGTTATATCATACTGAGACACTGCCTCTCTGTCTAAGGGGCTCTTAATCACTAACGAATAGAAGTTCCCTTCAGAGGAAGGTTTCAGATTAAATGGCAGGTCTTCAGGTAATGTACAAACTACCTGTCCGTTTACACCTGAGTCCATGTCGGTCACACCCATCAGTGCCACCACAGTACCAGGAGGCGCGTCCTCTGGAATCTGGCTGGACAGAGAGGTGACGTCAATCTCTGGCTTGTTGTCGTTCATATCCTCCACTTTAACTAAAACACTACACTGAGTTGTCAGTGGCAAAGACCCTTTATCTGAAACGTAAACGTCTATCTTATAAGTCTTTTCCTCTTCAAAATCAATTGCTCCCTTTATTTTTATCTCTCCGGTTTCACTGTCCAGTTCAAACATCTCCGAGGCCTTACTCCTGGATTTACTACGAAATGAGTATTCTATTTCACCATTGACTCCCTCATCCAAATCTATGGCATCAACATGCAATAAAAACGTGCCCACAGGAACGTTTTCCTTCACACTCACTGTATATTTTTGCTGACCACACATCGGTGCATTGTCATTCGCATCCAAAACGATTGCCGTAATATTTAAAGCACCAGATTTCGGCGGGCTACCGCCATCTACTGCAGTTAGGAGCAAGCTGAACTGTGGAGTAACCTCTCTATCCAAAGGTTTTAGCAAATTTACAAATGGAATTTTACTGTCTCCATTTGATTCTTCGACCTCCAACCGAAAATATTCGTTTTGGCTCAGTTTATAAACGCGCAAATCGTTCAATCCTGTGTCAGGGTCATGAGCCCCCTCCAGCTGAAAACGAGCCCCGGTCAACGTAGATTCCGGTATTTCCAAGCGATATGCTGGATCAGAAAAGCTGGGAAAGTGGTCATTGACATCCACTATCTCCACTGTAATGTGATGCATTTCTAAAGGGTTTTCTATTACCGCTTTCAGGTTAACAGACACGGAGTGCTTTTACCGCACAGCTCCTCTCTGTCTATTCTCTGATTCACAAACAAAGCGCCGTCTCTCTGGTTTACCTGAAAAAGATCTTGCTTTGTTCCCGACACAATGCGGAGATTCCGATCAGCCAGTGTTCCTTTGTCAAAGCCCATATCTTTAGCAATATTCCCAACTACCGTCCCGACTTTTAACTCCTCCTGGATGGAATAACGGATCTGAGCAGAGGTCCTACTCCAAACCAATATCAGAATCACGACATTGGGAAAGGTACAGCGGTACTCCCATCTCATTTGGCGACGTTCGATATCCATCACGAAGATGTCCGAGTTATTCCGGCGCAGAAATATTATAATATTTCACAGTAAAAGATTCCAGTCCACAGAAAACACGATGCAGTCACATATTACCCTTAGGTCATCATATTCCTTTCCCTCCTGCGTGAATGCACGCTTTCTCTCTCTCTGCCCGTCATCACCAGATTTTTTCTGCGTTTATTATTGATGCTCAAAAAGGCAGCGCTCTATTCATGACGCATGCGCTTGCAGCAATTACCTTGACAACACCGCCACCGTGTGCTTTGGAGAAATTTTTTCAAGCTAACATTTCCACCTTTACTAATATGTGGAAATGAATGAGACGGACCACGTTACTTTGATATATCGCGTTTGCGAAAACAACATTGAAAAGGACAACCGGGTCTGTCTGAACATGTCTATAAAACGAACACACAGGGTGTTGTTCTTTTACTGTTGGGAAAGGGGCTCATCCGTTGCTTCACTAAATACACTTGTATGAAAGATGCGCAAAATGCGCCTCTACGCACATAAATACTGTATTTTTATATCTTACTTCCATTACTCAATGATCTCTGAGTATGTATTACAAAAGAATAAGAATCCATAAATGTGCAACTTGAAACAAACACTTGAAATAGCTATCAGATATTACACATCTTAAAATACAATAAGTCATTCAATGCCAGTAAGCGCACGAATCACCAGGTGATAGCAATAGTACGTGGTGGGAAAAAATCCATTCAAATACCTTACGATATAAACGTTAATACATTAGCGTACTAAAAATGAAAGAAGATTTTTTTCTATATTTCTTATACAACTAATGTAAACTTGGCTCTGCCTCTTTACATTTGCACGGTTACATTCGTAAAATAACACATAACTCCTTACCTCTCCTGAGATTCTCCTCCTGTGATCTGGAACGACTAGAGTATTCCCATTACTGCCAGGGACAATAGCAGAACCGATACTCATTCTGGGTCCAACTAACATGTACCGTTTGTCTCCGGATCTGTACTGGATGCTGTGACACAGTGTCCCGTTCCCGCTCGTGTCTGCGTAATTGGAGTCCCGGCAATATTTGGACGAATAGTCTGAAGGTTTGGAGCACTGCATCACTATCAAACCGATAATACTGAGGAGAAAAAGAGCTGAAACCGACCCCAGTGTGATTATCAGATGAAACGTCACATTGTTCTCTTCTTCGGTTTTTATTGTGTTTTTAATATCAGAAGCTGCGAATGCCTCCTTGGGCTCCACGGCGGTGATGATCACAGTTGCTGTTGCTGACAGTGAAACGTTCCCATTGTCTTTTACCAGGATGACCAGTTTATGCTCAGCCTCGTCTGTTTCCGTGAATGATCGAAGCGTCCTGATCTCTCCTGTATAGCGCTCCAAACCAAAGAGACTGGGGTCTGGAACGCGCTGCAGCGAGAACGAGAGCCAGGCGTTGTATCCTATATCAGCGTCATAGGCTCTCACTTTAGCCACCGAATGGCCCACATTCACATTGCGGGGAATCTCCTCCACGCCCTCAGCGGAACCGTTAGCGCTGATCGGAGACAAGATCACTGGAGCGTTGTCGTTCTGATCCAGAATGAAAACATTCACTGTGGCGTTGCTGCTTAGCGATGGTGATCCTGAGTCTTTAGCTACCACTTGGAACTGAAAGGTTTTCAGAGTTTCAAAGTCAAAGCTTTTAAGTGCGTAAATATTCCCATTTTCAGGATTGATATTTAAGAAGGATGTCACACTCTGACCCGAGCCTGTGCTCACGTGTCCAAAGGAATAGGAAACCAGCGCGTTTTCTCCTTCATCTGCATCAGAGGCGCTGACTGTCAATATAGAGGCCCCAGGCACGTTATTTTCCAGTAAGTACAAGGTGTTTGGGTCTTGAGTGAATACCGGGCTGTTATCGTTAATATCTGAAATCTCCACTCTGATTGTTTTGACACTAGATAGTGAGGGGGTTCCGAGATCCTTCGCTGTGATGGTAATATCATACTGAGACACTACCTCTCTGTCTAAGGGGCCCTTAGTCACTAACGAATAGAAGTTCCCCTGAGAGGAAGGTTTCATATCAAACGGCAAGTCTTCAAGTAAGGTACAAACAACTTGTCCGTTAACACCTGAGTCCAGGTCAGTCACGCCCATCAGCGCTACCACTGTGCCAACAGGAGCGTCCTCCGGAATCCGACTGGAGAGAGAGGTGACGTCAATCTCTGGCTTGTTGTCGTTTATGTCCTCCACTTTTACAAATACGTTACAGTGCGTAGACAGCGAAACATGCCCTTTATCGGACGCCTGAATCTTAAGTTCATACAACTGCTCCTTTTCGAAATCTATTTGTCCTATGACTTTCATTTCTCCAGTTATTTTATTCAAACCGAACAGCTCGGAGGTCGTACTTCTAGATTTACCACTGAAGGAATATTCAACCTCACTGTTCACTCCCTCATCCCTATCTGCGGCATTAACTCGCAATAGAAATGTCCCCACTGGAATATTTTCCTGCACGAGGACAGTATATTTTTGCTGCTCACACACTGGTGCATTGTCATTAATATCCAGAACAATCACAGAAATATTCAGTGCTCCAGATTTCTGCGGGCTGCCGCCGTCCAGTGCGGTCAGTAACAAATTATATTGCGGAGCAAGTTCTCTATCCAAGGGCTTTCGCAATATCAAAAACGGTGTTTTGCTGTCCTGGGTGAGGTCCTCTACCTCCAACTCAAATTTATCGTTTTGGCTCAGTTTGTAAAATCGTAAAGTATTCAATCCTATGTCTGGGTCGTTTGCCCCTTCTAACTGGAAACGAGCCCCTGTCATGGCAGACTCTGATACTTCCAACCGATACTCCGGATCTGGAAAACTGGGAGAGTGGTCATTTACATCTAATATCTCCACTGTAACGTGATGCATTTCTAAAGGGTTTTCTATCACAGCTTTCAAATTCACCAGACACGGAGTGCTTTTACCACATAGCTCCTCTCTGTCTATTCTCTGATTCACAAACAAAGCGCCGTCTCTCTGATTTACCTGAAAAAGATCCTGCTTTGTTCCCGACACAATGCGGAGATTCCGATCAGCCAATGTTCCTCTGTCAAAGCCCATATCTTTAGCTATATTCCCAACTATCGTCCCCACTTTTAACTCCTCCTGGATGGAATAACGGATCTGAGCGGAGGCCCTGTTCCAAAGCAACATCAGAATCGCAAAATGGAGAAACGTACCATGGTAATCCCACCTCATTTGGCGATATTTGATAACCATGATGAAGATGTTTCAATTATTCCAGCGTAAAACGTCGATAGAATCCACGCGAAATATAATTATTGCCTCAGAAACAAGCATCTGTAAAAGACCATTTTTGTCTTTAGTTAATGAATTTGTTCCCCCTGTTACGATAATGCGAGTTCTGCTCCCCTCTTTTCACGTGGTTCTCTTCAACCAAATGAACCAAACCTTGAATATGGTGGTGGATATGATTTCTGTGGTTCTCGTAATTTCGTTGTGGACACTGCCACCCTGCGTCTCAGAGCAACATCTGCATGTACTATTGTTACCTTACAGCGAAAATGGTGTTTTCGTAAATAAACACTGGGACACTGGCCTTGCTTAAGTGATGCATGAAATTTTAGATTATAGAGATTTTTCTCTGTGGATGGGCTGGCATCTAATGGACTGGGAGTCCAGTGATATAATGCTTAACAAACTGGTGAGCATTCTGAACAACACCTCCCATCCCCTCCACGACAGGCTTGTGAAGCTGAAGAGCACCTTCAGTGGCAGGCTGATCCCCCCCAGATGTTCCACCGAGAGACACAGGAGGTCGTTTCTGCCGGTGGCCATCAAACTCTACAACTCTTCCCCCCTCTGCCGCAACATGGGATTGAGTGACGCCTGATGCCCTGTGCTGTTCCCCCTCACACTTAATCTTTGTACAATGGACAGTAACTATTTTCTAGCTATCTCACTCCTTCTCTGGTCAAGATTTGCACTATACAGTTATTATCGTCATGCACATTGGATTACAATAACATTATTATATATTATATACTATATATATGTTCATTGCACTGTGGACAATAACTTCTCTATCTACCTCACTATTCTCTTGTACGTCATTATATGATACTTAGATAATTACTGCACAGCGCAGAATTGCACAAACACCTTTCTTTCTATTTATTTTATTTTATTTTATTCTATTGTTGTTTTCGATTTGTGCTGGACGGTGCTGTTGTGACACCCAAATCTCCCTCGGGATTAATAAAGTATTTCTTATTCTTAATCTTATTATTCTTATTTTAAAACTGAACTTACACACGTTAAAAATTTTAAGTATTACATGTAGTGCGATGTGTCGAGACAAATGAACATGATGGAGTTTCAGAGGGTTCATGAAACACAGATGTGTGCCTTGACATTCTGCTATCAACGTCTCTCTGTTATTAACAACAAACATTGAATAATCAGGCATAGACATATTTAAAAATGTCCACAGATCTCTTTTTAATCGTTCGAAAATACGAAACAAAGCTTCCCGCTGTGTTGCTCGGTTTACCGTTTAATTAACAACTACGTTCGATTGTTACCTGTGTTCATATAAAAACTATTCATTATATTGAAAATACATTTGGAAACCGACGACACATAAACTGAAATAGGTTCCAAATACATAATCTCTGTAATTGTTTTAACTAACCAGTCATACGATATCTGATCCATGAGATTTGATTAAATGAAGGCATGTCTGGAAGCACACATTCACATTTACCAAAAAGAGTCATGTTTTAAAATGTAGGCCTCGTGCCTAGTGAGATGGACTCCACGTTCTTAACCCACAAAACTCAAACAGGATTCATAACATGTTTCACATCAGAAATATGGGAAATGAATAAACACGTGAGAGAGAAGTGATGCAAGATTCCGCGGTGGAGGGTGCAAAGGGTAAAAACAGAACCCTGGTAAAAGTTAATTAATCCATTTTCTCTCGTACAGTATGTGAAATACATGTGCATACAGCCCATTATGTCTATGATATAATCAAACACAACTCCTTACCTCTCTTGAAGTTCTCCTCTTATCGCCGCGCACCCCGTACCAGGGTGATGATTTAGTTATAGCTGATTTTGGTAAAGAACCGAACATTTGCAATAAAATTCATTCATGTTACGCACAGAGCGCCAGTGTTTCGATAGATATTCTGAGAATATGCAGTGAGCCCACAGTAGAGCATTTCATTTATTCACATGGTGACAAAGACTGGTAACTTGTTTAAGTAAAGCGAAAATCGAGTCGTACTGAATACTACCTGAATCACGGCCCCCCTCCCCCTCCTCCCCCAACACTACCAAACAAACAAACTCACACACACAGACGCGACAAGAACGATTCCAGCTGTGTTCAATTCCTAAACACGACTCTTTAGATTAAATCCTGGGTGTAAACGTAATTTGTGAGAACATTTAAACGCATATTGTGGTATTGATTACACCATATTCCTCTAGTCGAGCATAGACTATGCACTACAAACACCTTTGGAATCTACTCCAAAATCACTAATAAACATGTAATCCCTGTGCTAATACGATGAAATTACTACGTGCATTAAGACATTTTCAGAACAATTCCTGGAGTAAAATTGTAAGAAATTGATTTTTCACATTAAGTGTAATTAATGAAAGAATAATTTACGCCTTTATGAAGAGTGCGTACTTGCATTCACGGAAGTATAATTATGGATAACAATATTACAGAAATAAGGCTGCCAAGAACTCAAGGGGAAATTCAAATACGTAAGACGACATTGAAAACAAAAAATATCCGTGAATATCACTTAAATGTCCAAACAAATCTTACCTCTCCTGAGATTCTCCTCCTGTGCTCTGGAAGGCCTAGAGTATTCCCATTACTGCCCGGGACAGAACCGATACTCATTCTGGGTCCAACTAACATGTACCGTTTGTCTCCGGATCTGTACTGGATGCTGTGACACAGTGTCCCGTTCCCGCTCGTATCTGCGTAATTGGAGTCCCGGCAATATTTGGACGAATACTCTGTAGGTTTGGAGCACTGCATCACTATCAAACCGATAATACTGAAGAGAAAGAGAGCTGAAACGGACCCCAGTGTGATTATCAGATAAAAAGTTACGTTGTTCTCTTCTTCGGTTCTTACTGTGTTTTTAATATCAGAAGCTGCGAATGCCTCCTTGGGCTCCACGGCAGTAATAATCACAGTTGCTGTTGCTGATAGTGAAAAGTTCCCGTTGTCTTTTACCAGGATGACCAGTTTATGCTCAGCCTCGTCTGTTTCCGTGAATGAGCGAAGCGTCCTGAGCTGCCCTGTATAGCGCTCCAAACCAAAGAGACTGGGGTCGGGAACGTGCTGCAGCGAAAACGAGAGCCAGGCGTTGTATCCTATATCAGCGTCATAGGCCCTCACTTTAGTCACCAAATGGCCTGCATTCACATTGCGGGGAATCTCCTCCACGCCTTCAGCGGAACCGTTAGCGCTGATCGGAGACAAGATCACTGGAGCGTTATCGTTCCGATCAAGAATGAACACATTCACTGTGACGTTGCTGCTTAGTGACAGTCTTCCTGAGTCTTTAGCTACCACTTGGAACTGAAAGGTTTTTAAATTTTCAAAGTCAAAGCTTTTCAGCGCGTAAATATTCCCATTTTCAGGATTGATATTTAAGAAGGATGTCACACTCTGACCCGAGCCTGCGTTCAAGTGCCCAAATGAATAGGAAACCAGCGCGTTTTCTCCTTCATCTGCATCAGAGGCGCTGACTGTCAATATGGACGCGCCAGGCGCGTTGTTTTCCAGTAAGTACAAGGTATGTGGATCTTGAGTGAATACTGGACTGTTATCGTTAATATCTGAAATCTCCACTCTGATTGTTTTCACACTAGATAATGAGGGGTTTCCGAGATCTTTCGCTGTGATGGTTATATCATACCGAGGGGTTGCCTCTCTGTCTAAGGGGCTCTTCGTCACTAAGGAATAGAAGTTCCCCTGAGAAGCAGGTTTCAGATTAAACGGCAGGTCTGCAGGTAACGTACAAACTACCTGTCCGTTCACACCTGAATCTAAATCAGTCACACCCATCAGCGCCACCACAGTACCAGGAGGCGAGTCCTCTGGAATCTGGCTGGACAGAGAGGTGACGTCAATATCTGGCTTGTTGTCATTCATATCCTTCACTTTGACTAAAACATTACACTGAGTTGTCAGTGGTAAAGTCCCTTTATCAGAAACGTTAACCTCTATCTTATGAGTCCTTTTCTCTTCAAAATCAATGGTTCCTTTAACTTTAATCTCTCCGGTTTCACTGTTTAGTTCAAACATCTCAGAGGCCTTGCTTCTGGGATTGCTTAGAAAAGAGTATTCTACTTCACCATTGACTCCCTCATCCAAATCTACGGCATCAACACGCATTACAAAAGTGCCCACTGGAACGTTTTCCTTTATACTCACTGTATATATCTGCTGACCACACACGGGCGCATTGTCATTCGCATCCAAAACAGTCACAGAAATATTCAGGGTACCAGATTTCTGCGGACTGCCACCATCTATGGCAGTTAGGAGCATGCTGAATTGGGGAGTAACCTCTCTATCCAATTGTTTTAGCAATAATAAAAATGGAATTTTACTGTCTCCGTTTATTTCTTCAACATCCACTCGAAAATATTCGTTCTGGCTCAGTTTGTACAGATGCAAATCGTTCAAACCTGTGTCAGGGTCATGAGCTCCTTCCAGCTGAAAACGAGCCCCAGTCAACGTTGATTCCGGTACTTGTAAACGATATGCTTGATCAGAAAAACTGGGAGCGTGGTCATTTACATCCACTATCTCCACTGTAATGTGATGCATTTCTAAAGGGTTTTCTATGACAGCTTTCAGATTCACCAGACACGGAGTGCTTTTACCACATAGCTCCTCTCTGTCTATTCTCTGATTCACAAACAAAGCGCCGTCTCTCTGATTTACCTGAAAAAGATCCTGCTTTGTTCCCGACACAATGCGGAGATTCCGATCAGCCAGAGTTCCTCTGTCAAAGCCCATATCTTTAGCTACATTCCCAACTATCGTCCCGACTTTTAACTCCTCCTGAATGGAATAACGGATCTGAGCAGAGGTCCTGTTCCAAAGCAACATCAGAATCGCAAAATGGAGACATGAACAACTGTACTTCCACCTCATTTGCCGACATTGCATACCCATCACGAAGATGGCTGTCCGACTTATTCCAATGCCAGAAATATGAAATAAATTTACAGTAAAAGATCACAGTCTGTCCTCAGTAAAAGCAATGCAGTCATTTATTAGCCTTCGGTTATCATACTGCTCTTCCGCCTGCGTGAGTTCACGCGCTCTCTCAGTCCCGTCCTCACGCGATTCTTTATACGGTTATGACACGAGCTTACAAAGACATGTCGCTATCCACGGCACCTGCGCTGGCAAGTAATTACTATGACAACACCGCCCCCGTGTGATGTGGATAAATCGTCTCATTTTTTGAGGTTAACTTTCCCTTAAATTTACAATAATATGGTAAGATAACAAGAAGAATTGCACTGCTGAGATAACTCAGTTTTTTTAAAACAACAGTGAAAAGTTAACAACATAACAATAACCTGCATGATTTTTTCATCACAAAGAAGAACGAGAAGGATGCAGAATCATCAGTTCTGGCAGGTAGTGTATTCTTTTGACTAGATCGTGACTTGATCCATGACGTAACATGATTTGATTCCAATAGGGCACTGATTCATCATTTGCCGTTTGGAAAGGAGCTTAATCTGAATCGCTTCAATGAATGTAGCTGCAGGAATGAAGTATACACAAACTGTACAACTGAGCACATGAATACAGTATATTGTTTAATAATAGTTCATACTGAAAACTCATCATTGTGCGTTGCCACAAAAGAACGATAAAATGTATCCTTACCAAAAAAGAAAACGGAACGAACATGCAATCACATAGAATTGCTTTTAACATATAATATGTAATTTAATACCAATAGGTCTATGAATCGAGACACATTTTCATTAAAACGTAATGGGAAAATATCACTCCAACGAACCTGATGACGTAAAAGTTTCCTTACAATTATCCCTCAACAGCGATGAAGATATTATTTTTTATGCTACTCTCAAAACTCTTACTGTGCTTCTTGATCCGCAATTTCACTTTGAAAAACACACGTAAAACCTTACCTCTCCTGAAGGTCTCCTCCTGTGTTCTGGAACGACTAGAGTATTCCCATTACTGCCAGGGACAATAGCAGAACCGATACTCATTCTGGGTCCAACTAACATATACCGTTTGTCTCCGGATCTGTACTGGATGCTGTGACACAGTGTCCCGTTCCCGCTCGTGTCTGCGTAATTGGAGTCCCGGCAATATTTGGACGAATAATCTGTGGGTTTGGAGCACTGCATCACTATCAAACCGATAATACTGAAGATGAAGAGCGCAGAAACGGACCCCAGTGTGATTATCAGATAAAAAGTTACATTGTTCTCTTCCTCGGTTTTTATTGTGTTTTTAATATCAGAAGCTGCGAATGCCTCCTTGGGCTCCACGGCGATAATAGTCACAGTTGCTGTTGCTGACAGTGAAACGTTCCCATTGTCTTTTACCAGGATGACCAGTTTATGCTCAGCCTCGTCTGTTTCCGTGAATGAGCGAAGCGTCCTGATCTCCCTGTATATCGCTCCAAACCAAAGAGACTGGGGTCTGGAACGTGCTGCAGCGAAAACGAGAGCCAGGCGTTGTATCCTATATCAGCGTCATAGGCCCTCACTTTAGTCACCGAATGGCCTGCGTTCACATTGCGGGGAATCTCCTCCACGCCCTCAGCGGAACCGTTAGCGCTGATCGGAGACAAGATCACTGGAGCGTTATCGTTCTGATCCAGAATGAAGACATTCACTGTGACGTTGCTGTTTAGTGACGGTCTTCCTGAGTCTTTAGCTACCACTTGGAACTGAAAGGTTTTCAAAGTTTCAAAGTCAAAGCTTTTAAGTGCGTAAATATTCCCATTTTCAGGATTGATATTTAAGAAGGATGTCACACTCTGACCAGAGCCTGTGCTCACGTGTCCAAATGAATAGGAAACCAGCGCGTTTTCTCCTTCATCTGCATCAGAGGCGCTGACTGTCAATATGGATGCGCCAGGTGCGTTATTTTCCAGTAAGTACAAGGTATATGGATCTTGAGTGAATACCGGGCTGTTATCGTTAATATCTGAAATCTCCACTCTGATCGTTTTCACACTAGATAATGAGGGGGTTCCAAGATCTTTCGCTGTGATTGTTATATCATACTGAGACACTGCCTCTCTGTCTAAGGGGCTCTTAGTCACTAACGAATAATAGTTCCCTTCAGCGGAAGGTTTCAGATGAAACGGCAGATCTTCAGGTAATGTAGAAACTACCTGTCCGTTAACACCTGAGTCCATGTCGGTCACACCCATCAGCGCCACGACGGTACCAGGAGGGACGTCCTCTGGAATCCGACTGGACAAAGAGGTGACATCGATCTCTGGTTTGTTGTCATTCACGTCCTCGACTTTCACAAACACGTTACAGTGCGTGGACAAGGGTACTGGCCCTTCATCGGAAGCTTGGATATTAATTTCATAAATTTGCTTCTCCTCAAAATCAATCTCGCCCTTTACTTTAATTTCTCCTGTTTTCCGATTTAAATCAAACAGCTCAGATGCCTCACTCCAGAGCTGTTTACCGAATGTGTACACAATTTCTCCGTTTAAACCCTCATCACGGTCCGTAGCATTCACTGCGATTAACACAGTGCCGACTGGAACATTTTCCTTTACACTGACTGTGTACTTTTGCTGATTAAACACGGGTGCATTGTCATTGACGTCTAAAACAGTGACTGTGACATTAAGTTCACCTGATCGCTGTGGTTTTCCACCATCTACTGCAGTGACAACAAAATCATGCACTAAATGACGCTCTCTGTCAAGCGGTTTATGAAGCACCAAAACTGGCACTTTGATATCGTCGCTTAAATCTTCAATCTCTAACTGGAAATATTCATTTTGACTCAATTTATAAAAACGCAGCGCATTTGGGCCAACATCAGGGTCCCGTGCACCTGCCAATTGGAAGCGAGCGCCAGTTACGGCGGATTCGGAGATTTCAAGACGGCTCTCTGCGTTCGGAAACCTGGGAGAGTGGTCATTTACATCCAATATCTCCACTGTAACGTGATGCATTTCTAAAGGGTTTTCTATGACAGCTTTCAGACTCACCAGACACGGAGTGCTTTTACCGCACAGCTCCTCTCTGTCTGTTCTCTGATTCACAAACAAAGCGCCGTCTCTCTGATTTACCTGAAACAGATCTTGCTTTGTTCCCGACACAATGCGGAGATTCCGATCAGCCAGTGTTCCTCTGTCAAACCCCATATCTTTAGCTATATTCCCAACTACCGTCCCAATTTTTAACTCCTCCTGGATGGAATAACGGATCTGAGCAGAGGTCTTGTTCCAAAGCAATATCAGAATCACAACATGGAGAAATATACAACGGTACTTCCATCTCATGTGGCGACTTTCGATGACCATAATGATGGTGTCCGACTAATTTTCAACGCAGAATTATTAAATACATTCAGAGCAAATGGTCCCACTCGGTCCTCAAAAATGCAATGAAGTCAGATATTAAACTCTGGTTATCATACTGCTCTTCCTCCTATGTGAATTCACGCGCTCTCTCTACCCGTCGTCAAGCAATCCTTTCTACGTTTATTATTGGAGCTCACAACGGCAGCCCGTTTTTCTTGGCGCCTGCGCTTGCAGCAATTACTTTGACAACATCGCCCCCGTGTGTATCGGAAAAAGCGCTGAAACTATTTAAAAAGTGACACTCTCTTTCAAGTACAAAAACACTCTGAAATAATAATTCTGACGGTGATCACATTGCTCTGACATGCCGTATGTGTAACATGACACTGTAACAAATAGTTAGAATGCTGTCAACTTGCCTAATTATATGCTGCAAGACAGGCACAGAAAGTAACACCTTTTGCTGATACAGCTCGTGTTGCCGCCTGCAGCTGCCCTACTGCACACTTTCCAAGCCGTGTTACCGTGGGGCTGAAAGCATGACTCCCCTGTTGGATAATGCTGCTGAACCGATCTGTGACTGGTGAATATTCACTTATAAATGGATAGGCTCTAAAGATGAGATATCCGAGTAGACCACAGTTAAGGCGTCCCCTCAAGAATTGAATATTCTCCCATTTCCCTTGCCTTAGTTAATATTTTGAACCTTATTTTTGCTAACAAACAGTCCATCCCCCTTTCAAAATCAATATATAGATGACTGACACATGGATACACGTAATGGAACCTGTTTTCACTGTCAAATATGATTAATAAACGGTGTAATTTCAGACAGTAGGAGAATGAATCCACATGTGAGAAGAGAGTGATGTAAAAATCCGTGGGGAATGGGTTAAAGAGAGAACAAAAACAGAAGCAAAGTAATTCATCTTTTTCACACGAAAAGATTGAAATTACGCATATCCATAAGCATTTTGCGGAGATCAAACACAGCTCCTTACCTCTCCTGAAGTTCTCCTCCTGTGATCTGGAACGACTAGAGTATTCCCATTACTGCCAGGGACAATGGCAGAACCAATACTCATTCTGGGTCCAACTAACATGTACCGTTTTTCTCCGGATCTGTACTGGATGCTGTGACACAGTGTCCCGTTCCCGCTCGTGTCTGCGTAATTGGAGTCCCGGCAATATTTGGACGAATAATCTGTGGGTTTGGAGCACTGCATCACTATCAAACCGATAATACTGAAGAGAAAGAGAGCTGAAACTGACCCCAGTGTGATTATCAGATAAAACGTCACATTGCTCTCTTCTTCGGTTTTTACTGTGTCTTTAATATCAGAAGCTGAGAAAGCCTCCTTGGGCTCCACAGCAGTAATAATCACAGTTGCTGTTGCTGACAGTGAAACGTTCCCATTGTCTTTTACCAGGATGACCAGTTTATGCTCAGCCTCGTCTGTTTCCGTGAATGAGCGAAGCGTCCTAATCTGCCCTGTATATCGCTCCAAACCAAAGAGACTGGAGTCTGGAACGTGCTGCAGCGAGAACGAGAGCCAGGCGTTGTATCCTATATCAGCGTCATAGGCCCTCACTTTAGTCACCGAATGGCCTGCCATCACATTTCGGGGAATCTCCTCCACGCCCTCAGCGGAACCGTTAGCGCTGATCGGAGACAAGATCACTGGAGCGTTATCGTTCTGATCCAGAATGAAAACATTCACTGTGACGTTGTTGCTTAGCGATGGCGATCCTGAGTCTTTAGCTACCACTTGGAACTGAAAGGTTTTCAAAGTTTCAAAGTCAAAGCTTTTAAGTGCGTAAATATGCCCATTTTCAGGATTGATATTTAAGAAGGATGTCACACTCTGACCCGAGCCTGCGCTCACGTGTCCAAAGGAATAGGAAACCAGCGCGTTTTCTCCTTCATCTGCATCAGAGGCGCTGACTGTCAATATGGATGCGCCAGGTGCGTTATTTTCCAGTAAGTACAAGGTATATGGATCTTGAGTGAATACCGGGCTGTTATCGTTAATATCTGAAATCTCCACTCTGATTGTTTTGACACTAGATAGTGAGGGGGTTCCGAGATCTTTCGCTGCGATGGTAATATCATACTGAAGAACTGCTTCTCTGTCTAAGGGGCTCTTAGTCACTAAGGAATAGAAGTTCCCCTCAGAGGAAGGTTTCAGATCAAACGGCAGGTCTTCAGGTAATGTACAAACTACCTGTCCGTTCACACCTGAGTCCAAGTCAGTCACACCCATCAGCGCTACCATGGTACCAGGAGGGGCGTCCTCCGGAATCCGACTGGACAAAGAGGTGACATCGATCTCTGGTTTGTTGTCATTCACGTCCTCGACTTTCACAAACACGTTACAATGCGTAGAGAGCGGAACCTGCCCTTCATCGGAAGCTTGTACATTAATTTCATAAATTTGCTTCTCCTCAAAATCTATCTCACCCTTTACTTTAATTTCTCCTGTTTTCCGATCCAAATTAAAAAGGTCAGAGGCCTTACTCCAGAGCTGTTTACCGAATGTGTACACAATTTCTCCGTTAACACCCTCATCACGATCCGTAGCATTCACTGCAATTAACACAGTGCCGACTGGAATATTTTCCTTCACGATAACTGTGTACTTTTGCTTATTAAACACGGGTGCATTGTCATTGACGTCTAAAACAGTGACTGTGACATTAAGTTCACCTGATCGCTGTGGTTTTCCACCATCTACTGCAGTGACAACAAAATCATGCACTGAATGACGCTCTCTGTCAAGCGGTTTATGAAGCACCAAAACTGGAACTTTCATATCGTCACTTAAATCTTCAATTTCTAACTGGAAATATTCATTTTGACTCAGTTTATAAAAACGCAGGGCATTTATGCCAACATCGGGGTCGCGTGCACCCTCCAACTGGAAGCGAGCGCCTGGCATGGCGGACTCAGATATTTCAAGACGGCTCTCTATATTTGGGAAACTGGGAGAGTGGTCATTAACATCCACTATCTCCACCGTAACGTGATGCATTTCTAATGGGTTTTCTATGACAGCTTTCATATTCACCAGACACGGAGTGCTTTTACCGCACAGCTCCTCTCTGTCTATTCTCTGATTCACAAACAAAGCGCCGTCTCTCTGATTTACCTGAAACAGATCTTGCTTTGTTCCCGACACAATGCGGAGATTCCGATTAGCCAGTGTTCCTCTGTCAAACCCCATATCTTTAGCTATATTCCCAACTATCGTCCCGACTTTTAACTCCTCCTGAATGGAATAACGGATCTGGGCAGATGTCCTGTTCCAAAGCAACATCAGAATCAAAAAATGAAGAAATATACAACTGTACTCCCACCTCATTTGGCGACATTGCATACCCATCACGAAGATGGCTGTCCGACTTATTCCAACGCCAGATATAAGAACTGATTTCACAGTAAAAGATCCCGGTCTGTCCTCAGTGAATGCAACGCGGTCATATATCACCCTTTGGTTATCTTACTGCTCTTCCTCCTTTGTGAATTCACATGCTCTTCCTGCCCGTCTTCAAGCGATTCTCTCTACGTTTATTATAGTTGCGCACCAAGACAAGCTGCAATTCACAGCGCTTGCGTTTGCAGTAATTACTTTGACAACACCGCCCCCGTGTGCTTCGGAAAAAGGACTGGAATTATAAACAGGTGACATAGTCTCTCTCTTTCGAGTAGTTACCATACAAAAACAATCTGAAATAATATTTCTGACAGTGATGACAGTGTTCTGGAATGACGCATATGTAAAAATGATAATGTAAGAAATAGTTGGAATGATGGGAAACTTGCTCATCTATATATTGCAAGACAGGAACAGAAAGTATTAATATAAAGGCTGATACACCTCGTATTGCCGCCTGCTGCAGCCCTACTGTACACTTTACAAGCCGTGTCAGCGTGGCGCTGAAAGCTCGACTCCTCCGTTGGAGATTGCTGTTGAAGTGATCTGTGACTGGTGAATATTCAGTAATAAATGGATGGGCTCAAAAATATGAGCTGTAAGAACATCCCACAGTTAAGGCGCCCTCTCAACAACTAAATATCCTACCATTTTCTTAGTCTTAGTGAGTATTTTGAATATTACTGTTGCTAAGAAAGAGTCCAACCCCCTTCCATAATCAACATTTCGAAGTGGACATAGGGAAACACGTAAATGAACTTGTCTTCAGCACCCAACATGACTGATAAACTGTAATTTAGGACAGTAGGATAATAATTCATATATAAATGAGAAGCATTCGAAAATTCAGTGGGGAGTGGGGTAAGGAGATGACACAGATAAAAACTGATTAAATTGATTTTTTCGTGAAGAAAGCTTGAAATTAATATACATATCCATAAGCACTGTAATGAAATCAAACACAACTCCTTACCTCTCCTGAAGTTCTCCTCCTGTGTTCTGGAACGACTAGAGTATTCCCATTACTGCCAGGGACAATGGCAGAACCGATACTCATTCTGGGTCCAACTAACATGTACCGTTTGTCTCCGGATCTGTACTGGATGCTGTGACACAGTGTCCCGTTCCCGCTCGTGTCTGCGTAATTGGAGTCCCGGCAATATTTAGACGAATAATCTGTGGGTTTGGAGCACTGCATCACTATCAAACCGATAATACTGAAGAGAAAGAGAGCTGAAACTGACCCCAGTGTGATTATCAGATAAAACGTCACATTGCTCTCTTCTTCGGTTTTTACTGTGTCTTTAATATCAGAAGCTGCGAAAGCCTCCTTGGGCTCCACAGCAGTAATAATCACAGTTGCTGTTGCTGACAGTGAAACGTTCCCATTGTCTTTTACCAGGATGACCAGTTTATGCTCAGCCTCGTCTGTTTCCGTGAATGAGCGAAGCGTCCTAATCTGCCCTGTATATCGCTCCAAACCAAAGAGGCTGGGGTCGGGAACGTGCTGCAGCGAGAACGAGAGCCAGGCGTTGTATCCTATATCAGCGTCATAGGCCCTCACTTTAGTCACCGAATGGCCTGCCATCACATTTCGGGGAATCTCCTCCACGCCTTCAGCGGAACCGTTAGCGCTGATCGGAGACAAGATCACTGGAGCGTTGTCGTTCTGATCCAGAATGAAAACATTCACTGTAACGTTGCTGTTTAGTGACGGTTTTCCTGAGTCTTTAGCTACCACTTGGAACTGAAAGGTTTTCAGAGTTTCAAAGTCAAAGCTTTTAAGCGCGTAAATATTCCCATTTTCAGGATTGATATTTAAGAAGGATGTCACACTCTGACCCGAGCCTGTGCTCACGTGTCCAAAGGAATAGGAAACCAGCGCATTTTCTCCTTCATCTGCATCAGAGGCGCTGACTGTCAATATGGACGCGCCAGGCGCGTTATTTTCCAGTAAGTACAAGGTGTATGGGTCTTGAGTGAATACCGGGCTGTTATCGTTAATATCTGAAATTTCCACTCTGATTGTTTTGACACTAGATAATGAGGGGGTTCCGAGATCTTTCGCTGTGATGGTTATATCATACTGAGACACTGCCTCTCTGTCTATGGTGCTTTTAGTCACTAACGAATAGAAGTTCCCTTCAGAATAAGGTTTCAGATCAAACGGCAGGTCTTCAGGTAACGTACAAACTACCTGTCCGTTTACACCTGAGTCCAAGTCAGTCACGCCCATCAGCGCTACCACTGTGCCAAGAGGCGAGTCCTCCGAGATTCGACTAGACAGAGAGGTGACATCAATCTCTGGCTTGTTGTCGTTCACGTCCTCGACTTTCACAAAGACGTTGCAGTGAGTAGACAAGGGGACTGACCCTTTATCTGAAGCTTGTACATTAATTTCATAAATTTGCTCTTCTTCAAAATCGATTTGTCCTTTCACTTTAATCACTCCACTCTTTGTATCTAAATCAAATAGCTGTGACGCGTGGCTGCTGAATTTAGTTCCAAAAGCATATGTTACCTCTCCATTGACCCCATCATCCAAATCTAAAGCTGTAACTTTAGCTACGAAAGTGCCGATTGGAACGCCTTCTTTTAGGGTGACTGTATATTTCTGATTATTACAAACAGGCGCGTTATCATTTACATCCAAAACAACAACCGTGATGTTCAGAGTGTCAGATCTGTGTGGGTTTCCTCCGTCCAGAGCGATCAGCTGCAGAATATGTGATTGAGCTATTTCCCTGTCAAAGGATTTTTGCAAAACCAAGAATGGAATCTTCGTATTCTCATTTAGTTCCTCTATCTCCAGTCGGAAATGTTCGTTTTGACTCAGTTTATAAAAACGTAAACCATTTAAACCCACGTCTGTGTCCCGTGCATCTTCCAGTTGGAAGCGAGCGCCTGGCATGGCGGACTCGGAGATTTCAAGGCGACTCTCTGTAATTGGAAAACTAGGAGAATGGTCATTAACATCTACTATCTCTACAGTAATGTGATGCATTTCTAAAGGGTTTTCTATCACAGCTTTCAGATTGACAAGACATGGAGTGCTTTTACCGCACAACTCCTCTCTGTCTATTCTCTGATTCACAAACAAAGCGCCGTCTCTCTGATTTACCTGAAAAAGATCCTGCTTTGTTCCCGAAACAATGCGGAGATTCCGATCAGCCAGTGTTCCTCTGTCAAAGCCCATATCTTTAGCAATATTCCCAACTACCGTCCCGACTTTTAACTCCTCCTGAATGGAATAACGGATCTGAGCAGAGGTCCTGTTCCAAAGCAACATTAGAATCACAAAATGGAGAAAGGTCCAACGATTCTCCCATCCGGGTTTATAACCGAGGCCCATTTTCAATATATCAGACTCATCAATTTCTGTTTTAGGTTGTTCAAAAATAAATCCGTACGTCAGCAGCCCACAGAATAACAGTTGTAGAGGCATGAAACATTTTCTGGGATATTCCGGTAAAGAGCGTGTCGGAATACAGCCTTACAATTCTCACTGCTGTTTTCTGCTTTGTGCTTTGTGAGGGGAGGCTCGTCTACAGCGGAGACTGTTTTCACTTCTCAGTCGAACATGTTTCCTTGGATTACACTGCCCCCGTCCGTCCTGGCATCTAATTATTGTGTGGAACAGTGTCTCACTCTCTGCAATCTTTTTAAATGATATAACATTTATTTCGACTGTAGTAAAGTTGCTTCCCTTTATTGACTTTTTCCGATCTAGAGTGTGGATTTTCTTCCAACAGCAAGGACTAAACTCCTATACCATGTCAACAAACATTTGCAATGAAATCCTAATTTGGTCCCAGAAAGAGAGAGGAAATAATAGAATGAATGGAATTATCTTCAACACCATTCTAAACGTGTGCATACAGCCAGGCTCAGAATATAAGAGTTTTTTTCTTCATAACTTCTTCCGATTATATTATCTTCAATGGGTGCTGTAGCACGTAGCATATCATCATCGTCATCGTCGTCATCATATCATAACCGTTGTCTTTGCATCATATTTGGATTGGTTTCCACTTTTGTGATATTTTCCGTTCCATCTTCTGATATTTCTGCATACGGCTTTCTATATTGCTTTATCACGCCGTCCTTTTTTAACAATCAGGGTTTATTATTATTATTATTATTATTATTATTATTATTATTATTATTAATAATAATATAATAATAATAATAATAATATCATCATCATCATTATTGTTGTTGTTGTTGTTGTTATTATTTGAAATTCAGCACGGGGCATGTCATAAATAATTTTCATAAAATAATCATCTTCACCTGTGTTGGAATATGTCATGTATTTGTATTTACAATTAATCCAAAGGGTGTAACTTCTTCCTTTCCACTAGTGAACACTGACATCCTGTGGCCAATGGGGGAAATAATTTCATCCCTCAAAAGCGCGTGTCATTGCTCTTACTTTTCCATTCGTTTTTCATCTCATACGTTGCAGCACCAACTACCGGAGCTGCGCTCACATTAGTGCGATAGACAGAACCTGGACGCTCAAAACACGGAGAGCTATTGGCAGGAGTTCGCATGGGGTACATTAGCAGGACAAATGTCTAACCTGACAGGAAGGAGCATGACGCGAGTGCGCGATAGAAGAAGTCTCTGAAGTCACTCATCGGGAACATGCAGTGGGACTTAATTTAAACGCGGTTCAGAGTTAAAGCAAATAATGCGCACCAAATTCTGACTCAAAACACACAAACTCTGCACATGTATGTGGTTTAAGACACATACTATATATATATATATATATATATATATATATACACACACACACACAATATATATACAATATACTACACACGTGTGTGCTTTAAGATATGCATATGATCTCTTTGTGGTTTTAGAACCTGCGAATGAGTACTAATCTGTTGAGGAATTTGATTAATAAAACTGCTGATCCTTTTTTTTAATTTTGTGCATAGTTCGAGGAAAATAACAGTACAATATACATTATACTGCATTTGTAAATGTATTTCGATTATGCAGTATTTTACCTGAATATCTCACCTATTTTCACCCTGAAGGGAGGAATGCTTGCGTTCGAATAACTTGCAGCAAATAATCTTTTAATGTGTATTTCAATAGACATTTGTACACGTACGTGTAACGTTGAATGGTTGTTACATGATCATATATATATATGCCACGCCTACGAGAAAAACCGGAGAAGCCCGGATGCAGTCAAATCCTGCGGCTTGTCTCTTTGTCGAATTGCAGACTGCGTCATTTCAGTGTGATGTATGCTGCGCTCTCGCTGCCTGCAGTTCGTCTCCTTGACAACAGAGCTGGGGAGAGATGCAGGTCGCTGTCTGTGGTGCTGAACCGCGACTTTTCATTGAGCAAAACGTGAGGGAGAAAAAGAGAGGGGAGCGGAGGGGACAGAGATGGGAGAGCGGGAGTGTCGGCCAAGAAAATGGTGCTATTTTAAGTGACTGTGGGTAGTAAAGGGCATTTGGGTTTTTAATATTTTTAACTGATATTTCTAATGGCATTGTGACCATCACTAATTGCGAGGACACATTTTACAACGACCGCTGCTGTAAGTCACTGCGCGTGAGTGTAAAATCATAATCCATATGATTTATGAACACGTTTAAATAATGTTATCACAGCACTTATAAATTCTTATATTGTTAGTTTGTCTTCACACCCAGAACCCATATGTATTTTAAATGTGTATGTGAGTCAGAGATGTTCACGTCCCTGCTAGTGCTGCGTAAGAACAGAGCTTGAAAGCACTGTGTGCCTTCACTGTCTGTACCAGCCGGGTATTAAACACAGCACATATCTGCCCGTGAAAGCCAACTCTGATATACACAGAGAGAGGGGAGAGAGAGAGAGAGAGAGAGAGAATGTGCCATAGTCTCTTAATTAGATAATGCAGTGGGAATGGGAATGTTGTGTGTGCTCCCTGTATCTTCTAGCACAGCACTCTATAATAACAAATATCAGGCTTTGTCTGGGGCTCCATATGGCATTATTAACCCCCAACCGCCGTCACACCCCCCAGTGTTCAGCAAGGTGGATAGGTTGTCATGGTAACAGTTGCCAGTGGTAACAGGGTGGTTCCTGATCCAGCGCACTGACTCTGTGCTTCTTATCTAATTGAGTAGAATGCTCTGGTAGTCATTTTATTAGTCTGAAAAGCATTCATTTAGACCTGAAAAGGATTCTGAGACAAAATGTCCTGTGAACTCTACTCATATGATATTCCTGCATATCCTAGTACAGACAGATGGGAACCCAGCACCATCCCATAAAAAGTGACCACTTATTTGAAAATCAAACTCAGGGACAAAGTGCCGAGCACTGGATGCATTTTGCAGTTTGCCTCCTCCTCCACTGCGTGTATCTGCATAGACAGCAGTGTGATGCACATATCTGTGTAGATGGCAGTGTGATACCTGCATCTGTGCAGACGGCTGTGTGATGCCTGCATCTGTGCAGACGGCTGTGTGATGTATGTCTCTGCGCAGACTGCAGTGTGATGCCCTCATTGGTGCAGACGGCTGTGTGATGTATGTCTCTGCGCAGACAGCAGTGTGATGCCTGCATCTGTGCAGACGGCTGTGTGAGAGGTGTGGATGTGCATGACAAGGAGACACAGTCAGTGAGAAGCTACTTTTTAACCCTTTATTTATGCTTCAGTATGTACAAGCAGAGCATTAGCCAAAAACAACAGCAACAAGGAGAAATATGTTTTCCTTTTTTTTTTTAAAGAAATCATTACAAAGAATGCCCCCACCACCACCACCCTGCACTCAGTGCCTGACAGGGCCACACGTTACTGTGGGAATGCCTTCACTTCTTTTCTGTGTAAAAAAGTGTATAAAAACAAAGTATAAATCAGATACACAAATAGGATAAACAGACAGATTAGACAGGAATCAGAAAGCTTCAAACTGCTCGTGTCAGTCCAGCAATAACAGCCTTCTGAGTCTCTCCCTCTTCTCTTCACCTCGACTGTCTCTGTCCTGCTCCATCTCCCATCACAAATAGCATTCCACTGAGCTCAGACTGTCTGGACTAAACATCTGTTATACACACTAATGAGAAGCATATGACAAAAGAGCACCACATGTTGGTAATGTGTCTTTACCACACATGTAACGCCACTAAATATGCTTCTCCAGACAGGCCCTAGAGACATGTTACAGGCATGGTACACTGGACACGTGTGTCTGTGTGCTTAAATCAACCACCATGATGCTCAGAGAGATGATGCCATCAGAAAGATACAGACAGAGGTGAGCAGAGATACAGAGAAATAAAGAGAAGCAGAGAGATGGAGAAAGGCAGAGGGAGAGATAAACAGAGATACAGAGAGACACAGAGAGAAAGAGATGCAGGGAGAGAGGCAGACACAGAGGGAGAGAGGCAGATAAACATAGATACAGGGAAATAGAGAGAGACAGAGGGAAATTCACAGAGATGCAGAGACAGAGAGAGAGAGAGATGTAGGGAGAGAAAGAGACAAAGACAGATGCAGAGAGAGAGGCAGAGAGAGATTGCTGCTTCACTGTGCATGACCACTGCTTTTCTGTTTAACGCCTGCAGCAGGGCAGCTGAAAACGGTTGCCCCACTTATGAATTTCAGAAGACAGCTGCGAGATGAGCTCTGGCTGTTTTAATGACTGCGATTGAACCTATTCCAGGATTCAGACCAGATCATTTCAATCATCACAAAATAAAGCCAATTTAACTGGTCTATGCTATTCAGCACATGTGTTAGAATATACATTTTGCTGAGCGACTATATAGCATAGAGTTAAATACATCTTTTAATGCAGAGTTTGTAAAATATCTGAATCATGTATAATTGTGCTCCCTTATAATATCTGCTTGAAAACAAGTTTTAAAAATATTCTAATGAAAAGGCAGATTATCCATGCCTGGCACAGAGAACAGGACCCTCCACTGCAACCCAGCATGAGCTGTTTCTCTGCAGCCTGATTCAGCCCCCAGACTCAACAGTTTACATCACCCAGGGGTCAAAGATCACAACCTTCCTCAGAGAACCTCAGACCCACAGCAGGGAGGAGATATCAAGAGATCAGAATCTCACAGCATAAGGTGTCATGCTCAGAGGTTCCTATTATAATCCTGGGTGAGCAGCCTCTTGAGTTTGAAGGCCTCTTAGATACCACTAACACCCCTCCCCCTTACCTCAGCTCACACTATAGCCCCTCCCACTTCCCTCAGATACCGCTATAGCCCCTCCAATGTTATCTCAGATAATGCTATAGCCCTTCCTCTGGCAATGAATGTACAGTAGCCTGCACAATGTTTCTGAGCATTGCAAGTGTGTCACAGACGTTCAAGATTTTCTAATTGGAAAGGGACACAGAGCCATGGTAATGCAATTACTACATCCCCTGTAACTGCATAGCTTTCTCTGAGGAAGAGGATGACCTGGGGATCAGCTGCACCTCTCTCTTTCAATCTCTCTCTCTGTCAATTTCTCTCTCTAAAAATCCACTTTCAATCCGTTATCTTTATTTCTAAATGCTCCTTTGTCGTTCGCTGCATTTTTTTTTCCCAGGGTGCATAATTTTATTCAGGGAGCACTTGCTTTGGAACAGTGACTCCCTAACATCCCCCAACTCTACAAACACTGAAAGACCTATCATTTGGTTACACAAAGTTGTGGGACTCGACCATAAATGTTATGCAGTAATACAGAATACTTTACAGCTTATAAAAATGCATGATCACATACTGTACCACTAACATATTACTAATATTATACACAAAGCACTTGATAAGTTACACACAAAGCAGCATTAAGAATGATATAGTTAAAAGCTTTTTTCAATTATACGTCTTAAAAAATAAACCAGGTAAACATTAAAACTTGGCCAGCGCCTATTTCATTGCACAATGGCAGTAATTACATAATCACACGCCAAACGCAAACACATCAAATACCAGTCATTTTTATATAACATTTTAAAACGGTCTTAATATTTTAAAAGATTGAGATGTGATTGTGAGACTACCTAGCTGGTGGACTTGTTTTTGATTCCATACATTTCTCTTGATCGGATTATGTTTTTTCATATAGTTATATTATAAAGCATTGTTTGCTTGTTTGTTTGTTTGTTCTCACAGTGCAAACATTAAAAAGCCTTGTTGGGTCTGAAACTGGAAAATCATAACCACTCAACATGAGGTATCTTGACTTGTCAGGCATGAACCTGCCTCGGCCTCTAATTCATACAAACCTGAATACTCCTTAAGAGGCATTTTTACACTAAAATGGCTTTCTGGCTTTAAAATTAGAAAGCAAAGCATGAAAGCACTCGCATTGCTAAATATAACTCCAGATGTCCAATAATCCATATTAAATGTGTGCTGTGTTCATTAATATTTTAACAGTGAGATGTTCACCCCTCGTTCTCTGCTGCTCTCCTGACTGGCCTGCTGGTGCTCAAACACAACGAATCTCACACACATCAGCCTTTAACAAAGCCAGTTTCCAATCACATTACACTTCGATTAGGCTGTTGTCACATTATTTTTAGAGGGAATGTTTGTGTGTCCGATTTTCATTTGAAGACGCATCTGAAATTACTTTTCTTTTGAATGCACAACACTCATTCCTGCTTTCACTCACAATGATGGACAACCTACTAATCAAGACTACAAAGGCATTTCCTGTTTTCCTCTGTCCATTGTAGTTTTAGTTTAAAACATCCAGGCTTTTTAGGAGAGATACAGAAGTTCCTTTCTGGTCACGCAGAAAGGCATTTTCTCTCTTCCAAAAATTCCAAAATGCCTTTTTTTTAAAGTATTTCTAATATAAAATCCATTTAGTTGCTGTAGGCATGCAGATTCATGCTTGAAAAATAGAAGATGTAGATGAGCTGAATGCTGATGTGTTCAAAAGGGGTGACTGCAGGTGTTGCGGGCTGGGTGTTTCCAGGGCCAGGGCACAGCAGGAGCAGTCCATATTAGAGGTGTCTTTTGGGGATGTGGGATCTGAGGGGATGTGGCGGGCAAGGGTGGGGGGGGGTGGGTGGCGGTGAAGGTCTCTGTGGTCGATGACGTCTTCCTGATCACACTTCCAGAGAGACTGGTGACCTCATGGTACATCACTGCTGGATTCCTGCCAAGAAACAGAAAAGCATTCAGCCTCCAGCAGAGGGGAGGTGGGCACATTCCACTCTGACAGATCCCTGTGGCACAATCCATACAGCTGTGAACAACACAGAGCCTGATTGGTCACTGCAACTGTCCATCTTGTATGGGTGTATCAGTGACCAAGTGGCCCCATTTTCAGAAGGAGCGTGTCAGTCAACATCGTGGCTCTAGATTATGTGGGAGGCCTGCCAGGTCATTTGTTGCTAGGTGATCTATATTCATATTGTTCATATTCATCAATTTCCTCCTACCCCTTGGAAACAGGTAATTAGGTCATATCACAGTGCTGGAAGTGACAAACAAGGCAATACAATTTCAGCTGTTTGAACAAAAAGTAAATAAATAAATAAACAATTAATCAAGGCTCTTGACAGAATAAGCATACACACAGCAAGCATGCACAGGACAGCAACGATCAGGGCTAGAGTGTAGTGGTCCCATTCTCTCTGTGTGCAGCGGTTCCACTGTCTCTGTGTGGAGGTGCTCCAGGGACAGAAGGTGGCAGAACAGGCAGGCCAGCACTGTAGAGTTTAAACTCCCTCCTCCCACTATCAGTGTAAAAAGGTAGGAGTGTGTTTGTGGGGATGCATGTATAGGCAGGTAGAGCATGATGGGGATGTAGGCACAGGGAAGAGATTACAGAGCAGGGTGGCAGTGAGGCCGTACCTTAATCCTATCCCCAAAGCAGGCTACCATTTAATCCTGAGCCTCTGCCAAACAAACCACACATTATCATTATTACTGCCAGCCCCTTAGAGGAAGCTCACAGCTGATCCCAGATCAAGTGGGGGGGCATCTCTACTGCTCTTTTTTGCTGTTGGAAAGATGCTGTCAGGTGAATTTAATGTGAAGGGCAGAGAGGGAGGTGACACCAGAAGGAGATTTAACCTCTTCCCTCAAAAGCCTCTGAGAAAACGGGAGTCCACTTTCTGTTCTCTGGAGAGAAAATGGGAAATTTTATCCCCTTTCCAGACAGGAAACCCGAACCCGTGCTCAGCTGACTGACAGCACAGCAGGAAACAGCTGGGCTGCAATTCCGAAGGTAATCTGTGGGCTGAAGGTGGCTCAGCAGAGGCTAAACTAGAGCCCTCATTAAAACACAACAGAGAAAACTGCACCAACAAATACAGCAAGAGAAAAAAACAAAATACTTATTTGTGCTACATCATTCACAGCGCTTTGACTGCACAGAGTGGGCATACCTCCAGCAGGGATGGGGGTCCTTTCACTTTGAGTACTTCAAACAGAAAAAGAAAGAGGCATTTTATTAAGGGCATCTGAGAACACAAGCACACACAGAGGACATCTATCCTGAATGCCTTCTCGCATTTCCTGGTCAGAGATTTTTTGCATCAAACATTAATCAACACATCACACACACACACACACACACACACACACACACACACACACACACACACATATTTAACATCGCAAAGACTGACAGAAACAGTGTGAACTGTAATCACTTAGAACCAAAATGAACTTATTAAAAATCATGTTTGAGAGCAGCGTGCCCTTATATTTAAAAACAGTGGATCCTCAAAAGTTAATACAGAAAACACATTAGTTTGATTAAGTGATAAGTAATCTTTTGAAATTATGTATCAAACTATCCAACACATATAACACTGTATAGATTTGAGTAGGGACATTTCTACTGATAGAGGTATATTATTATTATGACTATTAGAAACACACCCACATTTAAAAGCTAATGACTGTCAAAAAGTCATTTAAAAACAAATTTATCAGAGAAAATGAATGTTTGCCTCATAGAGAAAAAGACAACTAGCCTACATACACCATTAAGTAAAAATAAATTATAAATGCTAATATTTCTCAATATGATAAAACGAAGACATTTCACCAGAAATAACACATGACATACAGTCTAATTAAAATTGATTTCTGTTTTATGGGAAGACATTCATATCTGTCCAATGAGGAAAAACATTCCATTTCAGAAATTGTTGCTTGAGCACATGTGAAAGCAGCACATCCATTTTCATTACGTCTGCCTGTAAGGAAGATAAAAATGCAACAACACTGAAACATTTTAAACACCGAATGGCTGTTGCATGCTAGTGGTCAATGGTGAAACGACAAAATTGACATGCTTTTCTTTCTTGGGCTAAAAATTGAAACACAATTGTCATGCATTCTGAATGATACACAGTTCTCTACTTAATATAAAACAGTTTTTGAAATGTTAGGTGCAAAATTCATGTATATACCTTTTACTACCAGCATTGCTGAGTGCTCTAGTCAGAATATTTACATTGAATTGCTGTGATTTACCACAAAATTGTATTTTTATTGCCTGTGAGGCCTAATATATGATATGATGTTAATTCCATATTGCTCCTCTCACAAGATCTCTCACATATGCTGAGCTCATGAACAAAAATAACACATACACATCATTCACATTACCCAGAAACAACCAGCAATCAGAGAATTCCTCTAAGGAGGTACATTTCAGCTCCCATCTACTCTACAATGACACATGCATATGTTCCCCACCATTGGAAACCAGATTGCAAGCCATTTCAACAGGTCCTGCTTATTCTGGCTACCTTATGTAATTTGAGTATTTGAGGCAACCAAAACTTTCCCTGTTTTTTTTTTTTTTTTTGCCTTTTTAGACAGTGTCATCCTGCAGGAGCTGCCCAGCGTAACAAAAATAAGATCAGCCTGAGTAGGGAGAGAAAGACAGTACAGAGAGAAAAAGAGCCACCCAGGATCCTTCACATGTTCTTAACTATCATTCTCTATTCCTAAGAGGTACTCCTCCTTCATAAAACAATAGACTACTACAAAATTCATCACACACACACACATGCACGCACGCACACACACACACACACACACACACACACACACACACACACACACAGCACCTATTGATCACAACACCAATTATAAACATCCCCCCATCCCCCCCGCTGATGCACAAACAGATACACACAACACACGAGAAGACACAAACAATTCTATATGTGCACCAGGTCAAACAATAAAAGCGTTGGTAAAGCTCACAAACATACAGAAAGAAAAGGCCTTCTGACCAAGAGATACCATTCATTCTAACCCCCACACAGATGACCCACTTCAAAAATATTTCACACAGAAGAGACCCTCTACAAAGATTCCTATGCATTACTTTCAATGAAGTGGTATTATTTGTATTAACTCATTGGTTCAGTCGGCTTACATACATTTCTATGTGATATATTTTATCAAAAGGTTGCTTGATTTAAACGCGGTCTCACGCCAAGAGGATTAGATACAATTGCAAGTATTCTAAAAAAAAAAAAAAATCTGTGCAGTGCACTGGAAAGCAAAATGAGAATTATGAAACGGGACATTCTAAAATAGGTCACACGGTGAATCAGCACGCTGCACACTGCGGAATGTCAGAGGAACAGACGGAGCCTGCAACAAAGCCAGCGTTCCAAATTTAGGCATTACCTTCTTATTGTAGTAAAAAAAAAAAAAATTAGAAAAACAACAATGCCGGTGCTACCGAAATATATATTAAAGTGTGTTCCAGCTAATTCAGACCCGCTGTGGGCTCAAGTTCACGCGTCTCTTTATTTTAAGACTGTGGAGTGAACTGGCAGGTGGTGCATTTGATAAGTGGGTCGCGAACCACAGCTCCAGAGCTGCTGATTAAACGGCGCGCTTCTGGAGCCGCCAGCGCGGGGTGTTAATGGGACGTGCTGCTGCCAGGTGTCGCAAGCATCTCGCACAAACGGGAGGAAAAGTGAGGGACTGGCATCACAGGAGCGCGGGTCGGAGCCGCCCTCACGGATCACGCCCCGTGTGCCAAAAACGGTGATTAAACTGTTGTCACAATGTCGCCGTGCCTCACTGACGCAAACTGTTTGTCTGGTTTTTCATCGCATGCAGGGGACTCTGGAGAAGCCGATCAGCGGGTGCTAATGCATGTCATACCCGTGCACAGTGGCAGTACATCTCTACCCGCCACTGTTATCAGAGCATTGTATTTAGGGCACTGTGCAGTAGAGTAGGGGGGATAGGCGTGTACAGTACTGTGCAGTAGTGTAGTGGTGTACGGCACTGTACAGCATTTTAAGAGAGTAGGCGTGTACAGGACTGTACAGTACTGTCCAGTAGTGTAGGGTGTAAGGCACTGTGCAGTACTTTAAGAGTGTAGGGGTGTACAGTACTGTACAGTACTATGCAGTAGTGTGGGAGTGTAGGGTACTGTGCAGTAGTGAAAGGGTAAATTACAGTAATTTAGCAGATGTTCTTATCCAGAGTGAATTACATAGCCTATCATTTTTAATGATATTCATTTAGGCAGCTGGAGGAAATTCTGGGTTGGGTACCTTGTCCAAGGGTGCAGAAGCAGTGCCTCAGGGAATTGAACCAGCAACCTTTCAGTTGTGAGCCCTGCTCCTTACCACTTTACTACACTGCACACTGTGCAGTAGTGTAAGGGTGAAGGGGTGTAGGGCACTGTGCAGTAGTGTACGGGTGAAGGGGTGTAAGGCACTGTGCAGTAGTGTACGGGTGAAGGGGTGTAGGGCACTGTGCAGTAGTGTACGGGTGAAGGGGTGTAGGACACTGTGCAGTAGTGTACAGGTGAAGGGGTGTAGGGCACTGTGCAGTAGTGTAAGGGTGAAGGGGTGTAGGACACTGTGCAGTAGTGTAAGGGTGAAGGGGTGTAGGGCACTGTGCAGTAGTGTAAGGTGAAGGGGTGTAGGGCACTGTGCAGTAGTGTAAGGGTGAAGGGGTGTAGGACACTGTGCAGTAGTGTAAGGGTGAAGGGGTGTAGGGCACTGTGCAGTAGTATACAGGTGAAGTGTATGTGGTGTGTAAGGGTGAAGGGCACTGTGCAGTAGTGTATGAAGGGGTGTAGGGCACTGTGCAGTAGTGTAAGGGTGAAGGGGTGTAGGGCACTGTGCAGTAGTGTATGGGTGAAGGGGTGTAGGGCACTGTGCAGTAGTGTATGGGTGAAGGGGTATAGGGCACTGTATGGCCTCCAAGAGTGAAAGTAGGCCAAAGTATAGTAGCCTGCAGACGTCAAGGTAGACCAAAGTACATGTCTGACATGGAAAGGTCAAAGCACATAAAGAGGAAAAGGGCAACATGACATCAGACTTGATGCAATATTAGAAATCAAAGTGCGTATGTGATGTTTCAAACAGACAGTAGCCCAAGGCAGGCTTGTGCACCAGCTCATAATATAAAGACTATTTTTATGTCAATCTGTGGCACTATAATTACAGGTAAATACAAAGTGTTCATGGCATATCATCCTCTCAACCCCATCAGGTCTATGACTGCAGGTGTCATTTTATTTTGGTGACAAGTTCTATTCACTTCAAACGACACCTTGGCCCCACTATCATGCGTAAACTCTCTCTACCCTTTGTCTAGTGTTCGTGTAGAATGTGTTGTAGTTTCACTGTAATGTATGCTGGTTTTCTGATAGGTAGATAGGTATGTTGGTGTTCTGATAGGGAGTCTTAATATATTGCACCTTGCATTGCATATATGCGAATTTGCATATTTAACATAATTTAAAACAAATCTTGGTTACAAAAAAACAACCAAAACTACCACAAAAATCATATGGTATTATATATGAATTACTGTAAAAAAAAAAAAAAAGGGATGGATCTTTGTACAGGTCCTACACTGTTCCATACATGATGGTTGGTTATGCAATGCCATTCAGTGGGACTATGATTGTATTTGCCTTGGCCAGATTTTATTTTACAGCACAACACTAATGCACTAGTTGGAGATTATTTAAAAACATTTTACTGTGTTATACTTTACACACGCTTTTTTTTTTTTTTTTACATTACAGTGCTGTCACTATATGTAGGGGAAACACAAAAAAATAAATGGAAGGACACTTGATACCATTTCCTCCACCTGAATACCCATCTTTAGTTGTTAAAATAAATCATTTTTAGAGGCACCTGATATAAAGCCGCAGAAAGAGGAAATGCAGCCAGTCACATTGGGTGAATCATTGATTTCATACTTACCTGCAGAGTGGACGCTGTAGATTCGCTTGTCTCTGTCAGACCCATGCTCCTGGGTATACTAGAAACGATGTATCCGGCAACCTTCGGTATTGGCTGTCTGATTACCAACTTTCCTTTCGGTGTCTCTGCCAAAAACAATCTGTACCAGTTGGCATCGCTGGACACCAGCGTGGAATCCGCTATGGTAGAGTTCCTCTGGCTAATCACGCTGTTCCTACAGGGAGGGGTCGCTTTGGTGGGCTTCGGTTTCTGACACTTCAGCACGATGATCACCAATATTGTCATCAGTAACAGAAGAAACGACACCGAACCCAAACCAATCACCAAATATAGGTTTAAATCTGAAAATACATCATATTCCAAAGGAATTTCCGTTGTTTCAGAAAATGTTTTAATGATGGGTTCCACCGTTGATATCTTGATGGTGACTGTAGCAGAAAGAGCTGGGTCTCCATTGTCCTTTGCAACAACGACCAGCCGCTGATGACGTGGATCTCTGTAACTGAACATTCTCGTCGTCCGGATTTCCCCGTTATATTGGTCCAGACTGAATAAAGTAGGGTCAGTGATCTGTAGAAACTGGTACGTGACCCGAGAGTTCTGCACGGAGTCTGAGTCAATGGCGATCACCTTGGCGACCAAATATCCATTCTCAGTGGATCTTGGGATCACTTCCTCGACTACAGAGCCGTGTGCGCGCCATGGAGACACTATGACCGGAGTGTTGTCGTTCTGATCCAGAATAATGATGTGGACAGTGACATTACTGCTGAGTGGAGGAACACCAGAGTCTTGGGCTTCAATGTGGAACAAGAACTCCTTCTCCCTCTCGTAGTCAAACGTTTGGAGAGCAAAAAGGTTGCCATTCTCTGGATTTATTGAAAATAACATTGACATTGATGTATTATGTATTTCCTTTTCCTTAATACAATAGACAAGATATTGGTTCTCATTGAGGTCTGGATCAAAGGCAGTGACCGAGCTAATCATTGCTCCTGGTTCATTGTTCTCCATCAGTGGAATTGTAAGGACCGACTGAGGAAAAAGAGGTGCATTGTCATTGACATCCAGCAGCTCCAATGTGATTGTTTCATTGTCAGACAGAGGCGGGGAGCCCCTGTCTCTAACAGTAAAAGTAATTGCATACTCTGGGACCTGCTCACGATCCAAAGTTTCTGAGACAACTAGAGCGTAATAGCCCTCTGAGGTCTTCTGAAGTGAAAAGGGTAACAGTTGGTTCACATTAAAATCAACCTTCCCATTCTCCCCAGAATCTCGATCGCTTACACTGATCAGAGCAACTACTGTATTTACACTGACATTCTCTCTGATTGGGTTCTTAAATGATTTTATACTGATTGTGGGGTAATTGTCATTCATATCCATGACGAAAACAACTAATTTAGTTTGTGCTGACAGCTGAATGGGTCCCTTGTCCTTCGCCTCCAGGTGAATTTCGTAGATTTTAGTTTCCTCGTAATCGATTCCTCCTTTCACTTTTATCTCACCTGTGCTGGGATTCAAATCAAACGTCTCTTGTGTTTTCTCAGATGTGTAAGTACTGAAGGAATACACTATCTCGGCATTTGGACCATCGTCCGCATCTGTGGCCTGTAATTTCACCACTAGTGACCCAATCGGGGAATTTTCCGTTACATTGACGCTGTATGTTTCCTTGTCAAACTGAGGGGCGTTGTCATTCGTATCCAGCACGCGCACCGTAATGCTGGCGGTACCTGAGCGCGCGGGGACTCCGCCATCAACAGCGGTGAGTATTAGATCATGTACAGCCTGCTCTTCACAGTCCAAAGCTTTTCGTAAAATCAAATCAGCAAACTTTGATCCGTCCCTTCCGGTCTGAATCTCAATCAGAAAGTGTTCGCTTTCACTCAAATGATATGTCTTTACCGAATTTGAGCCGACGTCTGGGTCTACAGCATTGGTTAGGGAGAATCTCTCTCCCGGAGAGGCTGATTCTGATATGTCCAGTTGGATGTTATCCCGTCGAAAGTGTGGCGCATTGTCATTTATGTCTGTAATTTCCAATTCTATATTTAATATTCGTAGTGGTTTTTCAATGATGACATCCATTTTCAGAAAACAAGAGGTTTTTCTTGTGCATAACAATTCTCTGTCAATCTTCTCCATGATATACAATTCACCTGTGTTTCTGTTGACCTCGAGATATTTTTTACCGTCAATGATATCAAGTCGTATTTCACGTTTGCCCAGCGTGCTGACATCGAGCCCTAAATCTGCTGCTAGATTAGCGACAACAGAGCCTTCCTCCATTTCCTCAGGAATAGAATAATGAGTGACTGAAAATGACGCCTTCCACAAAGACAGAAAGACAAGAGAAAGGAAACATACCCCTCCACGAATGGCGACACTAGACGCGATGACATTTCAACATCCGTAAGGAAAATGTGTGTCATCCTTAGTAAATCCACAATGACTGTAAAAATGAAATGATTAAATACACTCAGCCTCACTGTGTATAATAGAATGCTCATAAGAAAGGAAAGTGAAAAATAGTGAACTTGTGCTGATGGGACCGTTCAAATCACTGTGGAGAGTCCGGTTAGAACTCTGGTGTTGTAGAAGAGGGGCTCCAACCACCAGGCCTTGTTGCAATCAAGGGTTCCTTTATTTATGCTTTCTGAGTGTGAACTTGACAGTTGTGGTATTGAGACTTGTGGTTTCTATGAACATAAACAAAGTAAACAAAATACATATAGACTTAGTAGGACCAAAATGCAAATGGACTTAAGCATACAGATGACTCTATAGATATCAAATGCACATCCTCTCTGATATCTTTAATAAACCTAGAATAACATGAACATGCATTACTGTCTTAGGGGTAACCTACAGATATTTTACATACTATTCTCTACTTAGATGCATTCTATCCGGTTACTGTCCGCGAGGCTAAAGCGTGCACTTTCACGCAAGCACATTAGCATTACTGCGCATGCGCCAGTGGAAAAGCGAAACAGCACAAACGTTATGCATTTTAATATTATACACCGTAAACATACGCTTAATTACCTTAATACACGGCTCGCTAACAGAAAGGGTGATCTATTGACTGAACAACGCGATATTTATGCCGTCTTACAATTATCGCTTCAAACTGTAAACATGCTAGCGTACATGCTACATTCTCTTACTGATTAATTACCGAACTACGCAAAGGACAACACAGGGAACAACTTACAGTTTTCATCGACGCACAAATCCCAATGTAACTCAACAAATGCTCGCGTTTAATTGAGGTATTTAAACTGTTATCTAAAACTCTTGATGGACTTGTGGCTGCCCGTGCAGTTCGCGAACTTGCCTTTTTCACTCCTAACGCACTCAGGAGGCACGCCTTCTGCTGGCCAGTGATTGGCTTCTCAGCCCCCACAGTCTTAAAGGAACAGCCAGCCTTTATAACAGAAAGGCTTCAACGGAGCGTAAATAAGGAGCTGCTTTCCGAGTATGGACAACAGTCATGACTGCAACTGAACTGCGGGCACGTTGGATTTATCAGTGAACAGCGATGCTATGCGTGTCGAAGTGATGTGTTCGCACCAGCATGAAACATGAACGTGCGTGACATATTTCAAGAGTTTCACAATGAGGGTGCGAGCAGCTTTTCAAAGAATTGAAAATGGTCTGGAATGGCTCGGGACGACAAGCTGTTATACAGAATTCTGGAACTAAAAGGTCCTTGGTTAAAAATCCCAAATGTAACGTGACTTTATAAGTAGATAACACGTTTCTGGAAGTACGTTCAAGTTAACAGTTATTTATATAGCTTTGTTTCCAAATGAATTGGTTATAAAATTCACGTGAAAAAATTATATTATACAGAACGATGTTTACACTTTATCACGGGCGCCTGCAGCTGTATGGCTGTATGGCTGTACGGCTCTCCTACTGAGATCCCTCCACTGGCTCCCAATCGCAGCCAGGATCCGCTTCAAGACCCTGACTCTCACCTTTTCCGCCGCAGGAAAGACTGCCCCCACCTACCTCCAGGACCTCATCCTACCCTACGCACCCGCTCGTCAACTCCGCTCTGCTACATCCGGACGCCTCGCTCCACCCACCAACAGAACGAAAGGCCCACGCTCCTCACAGCGACGCTTTTCCATCATCGCCCCCCAGTGGTGGAATGAACTCCCCACCCCCCTGAGAACAACTCCTTCAATCCAACCCTTCAGACGTGCGCTGAAGACACACCTCTTCAGACTCTACCTGGACTGATACCTCTCCCTCTTCGACCTTGTAACTTTGACGTTGAGAATCTGACTCCTGCCTTGTACTTGTTGCTCACTTACCTTGGTAGTATAGCGGTACTCCATTTTTTTCTGTAATTGTATTTGAGATGCTATCCTAGTTCAGATTAGCTGGCTCGCGTCACTGACCTTGCGCTCAGCTTCAGCACTATTTGCATTGTATGACCTTTACACATCTTGCTCTTGTGCCTGTTGTTTGCTCACTATTTGCACTTTTGTACGTCGCTTTGGATAAAAGCGTCTGCCAAATGAATAAATGTAAATAAATGTAAATGTATGCACAGTGCGTACCATGAGATTCCCGATTTGTGAGCGCTCCACGAGAGGGATGTGCTTTTCCGCCAAATATTACATGTAAAAGACGACACAATTGTGTCTGACAGAATTAAAGTATAAACCATTTTTGGATTGTATGATCATAATAGCGTGAGCATTTGTTAACATTTGGAATTTATTGTACTTTTTTCAATTTCTATCGAAATAGAAATTGGCTTGCTAACTTGGCGTATCAATTAGCTAACTAAGCTGCAAACTAAAGTTAGCTTGCTAGTCACCTGCAGCTAGCTTTCGGCACACTGAAAAAGTAGCTATAACCGGGAGAAGGTGTGTGAAGGAGTGTAAACTTAAAATAGGTAGGCCAGATTTAATTATTCATTAGTCAGTGTGCGTTCCTCTCTCTCAGCTCTCTCTCGATGTGTGTGTGCGCGCGTGCGTGCGTGGTCAGGTTTCTGTGCGTACCCTAAAATGAAATCCTGCAGGCGCCCCTGCGCTTTATCATTTGACTTCCGTCTCTTGAACTACTGGGAATTTATAATTACGAAAGAATCACCCCGGTAATTAAGAAAAATCAGTATTAATCAAATATGTCAAAAGTAATTATCCTTACCTGCAGCGTAGAGGCTGTTGATTCGCTTGTCTCTGTCAGACCCGTGCTTCTGGGTATACTAGAAACGATGTAACCAGCACCCTTGGGTATTGGTTGTCTGATCACCAGCTTTCCTTTCCGTGTCTCCGCCAAAAACAAGCTGTACCAGTAGGCATCGCTGGACACCAGTGTGGAATCCGCTACGGTGGAGTTCCTCTGGCTAATTACGCTGTTCCTACAGGGACGGGTCGCTTTGGTGGGCTTCGGTTTCTGACACTTCAGCACGATGATCACCAATATCGTCATCAGCAACAGAAACGACACCGAGCCCAAACCAATCACCAAATACAGGTTTAAATCTGAAAATATGTCATATTCCAAAGGAATTTCCGTTGTTTCAGAAAACGCTTTAATAACGTGCTCCACCGTTGATATCTTGATGGTGACTGTAGCAGAAAGAGCTGGATCTCCATTGTCCTTGGCAACAACGACCAGCCGCTGATGGCGTGGATCTCTGTAACTGAACATTCTCATCGTCCGGATTTCCCCATTATATTGGTCCAGACTGAATAAAGTAGGTCAGTGATCTGGAGAAACTGGTACGTGACCCGAGAATTCTGCACGGAGTCTGCGTCAATGGCGATCACCTTGGCAACTAAGTACCCTTTCTCAGTGGATCTCGGGATCACTTCCTCAACAACAGAGCCGTGTGCGCGCCATGGAGACACTATGACCGGAGTGTTGTCGTTCTGATCCAGAATAATTATGTGGACAGTGACATTACTGCTGAGTGGAGGGACACCAGAGTCTCGAGCTTCAATATGGAACAGGAACTCCTTCTCTCGCTCATAATCAAAAGTCCTTAGCGCATAAAGATCACCATTTTCAGGGTTAATGGAAAATAACATTGACATCGACGTGTTTGACTATTTCCTTTTCGATAATAAAATAGACCAGATACTGGTTTTCATGTAAATCTGGATCAAAGGCTGTGATGGAACTTAGCAGAGATCCTGGCGCATTGTTCTCCATCACCGGGATGGTGTAGAAGGACTTGGGGAAAAGTGGCGCGTTGTCGTTGACGTCCAATACATGCAAAGATATCGTTTCATTATCAGACAAAGGGGGCGTGCCCCTGTCTGTAACTATGAAAGTGATGTCATACTCCGAAACCTTTTCACGATCTAAAGGTTCTGAAACAAGAAGTTCGAAATAATTCTCTGAAGACGTGTTAAGAACGAAAGGGAGCAATTCGTTTATTGAAAGGTCGACCTTGCCGTTATCTCTCTCTGTCTAATGCTAATCAAGGCAATTACAGTCCCCACGGCAACACCTTCTGTAATCGTACTTGTCAAAGATTTTATGGTGATTTCAGGATAATTGTCGTTCACATCGCTAACATATACCATTACTTTACACTCTCCAGACAGAGGGACAGATCCTTTGTCTTTTGCCTGAATGTGCATTTCAAACATTTTTGTTTCTTCAAAATCAATGACATCTTTCACTCTTATTTCTCCTGTATTAGAATTCAGAGAAAACATTTCCTGTGTTTTCTCGGATGTGTACAAAGTAAACGAATATTCAATCTCTCCGTTTGAACCATCGTCTAAATCTGTAGCGTTCATCTTCAGCACAATTGTTCCTATCGCTGAATTTTCCGTTACATTGACAGTGTAAAGCTGACGGTCAAACTGAGGGGCGTTGTCATTCGTATCCAGCACGCGCACAATGATACTGGCGGTGCCGGATCGCGCGGGGACTCCGCCGTCTACAGCGGTGAGTATTAGATTATGGACAGCCTGTTCCTCTCGGTCCAGAGCCTTTTTCAAAATCAAGCCTGCATATTTAGCCCCATCACTCCCAGTCTGAATCTCGAGGTCGAAATTTTCGTTTTCACTCAAATGATATGTTTTGATCGAGTTCTTACCGACATCAGGGTCCATGGCATTGGTCAAAGAGAATCTTTCGCCCGCGGAAGCAGATTCGGAAATATCTAAATATATCGTCTCCCTTCTAAAACGAGGCGCATTATCATTAATGTCCATTATTTCTAATTCGATATTAAAAATTCGTATGGGACTTTCAATTATTAAGTCCATTTTTAGAAAACAAGACACAGGTGTCTTGGTAGGACACAGATATTCCCTGTCTATCTTTTCTGCGATGTACAATTCTCCCGTATTTTTATTCACTTCCAGGTATTTTTTGGTGTGAATAACATCAAGTTTTACCTCTCGTTCCGCCAGGCTACGAACGTCGAGTCCCAAATCCGTAGCTAAATTTGTTACAATGGATCCTTCCTTCATTTCCTCGGGAATAGAGTAGCGAGTCACACATGAAGCAATGTTGCACAGCGCACAAAATACAAAGGCAATCCAGACGTACCGTGTCCAGAGCTGCACAAGGACCGTGAACGCCATTGTAGTGAAAAAGAATATATCCCCAAGGAGCAAGAGCAACTGACGGAATGAATCCCCAAAAATGGGAGGAATGGAAAAGCAGCTGCGAGTGAATACTGGACGAAATATTCGAGGGTTGTATTATTATTCCAGTCAATAGATGAATGGAGATAGATATGCTCAGCGGAAACCGCAGCGCGTCTCTCTTAACCAAACTGTCATGGCCTCCTTCGAATTGTGTATCTCCCACATATGTTAGGCAACAGTGACACGTTGTGTATAAAAACAAATTGGGACACACTAATCTTAAAAAAAATACCAAACTATCAACCAGGTTGTATGCATCTTCCCATTGAGCATACGAACAGAAAATAATCAACCAAACTGAAAAAGGCCTGAATTGTGTAGGCCTACTTACATGTTCTTCCTCATAAACTGCGGGTGAAGCAATAAAATACTTCCATAAATTAGCAGACAGTTTCCTCCGAACTGATCTTACGAGGTCCTGTTTCTGACATACGCAACATTTACGGCTGATCTCAGCTGGAAACAATGTCACAATAAAAACAAACCAAAAGCGCAATGTTGAAAACGCACAACGTTAATCGGAGCAGACATTTTTTTATGATGTAACCGCTGCATAGGCCAAGTGACTTGAACCAATGAGGGATGAGGACCTTGAGTTTAAATTTAAGACAATTGGAAATAAATTAAGACTCGGTATTGTGTTGAGATTCATTGTATAACGCAATTGTTTTATGTTCTTCCTCTAATGCAGCGTTTCCCAAACCTCTCCCGGAGTACCTCTTGTGCTGCATGTTTTAGATCTCTCTCTGCTACAACACAGCTGATTCAAATGATCAAGTCGTTATGAATTCCTGAAGCTGCTTAATAACAAACTGATCATTTGAATCAGCTGTGTTGGAGCAGGGAGAGATCTAAAACATGCAAGACAAGGGGTACTCCAGGAGAGGTTTGGGAAATGCTGCTCTAATGCAACACAGACTCCATCCCAGTATAGCAGAATTGTGTTCAAACAGTTGTATTGAGCTGTATTGAATCAATTTGGTAATGTTGAGGACGCTTTCATAACACTAATATATTGGATTAAGTTGTCAATACAGTGATGAAACTAAGCAGACTGGAACAGTGTTTGAAATGCTTTATCGTGGTTGTTTATTACCTGAAGAGTGGACGCGGTTGACTCGCTTGTCTCTGTCAGACCCGTGCTCCTGGGTATACTAGAAACGATGTATCCGGCACCCTTCGGTATTGGCTGTCTGATCACCAGCTTTCCTTTCCGCGTCTCCGCCAAAAACAAGCTGTACCAGTAGGCATCGCTGGACACCAGCGTGGAATCTGCTATGGTAGAGTTCCTCTGGCTAATCACGCTGTTCCTACAGGGAAGGGTCGCCTTGGTGGGCTTCGGTTTCTGACACTTCAGCACGATGATCACCAATATTGTCATCAGTAACAGAAACGACACCGAGCCCAAACCGATCACCAAATACAGGTTTAAATCTGAAAATATGTCATATTCCAAAGGAATTTCCGTTGTTTCAGAAAACGCTTTAATGACGTGCTCCACCGTTGATATCTTGATGGTGACTGTAGCAGAAAGAGACGGGTCTCCGTTGTCCTTGGCAACAACGACCAGCCGCTGATGGCGTGGATCTCTGTAACTGAACATTCTCATCGTTCGGATTTCCCCGTTATATTGGTCCAAACTGAATAAAGTAGCGTCAGTGATCTGTAGAAACTGGTACGTGACCCGAGAGTTCTGCACAGAGTCTGAGTCAATCGCGATCACCTTGGCGACCAAGTACCCTTTCTCAGTGGATCTCGGGATCACTTCCTCGACCACAGAGCCGTGTTCGCGCCATGGAGACACTATGACAGGAGTGTTGTCGTTCTGATCCAGAATAATGATGTGGACAGTGACATTACTGCTAAGTGGAGGAACACCCGAGTCTCGAGCTTCAATGTGAAAAAGAAACTCCTTCTCTCTCTCGTAGTCAAAAGTCCGTAGTGCATAAAGATCACCGTTCTCAGGGTTAATGGAAAATAACATTGACATCGACGTGTTGGCTATTTCCTTTTCGATCATAAAATAAACCAGATACTGGTTTTCATGTAAATCTGGATCAAAGGCTGTGATGGAACTCAGCAGAGATCCTGGCGCATTGTTCTCCATCACCGGGATGGTGTAGAAGGACTTGGGGAAAAGTGGCGCGTTGTCGTTGACGTCCAATACATGCAAGGATATCGTTTCATTATCAGACAAAGGGGGCGTGCCCCTGTCTGTAACTATGAAAGTGATGTCATACTCCGAAACCTTTTCACGATCTAAAGGTTCTGAAACCACAAGTTCGAAATAGCTCTCTGAAGACTTGTTAAGAACGAAAGGTAGCTGTTTATTTATTGAAATGTCGACCTTGCCGTTACTTCCAGAGTCTCTGTCTGTAACACTAATTACGGCTACTACAGTCCCCACAGCAACACCCTCGGTAATCGTACTTGTCAAAGATTTTATGGTGATTTCCGGATAGTTGTCATTCACATCGCTAACATGTACCATTACTTTACACTCTCCCGACAGAGGGACAGATCCTTTGTCTTTTGCCTGAATGTGCATTTCAAACATTTTTGTTTCTTCAAAATCAATGACACCTTTCACTCTTATTTCTCCTGTATTAGAATTCAGAGAAAACATTTCCTGTGTCTTCTCGGATGTGTACAAAGTAAACGAATATTCAGTCTCTCCGTTTGAACCCTCGTCTAAATCTGTAGCGTTCAGCTTCAGCACAATTGTTCCTATCGCTGAATTTTCCGTTACATTGACAGTGTAAAGCTGACGGTCAAACTGAGGGGCGTTGTCATTCGTATCCAGCACGCGCACAATGATACTGGCGGTGCCGGATCGCGCGGGGACTCCGCCGTCTACAGCGGTGAGTATTAGATTATGTACAGCCTGTTCCTCTCGGTCCAAAGCCTTTTTCAAAATCAAGCCTGCGTATTTAGCCCCATCGCTCCCAGTCTGAATCTCGAGGTCGAAATTTTCGTTTTCACTCAAATGATATGTTTTGATCGAGTTCTTACCGACATCAGGGTCCACGGCATTGGTCAAAGAGAATCTTTCGCCCGCGGAAGCAGATTCGGAAATATCCAAATATATCGTCTCCCTTCTAAAATGAGGCGCATTATCATTAATGTCCATGATTTCTAATTCGATATTAAAAATTCGTATGGGGCTTTCCATTATTAAGTCCATTTTTATAAAACAAGACATAGATGTCTTGGTATTACACAGTAGCTCTCTGTCTATTGTCTCGACGATGTACAATTCTCCCGTGTTTTTATCCACTTCAAGGTATTTTTTGCTGTGAATAACATCAAGTTTTACCTCTCGTTCCGCCAGGCTGCGAACGTCGAGTCCCAAATCCGTAGCTAAATTTGCTACAACGGATCCTTCCTTCATTTCCTCGGGAATAGAGTAGCGAGTCACACATGAAGCAATGTTGCACAGCGCACAAAATACAAAGGCAATCCAGACGTACCGTGTCCAGAGCTGCACAAGGACCGTGAACGCCATTGTAGTGAAAAAGCATATATCCCAAGGAGCAAGAGCAACTGACAGAATGAATCCCCAAAAATGGGAGGAATGGAGAAGTAGTTGCGAATGAATACTGGACGAAATATCCGAGTGTTGAATTATTATTCCAGTCAGCAGGTTCATGGAGATAGATATGCTCAGCGGAAACCGCAGCGCGTCTCTCTTAGCCAAACTGTCATGGCCTCCTTCGAATTGTATATCTACCGCGTATATTAGGCAACAGCGACACGTTGTGTATACAGACAAACTGGGACACACTAATCTTAAAAAATACCAAACTATCAACCAGGTTGTATGCATCTTCCCATTGAGCAGACGAACAGAAAATAATCAACCAAAGTGAAAAAGTCCCGAATTGTGTACATGTTAAAAGAGCATGTGCTTCCTCATAAACTGCGGGTGAAGCAATAAAATACTACCATAAATTAGCAGCCACTTTGTCCAGAACTGATCTTACGAGCATCCTGCTTCTGACGTAGGCCTACGCAACATTTATGGCTGATGTCAGCTGATGTCACAATAAAACAAACCAAAAGCACAATGTTAAAGACGTACAGCCCACATTTTTGAAGCTGTTACAACTGCATAAGCCAAGGACATTAAATTTACCAGAGGTGAGGACCTCAAGTTTAAATTTAAGACAACTGAAATTAAATTAAAACTCAGCTTTTGTTAAAGAGATACATTATGTAACGCAATTATTTCATGTTCTGCTTCTAATATCAGACTCACTCCCAGTGTACCAGATTTGTATTCAAAAGCAACTGCAGTATATTGCGTTAATCTGGTAATACTGATGACGCTTGGATAACACTAACACATTGGAACTAAGTTGAAAATGCAGTGGTACAAACTAATCAGGCTGGAACTATGTTTAATTTAAAATGCTTTATCGTAGTAGTTTATTACCTGCAGAGTGGACGCGGTTGACTCGCTTGTCTCTGTCAGACCCGTGCTCCTGGGTATACTAGAAACGATGTATCCGGCACCCTTCGGTATTGGCTGTCTGATCACCAGCTTTCCTTTCCGCGTCTCCGCCAAAAACAAGCTGTACCAGTAGGCATCGCTGGACACCAGCGTGGAATCCGCTATGGTAGAGTTCCTCTGGCTAATCACGCTGTTCCTACAGGGAGGGGTCGCCTTGGTGGGCTTCGGTTTCTGACACTTCAGCACGATGATCACCAATATTGTCATCAGTAACAGAAACGACACCGAGCCCAAACCGATCACCAAATACAGGTTTAAATCTGAAAATATGTCATATTCCAAAGGAATTTCCGTTGTTTCAGAAAACGCTTTAATGACGTGCTCCACAGTTGATATCTTGATGGTGACTGTAGCAGAAAGAGACGGGTTTCCGTTGTCCTTGGCAACAACGACCAGCCGCTGATGGCGTGGATCTCTGTAACTGAACATTCTCATCGTCCGGATTTCCCCATTATATTGGTCCAGACTGAATAAAGTAGCGTCAGTAATCTGGAGAAACTGGTACGTGACCCGAGAGTTCTGCACAGAGTCTGAGTCAATCGCGATCACCTTGGCGACCAAGTACCCTTTCTCAGTGGATCTCGGGATCACTTCCTCGACCACAGAGCCGTGTTCGCGCCATGGAGACACTATGACAGGAGTGTTGTCGTTCTGATCCAGAATAATGATGTGGACAGTGACATTACTGCTAAGTGGAGGAACACCCGAGTCTCGAGCTTCAATGTGAAAAAGAAACTCCTTCTCTCTCTCGTAGTCAAAAGTCCGTAGTGCATAAAGATCACCGTTCTCAGGGTTAATGGAAAATAACATTGACATCGACGTGTTGGCTATTTCCTTTTCGATCATAAAATAAACCAGATACTGGTTTTCATGTAAATCTGGATCAAAGGCTGTGATGGAACTCAGCAGGGATCCTGGCGCATTGTTCTCCATCACCGGGATGGTGTAGAAGGACTTGGGGAAAAGTGGCGCGTTGTCGTTGACGTCCAATAAATGCAAAGTGATCGTTTCATTATCAGACAAAGGGGGCGTGCCCCTGTCTGTTACTATGATAGTAATGTCATACTCCGAAACTTTTTCACGATCTAAGGGTTCCGAAACTACCAGCGAGTAATAGCCCTCTGATGTCGTTTTTAGAGAGAAGGGCAGTGGTCCTGATAGCTGTATATCGACCTTGCCATTATTTCCGGAATCTTTGTCACTCACACTGACAAATGCTATTACCGTGTCAACAGTGACATTCTCTTTGATGCTACTCTGAAATGATTTAATGGAAATTTCAGGGTGGTTATCGTTCATATCGGCTACGAAAATCGTTAATTTGCATTGCCCAGTCATCAAGCCTTTGTCTTTAGCTAATATATCCATTTCAAATGACTGAAATTCTTCAAAATTAACGAGTTCCTTGATTCTTATTTCGCCGTTGTTTGGATGTAAACTGAACATTTCCTGTGTCTTTTCCGATGTGTATAGACTGAAAGAATATGTAATCTCTGAATTTGAACCTTCGTCTAAATCAGTCGCATTTAATTTAATAACCAGAGCTCCTATGGGGGTATTTTCTGTCATATTCACAATATACGCCTCCTGGTCAAACTGAGGGGCGTTGTCATTTATGTCCAGCACGCGCACAATGATGCTGGCGGTGCCGGACCGCGCGGGGACTCCGCCGTCTACAGCGGTGAGTATTAGATTATGTACAGCCTGCTCCTCTCGGTCCAAAGCTCTTCTTAGAATCAAATCAGCAAATTTCGATCCATCTCTTCCTGTCTGGATTTCAATATCGAAACTGTCACTTTCACTAAGATAATATGTTTTAATCGAGTTTGTACCGACATCGGGATCCACGGCATTGTTAAGAGAGAATCTTTCTCCTGGAGAAGCAGATTCGGAAACATCCAAGTATATTGTGTCCCTTCGAAAATGAGGCGCATTGTCGTTAATATCGGTGACTTCCAATTCAATGTTGAATATTCGAATTGGGTTCTCGATAATGACATCCATCTTAATGAAACAAGCAATTCGTACAGCACACAAATGTTCTCTGTCTATCCTCTCCATAATATACAGCTCTCCCGTCTCTTTGTTAACCTCCAGGTATTTCTTACTGGCGATAATATCCAGTCGCATCTTCCGTTTAGCCAAAGTGTTGACATCGAGTCCCAAATCTGAAGCCAAATTAGTCACAACAGAACCCTCATCCATCTCCTCAGGAACAGAGTAATGTGTGACCGAAAACACTGCGTTCAGTATTGCAGAGAACACAAGGATGTGCGAGACGTACCTTCTTGGCAGCACAATCGAAGGCGCCTCCATTGTTTCATCGGCGACTTTAATCCAACATTCAACACGAAGAAAACAGAATTCAACCGCTGCAGTCTGTAATTGTGTTATTGATATTTCATTCAACAATGAAAGTAAGACTATACAAACACTGATCCATTGCTTGACGGAATGGTTGTCATTCACGGAGCTCTTTCAGCTATATGATGTGCAGCGGTTTACCTCCCCTGGCTGTCATGGCTGCTCCTCGAACGCAAACTGGCGCGACTTATTAGCGAACAGCGACACTGTGCGTAATTTACAATGAACACAGTCTTAATGATAACGTCAAGATGAATCTCCACTGTACACCAAAACAACAAGACTTTAAAACGAATCAGGGAAATATTTATTTGATAAAATTTGAAGGACCAAGTAAATTTCATCATGCATCGATTTGATTTGCCGAAACATTGAAATGTGAAAAAAATAACTTCATCCTTAAACGCACTTAAATAAATACCATTTTCCAATACAAAACGATCACTCGCCAGAATGTTTTTAATTACACCACAGGACAGAAAAAATACTAACTGTTGACTTTACCTGTGAAATGACGGAACATAATTAATTTGAAATAATCCCCATTTTAAAAGAGTTATTATAGAAAACCAGAAGAGGAACATGCTCTTCTTTCGAGTCATACGACTAATCCATACTTCAGCGCGTTGCTGAATGTTTAAACCTGTTTGACAGAGTGATTGTATCAGGCTTTTTTCCTGATTAATCGGACAGCTTCATTAAATGAAAGCGAATTTGGTCAATAACCATGGACATTCCTACCTGTAGTGTAGAAGCTGTGGATTCGCTGGTCTCTGTCAGGCCCGTGCTCCTGGGTATACTAGAAACGATGTATCCGGCACCCTTCGGTATTGGCTGTCTGATCACCAGCTTTCCTTTCCGCGTCTCCGCCAAAAACAAGCTGTACCAGTAGGCATCGCTGGACACCAGCGTGGAATCCGCTATGGTAGAGTTCCTCTGGCTAATCACGCTGTTCCTACAGGGAGGGGTCGCCTTGGTGGGCTTCGGTTTCTGACACTTCAGCACGATGATCACCAATATTGTCATCAGTAACAGAAACGACACCGAGCCCAAACCGATCACCAAATACAGGTTTAAATCTGAAAATATGTCATATTCCAAAGGAATTTCCGTTGTTTCAGAAAACGCTTTAATGACGTGCTCCACAGTTGATATCTTGATGGTGACTGTAGCAGAAAGAGACGGGTTTCCGTTGTCCTTGGCAACAACGACCAGCCGCTGATGGCGTGGATCTCTGTAACTGAACATTCTCATCGTCCGGATTTCCCCATTATATTGGTCCAGACTGAATAAAGTAGCGTCAGTAATCTGGAGAAACTGGTACGTGACCCGAGAGTTCTGCACAGAGTCTGAGTCAATCGCGATCACCTTGGCGACCAAGTACCCTTTCTCAGTGGATCTCGGGATCACTTCCTCCACTACAGAGCCGTGTGCGCGCCATGGAGACACTATGACCGGAGTGTTGTCGTTCTGATCCAGAATAATGATGTGGACAGTGACATTACTGCTGAGTGGAGGGACACCAGAGTCTCGAGCTTCAATATGGAACAGGAACTCCTTCTCTCTCTCATAGTCAAAAGTCCTTAGCGCGTAAAGATCACCGTTCTCAGGGTTTATGGAAAATAACATTGACATCGAAGTGTTTGCAATTTCTTTTTCTAAAATGAAATAAACTAGATATTGATTTTCATGTATATCTGCATCAGTGGCAGTGACGGACGTTAATAGTGACCCTGGCGCGTTGTTCTCCATAACTGGTATTGTATAGAACGACATTGGAAAAAGCGGAGCGTTGTCGTTGACATCAAGTAGCTCTAAGGTAAGTGTTTTATTGTCAGACAAAGGAGGCGTGCCTCTGTCTGTTACTATGAACGTGATCTCATACTCTCGAACTCTCTCGCGATCAAGAGGTTCAGAAACCACCAGGGCAAAATGATTTTCTGTGGACTTGCGGAGGTCGAAGGGCAGTGGCTCGTTGATTGAAAGGTCGACCTCTCCATTTAACCCCGAGTCTCTGTCGTTCGTACTAAGGAGGGCAATTACTGTATCGACAGTAACATTTTCTTTTATGGTGCTTTTGAAAGATTTTATACTTAACTCGGGATAGTTATCGTTCATATCAGTAATTAAGATCAATACTTTACACTCCCCCGTCAGCGACCCTTTATCCTTTGCTATCACGTGCATTTCGAAAGATTTCACTGTTTCAAAATCAATAACGTCCTTTACCCTTATTTCTCCAGTATTTGAATTTAAACTAAATACTTCTTTCGCCTTCTCAGAGGTGTAAAGTGAAAATGAATACGTTATTTCTGCATTTGTACCTGTGTCTAGATCTGTAGCATTCAGTTTCATAACAAGAGAGCCTATCGGCGAATTTTCTGTCATGTTTGCAGTATAAACCTCCCGATCAAACTGAGGGGCGTTGTCATTCGTATCCAGCACGCGCACAATGATGCTGGCGGTGCCGGACCGCGCGTGGACTCCGCCGTCTACAGCGGTGAGTATTAGATTATGTACAGCCTGCTCCTCTCGGTCCAAAGCCTTTTTCAAAACCAATCCCGCATATTTAGTTCCATCGCTTCCCGTCTGAATCTCGAGGCTGAAATGTTCGCTTTCACTGAGGTGGTATGTTTTAATGGAGTTCGCACCGACATCAGAGTCCACGGCATTGGTTAAGGAGAATCTTTCTCCGGGTGAAACAGACTCTAAAATATCAAGCTGTATTTTCTCCCTACGGAAACGAGGCGCATTGTCGTTAATGTCTTTGATTTCCAATTCAATATTAAATATCCTTAAAGGGTTTTCGATTATTACGTCCATTTTTAGAAAACAAGACACAGATGTCTTGGTAGGACACAGATATTCCCTGTCTATCTTTTCTGCGATGTACAATTCTCCCGTGTTTTTATTCACCTCAAGGTATTTTTTGCTGTGAATAATATCAAGTTTTACCTCCCGTTCCGCCAGGCTGCGAACGTTGAGTCCCAAATCCGTAGCTAAATTTGCAACCACTGATCCGAGCTCCATTTCCTCGGGTATAGAGTAGCGAGTCACGGACAAAGCAATACTCCACAGACGAGAAAGTACAAAGAAAACCAACAGCAACCGTTTCCTTTTCAGCACAACGAATTGTAATGCCATTGTAATAAAATCAGATTAATTCCAGACGGGAAAACAGTGTTCTCTCCGGATGTTCTTCCAAAAAAATATCGTGCGTTTATATACAAGAGCGGTTTTAAGATCGAATTTATTCAATCGGGAAACGCTTACAGAGTGAAAGGTACTTCACCCGGAGTGCATCTCTCGCTCTGCATTACTGTCATGGCTTCCTCACGATGCCAAACAGTCGCGATGCGTTGGGGAACAGCGACACTGTGCGCATGAAATTAAATAGACTAAATTACTCGGAATGAAGAGCAAAACGTAAAAAAAAAAACCTTATCCTCATTTTATCACTTAAACAATCAATTTCACATATGGCCAATAATTCATGAAATCATCAGACACGGAAATATAATGCCATTTCCAGAAGAAAAATTAAAAGATAAAGAAAAAAACAATGATTGACGCTTAAAGGCTACAATTCGTGAACGATTAACCTACTTCATGTTCACTCAGAATACCTCGCTGTATGCACGCTAAAACCTGCAATGCACATGAGATTATTTTAAACACACACCTGGTCAAACCTTACCTATGTGTAAATCGCAAGACTGGCAATTGCCCAGTCTGAATGAGTTCTTAGAGTAGGCTGTGAAATGACACAAATATCACAAGGACTAGGTGCCGAGGAAAGGCTGAAGCATTGATGAAAAATTCTATGAACCCCTTGTTGTTAGATAATTGTGAATGTGAATACACGTTTTCCTCCTCAGGACATATCTTCAAATGTTAGTTGTCAATACGATTTTTTTTTCAAATCAGCTGATATGTATTTTTAATAGATTAAAGTCTTCAGGCAAGGGGGAGGGGCGCGTGAGGAATACAAAACCTATGCACTTGGCAGGTACACGACGACTGCTGTTCTCGGTTTGAGGTTCTGAACTGCTCGGCAAAAAACAAACAAATTAACATTGAAAGTATTCGGGTTTGAGTGTTGACATAGGGGCCAAGAGTAAATGCTGGCATATAACCCAGCGTTACAATACAGTACATTACTGGCATTTTGCAGATGCCCCTATCCAGAGCGCCTTACATAGTTTACACATTTTGTATGTTATCCATTTATACAGCTGGATATTAACTGAGACAATTCTGGGTTGAGTACCTTGCCCAAGAGTACAGCAATGGCTCCCCAGCGGGGAAACGAACCGGCAGCCTGTAGGTTACGAGTCTTGCTCTGTAGCACTATGCTACACTGCTGCCCTATGTGAAGGTTACGCATGTGAAAGAGTGGTAAATTAACTACGCTAATGTGAACAAACTATCAAAAACTGCATTTTCATTTCAGAATAAATAGTAATAGCAATATAACCAATATACTCTATCAGTTAAAGAAAAAAGTATGCGTGTGTTTACCTGCAGTGTGGACGCTGTGGATTCGCTGGTCTCTGTCAGGCCCGTGCTCCTGGGTATACTAGAAACGATGTATCCGGCACCCTTCGGTATTGGCTGTCTGATCACTAGCTTTCCTTTCCGCGTCTCCGCCAAAAACAAGCTGTACCAGTAGGCATCGCTGGACACCAGCGTGGAATCTGCTATGGTAGAGTTCCTCTGGCTAATCACGCTGTTCCTACAGGGAGGGGTCGCTTTGGTGGGCTTCGGTTTCTGACACTTCAGCACGATGATCACCAATATTGTCATCAGTAACAGAAACGACACCGAGCCCAAACCGATCACCAAATACAGGTTTAAATCTGAAAATATGTCATATTCCAAAGGAATTTCCGTTGTTTCAGAAAACGCTTTAATGACGTGCTCCACCGTTGATATCTTGATGGTGACTGTAGCAGAAAGAGACGGGTTTCCGTTGTCCTTGGCAACAACGACCAGCCGCTGATGGCGTGGATCTCTGTAACTGAACATTCTCATCGTTCGGATTTCCCCGTTATATTGGTCCAGACTGAATAAAGTAGCGTCAGTAATCTGGAGAAACTGGTACGTGACCCGAGAGTTCTGCACAGAGTCTGAGTCAATCGCGATCACCTTGGCGACCAAGTACCCTTTCTCAGTGGATCTCAGGATCACTTCCTCGACTACAGAGCCGTGTGCGCGCCATGGAGACACTATGACCGGAGTGTTGTCGTTCTGATCCAGAATAATGATGTGGACAGTGACATTACTGCTGAGTGGAGGGACACCCGAGTCTCGAGCTTCAATATGGAACAGGAACTCCTTCTCTCTCTCATAGTCAAAAGTCCTTAGCGCGTAAAGATCACCGTTCTCAGGGTTTATGGAAAATAACATTGACATCGAAGTGTTTGCAATTTCTTTTTCTAAAATGAAATAAACTAGATATTGATTTTCATGTATATCTGCATCAGTGGCAGTGACGGACGTTAATAGTGACCCTGGCGCGTTGTTCTCCATAACTGGTATTGTATAGAACGACATTGGAAAAAGCGGAGCGTTGTCGTTGACATCAAGTAGCTCTAAGGTAAGTGTTTTATTGTCAGACAAAGGAGGCGTGCCTCTGTCTGTTACTATGAACGTGATCTCATACTCTCGAACTCTCTCGCGATCAAGAGGTTCAGAAACCACCAGGGCAAAATGATTTTCTGTGGACTTGCGGAGGTCGAAGGGCAATGGCTCGTTGATTGAAAGGTCGACCTCTCCATTTAACCCCGAGTCTCTGTCGTTCGTACTAAGGAGGGCAATTACTGTATCGACAGTAACATTTTCTTTTATGGTGCTTTTGAAAGATTTTATACTTAACTCGGGATAGTTATCGTTCATATCAGTAATTAAGATCAATACTTTACACTCCCCCGTCAGCGACCCTTTATCCTTTGCTATCACGTGCATTTCGAAAGATTTCACTGTTTCAAAATCAATAACGTCCTTTACCCTTATTTCTCCAGTATTTGAATTTAAACTAAATACTTCTTTCGCCTTCTCAGAGGTGTAAAGTGAAAATGAATACGTTATTTCTGCATTTGTACCTGTGTCTAGATCTGTAGCATTCAGTTTCATAACAAGAGAGCCTATCGGCGAATTTTCTGTCATGTTTGCAGTATAAACCTCCCGATCAAACTGAGGGGCGTTGTCATTCGTATCCAGCACGCGCACAATGATGCTGGCGGTGCCGGACCGCGCGTGGACTCCGCCGTCTACAGCGGTGAGTATTAGATTATGTACAGCCTGCTCCTCTCGGTCCAAAGCCTTTTTCAAAACCAATCCCGCATATTTAGTTCCATCGCTTCCCGTCTGAATCTCGAGGCTGAAATGTTCGCTTTCACTGAGGTGGTATGTTTTAATGGAGTTCGCACCGACATCAGAGTCCACGGCATTGGTTAAGGAGAATCTTTCTCCGGGTGAAACAGACTCTAAAATATCAAGCTGTATTTTCTCCCTACGGAAACGAGGCGCATTGTCGTTAATGTCTTTGATTTCCAATTCAATATTAAATATCCTTAAAGGGTTTTCGATTATTAAGTCCATTTTTAGAAAACAAGATGACTTAGCTGAGCATAAAAATTCCCTGTCTATCTTTTCTGCGATGTATAATTCTCCTGTGTTTTTATTCACCTCAAGGTATTTTTTGCTGTGAATAATATCAAGTTTTACCTCTCGTTCCGCCAGGCTGCGAATGTCGAGTCCCAAATCCGTAGCTAAATTTGCAACCACTGATCCAAGTTCCATTTCCTCGGGGACAGAGTAGCGAGTCACGGACAAAGCAATGCTCCACAGCCCGCAAAACACAAAGAAAACCCACACGAACCGTCTCCTTTTTGGCACAACTGACTGCAATGCCATTGTAGCAGAATCAAATGAATTGCAAATAGGAAAAACAGTACTCTTGTCGGGTGTTCTCCCAGAACAATGCCGCGTGTTTAGAGACGAGTGGCGTCCAGATAACAACGAAGAAAGTGTTTCCTTAATCGGGAAAGGCGTGCAGTTTGAGAGGTACTTCACCTGGAGCATATCTCTGCTCTGCAGCACTGTCATGGCCTCCCCACGATGCCAGGCAGACTCGATGCGTTGGGGAACAGCGACCCTGTGCGCTTGAAACCGAACAACTCGGGATTTATCCCAACCCGTAAATTAAAGGTATCATGATTTTTTTCACTCACACGATCGATTTCAAATATGGGCAATTATTAAGGTAATCGCCTGGCGACGAAATACATACAATATGTAAAACCTGTGCGCTTTGCAGGTAAACGATGAGTGCAGTTCTCGATTTGAGATTCTAAACAGCCATGACCAAACAAGTACTCGACGCAGGGTGACTTCGGCGTGAGGGGCCAGGCATGAACGCTGAAATACAACTGAATTTATGTGAAATAATAGAACATTCATTGTGCTGCTGTGAACAAGAAGCTAAACGTGTTACAAACGATCAAAAGACCAGCAGTTTTTCTCATTAAGGGCTAATCAGAATCACTTCATACAAACTGTAAATTAAAGTTATCTTAGACAAACAGTTTTATGGTGAATGGTTCCCCTGAAAACAATTACAACTTCCATTATAAAGGGCATGTTATCTCCAAGTAAACCTATGCAACCAAGGTATTTTAGTTTCCCATTTTAATACGACGTTAATATTCAGAAATGTGTCATCTCTTCTTATTACTTTGATGTTGCAGGTTATCATGTCTAAATAAAAGTAGAAAAATCTGATTTAATAGGTTTTCAGTGGGTCATTATATTTATCATATATCTAGTGGAATGAAAATATTTCCTTTGTCTAAAATGGGGCACAAAATCAAAATATCTTTTCCAACTAATTTGAATACAGGAACAAAATCCGTATAATTTGAAGTAAACATGTGATTCCGTTTTCGCAGTTTTCACCCTTTCGCGGTTCTGAACTACAAAATGATTTTCATTTATTTGCAAGTCTTGCAATGATGAGGCCTTTTGTTACCATTTTGTGTGCAATTAGCATTTTTTGTTATCTGTTGCAAAATAAAATTCTGTAATCTACCTACAGTACAACTTAGTCCACTGTGTTGACTGAGAGCAACAACATTTGTAATGAACTCAGTCACCCTGGCATGGGCAGAATTATCAAGATGCATAGTGGTCCCATTTTTGCAATCAATCACATCAATCATTTGCAACCTCTCTGCTCACCCCATTTATTTTTCTTTAACAGACTTGTGTGTGTGTGTGTCTGTTGGATGCTGTCAAGATCCTACATTAAGGCCTGATTCACTTTGATTCACAATCATTATCATTCCACTTTCCTTTACTCACAGTTTGATCTAAGTAATGACTAAAAATCACTGAAAAATCAGTATGTTTTGTGTAAAAAGTAACCTCTGAATTGTTAGCACAAAGACACAATCCAGCTCTAATCCACACTGGACCCTCTTCCTGCTTACTCCACACTGGTCCTATATGAATCCTGTTCCTCACAGCTGTCCTCATCGATTCAATAACTCTTAAAATAACTCATAACTCCTGTTGCAGATTAATGTCTATTCATCTTAGCCCTGTTCTCTACCAAATATGCAAGGTGGATTTGCTCTTAAAGTTTGTCTTTGCTGGCTGTTAGAGCACTGAGATTTTTAAATGATTTTTCTTTTAGTGTTTTTGGTTCTTTTTGTGACTGTGGTACTTTCGATAAATGGTACAAATTGTTTTGGTATTTTACAACATTGCTAACTATTGTAACTATTGTATCTTATAGTATGTTATAGTACAAATTGTAAGTATTGTATCTTACATTATATAATGGTATAAATTGTAGGTATGGTATCTTACAGCATGTTATAGCACAAATCATGAGCACAGATTGTAAATAAGATACCAATCTTATAGTATGTAATGGTACAAATTGTAAGTATGGTATCTTATATGCAATGGTACACATTGTAAGTATGGTGTCTTACGGTATAATACAGGGCTGCCCTGATTTTCCTCTTCACAGATCAAGCATGGTTATTGCTGCCTACTTTCTCCTGCCAAAGCATCAGGTTGTATCCTTTATAAGTGACAATGTCACCAGTTCACAAGTCAATTCAACTGATAGATGAAGGACTCAGTATTTCAAAACATGTTGTGCCTCCACCAGGACCAGCTATACTCCAATCTAGTGTGCTTCCCAGGATCCTCTAGGAAGGCCTCGCTTTTCGCTCCTATGTTGAAGCCCAGCAGTGCTGCATTATCAGAATCTTAAACCTGTCAGCAGATTGTAGAAAATTATTGTATGTAACACCTACATGTTCTTTTCAATGAAAATATTTAATAACAGATTTAATAACACTTTTGTGAGTAATGGAAAGAAATCTTCATCTTAGCCCTGTGTTGCATGTCTAATAACTAAAGAAGCAAAATATAAGTGCTTTACATACTGTATCTGTGTGTAAAGTATCTGAATAATGTATTTGAAATGTCTCCACACTGTTAATGAAGGATATTCGGGTATCTGAATCTTTACTTTAGCATTGCCTCTTCATAAGAATACATTTAAGCATTTCACTGGTAATGAACAACCCTCCTACTTGCAAGGAGAAGTAGGTTTATCCTGCAGTAAACACCCCTCTAAATGTTGGTCGGGGGGGGGTGATATGGAGCCATCCATTCTGGAACTTACAGGGGTAACTTCTATTCAATATTTAATATTCAGAAAGGAGAAACAAAGGATTGCGTATGTCCACACCATCTAATAATAAACAACAAGGACAGCTATTAAAGACAAATTTACAGCTGTAATATTTCAGAAATGACTTTAATACAGTGAGATATCAGACAGTATCACTGGCTTCAGTGCAGGTGGACCAACAGCATGCCACAGATGAAAACGCCCGCGTTGAAGCACAGTTTGCATGGGTGTCAGCGTTCATGCACAGCACTCTCAGTCTGCTAAGGCAGTGGCATTGGGAGCATGGCGTTGGGCAGAGTCCCACTGTGTACTTGATGAAAACTCCCACGTCTACAGGGTTAGACAGTCAGGCTGGACTCCCCTGCCCCCCGTCTCAGAGGGCTGGTTACACTGAACTCAGATGTGCGGATGAATACAAGCTTGTTCTGTTCTGACTGTGACAATAATCATCACCGTGTGAATAATGACCACAGAAATGTGCACTCACAGTGTACTACAGGACTCCACAGATACTGTTGTAAACACACACTGACAGCACACTAGTGGGCAAGTTATTGACAGCTCTATGCGGCGCCTACAGTCGCGGTGTCGGGGCAGGGAGACCCTCCACCAGGAGAAAGAGAAGAATACGGGCACGTTTGGACCCAGGCCCGGATGATTCTGATAAATGTACATATTTTCAAACATCCTCAGTCGGGACCCTCCGTGCGACAGTGAAGGGAGACGCTGCTCTGCGATGCGTGTGTGAGGACAGCCCTCTGCGTCGCCGCTGCTTCACTTGGCAAAAAGCTCGTTGTTGATCACAGCGTTGTCCCCGGGCTCGTAGCTGGACGTGAAGCGCTTCTTCTTCCCGAAGGTTGAGAAAGAGTCCCGGGTGTCCTGTCGGTCCCGGAGCGTGCGCCAGGCCGCGCTGCGGCCGCTGGGGCTGCCGGGGATGTAGACATTGTGCTGGTAGTCAGGCGGCGGGTCAATGCAGCGCTGCGGCGGCGGGGCGTATCTGGGGGTCCACGAGCAGTTTGGAACCCCGGACGCAGGGGGTGACATCTTGTAGTCTGTTTACCAATAAATCGACAACAGTATGAGTTAAAAATTCCACCTATCTCAGTTAGGAAAGCCAACTTTGTCTACATTCTACATTAAAGCTGGAAAATGCCCATTGTTAAGTATGTTCATGGCTGTTTATCTGCAGAGGAGCACTGCTCGGAGCTGACTCAACAATAAACTTCATTGAAATGCACCTACAGTCGTTCTGTAAGGCAATAAAACCCAGGGAAAGTGTTTGATTGGTTATTCATATAATTTGTAAGTTATCCTTAAAATGCACCTGTGCACTTGACACCAATGTGCACTTGACACCATGATACCATTCAGTTTAATCTTGGTGTGAAAATTTCCAACATTACTTTTCCTCAGTAAGACTTCCAACACACTTCATCTTCTACCTTAAATAACAGTTGTAATGTAAATGATGCCATTTTCCCAGGGTAGACCCGTGACCTTTTAAGACCCTCATATACAAGATCTACTGGGAGGACTCTCCTGAAGGAGGAGGAGAGACAGACAGGCAAAAAGAGAAAGACAGAGACAGTGACAGATAGACAGAAACAGACAGAGACATAGAATAGAGAGAGTGTTGTATACTGGAAGTGCAGTATTTCACTTCCTGCCAGTGACTGAGAGAATGCTTCCAGTCCCATATAAGAAACATTACAAAAAAGGCATTTTTCCACTTTAGGAACATAACTAGAGTTAGAGCCCCTTCTTCACAGCCTCATGCTGAAAATAAATACATGCATTTCTTTCAAGCAGAGCAGATTATGGTAATGCACTTTTTTCTGGACTTCCAAAGCAAAGCACTGAAAGATTACAGTTAGTTCAAAATGCTACTGTAAGACTACTGAACAATACCAGGAAGAGGGTTCATATTAACCCAGTACAAGTATCTCTGTGATGGCTGCCTGCTTCTTTCAGAGTTGATTTTAAAATTCTTATACTTGTTTTTTAAAGCCTTTAATGGCTTGACCCCTAATTACATTGCTGACCCTCTAAAACACGTCATCCCAAACAGGTCCTTAGACCATCAGAGGCTAAACTTCTCTCTTTCCAAAAGTTAATCACAGAGAAATGGTGAAACTGCATTTTGCTTTTATATTCTCCGACTGTGGAATAGCCTGCCTCCGCAGACTAGACAGGCACAGACAGCAACCCATTTTAAAAGCCATTTGAAAACACATCTCTCAAAGGTAGCTTTTAGTGGACATGGGCTGTTGAGGGAGAGAGGGATGAATCTTCCTCACCGCGGATGTGGCTCCCCCAGGTCCAGTACTGGCTGCCCGCGGGAGAGGCGGCGCTGTCTCTGTCTGGGCCCTTTCGCGGGCCTGGGCGTGGCAGGGTCCCCTCCTCGTGGGTGGAGCTGTAGCTGTTGGTGAGAGGCACAGTCAGTACCTCTGTGACAGAATAAATTGCCCTCAGGCCAAAGGGCTGCCTCTGCTCAGCTGCTTACCTCCTGATCGTGCAGGCCTGCTGGTTCTTCAGCAAAGCCCGGTCAGTGTTCGGCAGCTTCAGCTGGCAGGCAGAGGAGAACACAAACAATTAGCAAAACCATACTGAATATTTACTTCTGTATCTGATTTTGAAAAGGACAGACAATAAACAGTATTCAGGCAGGGCTTTTAAACATAGAGATGTTTTATAAATAACATAGTAAAAGGGGTTGAGCAGGTGTTTGAGTGGAACAGGATCGGCTTTCGTGGCAGGGACAATGACATTTTCAGCCACAATCTTTAAAATCACACGACATATTAATTTTGCTAGGCCATGAGTATGTAGTACAAATATAACAGAGAACTACAAAAGGAATGTAAACATGAGTGAAAAGGAAGGAAACTGGTCTAATGACACCATGCAAGCAGGCTTGGTGCCAGGAGAAAATACAGAGGGGTGCAATTGCAATCCATGGGGTGCACAAAAAGTCATAAATACTATGTAGACATCAGGATATAAAGAGACAACTGGAGGTGCACTGAGGTCCGTCTCAGGGTGCAATGCACCCCTAAGTACACCCATAGCACCGGGCCTGCATGCAAGTGACACAGCAATCCATAGAGGTTGCTTCCAGTGAACACATCTATTTTCAGAGGGTTAACATAAAGGTGTCATTTCTACTTTTACAAGTAGGGTTGTCTGTTACCTACATTTATATTTACAAAGGTATCGTGTATGAGTCCGATTAATACAGAAACAACAGCAATGTGTCTCTGCTGTCCGTGAGCACATGAATTGTGTTTGAGCAGACTGCCGCCCTGTGGTGCACAGGATGATTGCAGATTGTCTCAGTATTAACGTCGCGTGGACGGTCTGTTCTCGGCTGCTGCAACTGGGGACCAGAAACGACCCAGATGCATTTTTTTCCAGGAATGAGTCCCATAATATAGATTCCACGCTTTATTAATTGCAGTACTTCTATTAATTACAGCAGTTATCACAGGGAACGCTATGTAAGCGTATTACAGAATTAGCATGGAAATGCATTACAGAAGACACGTAAAAGTAATCAAAACACCCAGGATGAAACAAGACGTGATACTAATCTTCAAAGGAATCCGCTCAAAAACAGGATATTAAAATAATTTGAAATTGGACGCGGGTGTCACTCCGCTCGTCTCGCGGCAGCTTCCTTTATTGGGGCTGTACTGTGCGCTTGTTTATTTCCGTCTTGTTGCCGAGCGCATCTCGTGTTTCTGTTGACAGGATGTGTTTGGGCTTTATCACCGTCACACACGCGCTGTAATTAAGGAGGAGGATTAAAACTCACGGAACGACCGCGTTGTTGCCTTCAGTGATTTCCTTTGAATACCTTCAAACTTGCTATTTTAAGATTAATTAGAACGGAGACTCTTGTTGCACACTGATTTAATTCTAAATATTAATTGAAACCAACAATTTAAATATTGCCATGAAGGTATGCTGCGAAATGTCACTTTAAAGTGATTTATTACAACTTTACCCTAAACATATTATTCATTCCTGAATACGTTGTATGGACACTTCTACTGAATTAAATTATTTATAGCCTGGAGGACGTAACGACCTGCTGGACCTATAATTTTTAGTTCGTATTTACCTAAAACATAAATTAGGAATAAACATAAATGAACCGTAATAACATTTTCTCTTTATTCAGCATTGTGTAATTATATTTAATGCCATGTAGCTGGTGTTTCTGACGATGGTAACAAGCAGCAAGTCACACTGAGGCAGAGGGACGGCGTTTGATCTTAAAGACAGTGAAAATGTATAATGGTAAGCTGATCTACCTTTGAAGCACCATAACTGACTCAAGCACACTGTATAATATATACACAGTAATGTTCAATCTTCTGACAGACAGGTGCTTACGACAGAAAAGGGCGTCATCTGCGGGACGATGGCTCCATCTAGTGGACTTAAACTACAACTGTCAAACAAGCATGTCTCTGTGAGGCATGATTCCCAAGGCGCACTGCTAAAGCAGACTTCTGGTCCACGACTTGCTCTGATAAAGGCCAACAATTCACGATCAAAACGGCTATGGGTATCATGTCTTGCAGTGAATTGTAATTTGCACGCTTTTAGATAGTGTTTTAGCTACCGCAGGCACACAGACTTATTTCATTTTTCACTTAAAATTCACACGCGTGCGCGCGCGCGCACACACACACACACACACACGTCCATATTAATAGCATCAACTTCGCATATGAATTTCTGGAAAAAGGGAAAAGATTACACTGTGAAAGTAAATGGGCGACTACACGCTGTTTCGTCCTGACTGTGTATGAACTTGCCTTTATCGAGTCCCTGAGTTTACCTGAACTCTTTGCACGTATTCCCTTTAAATATTTACGAATAAATATGTGTTGGAATACACACACAATTACACACTGACGGTTAACAAGCTTATACCGAGTCGAAAATACACATGGTTTGTACAAACATTTTGTTCAATTTAAGCTGTTATGAAATGTGCATGTCATGGGATTGCATGTCATAGGATTTGATAACGGCGAAAAAACGACAGCGCTTACTGTACATGTGAAATAGACAAATGTAATACAGGAAAACAACTGCCTGAACGAGCCAGAATGAACACCGTGCGTCTCCGAAGACTGACATCAATATGACCACCCGGTTTATCCATTCACTTCTGCATCCTCAAGGAATCAAACAGCATTTAAAACTGTTAAAATGCTGCATTGTAACACTTTACAGCCCAAGGGACTGGTCTACGTGTTTGCCCTCGCTTTTACCTCACATGGAGTCGTTGCTCCGTTGTTCACCGCCTGGCCCCGGTTTTGCGCGCTCCAAGCTGGCGCCAAGTGCTCCACACCCTTCGTGTTGTTTCTGGGCGGTGCTGTGGTCGGGCTACATGGTTTAATAAACATGAAGTCACTCTTTGCTGAATCCGGGGCGAAACACATTTTGTAACAGTAGGCTTGGGACAGGGCGCTGTTGCTGTGCCCCTCTGCGCAGCTCGTGGGCATCTTAGCTCCTGTGGATACCTGAAGGTTTAGGTTGGATTTTTTAAACACCTCCGTGGAAGCCTCGGCGCGAAACCCGCAGCAAGCGCTAAGGGAGAGGTTATATCCTCTGATAGAGTGTTTGTCCCTGTACCCTTTTACAGCAGCCAGGACAATTATAGCCACCAGAAATATGAATGAAATAGCGCTCAGAGACACGATTAAATACAAAGGGAGATCGGAGGGGGACTGGGGGCTCCGGGTAAGGTCGCCGAAATCGGACAGCGATTCTGGCACGCTGTCAACTACTGATAAGATGATGGAAACAGTGGCCGAAAGGGGCGGCTGACCGTTGTCCTTGACTAAAATGACCAGCCTTTGCCTCGTGGCGTCTTTATCCACTAATCGACGTATTGTCCTGATTTCGCCCGTATAAAGGGCAACACTAAACAAAGTCGAATCTGTTGCCTGGAGAACCTGGTAGGAGAGTCGCGAGTTTTGTCCTGCGTCAGCGTCAATAGCAGTGATTTTCGCTACAAGGTAACCAGCGTCAACCAACCGGGGTACCACCTCCGTGGCCACAGTGTCGTTTTGGGGTACAGGAGAGACGATGACTGGCGCGTTGTCGTTCTGGTCCAAAACAAAGACAGTAACGGTTACGTTGCTGCTTAGAGGCGGGAAGCCAGCGTCTTGAGCCCGGACACGAATCTGAAAGTTTCTCAGTTGCTCATAGTCGAAAGAGCGCAGCGCGTAGATGTTGCCGTTGTCTGAGTTGATGGAGACGTAAGTGGACACCGGCATGCCCTGAATTTGGTCTTCCAGAATAGAGTAGGACAGATACGCGTTCTGATTGGAATCGGGGTCGAAGGCAGTCACCGAGCAAATGGAAGCGCCAGGGGCATTATTTTCAGTCACATAGACAGTGTATGATGGCTTTGCGAAGCGAGGAGTATTGTCGTTAACATCAGACACTTGAACTACAATTGTTTTTCTAGTGGACAGAGGCGGTGTGCCGAGGTCCCTCGCGGTGAGGGTAATGTTATACTCGGACACTGTTTCTCTGTCTAGAAACTCGCTCGTGACCAAAGTATAATAATTGGTAAACGAGGAGTGGAGCTGAAATGGTATATTATTGGGAATCGTGCAGTCCACGTTCCCATTTTCCCTGGAATCCAGATCCATTACACTTATGACCGCGATCACGGTCCCAGGAGGAGCGTCCTCCTGAACGGGTGTAGACACCGAGGTTAGGATCACCTCTGGAAGGTTGTCATTCACATCTAAAACATTGATGAGCACTTTACAGTGCACAGCGACAGCCGATGGACCTTTGTCTTTTGCTTGCACATATATCTCATGCATTCTGGCTTTTTCGTAATCCACGACGCCTTTTACTCTAATTTCGCCCGTGTAGGGGTCCACGCTAAACAGCTGCCGCACTTTCAGAGGCGCGTGTCCGCTGAATGAGTAGGTTATTTCCCCATTTGAGCCTTCATCCAAATCCGAGGCGTTGAGTTTAATCACTAGAGAGCCTCTGGGTGCGTTCTCCACCAAACTCACGCGATAGAAGGTCTGGTCGAAAACAGGCGCATTGTCATTTGCATCCAGCACGGTGACAGTGATCTGCGCGGTCCCGGACCTCTCCGGCGTGCCCCCGTCCACCGCTGTCAGCACCATTTGATGCGTCTTCTGCTGCTCTCTGTCCAGCGGACTCTCGAGCACCAGCTCCGCAAACTTGCTGCCGTCGCTGCGCGTCTGGATGTCTAGGACAAAGTGCTCGTTCACACTCAGCAAGTACGTGCGAAGAGAGTTTGTGCCCACGTCCAGATCCTGTGCGCTCTCAAGCGGGAAACGGGACCCGGGCGCTGCCGACTCGGATATATCCAGGTTAAATTCAGTCCAAGGTAAAGTGGGGGAATTGTCGTTCACATCCAAAATCTCTACCTCCACCCTGTATAGTTCTAAAGGGTTTTCAATGACGACCTGCAAATGCAAAAAACATGCAGAACTTTGCTCGCAGAGCTCCTCGCGATCAATCTCTTCGTTGACAAATAAAATACCATTCTCTAAACTGACGTCTAAATACTGTTTCCTGGCGCCTGAAACTATCCGAAATCTACGAGCAGAGAGTTTAGACACGTCGAACCCAAGATCCTCCGCTATGTTGCTAACAAAAGCCCCGTGTTCCACTTCTTCCGGAATCGAGTATCGTATCTGTGCGGAAACTGAATCCAGAGCACACGCGCACAGAACCAAAACCACAATCACTTGCCCTGTCCAAGTCCATCGTATTTTCCTGACCACCGGCTCCATGTCAGTGAGGCGACGTCCTCAAAAATGTGAACGGCAAACGAAAGCCTTTCTGGTAATCATCAGTTTAGATCTACTTTACTGTTTAAAATAACACAAAATAGTCAAAATAAAAATGCACACCCTAACTAAACCAAACTAAATTTGAACGCATAAAAGTGTTTACCAGTATCTCATAAATTGCGGGGCGAAACTGCACCCGCAAAGTTTGCAGCAATATCTGCGGCTGTGTGCTGTGTGTCCCTGCGCCAGACTTGTGTGTGAGAGGCGGCCGGGGGGCTGTGATTAGCACTGCAGCGCTCGCGCTGAGTGCATTAGCCATTGTGTTTTCGGGGTGGGGAGGGGGGACCACTTTGCTTTCAGCACCGTATTGGAGAACAGCAGCAGTGACAAAAGCGCCTCGTCTGTAATTACTGCAAGACTGGATTAACCCTTTCGCAACATCACGCTGCACACGCTTACTTATTAAAAAAACAAGCAGCGAATGGCATTTAGATTCTTCTGCTAACAGAACTGTACCCTGTTACTGCAACATAATCCCTCTTCCTGTAAGCAACAGTGATCCCTAAGCAAGACTGTAAGCAAGGCTCTTATTTATAGTACCTAGTGGTGTGATGTGTGATGCTTTGTCATGTAAGAAATTTCATGTTTTTTAAATTGTTTTATTATGTAACCAACAGTAAAATCTGATTCTGAATCTTGGGTACAAAGAGTCATGGGGGAATTGGAGAAAAAAATTAAACTTGACACTCCTCAACCCCGACCCACTCACCCATCCATCACACACACACACACACACACTCATACACAGCTGAAGATAAGGAGTAACTGATGTAGAGGATCCACGAAATACTGGCATGCAGGATGATGGAGAATAGCCTTTAATAGAGTTTCTAGGTGTGGTTTGGAATATGGGACACAGGCACTGGTGTGTCCCAGTGGGGACCTCAGCCTCCCCTGCTGTTTCTCTGTAGCACAGGGCAGGGTGAGGCTGCGCTGGAGTTAAGAGCAACAGCTGGGCACAATGTGAGCAGCCAAAACACAACTAAGAGCTTTCCATTCATCTCAGCCAGCTTCGTTAGAGATAATCACGCCAGACTAAAAGTCAGCCTGAAGCACTTTCCTCAGCCATTACCCAGCTCTCCCTCCACTTTAAACAAGCAGAAAACACAATCTGTCCAGGGGCGGCCCTCCCAGAACAAGGCCGCTTTCATTTAATTAACCGAGTGGGGGATTAGCGGCCCGCTATCAGGGATCAGTCATTAGAGAACAGAGGAATACAAATGTTCTCTGAAGAATAATCCAGAAGCACTATCCAATGCTGAACAGCACCACTGCTGCCTGTTACATGTACATATAGTACATTAACCCTAATCTCTTTGTCTCTCTCTCTCTCTCTCTCTCTCACACACACACACACACATACATACACACTCAAACACACACACACACACACACACACACACACACACACACACACACACACACACACACACACACACACACAGTCTCACACACAATGTCCCTCTCTCTCTCTTACTCCTTCTCTTTCTGTCTCTCTCTCTCTCTCTCTCTCAGTTTTCAATTTAAAGGTGTTTTATTGGCAGGACAGACAATCACTGTGTTGCCAAAGCAACAAGACAAATAATACAGCAATTAATCAAATATAACCATACCAATGAAAATAATAATAATAATAATGTCACATTTATATAGCGCCTTTCACAATACCCAAGGTCGCTTTACATGGTAATCAAAAAAAAAAAAAAAAGAAGGGTAGACCTATGCAGTGGCAGTGGAGGAGAAATGATCATTGAAAAGAAAGGTCTTGAGATGTGCTTTAAAGAACGGAAGATAAGGGCAGTCACGAAGGGTTGAGGGAGAGAGTTCCAGAGTTTGGGGCCATGGCACTGAAGGACCTGCCACCCAGGGTGGAGAGTCTGGTGCGGGGGACAGCTAAGAGATTTTGGTCAAAGGATCTAAGAAAGCGGGATGGAGAGTAGGGGGTCAAGAGGTCACGGATATAGGGAGGAGCAAGGTTATGGAGGGCTTTGAAGGTGAGAAGCAGTACTTTGTATTTAATCCGGGACCGAACTGGTAGCCAGTGAAGCTGATGAAGAATAGGGGTGATGTGTGCAGACCATTTGGTATGGGTGAGGAGTCTGGCTGCAGAGTTTTGAATATATTGGAGTCTTTGTAGGGATTTAGTGGGGAGACCAATGAAAAGTGAGTTGCAGTAATCTAGGCAGGACATAATGAAGGAGTGAACCAACGTTTGTGCATCGCTGATAGAGAGGAAGGGTCGGAGGCGAGCAATGTTCCGGAGATGAAAGAAGGCAGTCTTGGTGAGTGTTTTAATATGGGGATCGAGGCTAAGAGTGGAGTCAAGCTGTATGCCAAGGTTTGTAACAACAGGAGTGGAGTTGACAAGTGTACCATCAATGTTGAGAGTGAAACTGGGAGATTTGGAAAGCAAAGATTTAGGGCCAATAAGAAGAATTTCGGTTTTGTTTGTGTTGAGTTTGAGAAAATTGCTATGCATCCAAAGTTTTAAGTCGGAAAGGCAGTCAGTGAGGGAGCTGGGTGGGGGGGTCAGTGGAGGAGGAAGTGGTAAGATATAATTGAATGTCATCTGCATAGCAGTGGAAATTTAAGACGTGGCTGCGAATAATCTGGCCAAGTGGGAGGATATATATGAGGAAGAGGAGAGGTCCAAGAACAGAACCCTGGGGGACACCACAAGTGACAGGGGACATGGGGGATTTATGTGGACCAAGTGTGACAAACTGCTTTCTATTGGTGAGGTATGACTGAAACCATGTGAGAGCTGTGCCAGAGACACCAATAGCAGACAGACGGGAGACAAGAACTTTGTGATTGACAGTATCAAAAGCAGCACTTAGGTCAAGGAGGATGAGGATGTTTAATGAACCAGAGTCAGCAGACAGGAGAAGGTCATTGACCACTCGTAATAGGGCTGTCTCTGTGCTGTGATGTGTGCGGAAACCAGATTGAAAGGGCTCATATAGGTCGTGGTGGCTGAGAAAGGTGTGTAGTTGGGAGGCCAAAAGAAAAGAAAACATATATACATCCAGGTTAAATTGATAAACAATAAACAATAGTCAACCCCACAGAGTACATCCAACAGTAAACTATAACTTCATAAATTACTAATTATTATGATTGACATACACATTTAAGTTTGCTATTGGTGCTGCAGCACAGGGCACTCACCATCCTTTAGGCTATGGCAATGTGGCCACAAACTAGGCTGCTAATGGGGCTGTGGGCCTCTCTCCTAATATGACTGTGTCAGTCAGTTGGCTGAATTCTGTGAGGACATATTTGATGTTTAAAGTAAATATTTCCCTTGCATGGGGGTATTTAGTACATTTTAGAAAAAAATAGGACCTCTGTCTCAAGCTTGACTTCCATGGCTTGCCAAGTTTGTCTGTGTTAGCCCTTTTCAATGGCCAGGCTGTGATCACTTAGGCGATATTTGGTCAGGGGCTGCCTCTGCTTTGTACTTTTGACTGTGGTCAGACATTCTGCCAGGGTGTAATTTCTTTTACGGCCCAATAGCTGGCCATTTTATGTTGTGTTTTAGTGTGTGTTTTCCAGTGTTCCAAATAAGTGTGTGGGGCATTTTATCATTTTGTTTACTCTAACTGGAGTTGTTATTACAGTGCTGGTTCGCTCTCGTTCCCTGTGCATATGCCTCAGTCTCTGACTCTCTTTCTCTCTCTCAAAATCAAATTCAAATGCTTTATATGAATGACTGTTTCAATGGTAACAATACTGCCAAAGAAATATTTTTATAATCATGTTCTAAAATGAAACATGATTTCTAACAAACCAGCAATCAGACAAAAAAAAAAAAAAAAATATACACATACATATCTATGAACATTGATGAAAACAATTGTCAGGGATGTAGGGTGAGGACTCAAACGCAGACCCGGAGGTGAATGGCGGAGTGACTTTATTAAAGCCCACCACAGGAGCAGACAAGACAGGGTCAACAGGCAGGGTCAGGGAAGTCAGTCCAAAAGAAAACAGATCAAGGCACGGGTCAGGACAGGCGAGGGTCGGCAATGGGCAGGCAGGCAGCGGGGCAACAGAACAGAGCGGCAGGCAGAGACGGGCCAGGCAGGGTTCATAAACTGGGCAGGCAGGTCCGGGCAGAGCAGAGGGACGGGAGTGAAGTCTGGGAAGGGGCAGAACTTCCGGCAACAGGGAGCTGGGGCAGGTCCGCGGGCAACACAAAGGCAGGCTGGTCCAGGGCTGAGCAGGCGGGAAGCAGGGTCTGGACAGGGGCAGAACTGGGCAGGCCGGCAACAGGGAGCGGAGGCAGTAAAAACAGCCCAGGCCGCCCAGGGCGGGTGCCAAGGAGACAGGATGAGACTTCCACAGACAGGGGAAACACAAAGGCACGAGGGAACAGAAGACAGACTGAACTTACTTTGACAGGAACAAAACAGAGACCCAGGGCTGAGACAGAAGACTGGCCGAACAAAGAACAAAACAGAATGCTGGGTAAATGGCAAGCAGGGTAAATATAGGGTAGGGCTGATGAGGTGATGGGAAGCAGGTGTGCAGGCAGGCAGGTGGAGATGATCAGGTGGGCGGAGACAGGGCGGAGAGTGGGGCAGGGCTGGAACACAAGGAAAAACAAAAGCACATGGACAGGGGAAGAACACAAACACACAGCCAGGGGGGCGGAGCACTGACAACAATACTGCGAGCATTGATCTTAATAGTATGGAGATCGTCCAGCCACTGTCCCTTCAGTTTATGGCATGCTGACATGAACTGTGCAGCAAGCGTTGCTACCCCTCCCTCTGCTAGGATAATGGTCAACTTTCCTGCACTATCCAATTCTTTAAAATTAGGAATTATTCTACTAAAATTTTCAATATGTGTCCTTACATCTTTGAATTTTTCATGTTTGAGTAGAAAAAGTGTCTCAGTCTCACCTGTCATTCAATAACCACAGCACCTTTCTTCTTTTGGTAGCTGATAACTTTTTGTGCCTGCCTTTTTCAATGGCTAGACACCTGTAGTGTATGCCTACGCCTGTAGCTCTAAGAATCTGTCTGTTTTACGTCTCAGATAGTGACAACATATTCAGCTAATCTGTAATCTTCTTTGAGGGTCAGATAACCATTAAGCTAATTTGTGTTCTGGTTTGGTTATTCCAGTGTTGCTGCAACAATTTTTTGGTTTGATTTACAATTTTTTTCTAACCTGTGACTGTAAAACAGTATTGGTCTGAGACCAATGGAAGTGTGGTGTTACATGGTTAGTAAGTCTCAGTACTAAGTGACTGAGGGGCTCATTACAGGGGCTTGGGTTTTAAGTGGCTAAAACTACAGTCTGTCTTGGGGATTTGATTTATGATGCCTCCAGAATTTAAGTGCTCTTTTTTGAACATTTATAATCAGTGGGATTCTGCCTACTTCTGCCTTGCATGCACTTCTTGCTTTGGATGTTCTATAGAAAAATTCTGCATGCAGGGCTTCTGTTGGATGTTTTTCCTATTTAGCATAGCCTTGCTTACTGAGTGGGCCCCATACCTCACTTTCATATAAAGCAAAGGGCAGAATGACACTATCAAAGAATTTAAACCATCTTCTAACTGGCAATGATTTGATGGATATTTTTTTTTGTACTGCACAGAAAGCTCTATGGGCTTTTCTCTGAGTGTATTCACTGCCAGATCAAACATTCCTGAAAGACTGATTTTCAGTCCCAGCTAGTCATAAGACAGTGTGTGCTCTAGTGTAGTCGCCTAGAGCAAAATGTCTGTCTCTCTGTCTGTCTGTCTCTCTTTCTCCCTCTCCCTCTCACTCTTTATTTCAATTTAAAGGTGCTTTATTGGCGGGACAGAAAATTGCTCTGTTGCCAAAGCAACAAGACAAATAATACAGCAATGAATCAAATATAACCATAGAAAAAGAAAACACATACACATACAGGTTAAATTGATAAATAATAAATGATAATCAACTCTACATAGTACATCCAACAGTAAACTCTCTCTGTCCCTCTTTCTCGCCCTCACTTTCATATACACATGCCGAAAGGTTTCTTTCATTCTCTGAAAATCTCTAAGGAAAAATGTGAAAGGCAATCCAATCATAGAATAAACACTTGTATAATTTTAAGACACTGTATAGGAACGACACCCAGCCTGCACATCAGCATATCAGTATTACACGTTACATTCAACAAGTAGTGGTTTATGGTGGAGTGACTGATTATTTTCAACAATAACACAATAAAATACCAAATAGATTCAGATAGACAAAGAGGCACACAGACAGACAAACAGACAGAGAGAGAGGCAGGCAGGCAGGCAGGCAGGCAGGCAGACAGACAGACAGACAGACAGACAGACAGACAGACAGACAGACAGATAGATAGATAGATAGATAGATAGATAGATAGATAGATAGATAGATAGATAGATAGAATGTACCATTCTAAATAATGCTTCTTTACTGTTTATTTGGTGATCACACTTCACATTTATAGCATTTTTACTTCCACTTCAAAGAACCTCTTTTCACATAACAATGACATTAATCACACCAACCAAGACACACATTTTTAATTACACACTGAAAGACTGAATGTACTCAGAATAAAAAGAGATTTACAGGTGGGCTGCTAATAAGCACAAATAATGCTCTAATTTAATATCGCAACAAACGCTCAGTCCAGTCTGATCGTTCACTGCCATCTAGTGGATATATCAGCACACTGCTTCCCTCAAAAAATCAATAAAGAATGTGAATGCATTTTACTGAATTCAGGATCTGTTTCAGACTCAGACAGCATTACAATGGTTATTACAGCCCTGAAGGCCTTTTGAGTATGAAGCTATAGGCGATGTGATCAGAACACAGAGCATCTCTGTGGTGCTGGACTGCTTTGCCATGTGTGGAGACAGCAATGAAAATAAAGATCTATTGAAACTCAAGATTACCTCTTTGTTCATCTTAGGGGAACAGAATTCCCTCTGAAGAGCCACATTCAGGACAGTCCATAAATGACCACACTCAGGAATGAGCTGATGGTGTGCCTCAAACCCTGGGCCAGTGACACACCAGAATCCTTTTGAAAAATGAGTGATGATTAGCGAGCTTTTGGGACCTAACTGTGAGGATCAGTAGTTCAGTGTGGTTACAGTGGTGAGATGGTCTTAGCACCAGTACGAAATGTGTTCAGGGGATCCATTGCCAAAGTGATGCCAGTGTGGTAATTAATGTAGCCTCAAGGAGGAACTGAATCTGTCTGAATGGTGTCTGCCATAAAGCAGCCAGCAGGGGGAGCCAGAGATGGAGGTGGAGCTTCACTGTTGCTATCTGTACAGCACAACCATGACAAAGTCAACCAACCAGGAGCCAAAGGACACTGTTGTGAAGCACACCTATATTTCCTGATTGGTGGAAGGGCAATAACTGCATTTTGAGGAGGATAACCACTGTCTTGTAAGATAAGCGAGTCAGTATATGATTATATTCCAGTGTGTGTGGTCTTCCCCTCTGTCCAAATGGATTCATAGCTGTAGGGTGAACTGTTTGAGGGTGTGGTTTTTCACATGTGAGGGTGTGGTTGCTGCAATGTAAGGGCGTGGTTTCTGACATATTAGTGTGTGGTTTCTGCACAGTTGGGGTGCGATTCTGTGATTTCAGGTTCTCAGATTCCGGGCAGATTTCCCGGAGTAATATGCTCCTGTATTGCTGTACCTTTCACATTTGGTTAGGAAGCGCAGTTTTGTCTCCACCTCTTGAAACGGCCAGAGTGGCACAGCATGTCCCGTCTGGGTCGCCGTGTCTGCCGGGGTCCTGCAGGCTCCGCGGCCAGGACGTGCCGCTCGGCCTGTCAGCGTTTTCCTTTGTCATGTTTTTTTTCCTGTATATATTCTTTCTTCCTCCCTTCCTCTCTCTGTCTGTGTGTTTAGACCCCCAATAGGGTGATTACATTGATTACTACAGCAGCTGTAAGAAAGAGAGAGACAGAGAGGGAGATAGAGAGAGAGGGATTGAGGGGGAGAGAGATGGAGGGAGAGAGGGAGGAAGGGAGGGAGAGATATTTGTGGAGGATGGCAGAGGTCTCACATCCATTTTTACTGTTCATTAATATTTAGAGGTAAGCCATGCTGGTATCACATCTATACTTCATGAAGATCAGCATAGCTATGTCATTATCACACTCTTTTTAATCTGCTATTATTGATTAATAGTAGGAAAATGTCCGACAAAAAAGGAAGAAAAAATTTTTTGTTTCAAATATATGGGGGAGGGTGGGGGGGAGAAGGGGGAAATAATTATGAAAAAAGAGAGGATAGGTCTCAGAGACAAGTGTAGATGTGACAGACCAGCCTTGTCTAAGTTTGTCTAGGCTAACATGCTGGAAGTCTCAAGACATTACATGGATTAATTCTCTACAGTGTCATTGGACATTTCAAATCTACAATCCAAATATAACCCAAATACAGTCAAAATACGAACAAAATACGAACCATATAGGCATAATACAATACAAATACAGTATTAATATAAGACACAACATGTTGTGTTGCAGAATTCTTCATCCATCTGTCAGCCATCTAGAGCTGCAAACACAAAGCCTCTGTGACATCACTGATTCCAGAACACTCATCAGAACTTGAACTCGTCCCTCTGACTATAAAACCTGGTTCTTTCCCACAAAACCTTCTCCTTTTCTACAGAACTTGATCGTTAACCACAGAGTGATACCGTTGTGGTAACCTCCCATCCGACATTTCAATGACCATGACCACCTGCTTGTCTCACCTGCTCAGCCAAGTCCCTGCAGTTCCATTGCCCACCTGAGGGTGGCACTCTGCAACCTGTCAGCTCTCTGAACAGCCTCACACTCTCAGCACTGCTCAGCAGCTGGAGTGAACTCTTCATTAGTGATGAAAATATCTGCTGTCATCATTGACATTCATTTTCATGATCTGCCCTTGTAACTCTCTGGGGGAATGGGTTTGGGACCGAACAATGCCGAACAATATAAAAGCATCTTGCAATCTCTTTATTGCATTATAAATTCCCCTTCATCTTTGTTTGAAGGCATATGTGTAAGTCATAACACTCAGAAGAGACCTAACACTGCTGCTGATCTCATTCGTCAATACAGACTGTGACACTGCCTGTGTGGCCTGATATCTTCTCAGTACAATCAAAGTGTGAAGGTTGCATTTGATGTTGTCATAGCAGTATTTTTATCCGACCGAGGTTGTTGACCCCCCTGTTCGAGCATCATAAACAGGGAAAAGAAAGGGGGAAATGGGGCGAGGAGGGAAAGCAAGTGACATGATTAAATTATATATATATATATATATATATATATATATATATATATATATATATATATATATATATAGTTGTGGACAGAACCAGTTTGGCTAGGTTTGGATTACTGAGAAGAGATTGTCTGAAAATGATCCTCCTGAATGTTTGTTCAGAATGCCAATTAGTGACTAAGAGCTAGAGGATTAAGATCCATAGCTACACACATTGCCCACGGAAACACACATTCCCCAGCATTGGACAGCACATCCTGTCTGCTCTGGCTCAACCAGTGAATCAGTCCATCTATCAAACAAACATTCTGCTCTGATATATGGATTTTTTTCAGTGAAAATAAGTGGCTTGCTAATGGAACACTAAATCTCAGTTCTCCCTCCTTCTGTCTCTCTTTCTCTCCATCTGTGTGTGTGTGTCTCTCTCTCTTTCTCCCTCTCTCTGTCTCTCTTTCTTTCTCCTTCTTGTTCTTTCTCCCTCCCTCTTCCTCTCTCCCTCGCTCTGTCCTTCCCTCTGTCCCCCTCTCTCTCTTCCTCCCATCCTCTCTCTCCTTCCCTCTCTGTACTGTTGCTGTGGTGCTCCCTGCAGGGTAGAACACATTTCCCATTAGCAGTGTAAAAAAATACTGCTGTACGCTGTTGTATGGCTGACTCCTCTGATTTCTACACATTCTACCCATTCACCTAAGGGGTCAAAGCAAATCCTTCTGCACTAATTCAAAATATCCCAAGGCTACAACATATCAAAGATACTGCTATTTAATAACTGAAAGGTATTAACAGTGACCTCTACGGATAAGGAGGCCATACTACACTTTTTTTCCACTGGGGGTGAAGGCCTGTGCTGTGATGAAAAGCACCTGATACAAAGATCAAAGGAGGGGCAGGTTAACATGCTAATGCGTGTGTGTGTGTGTGTGTGTGTGTGTGTGTGTGTGTGTGTGTGTGTATGTGTGTGCAGTAGTTTTCTGGTGCAGGAGAAAAGCGGCCTGCTCTCTCCTCCTCTTTCTCTCCTTTTCTCTCTTTCTCCTCCTCTCTCTCCTCTCCCCAGTGTCCCCTCCCTTTGTTCCTGGCAGGAATGTGTTCCTCTTTCAGGGGAGTTTTGGGGGGGTGCAGTTTTTTTGGCAGTCAGAACCTGGAAATTTGCATTGTGAAATACCCTGGGAAAGCGATATGAATCGGCAAGGTTTGAAGTGTGGGCAACTCTGGGGGCGCTTGTTTATACTTGCGTCCCAGCACGCTGTCTGAGCTCTTCTCCAGATGAAGGGGTGAGGTCTCTGAGTGGGGCGGGGGGGCACTGAGGTGATGTGTACTGTCCTGGTGGGGAGGCCTGGGGGGCTAGAGAGCAGGAGAGTTCCACTTCTCATCTCCAGCAATGACGTCAGGCTGCTTTCACTCAGAGGTCTGCAGAGTCCTGCACACTAGCGACCTAACCACAGTCTAGCTGCGCACGGATACTTTAAATACCGACTACGCAACGCCTGGGGTTCCACCGCCGGCCTCTAGTGCTGCTAAAACAGGGTCCTGCTGAGTCCTCTCTGCAGAGACAGTAAAGTTGGTCCATGACAGAAGAAGAAAACTGGGAGTTAAAATAAAAAGGTTTGTGTGTGGGGGTTGAATTCTGCTTCTGTTTCTCATGGGCTAGGGGAGTTGGGGGGGGTGTTTGAGCTGCCAAAGCTGTGATTCGCAGGATTTCCTCATAAAACGCAAAAGTCATCGCAACCTCATGCTGAAAATACCGATTATTCTTTCCACGTACCCTCACCTCTAAGCAAGGGGGCTCCTATGTTTGCTTTGCCACCGGTTTCTGAAATCGTAAAGATAATGACATTCTCAGCACAAAGCCCATAGAGCAGGACCAGAATACATCCCATTCATTGGGCTGCAGTGCTGAGCTCTCTGCAGCAGAGCTGGGGGAGCAATGCTTTTGGAGGTCTACCAGAGCACTGGAGCACAGAATGGCATCATCAGTCCTGTCAGATTGCCAGACAGTAATCACACCCAGATCACCTCCACATCCATGCCAGCACAGTGTGTGAGTGTGTGCGTGAGTAAATGTACAAATGTTTGCGCGTGCGTGTGTGTGTGTGTGTGTGTGTGTGTGTGAGTGTGTGTTAGTGTGTGTGTGTGTGTGTGTGTGTGTGTGCACATTTGAGTGGCTGTGTGTATGCACATGCACGTGTGTGTGTGTGTTAGTGAGTGTGTGAGTTTGTGCGTGTCTGTGTGTGTGTGTGCACGTGAGTATGTGTGTCTGTGTGTGTGTGTGCGTGAGTGTGCATATGAGTGAGTGTGTGTGTATGTGTTGGTGGATGAGTGTGTGTGTGAGTGAGTGTGTCTGTACAGGTTCATGATTAGGGGAGAACACGGGGTTAAATACAAAAACAGGTAGCTGCAGCAAGAAACATCTGCAGAATACATTATCACTCACTACCTGGAACACAAACACCGTTTGCATAAAACACAGTACACAAATACATGATCCCACTTCCAAACACACACTCTCACACACACACAGCGGTCCCATGGGTAGCTCTGCTGCCCTGTGTTTAGCTGTGACTGGCTGCTAAAAGACATCATGACTGCATGCAACTTTTTTGATTATTTTAATACAGTGCAGGAGTTAGTGTGCAGTGCTTTTGTAAGAGTGTGTGCTACTCTGTAATACAGTGGAAGACTTAGTGTGGAGTATGTTTGTAAGAGTATTTGTTAGTTATTCCGTAATACAGTGATAGAGTTAGTGTTGAGTGTGTTTGTAAGAGTGTGTTGTTACTGTGTAATACAGTGCAGGAGTTAGTGTGGAGTGTGTTTGTAAGAGTGTGTGTTTGTTACTCTCTGTCTCCATGTCGCCCTTTCTCTCACTCTGCTTTTTTCCACATTACACTCAGATCCAGATGTGCAGGCACTGAAATATTACATTACAGAAATTGGCTTGTTTCTGCGCATTGGATATATCAAAAACAAGCCTGCCCTCCACACCCCCCTCATACACACTTCTCTCCCTCTCTCTCTCTCTCTCTCTCTCTCTCTCTCTCTTTCTCTCTCTCTCCATCTCTATCTCTTATGTTTAATAAGCTTTATCTGTCCCATGGACTGCATCACCAGAGCACCTGAATACAGTACATTCTTCATTTTATTACAGCTTAAGAACAAAATCCTGTTTAAAGAGGACACATAGAAGGTAATGTGTCACACTGGTGCTGGTGTCTAGGTCGCCTCTGTAAAGTGTCACATTCAGTACTGTGCACTATCCTCAGTATCTGGGTGTGGACCTTTTGGGATCGTTATTTTGATTTGTTATTTTTTTGGGAAATGCGCATCCCATGTTTCAATGTAATTATCATTATTGTTTGAGGATGAAGGGCAGCTGTGTCTTGCCTTCTTGCCCATCGCACCTTGGTCATACCCTATCCCTTGTGAGGTTGCTATGTCTCCCTGTCTCATTGGCCAGGCCTGGTTCACTTTGCTGAGCTTTGACACTGTTTTTCCTTTATTTAATGTTTTTCACAATTTTCAGGTACTTTACCACAGTGTCTGTCTTTCTAGGACTTGATGGTCCACCAATTTGACATGTACTTTGGTGTGTATGTGTCCCAGACTAATGTCATCTTTGTTTCTGTAGATGTAATGATACAGTTGATTCTGTTTGTAAGGCGCTGTCCTGGGGCTGTTTGGTGTTAGTAGGCAGCTGACAGCTGGCTGAGAGGACTCTTCTCTGGGCTAAACTCTGCTGTTTCAGGGCCTTGTGATGACAGTCTTTTTAAGTGGAATGCCAGTGCCCAGTTCTAGCAATATTTCTGCAGCACATTCAGACTCTACTGCAAATAAAGAGAGGAAGTGAGGAGAGGGAAGATGTACCACCAAACAACAAACCAATGCTTACTTGCTACAGAATCATTCCCATCACCTGTTCTCACTGAGTCACAGAGTTACAGAGGAGGTTACCTGGTGCCAGCATACTGCACTTGACACAGTGCTATTCTCAAATATCAGAGAGAACATCCCTCTCAAAACAATTTTCACACACATTCACACACACACACATGCACATACATGAATTCTTCATATAAGCGCACAACCTTGCATACTCACTCACACACACACTTGCACTTTACTCACGCATACACATATGCACACATGCACCTACACATTCACACATGCACATGCAAGCACGTACAAACACACACAATCACACATACACAAACACAGTCTTACACACAAATACACAGACACGTGCACATGCACACACATTTGTACATTGCTCACACATACACAGACACCCACACATTCACACATGCATGCATATACACACAGATTCACATATACACTCACAGACACAGACACAGACACACACACACACAGACACACACACGCACGCACGCACTCACACACCTCCCTTGCTGGCATGGCTGCCCTACAGCAGACTCAGGCGGTCCGTTGGCACGACACATGGAAGGAAAATGTGATGTTCTCACTAATCATTCCCCTATTACACACACAGAGGGGGAGAGAGACACTTTTTACTTTAAAATCCCTGTTTTATTAATAAATCAATCCAGGCCAAAGATGTTTCAGCCATCAGAGCTGGAAGCTGACACATGCAGCTGTTGTCTGGATGCTATGCATAAGTGACAAAGACAACCTAAAAAAATAAGCAACTAAAACATCAAACCAGTACTCCTGCATATTTATAGGCAGGTCTCCAGTTTCCCAGGTCCATCACAGCTGCCCTTCATTCATATGGCCACAGTGGCCTGCTCCTGAACAAAGCACAGCCGATACTGATAGACACTTGTGCTGATGTCCTCCAGTGCAGCATGAGAAGGTGCTAGCAGAAAGTCAGAAGCTAAACGAGAGGCACTAGCCTGTGGCAGTACGCAGTCCACGGTCTCCTCCTGGCCCCAGAGAAACACAGTCAGACCCACACTGGGACCAGAGCGGTGCAGAAAGCAAGGAGAGGATCCCGGGGAGTGCAGCAACTGGAGTGGGGGCGGCTTGCTCTCCATGCAGGGGTCTGCGAGACTGCGCTGTCGAATCCAACTGCACTGTCAAATACCACTGCAGTCAGCTGCAACTACAGTCAAATGTGACTGACTGTCAAATGCAACTGCAGTGTCAAATGCAAGTGCAGTCAACTGCCACTACAGTCAAATGTGACTGTCAAATGCAACTGCATTGTCAAATGCAATTGCATTGTAAAAAGTCACTGTGTAGTTGTACCCCACAAGAAGCTGCTGGCTATACTTGGGTGACTCCAGCCAGGGAGCATCATTATTCGCACAATTAAAGAAAAAGGAATAATACTCACACACTTCTCTCCCCTCAAATAAAAATGCAGTTTGGTGTCAGCATGTTCTTCACAGCCACAGCAAGATGTGAACCTCATTTGTGATCCAGTCTACAAGCGCACTGTGCAGCTCATTCAAAAAGAGCCAGATCACACATCAGTTCATAACATAGAGACTAAACTCTTTACAACCAAACCAGGGCCTAATGCAGCATTACCCTGGGTTACCTGTACCTGTTACCTGCACTACCCACATGTAAAAGCATGAGAGAGAAAGTAAGAGAAAGAAAATCAGATAGACAGAGATATGTATATATTACTTTGTATTCCTATGTATTCTAAGCAAAACCATTTTTTTCGCCTTGGTCAATGACATTAACTGAACTGAACTGAATTACAACAAGAAGCACAGGAAGTGGTGGGAGAAAGAGAGAGAAGGAGGGAAAAGTCCCAACACTGTATGCTGAAGAGAATTAGGTTGATACCCACCTTTATCTGACAAGACAGCAGCTAAATCCCAGATCCCCCTAACAACACTGTCCCCCCTTCACACGCAAGACCCTACAATAGCAGAGCTGAGTCCAGAGAAGAATCCTCTCACAGCTGGTCCTGAGGCTTACAGCACTAACACCTACTAACACCAGACAGGACAGTTCGATCCCAACTCTGTCAATCTGAGTCGATCAAATTATACAAACCAAAAGCAAAGTTACGCGACCCATCATGTGACACACATACAGGGACAAAACACATACGCTAAAGGACTCTACACCACCACAGAATAACCATTAGTGACAAACATAAAGCTACGACAGGACTTAGACAGGACTTGAGCAAGTATAGACTCTGAGGGGACAGCCTGGCAGTGCAGGTACAGATAAACCTGGCTACCCAGAGAGGACAGGCTGTACTCCCTATGGGCTCTAGAAGAGGCTCAAACATGCTAAGACCGTGTGATGTGAACACAGCCAGAAACGCTGAGACCAGCGTGGCATGAACACAGCAAGCAGGACATCTGCAGGCTGTGACATCTACAGCAAGCCTGCACGGAGGGAGGGAGGGTGTTAAAATGTCAAAGCTTCTCGACAGTGACGTCAAACAAGACGACCGCAACATCTGCCTCCAACGAGCAAATCCAGTCCTCTTTCCAAACATGTAGCAATCTAATATTTCATAATCATCCCTGCCCTCCACTACAGAACTTCAGAACTCCGGCTACATTTTAAGGGAGTGGTGCGTGTGTATGTGTAAGTGTGTGTGAGTGTGCATATGCGTGTGAGGCAGTGTGTGTGTTTTAGTGTGTAGTAGAGAGTGTGTGTGCATGTAAGGGTGTGTGAGAGGGTTTATGTGTTTCTTTATTTTTGCAAAGAGGACGATGATTTTTCTTCTTTCCTTTTTCTTCTGAACCTCAGTTTCATGTATATAGTTTTGCCTCCCGCTCTCTCTCTCTCTCAAATGATTCAAACTGGATTTATTAGTATGATAGAAGTTATCCAAGGTTTCCACAGCAAGTCTCTCTCCTTCCTCCCTCCCTCCCTGCCTCCCTTTCTTCCTCCCTCCTTTCCTCTCTCCCTCCCTCTCTCTCTCTCTCTCCTTCTCTTCCTCTCTCTCTGTCTGCCTCTCTCTCCTTCTCTCTCTCTCTGTGGTTGACCAGCAGCCAGAGGGGCAGGTGCAGCTCTCAGAGCAGCTCTCAGAGCAGCTCCAGCCCCCACCACCAGATCACAGGGTACAATCCTAATTACCCTGCGGCCAACCAAAGCATTTCCTGGGTTTGTGTGGCAGTCCCCCAGCTCCATCTACTGGGATTTGCATCATCATTTTTGTTTTTTATACACACACGTGACATACATGTCATCATGAGGTTTAAACTGAGTTTTACACACAAGCTACATAGGTGTCATCATGAATTTTATACGCATGCTACACACGTGCCAACATGCTTGTGTTTTATACACACGTGCTGCATACGTGTCATGGTGCCTGTGTTTTAAATGCAAAAAAATTACTCTTTCTAGGAACATTTCTTATTTTGAATATCTCACTGTAGTACATAAAAATGATGTTCCAGTGCTCCTCAGCAAGAAAGAATCTACATCCAGTGAAAGAAACACTTATTTTTTCTCCCTGAATTCGATGAGTTTCTGTCCATTGTTTCTCCTGACTGTGACAGAGCTCACTGGGTTCCATGTGGACAGTAAGTTAGATTCCTGAGCTGTGGATTTTATGACCCTCTTACATTCTCTTGACTTTTATCAGCACGTTACAGGGCCAGCTCGCAGTCTAGGCCACACTCTACAGCTGGCTCTTGCTCAGGGGCCGGGCAGCGCTGCTTTCTTCCTCTTCCTCTTGCTGCGTGAGATCATTCCTGCGTTTCCCATCAGCTCCTGCTGCCTATGAAACGGAACCACCCGGAGGGCAGTCGAGAGGCGCTCCTCACACTCTGCAGCACCTGCCACCTCCGCAGACCCTCGTGAAAGCTACACCTGTGCCACTGTGGCCAGTCTGTGCAGAAAGATGCCTGGACAATTTCAGCAGCAAAACTCAAAGCCCCCCTGCGATGTTGTAGCACCAGTGAAAATGAAAATCTTTCCTTAAACCCTACAACTTGGTGGAAGAATGGAGATTTTAGTCAGTGGGAAAAACTGTCAAAAGCAGTGTGGATAAAGAAAGACTAAGCTACAAATTCATTATGATACTTCTAAAGAATCCCATATAAAAATGTAACATACTGTCATATAGTGACAAATGTATTGTTCAGCCCAAGAACATATTACAAATACATTTAAAATATATTGATATGAAGCAGGAATAAATTGCAATATAGCAAAATGGCAATATTTTACATATTTTCAATACATTGACAGAGCTAAAAAAATATATTCTCAATATACTATATTTTTGTGTAGAATATGCATGTGACAGTAAAGCAATAAAGACTGCAAGACAGGTTCACTTCTCTGAAATAATTGTTCATTATAAAGATAACCCTGAAGTTCTTTTCTCAACAAATGATCAACTGACAAATCCAATTTCGACTCAATTGTTGCAGTGAGCTTTGCACCCCATGTGAAGAGTTTGCAACATACTTTGAACAGCAGATGTCCAACATTAAACTGCAAATAAAACAAAACTCTAGAGCTGAGCATTCAAACTGGGACAGCTGTCACTAAAATGAGTTCTTCTGTAAAGACTCTCTGTAAAACGGTCTTTCAGATGAAATGATCTGGCTGCTCACCTGATCCCATCTCCACATCTGTCTCTGGTCTCTGTCAAATATCTTTTTAAGCAACACTTTAGAGAAGTGATTTTTTTTAACTTAATGACTCTCTTAGCAAACACAACATTCTGCTTAAAAATCTAGAGCCTTTGGTCTTAAACATAAAATTGTAATTCAAGAACCTTGGGGATAATTTTAGATTCTGACTTGAGTGTTCAGTGACCTTCTTCCATCCCTCTCCCTGGCTGATGCTGAAAGGTTAACTCACACCTTTGTTTCAGTTAGACTAATGTAATACTGCTCAGGTCCTCCACAAAAAATCCAGACCTGCTGCAACTTTTACATCACTCAGGCACTACAATCTTGACCCAAACCATGCGGAATGAACACATTACCCTTGTCCTTAAAGTTTCGCATTGGTTGCCTGTGAATTTTATAATTAATTGTAATATTTTTTCCTTGACTTTCAGGCACTGAATTGCTTAACACCAGAATATATTACAGACGTTTTAATGGAAAACCAGCTCAAATGAGCTCTGAAATCTACTGAAATGATTCTTTTTAGCATTCCAAAGGTACAAAAAAAAAAACGAGTGGAAAGGCTTCTTTTGGTGCTTACAGGTATGACATCCCTGAAAAACTCACATGATAAAGCTTTCCTGCATTTAGACTTGTTTAGTTTTGTGTGTATTATTGTGTCTTTTATGTATTTTTTCATAGTTAATTACTATTTTCATTAGTTTTTTTTTTTAAATAGTCTGTTTTATCATCCCGTTCTAAATGTTTATTGTTTGGTTGTTTCACTGAGAAGCACTCTGGGTTGCTAACAGTTTGTTTGAACAGTGCTACATAAAGTTTATTATTACTTATTATATCTGTCATCATATTGGTGTTTTCCAGACACACCTCATTCCATTATTTGTCTTTTCCAAACATGCTTTATACATGTCAGCCCGTCTTTTGAAAACACGCCACCAACATTCCATTAAAAATGTGTTTTAAAAATGTGTCACACACCTCACACCTGCATATGTTTCATAAGCTGCCCTTCAGTCATTAGCCAACTGACCAGGAGACAACCATGACCATAGGGCAATAAAATTAAATCATAACCATAAAGCAATGAAAATTAAACCATGACCATCGAACAACAATAAATAAACCATAACCATAGGACTATAAAGTAATACAATACACCTCATAAAATTCTGCTGCTCAGTATAATGGAATGTTAGTCAAAGACTGAGAGAAGCATTTGTGGGAGAATGGACTACAGCAGTGGGGGTGTGAGTGAGGCAGGTAAATACCCTCTCCGGGTGGGGGACTATAGTTGCCCCAACAGGAGAGGAGGGCATAGCTGCCCCAAGTAGACAGGAGATTACAGTTGCCCATTAGGAGAGGGCAGTTACCCTACAGAAGGGTGTAGACGGAGTAGTTGCACTAACTGGAGAGGAGGGTGTAGACGGTGTAGTTGCCCATCTGGTACTGCTCTGCTCCAGAGCCAGCTGCCTAATAACTACAATAAGTCTGTGGTTTACAGCTCCACACACATGTTCCACACTGTTATTCTACACAGAGAAACGTCCATTTATTTACTCTGAATTCCAATGGCTGTGGTGACGAGCTCCTGCCAGCCGAGTGAAGGGTATGAGACAGAGAGAGAGAGGGAGGAAGGGAGGGGGAGAGAGGGACGGGGAGGGAGGGAGAGAGATGGTGTTGTAGTCTGCCAGGCCAGTAAAGGCCTGAGGTAAGGTTGTGGGTTGTGGTTGGCTGTGGGCTGTGGCTGGCAGAGGGCTGTGGTTGGTGGAGGGTCAGGGCAGGAACCGGGGTGGGAGTTATGTGTTCACCCTGCCAAAGGCTGCCCTTCCAGTGTGTTCAGTGCTGGACAGATGGGCAGCACCATGTTCAGAAGGGTGGACTCTCAGCTGTGGCCTGGGTGGGCTTCAACTAAACACAGGAGGTGCTCAGGTCTCTCTTTCCCTCCCTCTCCCTTTCTCTCTCTTTCCCTCCCTCTCCCTTTCTCTCTCTTTCCCTCCCTCTCCCTTTCTCTCTCTTTCCCTCTCTCTCCCTCTCCCTCTCTCTGCCTAATCTGTTCCAGAGAATGGTGAACCCATGGAAACTGTATAACAAGTGCACAGATTTCAGGCCAAGAATGAAAAAAAAACTGCAGAGCTGAGCGAGAGAGAAAGGGAGAGAAGAATGTGAGAGGGGGAGAGATAGAGGGGAAAAGAGAGAAAGTGTTTATTCAAACTCAAAGCTGCGGCTTTTGTTGTGGAGAGGACCTGTCTTTTATTAGTAGCCTGAACAGTGTTCAAAGCCGGGAAGCACTGGGGACACGCCAAGAGGCAGAGGCGTGTGAGCCACCCTGGGAGGGGGGAAGGAGAGGGGGGACAGGGGAGAGAGAGAGGGACCGAGAGGGGGGACCGATTGTAAGAGTGGGAGAGTATGGAGGGAGAAAGACAGCAGCCAAATTCAAAGCATGTCTGTGGAATTGGCTGAGGGAGCGAGTGTTGAACAGGTCCTCTTACAACACAGAGGGGGGGGCGTGGGGTTCCAGGGGGGACAGAGGGGGAGGCTTTCCCTCCAAAACACAAAGAGGAGAGAAAATCGACCCACTGGTTCTCTGTGCATTAAAATGTGTGTGTGTGTGTGTGTGTGTGTGTGTAGGTATATGTCTCCATGTATATGTGAGCATGTGCGTGCACGTGCATGTGTGAGCAAGTGTATGTGTGTGTGTGCGTGTGTGTGTGTCATTAGCTCATGGCAGAGAAACAAAGAGCTCTGCTTTCAATAAAGCTCAAACTCACTCAGCTCAATCAGAGAGGTGCCGTTACCATGACATCAGTCCACAGCTGCAGCTGAGAGAGGGGTAGGCAGGGGCATGCGCACATGTGGAAGTGTGTGTGTGTGTGTGTGTGTGTGTGTGTGTGAGTTTGTGAGCTTGTATGTGCGTGCGTGTGTGTGTGTGTGTGTGTGTGTGCGTGTGTGTGTGTGTGTGTGTGTGTGAGAGAGAGTGTGAGCATGTGTGTGTGTGTGTGTGTGTGTGTATTATTACATGTTGCTGCACCATAGCAGATCACTGTAAGGAGCCCACAGTTGCCCGGCATCTACACAGAAACTCAGTGATATTCAGAGAGGGTCACAACCACACAAACCTGATTTCAGATCAGGCACTGTACCCATGCCCTATTAAATGATGGCTGCAGCACTGGTTTAGATCATGTGTCCAAGGGAGGTAGTTTTACTCCTCAGCAAACATGCCCGGGAGTAAAATGGCAGGGCAAGGCACAGCCCCATCCAACATGTAACATTCCCATAACAGCTCAGTAACTTCACCACAATGCGGAGAGTATGCTGGACTTGTCATGGGGAAATGCAGTTTGATCTCTGGCCTTCAACCGTACACACTCAACCGCTAAACACACTGAGCTACCAAATACTCTAAACAGCTAATTACACTGAGCTGCTGAACACAGTGAGCTACTGAACACTTTGAGCAGCTAACCACACTCAACCACTACACACACTGAGCTACCGAACACTCTGAGCAGCTAACCACACTCAACCACAGAACACACAGAGCTACCGAACACTCTGAGCAGCTAACCACACTCAACCACAGAACACACTGAGCTACTGAACACTCTGAGCAGCTAACCACACTCAACCACTACACACACTGAGCTACCGAACACTCTGAGCAGCTAACCACACTCAACCACAGAACACACAGAGCTACCGAACACTCTGAGCAGCTAACCACACTCAACCACAGAACACACTGAGCTACTGAACACTCTGAGCAGCTAACCACACTCAACCACTGCACACACTGAGCTACCGAACACTCGGAGCAACTAACCACACTCAACCACTACACACACAGAGCTACCAAACACTCTGAGCAACTAACCACACTCAACCACAGAACACACAGAGCTACCGAACACTCTGAGCAACTAACCACACTCAACCACAGAACACACTGAGCTACCGAATACTCTAAACAGCTAATAACACTAAGGTGCGGAACACAGTGAGGTCCTAATCACACTAAGCAGCTAACCACAATGAGCTGCCTAACACAGCGAGCCACTGAGCACAGTACTTTCTCTCTCTCTCTCTCTCTTTGGAAATGTGAGAGTGAAAGATGGGGCCCTGCAGCTGCAGATCTTCTAGGAAGAGCCTGTTTTTCCACACATGCTTTCAGGAAAAAGGAGGGTTTGGGTGGCTGGAGCCGATGGCACAGACGCAGACAGGCGGAGGGTCATGTGGGACGATCAAAGCGAACGAGAGCAGCAGAAGTGCCAGGTAACCTGCAGAGCCCAAACTGGGAGCTGCCCGGGTGCAAGGGGGTGACCGCACCGGCCCACCTGTCCCACAGGCTCCTGCGTACAGGACATGGTGAATCTATCTACCTGTCGGTGGGGAGGCAACAAGATTCCTTTGTTCGCTTAGAACATAGTTACCAGTTCTGTGTCTAAAATCTGAAAAGTGTTTGTGTGTGTGTGTGTGTGTGTGTGTGTGTGTGTGTGTGTGTGTGTGTGAGAGAGAGAGAGACAGAGTGAGAGAGAGAGAGAGAGAGAGAGAGAAAGTGCGTAAGGTGTTTGTAATGTCAGTGAGTGTACAGAAATGCCTAAAACAACAGACCTTTGGAGGGGGGAGTCATTACCTTTGAATTTACCAAAGAAAAAGCATTTAAAGTTTAGCATCTACTTGACAATTTTTGAAGGCAGATGGGAGTAGAGAGGGAAGAGAGCTGAGTGGTGTGAGAGAGAGAAAGAAACAGCGGTTAACAGAGATTCCTTCATTATTTGTTTTCTTCCTGTTTATGCTTTTAGCACCTGCGAAAAAGAGTTTTTAAATGTCTCTCTCTCTCCCTCTGATTTTTAATTTGTCAATGCTAAGGTGTCTAACGGACATGAGTAATCTTTAGAGACTTTGCCAAAGCAATTTCAAAGTGTACTTAAAACATTATGGAGTCTCTTTAAGCAAACATCATAAAGCACAGTGTTAATGAACAGACAAAAAAGAGCAGAGAGGACACAGTGATTCCAGCGATCCTGGAACTCCAACAAGAGGCAGAAAAAAGAGGCAGAATCCAGAATAAAGGAAGGGCTGTTTTTGAAATCATGACTATAACAGAACGCATAAAACCCTAACAACTAACATCACCATACGCCTGTGAACATGCACACACTTGCCGCAGGGCACCGCTCCTCTGACGGGCCCAGGTTTGCAAACCCGAGTCACTTTACCCCTCTCTCAATTCTGTTCATCACATTTTATTCAGATTGTGTGGAAACAGCTTCCTGCTCCTGTTTGGCTTTGCTGTTTGTCCTTATGGGAGACCAATTACCAGGATCTCCTCACAGGCAAGTTTACAGAGAAAGAATAAAGCATTAACATTCTGAATTCATTCGAAATATCTATCAGAGCCAATCACAGATCTCAACTGCAACACCTGAAACACCTAAAGTATAAACCAATGTCTTGTTAAAGATTTTACACTTTCTTTTGGTGGGAATGCCAAAGTAATAGTTAATACAACCTGAGTGTAAATCACAGATTGTAAGTGTAAAAACTGTTTCCCATAAAGACCCAGAAAAGACCCCAGCTGTAATGGTTTTCCAACGTTGGATTAGTGTTCCTGTGACACAAAAGAACACTTTTTAAAGCTTCGGCTTGGTGCCACAAATAGTGCTCTTAATCAAAGAAATATCCCTCAGATTCTGTGCAAAGCAGCATCTTATAAACATATGATACCAGTTAATTCCCTAAAATTACATCCAGTCGTCTCTTCTTCAAAGCTTTTTGGACCCCGGCAGTTAACAGCACAAAGTAATCTCATACTTGCTGAAAATAGAAAAGCATTTTATGTATAGGTTGTAGCACACAATTTTAATTGTATATGCTACAATCCCTTCATATGTTTATGATGTGAAAGTGGTGAGAATCTGTGCTGGTCAATATTAATCAACATCACATTTAAATGGTAAAATCTGTAATCTTTCAGTAATGTACAAAGAAACAGATGCAAATGTTTTTCATTTTTTCTACAATCTTTAACCAGACAGCATTCTTTCTGTCCAGTGATGCACTTACAGTTGTGTTTGCCCTTTTTTGTAGGCTGTTGTTTGGAATGATTTTTTTGTTGTTGCAGGTTGTTGTTTGGAAGGATTTTCTTTGTTATTAATGGTTAGGGGAGTAATTATAGAGTGAACCTAGACAGTCTGCACACCCTTTCAAATTTTCTTGTTTTTGCTGTCTAAAAGGCTGAAATCAAAACAAATGAAGTCAGACTTTTTTTAGCTTTATTTACAAATTGTACCCAACAATATCTAAATGAAAATCAAATGCTTCCGTTTTCAAAAAAGTATTAAAAATAAAAAAAAAACTCAATGTCTTGGTTGCATAAGTCTACAAACCCTTAAATTAATACTTGATGGAAACACCTTTTGCTTTGATAACTGCAGTGAGTCTGTTTGGATAAGTCTCTACCAACTTCTCACATCTAGATTTTGCAGTTTTCTCCCATTCCTCTTTGCAGTAGAGTTCGAGTTCACTTAAATTACAAGCGGACCACTTATGAACAGCTCTCTTCAGGTCAGTCCAAGATTTTTTTTTAAGTTAAGGTCAGGGCTGTGGCTGGGCCATTCCAGGACATTGATCTCCCTTTTTTAAGCAATTCCAATGTGGATTTGGCTGTATGCTTTGGGTCATTGTCATGCTGAAAGGTGAAAAATATTCCCCATATTTAGCTTTTTTGAGGGTAGCAGGTTTTTCTCTAAAATCTTTTAGTACTTTGCACTATTCATTTTCCCATCCATCCTCACCAGAGCTCCTGTCCCTGGTGAAGAGAAACAGCCCCACAGTATGATGCTAACACCATTGTGCGTCACAGTACAAAATGTATTCTTAGGCTGATGGGCTGATTTGGCTTTGAGCCAAACAAATCGTTTGAATTTAAGGCGAAATCCTTAGTCTTGTCAGACCACAACACCTTTTTCCACATGGCAACACAAGATCCAGAGTGTCTTTTTGCATAATTCAGATAAGAATGGATGTTCTTCTTTGTGAGAAGTGGATTCCATCTTGCCACCCTTTCCCACAGCTCAGTATTGTGGAGAACACATCAAATTGTTGCTTGTGCATATGGTGGCCAGTCCTTGCCACAAAATCCTGCAGCTCTTTTAATGTTGCTGTCGGCCTCTGGGTGGCCTCCCTAATGAGTTTCCTCCTTGCACGGTCATCCATCTTGGAGGGATGAACTGATCTAGACAAGGTCCTGGTGATGCCATATTCAATACATTTCTTGATTATTGGTTTTTACTGTGTTTCATGATATATTAAAGGCCTTTGATATCTTTTTATAACCCTATCCTGATCTGCACCTTCCAAGAATTTGATCCCGCAGATGTTTTGGTAGCTCCTTGTTGCCTATAGTTGTTTCCTTACGCTGGTATGCACTAAGAAACAAAGACACCTGCTGAGAAAACCCACAAGAGCAGCTGATTTTGTCCTGAGCTAATCAGAATCACTTCAGCTGGTCACAGATGAAGTCACTTAGCTTTGGGCATGATTTGGATGGTGAATGGTTAGGCCTCAGCACAATTGCAACTCCTATTATGAAGGGTGTGTAAACATATGTAATCAAGGTGTTTCAGTTTTTCACTTTTAAATATGTATTCAGAAATGTGTTCCTTTTTCTTTTTACTATAATGTTGTGGGTTCCCATGTCTAAATAAAAGTGGAATAAAATCTGATTTAATGGGTTTTCATTTCAGGCCTCAAGCCAGTACAAACATGAAATTTTGAAATGGTGTGTAGACTTTCTAGATCCACCGTTTGTGTACGTTTTCCCTCAGCTGCTGACATTTGCCTCTGTGTTACTGAGTCCTGCCCTCAGTGGACCCAGTGGCAGTGTCCCTGCACCTATGCTTATAGTGCTAGCAGATGCTTTGATATTTACATACATATCTCATCAGACTCTCTTATCTAAAGCGACTTACAAAGCATACAGTATATGAGTGCATATAAAGCAAGGTGATTTGAACAGCAGATCCGCAAAAAACAACAGACCACATCTGAGAACGCATCACACAGTGCTGAATGAATACTATCACACTCAAACTACTAATGCTAAAGTTGAATTACACCCTACAATGACATGCAAGAAAAGATTTGACCTTTCTGTCATAAACAAATATATTTTTCGGTGTTTACACTGTGTTGCTGAACTGTAATGCCCGGGAAATTCGGTGTAAACGCTGTGTTCCAGTGCTTTAATGCAGAGCCACTCAGTATTGACACTGTGTTCAGGACATCAGCACTTTGATGCCGGGGTCATTTCAGACCACGAGAGCAGAGCTGACATTCACATCCCCCAGTCAATATCTCTGTGCATGCCTGGGACTCATGCCAGATAGGTGGTGCTCATCTGCAGGAACCTCATCTTTAATAAATATATGAAGCTTTCATAACGTTTAGTAAATATTTCAAACACTGATATAAATCTAAAATTTATATGAAAATATAAAAAATTGAATACTATTCAAATGCATGAAAAACCTAAACAATGGTGTACTTACAACATGCATGAACTAATGGTAGGTGCATGAAATATTTACAAGTATTTCATACATTTACTGAATGGATAGGACACTTAAGTGAAGAAACATTACTGTATTTTTGTAAGGATTTCTTAAAAGTATTTAATAATTGTAAAATGTCTTAGTACAATTAATAATGCATTTGACATTTAATTTTAGATTTACTGTAAAAGCTCTGAAAAAAATTCATGTAATGCCACATACAATCAATGACCTTCTGCAAAAAATGATCCATCTTTTGATGAATTACTCCTACTTGCAAAGGTGTTTCATTTTCTCCTTGAATTTTACCACAGCCTTAATTACCAGAATCTTACTCAGGATAATTAGTATTAGAAGTCAGATACAGGTATAGGCACTACTTACAGGTAAAAAGCGGCTCTTGGGTGTACTCAGACACTGGTATGACTATTTCCTGTAGGTAGTGTTGCTCTTTATAACAGTGAGGTACAGGTAAAGATATTTCTTGAATATCTTCTGACCAGGGTTGGGAGGGTTACTTTTAATATGTATTCCACTACAGATTACAGAATACTTGCCCTAAAATGTAATTTGTAACGCATTCTGTTAGATTAGTCAAGGTAAGTAACGTAATCTACATACTTTGGATTACTTTTTTTAAAGCATGTTCATCCCACTAAGGTTCTGAACTGTTATTTTTAGAACGTTCCGGCTGTGTTCACACGTAGCGTCTTTTTTGATGAAAAACGCTGGCCAGAGCATTTTTTCAAGTTAAAAAAACGCTGGCAGCGTTTGTTACAAAAAGCAGTTGTTACATTGTTAGCGATCTAGCTGGCTATACACTGTTGCAGAGCTAACGTTAGCTAACAGGCTAGTTTTGCTAATGACAAGCAGTAAACACAAACATTTTCCAGAAACTCCTAGGATCCGTCCAATTTGACTCCAAACTGCATCTTTAGGAAGAATGTTATGATACAGTTTAACTGTGATGTTGTACAGTTCACTGTGCTCAGAAACTAGCACAATTAACTTCTCCACCGCCACCTTCTCCATTTTTGGTGATTGTTTTGGGAAACGACAGGTATCACTACTCCGCTTGTGATTGGTCAGCTGTCAAAAAAGCCCTTGACGTAGGGCAGTGTTTCCCTGAGCCATTGCTGTAAAAAAAATGGTCCATTGGAGTGAACGGGAGTTGACGCGACTCTCTCTCTACAAGGCTCTTCTGTCTATCCTTGCTCTACCTACCTGACTGAAGTCATCAGTGGCACATTTGATTAGCTGAGCACACCTGATTTAATCAAGCAGCAAGGACAGATGGAAGATATGCAGGACAGTGTCCCGCCACGAGTAGGGCTGGGAAACACTGAATTTAAGGCGTTTTTTCTGAAAAGTTGAACTTTTTTCAACTGGAAAAAAAACGCCCTGAGCTGCAGAAAAAAAAACGCTGGCGACGGCGTTAAAAACGCTCAGGACGTTTTTGAAAACACGGTCTACTTCATAAGATTATTATGTAAAACAGACGCTGACAGCTTCAAAAAAGACGCTACGTGTGAACACAGCCTCACTTAGCATTGTTGTGGCTAACATTTTGGCACCCCCGTGTTAAGTCTATGGGCATTTCATCGCAGGTTCTTCAGAATTGTAAATGTTCATTCAAAAACCGTACATTACACGAAAACATGACTTAGAAAAGGCACGAGCCACCCTAAATACATTGTGCGTGAGGAAGGAGTATCTTAACAATTTAATGTATAATATGCGTAGTGTAAAATTGTTGGAGTAATTGCAGTTTTGAACATGTGAAATTTCACTTGTGTTGTCACTATCTACACGTTAGCTAGTTAGCTTTAATACTATACCTACTAGCCTACTAGCTAGCAGAATAGCTAATTCAGTGCAGCCAAACTATGTAAGATAGCTAGCTAGCGATCAATATTAGCTTAAATAATGAAGAAGAGAACTTACTTCAAGATGCTTCTTCAGGTTAGAGGTCGACTCTTTTGAAGCGGATAGCAGTTTGGTTGCTGGCAAACACAGCTTGCACTGTACTGATATGTTGCGACCTTTGCCAAATTTGAAAGTAAAATGGTCCCGGTATTTCCATGACATAAAGGCGTTGAGCTAATTGCTTTCTGTCTCACTCTCCATTCTACTGTCTTGTGAGTCAGGCAGGGTGTGCGCTTTTTTTTTTTTTTTTTTTTCGTGAGGGGCATATGGGAGATACACCCCGGAATTGCCTATCATTGGATAGATTTTCAAACTGAATAAACATTAAATGAAAAAAAAAATTAAATAAAAAAAAAATCCAATGTAATTCCTTCAGTAATCTAAATATTTTTTAAAATGTAACTAATTTGATTACCACGAATTGAAATGGTAACTGTAACGGAATACAGTTACTCATATTTTGTATTTTAAATACGTAACACCGTTACATGTATTCCCTTACTCCCCAACCCTGCTTCTCACCCAGTGGAATGAAAACATTGATACATTAACCACATAGATCCTACTTATACATTCACAGCACTGAACCCAGAATTTCTTCGAAACAGGTCTCTGAAAACTGCCATTCATAGCTGCTAATTTTACTCTTTAATACCCTCAGTTCTGAGGTTACCTGAAAAGAAAGGCCTCCTTTGTGGCTGGCGTTAAAGGCAGGAATCCATATCCAAACAGCTGTGACCACACAGTCATCTGATAATGGCCCGTGCGTCCACACCTTGGGTATTAAAGGAGTGACAGCGATTTTTACTTTTCATTGCATTATGTGAATGCGGTTTAAGGTCGAAGCTGCAGAAGCTCTATACCATCGTTACAATCTACTGAAACAGACGCAAGTGGATAGCTACAGTCCAGGGCGGTAGAAAAACTCTCTCAACGGCTCTGCTATAGTCTATCGTACAGGATCTTGCTAGGTGGCAAGCTAAGTAGTCAGCTCGCTACGCGAGTGACAGGCGAAATGGGAACTCGCTAATAAGACACTACAACCCAGCAGAACACTAGCTAGCTACGCTGCCATATGACTATAACTAACTAGCTAGCTAGTGACGTTAATTTAAAGAATAGTCTACCTTTAGCATTGCTCGTGTCACACTCTCTTTGTTGGAGTTGCTTGAGAACTGCAATAGTATATCTGTTTCCAGAGCACTATCAATTCAGGAAGACAATTTGGGAGGACATGTAGAGCTCAGTCCAGCTCCTCGAAGTAACGAAGTAAGTAATTATCCTAGCCCTTCCGCTTCCTGAATTATTGTCCTTTACCGTGATACTTTTCAGATGTTCCACGTTCCCAATGGCACTGCTGCCAATTCATCTGCACCCTTGGTTCTCCCTTCGTTTCCTTATATCTTTATAAAGTTCTGATGGCCGCCGACTAGTATGGTCCATACCGCCGGCAGACATCTTGTCCCAGCGCGACTCTAGCTACAGGTTTTCTCTATCATAGCTAATTAAAAGTGGTACAACGTTACAGCACAGCGAATGTAAAGAGCGCCAGCTAGCGTGAGATTTTTTCCGATTTGTGGCAAGGCGGTGATCTTGCAGGATAATATACAGTAAGTCTTGGTAAATGGTTTTGGCGGCTCAACACGGCCATAACGCGTCCCCATCCACCCCTGAAGGTGGTTTGGCACGTCCGATCAGAACTGACTTAAACACTATGGCGCATTCACACCTGATTAGCGGCAACCGATTTCACACGATGTGGTCACAGATCTGATCGTAGATGCATTTTAACGCCAGGTGTGAACAGGGTCAAAGAACTGTTTGAACTCAAAATTGAGTTCTCTGAACTCCGATTCTCACTGATGCGGTTTGAAGTTTTCCTTGTCTTGCAGCTCTCTGCATAACATCTGGCGGGGTTGTGTTTCTCTCTGTTTCTTTGTTTTCCTACAAAGAAGTAATGTGCGTGTAAATAAAAGCCATAATGTGCCATATGTGTCATGAGCTGACAGCAGAGTGAATGAGAGAGTATGCCCCAACCAGGCTTGAATCGTTCTTATATTCTATTCCCTTAAACCCATCTCAACCTACCAGTGTAATTTTAGCATGAAAGAACAGTGGTGCCTAAAGTCAACAAACTTCACTTATAACTTTATGATTACCTATCACTCATTCTTATAATCTTTATTTTACCAGGTCAATTGAGAACTTATTCTCACTCACAACAATGAGCTGGGGAGCAGATTATTTAAACTGGGGTATTATTACATGGCCTGACTGAAAAAGCCTGATGGGTAATTAGGTCAAGACACCAGGGAACCCCCTGCTCTGTAAGATAAGTGCCATAGGATCTGTAATGACCAAAGTGAGTCAAAGCCTCGGTTTAATGTCTCATCCAAAAGAAAAAAATTATGATACATATAATTATAACATGAATGGACAAGGTTACTCATGACGTGAGTTGCAACATGTCTTTTTTACTTTGGACATGAAAAGATTGAACCCACATTAATAGATTCTGCCACTGGCATGGTAAAATGGTCAACTTCCAGCAGGCACCACATCATAGCGCCCTCTACTGTCTCATGCCCTGCAGTGCCTTGCCACCACTCTGAAAGTACAGAAATAAAAGGCAATTAAGAATTTTAACAAGTCCCTGAATCTATCTGTGCCAGTCAGATCCTAATTAAAAGGATGTGGGCCTGTGCTTGTCTGTGCCTGTCTGTCTGGCCCACGGCAGTCCCACGTCTCTGTGCTGTTCCTTGAGGCAGGGTCATGTGTTATTGCCATGGTGCTCTTTTCCCAGTCTTCCAGGCAGTGCATGTGCAGTCTGGAGGGCATGTGTGTTTGATTGGCACGCTCCTCGGAACAGCACCACCTGGTGGCGGATGCCTGGGGCATCTCACTCGCTGTGTTATAACGCACTTCATCTCCTAATGCACATCCAACTCAGATACACACACATACACACCTGACTGTCTCCCTCTCTCTCTCTCTCTCTCTCTCTCTCTCTCACACACACACACACACACACATACCTGACTCTCACACACACATACACACACACCTGACACCTGAAACTCACATACACACACACACGTCCTTGGGGTACGACTTGTCTGACATTAATACAGCCCAGACCATGACCCAGTATTGACCCCAGTACTGCCAGACAGCTCGGCAAAAGAAACCATCCACATGACAACCCCACACCTGAAAACACACTGACAGTAATATTTTGTGTGTGTGTGTGTGTGTGTGTGTGTGTGTGTGTGTGTGTGTGTGTGTGTGTGTGTGTAAAAATTTGCATGTATGTGTGTGCCTGTGTGTGTATGTGTGTGTGTGTGTGTGTGTGCGTGCGCGCGATAGAGAGAGGGGGAGTGTGTGTTTAAGGAAGAAGTCAGGCTCGCTGGCTGGCTGACCGGGAGTCTGCGGTTGTGTCGCGGTGAGGGGGGCAAGGAGCAGGCGGTGCTGAGAAATGTTCCTTTTGGATCCTTCACTTTGCTTACATACCTCCCTCCCTCCCTTTACTTTTTCTCATTCCTGTTCTTTTTTCTAACTTCTTGAAGGATCAGAATGCAGCCATTTCAAAAGTAGTAATAGCTCCTCAGCTTCCTGTATGTTAGAATTGTTGGCAGTGGCTTCTCTCTCCCTCTCTCTCTCCCCTCTTCTGTCTCTCTCCATCTCCCTCTCTCAGGTGCTAGATTGTGCCCCCGGGAGCTCGTGCATCTCCGGGATGAGGAAATACATACGAACGAGCACCCCGCTTCCCCGGGGACAGCTGATCTCCCCTCTCCGCCTGTTACTGTGACAAAAGTGGTTCCACGGCCGCGCATCACACACACTGACTAATCTCATTTGGAATCCGGTAATGTGTATGTGAGAGGGAGGGGGTAGAGGGAGGGAGAGAAAAGGGGAGAGAGGCAGAGAGGGAGGGAGGAAACGGAGGGGGAGGACTGATTTGCCACTGTTCAAATCTTGTTCTGTCTTTTCCCAGAGTGAGATCTCAAACTGACTCGCCGCGCCTGCTGAGGATTTCATTATATCAGAAGCGGCGTTTATGGAAGTAAATGCAGACCACCTAAATTCCCAGCCGAGCTCACACATGGGGGAAAGTGCCGCTTTTTCTATTTTTATTCAGTTTTCTTTCATTTCGGTTTGGAAAGAAACGGAATCCACGGAGACAGACACAGACGAGGGAGAGAGCAGGTTTTGAGGTCGATCTGTCAATGCGATTAGACAGTCGCTGCGTTTCCATGCATCGAGTCGCAGTTACGGTCCTGCACATTGGCGAAAGAAGCACACCCACAGCTGCGCTTGGAACAGCGAGATCTGCGGCATCTTCTCATATCCTGGCTTCGGTTTTGGTCCGATTGCAAACTTTAAAAACTGCTCAGATTGCTTTTTTCCTTCTAAAAACTTTAAGGGTGATGTCATGTCCCGGTGTTTGGGCTGGTTTTGTGCCGGAGTTCAGTGAGAGCCGTCGTCAGGCAGCGAGTCGCTGAGAGCGCTGGAGTGTGCGGAAACCAGGCTCGGTGCGTGGCTGTCATTGTCTCGTGCTGTTGCGGGTGGCTGCATCCGCCCCCTGCAGCTTTTGGCTCTCTGTCTAACGCTTCCTGGACTGGACCACTCAGAGCTCCACAATCCAGGGCCCCTCATGCCGTGTCTCCGCCACGGCAGATCCCTGCCCCCCGACTCTCGGACGACTCGACCTCTACAGGAAGATCAGCCATGATCGAGCCAAGCCAGCAGAACTTTGATCCCGCAGCACTGCCGTCCCCTCGCCGCCCCAGCCTCCTACCGGCCCAGATGCTGTGTCTGCCGCGGGATCAGACTTCACATTACTGGGACTAAAGGAGCGGAGCGCCAGCCGCCTTGTCCTTCCCTGCCCCTTTCCTCATCCCACATTCCATTCTGCCTGCTGTTCTGCCATTATTCGCCGCGGACCTGTGCTTTGCACAGCGAGGATGTTATTTCCCTTTCCGAAGAACCTAATATAATTAACCAAAATAAGCTGAGCAATAAGAAACGGAAGAATACGACATCGCTGACAATCGGTGATAGTTGTTTGTAAAGACATCTCACGGCTGGCAGACAGCACTGTCATAGCGACTCTGTCACGCAGGCTCGTTGCCTTTGGGAGAAACCTGCTGCTGTGCCGCGAAAGTCACATGGAAAGTTTTCATTTCATATAATTACTGGGGAGGAAACAGGAACAAGTGTACAGCGTGTTTGAGGGAGAACACATAAGCACTCGCGCCAACGCTTCTGCTTATGTGTGGTAGCACGTAACTTTTTCTGACTCGTCACATCTTGTGTCGGGAAAACAGAGGGATACGAAGGGATTTCTGCTCGCTCTTGGCTCATCCCGATCGAGCCGCCTTGACAGCAGGAGGGAGGCGACCACAGTGGCCCCATCATCGCAAAACCTTTCACCCTGTCCCCCTCACTCACACCCCGACAGAGGGGGCCGGCGCGCGCGGCTGATGCGCGCTGGAGTGGGTCCCCGGATTCCCCTCTCCACTGAACGGATTACAAGCAGACGTCTTGTGTGGGATTCCCGGACCTGTATAACTGCACGAGAACCGACCGTGGGAACAGGCGAGGCGATTCTGCGCCATCGCGAGGGGAGCGATGCGGTCCCTTCTATCCACACTCGCCATTTTGTAAGTGAATTAGTAATCAGTGATAATAGTGATTATAAATTGTATTTGTATAGCACCTTTCATCTCCTCTAAGTATTTCATTGAAGGTGGGGTGACTCCCCCCCCCCAACTGTGTGATGCAGTTTGCATTACATTGGTTGCCAAACATTAACTGGGGCAGGGACTAGTGAGTTTGACTGGGACATGATACCATAGCCAGACTGGGAATGTGGGAGACCAGAGAACGCCCTGCTCTTCAGTGCAGTGGGAGCTTTAGTGACCACAGCAAGCCAGAACATCTACTCAATGCCACGCCTAAAAACAGCTTCTCCCGATGCACAGTGTCCCCATCACTGTGCTGGTGCATTGGTACCCTCTCTATGGCCCAGAGGGAAGGTGGCCCCTTATCAGCCTTGGACACACAGTCTTCCAAGTCCTAACCAATTCCAGCCACATTGAGCTGTCATGCTGACTGCAGGGCTGTATGGCTGCTGGCTAAAATAAGTCAGCTGGACTAAGGAGGCAAACACAGAGCTGCAGGAGAAGTGCTGCAAATTCGAACGCAACCAACAGCATCACACCAGGAGGCAATACAGGGCAGAACAACACCTTTCAAACACAAGTGTAGTGAGTTCAGTATGAATGGCATCTATACAACCTTATAGAAATAAATAGTATGAAGCCGTACCAGCAGTGAGCTGTTCTGCAGGAGGAATGCAGTCAGTGTGAACAGAACATCAGGGCAGGTGCAGATTTGATGAACCCAGGGACAGTCTGAAGCAGTGAGTGTTCAGGAGATGACCCAGAGTGGGGTCAGTAACTGCTGTTCCAGGTACAGTCTGAAGAAATTATTTTTCAGGAGACATCGGAGAGCAGGGTTAGTGTAGGGGGAGATGGAAGCCTGGGAGGATGTCAGGTTTGGTTTAGGACTCAGGAGGATATGCAGTAGCGCAGTGTCTATGATGAGCAGGTAGTGTCGGGAGATTAGGAGGGTGATGGCATGATTAGGTGGTTTTGGCCGCAGATGTGTGGATGAGTTGGGATGGGCAGATATTGCAGGCAGGATGTGCACTTGGGAGAGATCTGCAGTGGTCCAGCGGGGACAGCACAAGGGCCTGGACCAGTAGCTGTGTGCAGTTATTTGGCAGGTGTCTCCACTGTTTCACTGCTGAGAGTCTGAGCACTGGCTAAGGGAGCAGGGCTATTTGTAAAGTTGCTTTGTGTTTGTGTCCGAGAGCAGAGATTCCTTACTGTGGCCATCACTACACAACAGTACTGACTCCTTAACACAGATATGACTACAAATCACAGGTGACTCTACAATAGCAGTGACTCCAGGAAGCGCTGAGATCACTGACTGAATGCAGGTGCAAGAGTTTTTGCACACAGACACACACACACACACAACCACACACACACACACTTGCACATACACTGACATCCACACATACACACACACACACACACTTGTACATACACTGACATCCACACACACACACACACACACACACACACACACACGCATACACACACATTGACAGTTACAGTATTCATAAACTGCCCCTGGTTGGATGGTCCCAGTATGTCTGATGGATACACATGGTGTAGGAAGGTATGACTGTAGCAACTGTTCAGCAACAGGAAAATGGTAATCAGTTATAAGGCAGTGCTAAACAGTTACTAGGAAGTATTAACCAGTCACAGCATAGTGCTAATCACAGGGAAGTGTTAAGCAGTTACAGGGCTGTTAATTTGTTACAGGGCAGTGCTAATCACTTACTGGGCAGTGCTAATGTGTTACAGGGCTGTGTTAATCTGTTACAGGGCAGTGCTAATCACTTACTGGACAGTGCTAATCAGTTACAGGGCAGTGCTAATCAGTTACAGGGCAGTACTAATCTGTTACAGGGCAGCGCTAATCTGTTACAGGGCAGTGTTAATCTGTTACAGGGCAGTGTTTGTTAATCAGTTACAGAGCAGTGTTAATCAGTTGCTGGTCAGTGTTAATCACTGACAGGGCAGTGTTGAGTCTGAGATCAGTGTTTCAATAAAGAATACATCTATGTAGATTTTTTTCACCTGCACTGTGATTAAAGTCTGCAGTATTCTAGCACCTCTGGAAGTTTACTCCAGTCTTTTACAGTGCCTCAAAACTCTGTAGTGCCCCCAGTTATTCTACAGCACCCTAATGTCTTTATACCACCTTCATAAGATACAGCATGACAATACTGCACAGTGTCCCCCTGCCTCCAGAACGTCAGTCACTAAGTTTCTCTCTTTTTATCTCTCTTCTCTCACTCATTTTTTCCTCTCTCTCTCTATGTTTCCCAGATTTGTCCAGGCTTTATTGGTGGTGTGCAGCCCCCTGCAGGTGAGTTAGTGTGTGTTTATGTGTGTTTGTGCATGTGTCTGAGTGTATTTGTGTGTGTCTGTGTATGTGTATGTGAACATTAGTGTCTATAATGTATATGCATGTGTACACAAAGCAATTGAGACACCCAAACAATCAGACAAGAACACAATCAGACACAATCATGAAAACTCATATGCATTATCATGGGACAAATAAAAGCGCACCGAGTTGTTGGTCTTTACGCCGGTCTCTGTCTAACTGAATAATTGTTCCCGCAGGTATTAGCAGTCGACAATGTGAATTTCAGTGTGCACGTGGAGAATCAGACGCGGGTTCGAGACGGCATGAGCCGGCGGCATCACAGAGTGTACCAGCTGTACAGCCGCACAAGCGGGAAACACGTGCAGGTTCTGGGCAGGAGAATCAGCGCGCGTGGCGAGGATGGCGATAAATATGGTAAGGTGCAGCACTCACACATGCATAATCGCTGATACACTTATACACAGTCCTCACAATGCACACACAAGCACTGATACACTAACACAGTCTTCACAATACATACACTAGCACTGATACACTAATATGGTCTTAATAATACACACACAAGCACTGATACACTAACACAGTCCTCTCAATACACACACAACCACTAACAATTAATGCACAATCCTCATAACGCACACAAAAGCACTGATACACTAATACACAGTGCACACACGTAGACAGAGACAGAGACCACAGACATGTATAGTGATACACTACTTAGACAATTTTCACCTACACTGCAGACTAATGAAAATTCGCTCTTCCCAGCACAGAGACAATGCAGAAATCCCATTGGCTTTTGATGACAACATGATTTACAGACCCTAACAGAGGCAGAGGGAGAGGAGGAGGGAGAGAGAAGGAGGGAGGTCAGAGAGAGATGGAGAGTGTATTGATGGAGAAGGAGGGAGGGAGGTCAGAGAGAGAGAGATGGAGAATATATTGATGGAGAGGGATGGAGGGAGGTCAGAGAGAGAGATGGAGAGTATATTGATGGAGAGGGAGGGAGAGAGGTCAAAGGGAGAGATGGAGAGGATATTGATTTTGTTTGAACTCTGCACTGGGGGCAGATGGCTCCAGGCATAATCTTATTGCCCTTTTAAAGGGAACAATGATTCTCTCTCCCTGAGAGAGGAAACCTGATGAGGGGGAAGGATAGGGAAGAGGTTCAGGGCCTTTAGTGCGGGAGTGCTCTATTCAGTTAAAGGTGCGGTGTGTTCAGGTGAGGCTGAGCACTGTGGTTCCTTACGTTATCCGTTACAGTAAATAACCAGCATACGTAAACAAGCCAAAAACAGGGCCTCAGAAAACATCCCACAATTACTCCATCTCCCCATCTCTCTTTTTCTCTCTTTCCACAGTTGCTCTGTCTCTCTCTATCTCCCTAGTGTCTGTGCATCTGTCCATCTCTCTCTAACACTGTGTCTGTCTGTTTTCCTTTTCTCTCTTCACAAGCCCAGCTTGTAGTGGAGGCGGATACCTTTGGCAGCCAGGTGCGAATCCGTGGCAAAGAGACCAACTACTACCTGTGCATGAACCGGCGAGGAAAGCTGGTGGGAAAGGTGAGTGACGCTTAACCTCTACCTGTACCTGCCTCCTTCCAAAAGCTTGCTTACCCAAGAAACAGAGCTGGATCGGGAGTGCTTAAGAGCTGTGTGCATGTATCTGCATATTCATTCTGCATGTGAGCGAAATGTGTCTGTATTCACTGACACATCTTTGCGCGTGTGTGTGTGTCTGTGTGCATCTGTGTGTTTCCCCAGAAGGCCAGCAGTCGCAGTGCGGACTGTGTGTTTGTGGAAAAGGTACTGGAGAATCACTACACAGCTCTGATGTCAGCACGCTACACTGGCTGGTATGTGGGCTTCACTAAGAGGGGGCGCCCTCGCCGCGGCCCCCACACCCTGCCAAACCAGCAGGATGTTCACTTCATGAAACGACCCCCCCCGGGAGAGCAGCCCCACCCCCAGCCTTTCCTCTTCACCACCGTCAGCAAGAGGAGCAAGAGGGTGAGAGCAGCAAGACCCAGCTAAATCCACACAACCCACCCATCCCCACCCTCAACCCCACTAGCCCCACCCACAACCCCACCCGCCTCATCTAACCCCACCCTCAACCCCACTAGCCCCACCCACAGCCCCCCACCTCCACTAACCCCACCCTCAACCACACTAGCCCCACCCACAACCCCACCCACCTCCTCTAACCCCACCCTCAACCCCACTAGCCCCACCCACGGTCCCCACCTCCACTAACCCCACCCTCAACCCACTAGCTCCACCCACAAGCCCACAACCCTGCCCTCTACCTGCTAACTCCTCCCACAATGATGTCAGCTCCAACCACAGTCCCACTAACTCCACCCACAACCCAACACCCTGCTAACTCTCCCCTCCAAATTCACCCTCCTCTTGCCTCCATGCTGTTGACACCCCTCTCCCTGCCAGCGCCCTCTGAGGAGGGATGGGTGCTGAAGGGGTACTGAGGGCCACAGGAAGGGAGTGGTGCATGATTGGACTGGACTGAGTCCATCAGCTGGGTTCTGGACCACTGGGACAGACTGAGAGAGAATCAGCTGCAACGTCCCCGTTATTCCAAACAGCCCAGAAGGCTTGTGTGTGTGTATGTGTGTACGTGTACTAGTGTGTATGTGTGTGTGTGTGTGACAGAGAAGGGGACAAAAGCAAAATCCAGGCACTTCTCTAGATGCTGTTGGAGTGAGAAAGAGGTTTGGAGGGTTGTAGACTGTGTCACCTTCCACCTCAGAAAGCACAAAACAGAACTGGAGTATAAAATGCAATCTGCAGACTCACCAAAGACAGCTGTATACCAACGACGTGCCCCCCCGACCCTGTCTGTACATGGGGGTCAGGGTGGGGGGCACACTTGTGTCTATATTTTTGTTTTTATAGAAATGACACAGGGAGCCTGGCTCTCGCACACAAAATGATACAGAATGCTGCTAACCACACATTCAGTGCAAAGCCAAAGTCTCATACACACATATTAAAGGGAACAATAAGACAAAATCCATTACAACGTAAACAAAAATAAGCAATTTTATTATTATTGTTATAATTGTTATTGTAATTATAAAAAACCTATTTATTTCACCTCTGTATAATGTCAGTCATTTAAAAACTGTTCTGACTGCCTCAATATTAAAGGTAAAAAGAAAGATTTCTACTTGGAGTTTACTGTTGTTATTTTTACTGTTACGCTATCTGAATCTATATCAAGATTTATACAATATGAAATCAATCAATTTGTATAATTCTGTGTATCGCTGGAGTGATGACTGGGTGGAAAATGTAAAATGGGTTTTACTGTAAGACATTATGTGAAAGCATTTGACAGGGTTACTACCACCAACCCAGGGGATCATAACCTGGTGTCTGGAAAAGGGGTTTTATCTCCCCCTGGTGGTTATGTTGGGGAACAGAAAGTCATGGCCTTGAATGCTCTGTGGATGGAGGCAAGTGGCCGAAAGGGCCGAATATCCTGTTAAGGCAAATGAGGTGAGGGGCCACCGTGTAGAAGTCTTGCAATTTGGATCGTAAAGATGTCACAATCTGGGGGGAGGGGCAAGCCATTCAGGTTTCAGCTCTGGTGCAAAGGAGAGAAATTGTTCTGTTTTCTTTCCATGTAATCAGTAGAATATATTTTTTGATTGAAAAACCTTTTCTACCTTCAAAATTTGAGATCGCAATTATACAAAAAAGTATAGTGAAATATTATGTGTCACACGTCACTCTGCAACATTCACACTGTGAGGGCCACCAAACTAAATAGCATATTGGTAATGTTTATATTTACTGATTATTTTAATGATTGACTGAATGCCATCAGTAGCAGTAAACCATACAGAACACAAAACCCTTCAGTGGTAATTCAGGTGTAAAAAAGGTGGAATATTCTTTGCTGCTCCCCTGAATTGACTGTGCTCTACATGCCAGACTGAATGACAATGAGGTTAGCAGTGCATTTACCCAAGCTGATCTCTGATCTGTATTCTGAGCATCAAACAAAGGGCACGCTTGTAGCTCACTGATCTCAGATCAGAAGGGATGGATAAGATTAGGTTTGGAATGCAGATTTAATTATTGAGTCCTTGGTGGCTTCACTTTCTGCACAAGCCTTGATCCTGAGTATACAGGACTTACACACAAGCGCAGAGAGCAGGAACCACAGCACCCCTCAGAGGGCAGACAGGACAGCTGCAGGTCTGTCTGCACATGCACCAATCAAGCTTGTGGTACATCAGTGTCTGGCTCGTGGGACATCCCTGCTGCATGTCAAATGAAGAGTCATTCCGATCACCATCGCATGTGTGCTTCACCTCCCTGGGCCAAATATCCACAACCAGGGAACACTTGCCTAAGTGGGACAGTCCTGGGCTCCACCCTTCTGTGTGAGATCCACCAGTCTAGGCCTCTGAAAATTCAGGTATTGAGATTATGTGCGTGCATGATGGTCTGCGTGTGTACGTGCATGCGTGTGTGTGTGTGTGTGTGTGTGTGTGTGTGTGTGTGTGTGTGTGTGTGTGTGTGCATGCGTGTGCATAATAGTGTGTATGAGGTGTGTTTATATGATCGTTCACATCCATGAGAATAGGTAATTCATGTTGACAGTGTGGCTTCAGGCCGGGGGGAGCGTCAGGTAAACATGACTTTACTTTTTGGCCAAATACTGCTTTTCTGAATGCAGCCACTGTGGGAGTTTCAATCCCTGAGGAATCTCCCTGTGGAAAACACCATGGGCCTCGTCAGGATTTCCACTTTCTTCAGGAAATAAAATAAATGAGCGATCCGACCGTCAGACACAAAGGCGGTCAGACATTTCCATACTGGGAGCTCTGCCACTCAACCTGAGGAATGTTTCTTTTATTTTTTTTTTCAGAATCAAAACCACGGTTTCTGGTACAATTTAAAACAGCATGCCTGGATGAAAATAACCCCATTAAACCCAAACAGATTCAAGAGGCTATAACTGTGAGTGAACCAAGAGACAGGGGACCAGGTGTCTGGGAACCTTATTGAAATAGAAAGTTAGACAAGGGAGCTGCAGTTTGGTCCTACAGTGTTAGGAGTTAGTGTTGAATGCTAGATCTGGAGCACAGAGCACAGTTTAAATTCATAAGGGCAAAAATACACACTGGTTGCAAGACACTACCTTTGTGTGTGCATGTGTATGTGTGTGTGTGTGTGTGTGAGAGAGAGAGGGAGAGAGAGGGGTGTGTGTGTCTGTGTATACATGTGTGCTTGGTCTGCGTGTGTATGTGTGAGAGTGTGTGTGTATTAGGTGTGTGTATGAGGTGTGTATTTTGTGTGAATATCTGTGTCTGTGTGCATACAAGGTGTGTACTCGGAGTGTGTGTGTATGACATGTACAGTATGTATAAGATGTATCTTGGTATGTGTGTGTATGAGGTGTATGTATAAGGTGTGCATTAGGTGTGTGTGTGTGCACGTATGAGTGTGTGTGTATGAGGCAGTCTCTCCTGCATTCCTAGGTCCTGCTGGTTTCTCTCTCTCTGCTCCAGCACTAACATTCCCTCCGTCTGCCAGACTGCCTTTGATCCTCCCTGCTCTGCGTTCACGCCCCAGCTCTCTGAGAGAGGAAACACAATACAGCCGTCCTCCCTCCCTCCTCTCCCTCCCTCTCTCCCTCCCTCCATCTCTCCTGGACTCCCTATTTCTCTCCCTCTTTCTCTCCCTCCCACTCTCTCTCTCTGTCCATAGATGTATATGTACATACATACAAAGCTATTAAACCTCCTGTCCATGGTCCCTCAGGCTGTGGCAATCTGACATATATCTGCCGTAGGTGTCATGTTTTCCTCACCCAGAATAACTTTTCATTTCTCTTCCCATCTCTCAAATGTGGGCATGGATAATTCAAAATATTCAAAGTATTTTTCAAAGTATTTGGAATTTATTACAATGTTGGAGAAAGTGCATCTGTTTCCAGCTCACCTGTGACCACATATCCTTTCTTCTTTTGGGAGCCATGTTTTCTTATGTCTGCCTTCCTGTACGGCCAGGCTGTGGTCACTGAGTCTGTATTTAATCAGGGTCTGTCTCTGCTTTGTATCTCTGATGGTGAATAGATACTCTGGTAGTGTGCAATTTTGTTTTAGGATCTGATAGCAGTTAAGGTTGCTTCGTAATTTTTTTCTCAGTGTCCCTGCGTTCCCAATAGAGGCTTTTGGTTTGTTTCATAATTCTGATTGGGTGTAAAGAAGCACATCTGGCCTGAACTTGGTGTATATTAGAGGGCATTACTAGGTTAGTGAGCTCTAAAACCAGTTGACTGAGAGGGTTCAGCTCCTGGGCTTGGAGAGTTTTAACTTGCATGTGTCTTGAGAACTTGATTTTAGATGCATCCATAAATTTAGAGCTTTTTTTGGATGTTAAATGCCCATCCATTTTGGAATCTTTCCTGGCTTCTCGCCCTTTTTCAAAAAATTATGACTTTTTCTTCTTTAAATTTATTGCCAGGGTCTAGCATTTGGAGAAGATCAGGCATTTGCTATACCTTGCTCTGTGGGAGACAGAAGTTTCAGGTCATCTGCATGGAGCAGGAGTTTGACCTCTGTGTCCTGAAGAGTAAGGCCGGGGGCTGCAGACTGTTCCAGTTGCACCGCTAACTCATTGATGTAAACGTTGATCAGTGTTTGACTGAGGCTGCAGTCTTGTCTTACTCTGCAGCCTTGTATAAAGTATTCTGGTCTTTTATAGCCAGTTTTTACTGCACACTTGTTTTCCATGTGCATATGTATTATATCAAATACTTTACCCCCTACACCACTTTGGGGAAGTCTATAATAAAGTCACACTTGCCAAACGGAATCAATTGCTTTTCTGAAGTCAAAAAGCTAGCAAATATTTTTCTTGTTATTGTTTTGTGGACATATCCGTCAGGGTATAAATATGATCGCTTGCACAATTATTAGGGTCCAATTTAACTCCAGTTTTGTGATGGAGAATATGAGACCCCTCTTCCAGGAGACAGGAGAGCAGCCTGTGGATAGTTTCAAATTGAACAATTTAAGCATGGCTATTAACTCAGAGGTGCTATTTTTAAGCATTTCAGTCTTGATGTTGTCAGAGCCACAGGTTTTTTCTAAGAATTAAATTCCAATGTTAGTTCTTCAAATGAAATTGGGCAGTCTAGAGGTTTTTGGTTATTTTTGATCAATGATTCAAGACTCAACAATTCTTTCATAATTACTTCTTGGTTTGGATTTAGATCATTCCAAGGGATTTCTTTGTATAAATTCACTTTTTTTCCAGATTTCTCCATCCTGTATGGACAATTTGTGGAGAGTTGATGTGCTTAATTAGTCCCATATTTCCCAGAATTCATTTTCATCAATTAATCCTTTGCTTTGTTCAGTGATCTGGCAGTATATTTTTCCTTTTTCTCCTTCAGTGAGTTTTTTAAAATCTTTTTTCTTCTTTGGTTTTAGAGTATTGAAGGCATATCTCTTGACCGTATGGACGCTGATGGTGCCTATGGCTTGATATCTCTCTTACATTTTGGCTCATTGTTTTGCAATCATTGTCAAACCATTTCCTGCTTTGTTTTTGTTTATTTTATTGTTTCTTTTTGTTTGTGACAGGTCAGCTTCAATAGCAGCATTTTGGATTTTTTAAAATCATTTAACAGCTAGGTTTACTGCATTACAATTATAATGAGTTTTATTAAAAATGTTAATACTGTTAGTTAACTTGCATGAATGCATTGCCTCTTTAAATGTGCGCTGTTTGGAGCCTGTATCTGTATGATGGTTTTAGGTGGTACAGCCTGTTGGGCTTTGTTTGAGTGTTTGTGATTGATTCAGTGTTTTTCAGGAATTCTTGTATTTGGCCGTGGCCTGAAAGAGGGCTTAGCAGCTTGGCAGTGAATGCACTTATATTGAAGGGCTCTATATCTGAATCAGCACAGACAACTACACTATTCCCAAGAAGTGAAGAACATGTGAACCTCCCTAAGGAATCTCATCTGGTCCTGCCATTAAGGATGTTCAGAGCTAATGCTTGACAGAGATACACAATCTATCTTCTTCATTTGTACTTATTGCAGAGTAAGGGTTATTTCTTATTTCTGGGATGCAAGTGGGCCTGTTCAAATGCATTGTTATTACCATTAGTATCTATGCAGTCATGGGAAATGGTGAGTTTCTGTTCACAGGTTTTCACAGAATTAATTATCAAAATAGGGGGGTTCAGAAGTGGGTGGGTTGTACATTGCTTCCCTTCCTGATAATTGTAATACATTTGCACATTTCCCCTTTGTACCACACCAGCAGGTCCCTGAGTTTATCCCATTTAGTTTGACAGAAGGAATTATGATTTCACTGGAGCCCGGGGGACAGTTGGTCATCTCTACAAAAGGATTCTAATAAATTTAAAATATCTACATTTTTACGTTCTTCAATAGGTTTAGGGTGTTTACCTTTTGGCCCAAAGATGGGTGGAAAATAGGCACTGTATATTCCAGCAACGAATACTGAAAGATTTCTGGAATATTCTGTAATATTTTGTCCAAAGTAAAAATAACGTCATTTCCAAAATAAATATCAGTACCAATGTTTTTTTACATCACTCTCTCTGATACAGCCGTCTTCCTGACTTGAATTCACACAGCACCACTGAGCCTCGACTCCTATTCACAAAACAGCCCTGTCCAGACACACCCTTCTTTACCGACATCACACACATTCTCTCACACACACACATCAGCCTTTACAGACACTTCTCTCTCTCTCTCTGATGATGATGAGTTAAGGAGCTCAGGTTGTAGTCCAAAGATTGTGGCTTTAATGCCAAGGTGTTCAATGTCAGAGGAGCTTACGTTGGTCTGTTTGAAACTTACACTGACGTCTGAAACATACCGCATTATGAACTCCGTGGTAAAGAGTTCTTGCTGTTGGAAGTCATCATTTTGATATCGGTGTGAAGACCGGCAGTTTCCTGGTCTTGTGGAGGGGAAGTTCACGCTTTTCACAGGCAGCAGAGAGGGAGGAGTGAGTGACCCCAGATAATTTGCCAATATTTACACAGCCGCGTTTTTTTTTTTTTTTTTTTTTTTTGACAACTTGAGGACATAATAGAGCTGCATGGGGAGCTAGCTTTTACAGGTGACATGCTAGCTAATATTTTAAATTTCAATATTTTGAACGAACATTATCATAGCAAGCTATCAAACTAATTATGAATAACTGACATAGCTAGCGAATTAGCAAAGTAACCAGTTGAATTAGTTCGGGATGTTAACGCAAGTTTGCGGGAAAAAGCAAGCAATCGGTAATGAGTTCCATCCGTGTATATCCAGCTATACAGTGACTAGTAAGCCAGCTTCGGGTTTGTGGTTTATCATATTCAGCACGATATTATTTTATTGCCTCGCACCCTTGGTGTATGTAAATATAAGTGATTAATTAGCTAGCTTTGGCACATCAACTAGTGTTACGTCATTGGATTTTTTTTTGTCCAAAGTCTGAGCAGTTATCTTGTATGTTTGCTTGTCTAATACGATGCAGTATAAGTCGGATGGATGGGCAGGCAGAATGACCGTCGCAGGCGATTGTGAAAGTGCAAAGCATTACCATGCTCCTAAACAAGCTTCGGTTTTCCCTATCAGAGTCAGTGTGTTTGCCTTTCTGAATCATCACAACAGACCAGCCAACGAAAATGGCTTTAAGTGTTAAATCACTGCACAAACGGCAGAAGGAACCAAGTGACATCATGTGAAACTGGTGCCCACAATGCTGTCAAAGAAAAAAAAAACCCTATCAGCCCTCATCATGCATACCTCATGCAAAGCATAGCCCGACAGCAGCACGCACCTGGGAATTCGACTGTCACGTGGCCCAGCTTCACACCGCTCTTACTGGATAGTTCTTTGCGTTTGATCTGGCCATAGCCAAAAGCGGGAGTTTTATAAGACGTAAAAGGATCTCTGAAATCCAATATCTCTGTACAAGCCAATGAGTGCCACTTGTGAAGTGCAGTGCCTTAACATTTCAATAGCAATACTGATTGACTGTGTCAGGTAAAACCATGCAAATCTGGCAAACCTGAGGACCTACTGGAACCTGCAGGGAATGGGTGACATCCATTACGTATCCAGGATCAAAGTGAGAAGCGTGTCACTATTACCACAGCATTGGACTTACATTTCATTTTTTTCTTTGGCAGATGCATGTATTAAAATACTAAACCAATACATGTGAGAAGTTGCAATTTAAATGATTAATGTGATATAAATTAACCTTCAACAGCATTAGCAAATATCAATGTTGAGACTGCTCAAGGAGATCTAACAATATTTTAGTGGGCCAGGCAAAAAGAAAAATAATATTCACTCTAACAGGTTCTTCAGATCTGAGCAAAACAGAAAGGAGGAATGTAAGAATAAACAGCTTAGAGGAGTGGAGAATGGATGGTCTGGAAGCTAGGCCAAGCCCTGAAACAGACTGGGGGGGGCCACAGCAGTGGAACTGGAGTACGGCAGGGGGGTCAGCAGGGGTCTCCTCGTCTCACTGCTCTCAGTTGCCTCACGGCAGTGGAGTGGCGCCTACCCGCCATTTGGCACCCATGTCACCGAGGCACCCTGTAGGGACACCCTTGCAGTGTGCCAAACAGCCATTGGCTGCCTGTGAGCGCAATGGAGGCCTGCCTCCGCACTCCGCCGGTGCAGAGGTAGTGACGGTGAGACAGACGTAATAACTACACGCCAGTTCCAATAACAGCACAAAGATAAAGAGGAGGCAGAGAAGAGGGGACGCACACAGAAATGACAGCCCTTCCTCCCACCACCACATGTACTCGCTCTCTAAGGTGAAGTGTGATAGGCTGACTGCTTGTTTCTGTGGAGATGGTGTCGTGCAGTGTCATGACAGGGCTGGTGTGCAGAAAAGCAACAGTCGCTATGGCCTTCAGATGCACCTGGCAGAGGTGGGACTGACGCCGCGTGCACTGCAGGTAAGAATGGTCCCCACACCTGTGGGCTACACCTAACTGAGTTTCACGCTGGGAGAAAACCTGCCCACAAACAGGTACACAGACACACCCACACACACCCTCACACTCCTTCACAGTCAAGTTCTTTATTCTTATTAATGTTTTTCTTTAAAAAATCATTTCAATATACAACACAATTTTGGACAAGACAATTCTGTTTACAGCTAAATTCAGCTCCAAGTTACAGGCAGGCAGACAGTGAGACAAGAGGGAGGAGGAGCGTAGAATGAGGCTTTGGGAGAGAATGGGAATTACAATGCTTAGTACAATATTACAAAGAAAAACTGGAGGAAACCGGAAACTCCACACGCTGCCAAACCCCGCCCCCCTTCGATCATGCAGCCGTCTCCAACAGAGACAGAGTTACAGACAGAAAGAGAGAGAAATGAGAGAGTGAGACAAAGAGAGGAGGGAGAGAGCCTATAAACCGGGTCGTCCTCTTCCGCCTCGCAGAACACAGATGAAGCGGAGTCCTGGGGGTGGGGTGGAGCCAGAGGAGGGGTGTGTCTCCATTTGCTGAGCCCCTCCCACACTAGTTGGCAAAGAAGAGTCCTCTCTCCCTCAGCCCCCCACCAAAGAAATGTGTCCATGCGCAAGGGTGCCAAGTGTCCATCTCCCAGGGACCCAGCAAACTGAGTGAAGGGAGGGTGGGGGGGCGTGGATTTGGGGAGGAGGGGTGGGGGCAGAATCTTGAGAACAAAAACAAAGTGCCCAACAGCATGGTTCCACCTGGAGGGGGAAGGGGGTTTACATATAGTTGTCCTCCCCATGGCCCTTCTGAACAGAGAGGCTGGGGGAGTGTTCCAGACTGTTCTGTTCCCTGTACCCCTCTCTCACACTGACACTCACAGGCAGTCAGGACTCTCAGCATACACAGCGCCCCCCACTGGATACACCCTGCAAAGACAGGGGAGACACTGTCAGCATGAGCCATGCATGGGTATACAGTACTCTACCTGCTGTGTGTGTGTGTGTGTGTGTGTGTGTATGTACTCTACCTGCTATCTGGAGATGTTTGTGTGTGTGTGTGTGTCTGTCTGTCTGTCTGTCTGTGTGTGAGAGAGAGAGAGAGAATGTGTCCAGTAACATACCTGCTATCTGGAGATGTAGGTATACGTGCGTGAGGGCGACCGCCCCTCTGTCTGCCCATTGGATGACACATTCAGGAAGTCCCAGATGAGAATAGTGTCGTCATGGGAACTGCTGATGATCTGGAACTCATCAAACTGCAGCCGGAACACCCGGCCAGAGTGTTCCTACAAAACACACAAACCCCTTCATCACCATCGTCTTCCTCACTGCAGCAAACGCAGCACTGCACACACCTTCACCAGCTTCAGCACCCTCTCTTAAACACAGCACCCCGCTGAGGACGAGACACACAGACACTCACCACCAGCGTGCGCAGGCAGAGGGTACTGGCTGGAGCTCGGGGTTCCAGAGCAGCCTGCAGATCCCACACTTTGATCTTACTGCAGAGAGGAGAGAGAGAGAGGTCAGATACCTCCCAGAGGGCATCTGTCCATGGCAGACTTCACAAACACTCAGCTGCTTAGCAGTGAATAGACAAGCGGACAAGATTTACTCCTCAGTGAAGGATCAATGTGTCAGCATGTTAATCGCGCCAGTGTGTTTTGGGTGTCACTCCATTCAGTGTGTATCTCTCTCCCTCACCCGTCGTAGGCTCCACTGACGATCCTCTTGTTGTCGAATCGAATGCAGCGAACCAGCTCCTCGTGGCCCTCCAGCACCCGCAAGCAGGCCCCACACTCAATATCCCACAGCCTGCAGAAGGGGAATCAGTACGGGAAAACTCACAACCTGACGCATAGGCAACACATGCACATGATCAAAATGTGAGTAAGGCACAGACAGACTGACTGACTGTATGATGACAGAGGCACAGACAGACTGACTGACCGTATGGTGTTGTCGGAGGATCCGCTGACCACCAGTCGGTCTCTGTACTGCAGGCAGGCGATTCCACGCTTGTGTCCGTTTAGCGTGCGAACAAACTCACACGTGCTGGTGCTCCACACCTACGGAGAGATTCCACACAATCAATCAATTATCAATTAATCAATCAGAGGCGAATTAACCAATGACACCGATGTCTCCAACCACTCTCTGCTGAAAGTCTGCGGGGCTTAATTCGTGCTTGGATGGCAGACTGGATGCTGCTGCTCGTCTTGTCTGTAACCAGCCAAAATACTTGTAAGCTACACCTCTCCTCAACTCCCTCTGCTGGTTACCAGTCGTGGTAAGAATAAATGACCTAAAATGTAAATCTCTGCTCCTAGCCTATGGAGCAGCAGAAGGAACAGCACACTCTTATCTTCAATCCATTATCAAGTAATGCACTACTGCCACATGACTCTGCTCCACAACCTCTGATCGTCCTGTCATCCTTCTCTAAAAGGGTCCATCTTCTTGGCCACGGCTGTTCTCTGTTCTGGACCCCTGCTGGTGGAATGAGCTCCCCACAAGTTAGAATAGCTGAGTCACTGCCCATCTTCCACCACAGAATGAACACTCATCTGCAAACTGTACCTTGGTTTAACTAACACCAAACACTGAACATTAAAGCTATATCCTCAAACACCTTTGCCATATCCTCATGACTTCCTCTTGGATATACTATGGCACTTAACCTGATAATGGGAATCATTACACAACATGTCACATTCTGTTGAGACACTAGATTTAATACTTGTTCTGCTCTCAGCGTAACTTTCTTGTATGCACTTGAATGAGCAGTTCTGAATACGACTCACTGCTGCCATTAAAGATCCCATGGCACTTAAAAAGAGCAGCGCCGTTATATCTGTTCCCCATGGAGAGATCCCTTTGGAGGGGACTGCAGAGGGTAGGGCCTAACTGTAAGGGCCTAAGCTCCCCTTCTGCACTTTCCATCAGATAGGTGTGAGACGCGCTTAAGTAGAACAGCATACAGGTGCGTAACACCCTGGAGAGGAGCGTACAGGTGCATACAGCCCTGCAGAGGAGCATACAAGCATGTATGGCTCTGGAGAGGAGTGTACAGCAGTGCAACGCCTTGAAGAGGAGTGTTCAGATGCGTAACGCACTGTGACGCCGCTGTAGTCCCTGCCAGTGGTGCTCACAGACCCCTGAGCCTCAACACCCCCACACACACAGCCCCTCCTGCCCCTCACATACTTGTCTTATTATTTCATGTGTTTGAGAATGTTTTCAAAGTGCAGGAACGCCGTGTGCGGGAAACTACTCGCGCTTTTTCCATACGGAAAGCTCTGGCCCATTTCCCGGGGCGATGTGCTGGTGGTGGGGGGGTCTGGCTGCCTGCAAAGCCTGTCTGGATCAGGGGCAGTCAGCTGACGCATCTCCACGGTGGTCACGCCTTCTGGAACGCTCCATGTGCTGATGGGGGTCTTTCACATTCCTGTCTGCAGCTGAAACACAGGAGTTTCCCAACGCCTGCCACAGCAAGCTTGCACTGCCCCCTGGTGGCACCTCCACATATTACAGCGCTCACATTCTAAACCACGGCACACGTCTTCATGGCCTTTGAATTCCTTTCCAATTCTGACATAATTTACCCCTGAAACACCAGGCAGCTTCACTTTCTAAAGACAACCACTATAGTCAAAGCATCAAAGGCATTTGACAGCAGCCTACTATTAAGGCGTTTTTTGCAGGTTAGGAATCTGCCAAAAGGGGATATGAAGCAAACTGAGCCACAGGTGAACAGGCTCTCAATGGCAACATGTATTCTTGCCTAAATGTGTCCATCACATTGAGTACTGCTGAAAAGAGAGAGACCCTGAAAGAGTGTTACTGGTTGGAGGGTAAGCACAGGCTCCAAGACAAGCGGAAAGAACAGTTTTCGGGGAAACGTCTTCTGTTAAAGACCAGGCAACAGAGTTAATATGCGCGTCTCAGCTTCTAACTGCCATCAAACGAGGACACTTGCATGCAGGGCATGGCCTGACGGCGTTTTATGTCCGAGGTGTTGTGTTCTGGTCCTTGTACTGTGATGAATATCATGACATGTAGGACCAACATGCCAGACCCACCTTGATGGTCCGGTCTCCCGAGGCCGAGACAATGTACTTGTCGTCGAAGTCGACGACGTTGACGGCGGCGCGGTGCCCGACCAGCACACGGCGCAGGCTGATGTCCGTGGGAGAGGCCATGTCCCACACGGCGATGGAGCGGTCCTTGGAGCAGGTGACCATCAGGCCGTTGCAGAAGCGCAGGTGCAGAACCGCCTCGTTGTGATGGATCAGGGTGTTCAGCACCTCTCCCGAGTTCACGTCCCACACCCTGGGGGACGGGACAGGACAGCGTTCACAGGCCATCAGTGGGTATGTCATCTAAACCACTGTTCAACCCAATTTTGTCACGTCAGGCACTGTACGTTCTCTGACCTCACCCCATTACATCTGGGTGCTGACAACTCTTGTTGACCATGAGAGCTCACTACCTCAGCTCTGGGTAAATCTGTGAGCTCACCTCTTCTGCGCTGGGTAAATCTGTGAGCTCACCCCTTCTGCTCTGGGTAAATCTGTGAGCTCACCCCTTCTGCTCTGGGTAAATCTGTGAGCTCACCCCTTCTGCTCTGGGTAAAGTTTTGAGTTCACTCACCGGACTGTGGAGTCAGAGGAGCCAGTGACGATGACCCTCTCGTCATACTGCAGACAGAGCACTGACCCTGTGTGGCCTGTCAGGATCTTCAAACACTCCAGAGTCTGCTTATCCCAAATCTGAAACACACACACACACACACACACATTCACCCTTACTGCTTATCCCAAACCTAAGACACATACACTTACTGCTTATCCAAAACCGACTGACACACGTACGCACGCGCACACACATGCACACACCTTGATGGAGTTGTCTCGGAGGCCGCTGATGATTTTGTCGTCGTCATACTGCAGGCAGTACACGCCTTTACTGTTTTCAGATCGACACTGAATCCTTTGCAGGTTGTGACGGCCACAGCGCCAGTTAGCCTCGATGGTCTGAGAGGGAGATGGAGAGAGAGACAGGATGAGGACAGAGGTAGGGGGAAATGGACGAAGACAGGGGAAGAGGAAGGGAGAGAAAGAGAGGAAAGAAGGAAAGACGGGGGGAGAGAGGACAGAGAGACGAAGAGACGAAGAGAGAGGGGAGGGGATGGTGAAGATTGTGAAGATTAGACACAGGAGAAAGTGGAGGAGGAAACACATTTCACACAAAAAACAAACCAATTAAAACCATGGAAGAGAACAAGCATGCAGAAAGCAAACTCACCTCAATATCCTGGATGATTTTGGGGTACAGGGAGTGGTAGTATGAGTTAGGGGGCACTTCCGTTGTGCGATTCTTGAACAAGTATTTTTCCCTGTAGGGAGAGAGGGAGGGGAACAGAAAAGCTTGGTAATTATATAGCGCTCAGTTTTCTCTCCACAGACACAGGTGTGTCTATGGTGACAGATGTGAGGGGTTGACACATTTAGAGATGTGATGCAGTGATCTTGATTTCTCCCGTGATCAGTCTTCATACTGTGAACATGAATACATTGGGCCCAGAGCCACAGGGGGCTCTGATCTCACTCCACTGGCTACTGTTAACAGCTTGCATCTATTTCAAAACACTGGGATTAACCTACATGACGATGAGAGGAATGGCTCCCCTTTATCGTCAGTCTGTCATCAGACCCTACACACCAGCCAGGTCATACTGCTCTGAAATGTTCCTTCATAGCTGCATGTCCCGGTCTGTAACGGTCCTGTTGTGGTGGAGTGAGCCTCCTGTAGCAGTCAGTGCAACGAAGTTGCTGACCATCTTCCGTTAGTCTTCAGACAGGTCCCTCCCCCTTACATAGGCCCCTCCCTCACCATTGGTGCCTCTCGGACAGGCCCCTCCCCCACCATTGGTGCCTCTCGGGCAGACCCCTCCCTCTTACACAGGCCCCTCCCTCACCATTGGTGCCTCTCGGACAGGCCCTTCCAGAGCGGGTCGGTGCGCACCATGCGCTCGATGAGCTTCTTCCACAGCATGCCTTCTGAGATGACACGCTGCCACTCCTTACACACCAGCTCCGCCGAGCACAGCGAGCGCGCATCCAGGAACGACAGGATGTTCTCCGCTATGTGGTCCAAACCCTGAGCTGCAGCCCCAGCAAAGACAGAGTGTTACAGAACCGGCTGTGAGCAAGTGTAGGATATTGTGTGTGTGTGTGTGTGTGTGTGTGTGTGTGCGCGTGTGTGTGTACTGAGTAAGTGAGCGTGTACACAGTGAGCGTGTGTGTACTGAGTGAATGAGCGCCAATTGAGTGAGTGAGTGAATGAGCATGTACTGAATGAATGAGCACCAAGTGAGTGTGTACTGAGTGAGTCAGTGTGTACACAGTGAGTGCGTGTGTACTAAGTTAATGAGTACTGAGTGAGTCAGCGTGTACACAGTGAGCGTGTGTGTACTGAGTGAATGAGCGCCAATTGAGTGAGTGAATGAGCGTGTACTGAATGAATGAGCACCAAGTGAGTGTGTACTGAGTGAATCAGTGTGTACACAGTGAGTGCGTGTGTACTGAGTAATTGAGTACTGAGTGAGTGAGTGTGTGTACTGAGTAATTGAGTACTGAGTGAGTGAGAAAGTGAGCGTGTACTGAGTGAGTCAGTGTGTACACGGTGAGTGTGTGTACTGAGTAAATGAGTACTGAGTGAGTGAGAGTGAGTGTGTACTGAGTGAGTCAGTGTGTACACAGTGAGTGTGTGTGTACTGAGTAAATGAGTACTGAGTGAGTGAGAGAGTGAGTGTGTACTGAGTTAGTCAGTGTGTACTCAGTGTGCGTGTGTGTGTTTAGTGAATGACCACTGAATAAGTGAGCTTGCACTGAGTGAACATGCAGTACCTGGCAGGGCTGTGATGAAGTCCCTCTGCAGCATTGGTTTGAGGTAGGAGTTGATGTGGCCGTGCTGGTAGTGACACATGCGGGAGATCAGGTGCTCCACAAACTCCACCTGGTCAGCCTCAGACCACTGGTCAAACAGCTGGATGCACACGTCCTTCTCCTTCTCGTAGTTCCCCTCTGACGGCCTCTTCCGGGAGCCCGTCACTGTCCCGTGATTGATCTGGGGTCAGAGCGAGACAGCAGGGCTACTTCATTACACAAGCAACACTGTTCAGCCTGTTGCTGACCTAGAATCAGAAGAGAGCAGAGCTACTATACTTTCTACCATGCAACCCTCTCTCCTACTCTCTCATATACTAGGCATAAAAAAAGATTTTAAGATTAGCCTGTCCATGTGAACAAAATTCCAAAACAGGAAACTTTTTTAAACCAGATGTGACCGGTTCTGAATTATATTGTGACTCTTAGGCTTGGAGGCCAGCTGCATTCTGAGATGCTGTTTGGATCTGGCCTTTTCCTCTTCCTGTGGTTCTTTGCCTAGGGGAGCTCACACTATGTGTGCTTTTGCTCAAGTTTCTTTCTCCTTTTTGAGCTGGTTCTGGTTTTCCAACAAATCCTGCGCTGAAAGAATGACTTTTTCATATTTTTAAATTTAGGTGTTGGGTCATTGCTCTCTGGATAACCTGATAGCACTTGAGCTTAAAATTGCACAAAATCACTTTCAACCTGGTTTCCATGGCAACCTGGTTCCTATGGCAACTCCTCTACCCTGAGATCAGTGCACCCTTGTACCTGAGATCCCCAAATGCCCCACCACCTAAGCCAGTAAACAAGTGAGACAAGCTCATTATCACTACTACCAGTCTGCAGTCAAAGCCTTCCTCTCTGCAGACCAGTAATGCAGAGAAAACTGCATGTCTGGCCAGGGGGGGCCTACCGAAGGCTTGTCGTTTTCAGGGCTTGTTCCTGATCTCACACTCTTCCTGTGAGCTGATCCTTTGTTTTGAATTAGTACTCATTAAGTCAGGAAAACAGTCTTATTCATTGCATAAAAGGTGCTGACCAACAAGTGCTTCTCCTATGAGGGAGGGGTGGCAACCCACCCTTTCTTCATTTGCATTCTGAATATTACTTCATTCGGATCTCCTCCATCAGTAGGACTGCCTTTGCTTTTCCATTTGTTTAAGAGCACTCTCACTGCACCCAGTTTCTCCTTGGGAGCAGAAAAGAAGGCCATTTTAAGTAGTCAGTCTGGGACAAATCTCACCCACCTTGAACACTGTGGTCTTCTTTGGGGAGAGGTCTTCGTTCTGAGGGCCCATGACCGGAGACGTGTTCTACAATGAGTGAGAGAAGTGGGGAGGTGTTACAGACACCAGATGCAGATTGGACAACACACACACACACACACACACACACACACACACACACACACACACACACACACACACACACACACACACACACACACACACACACACACACACACACACACCCATACTCTCACAGATGTGTCTGTGGGATGCAGGGGGTGGGAGGGGGGCAGGCACAGACACCCCTTATGTACTGTAGAGATGGATTCAGGCTCCTATGAGCCGGAGATTGAGCTGACTGACCCCAGTACAGCACAACAGCTTTTTTACATTACATTATTGGCATTTAGCAGACGCTCTTATCCAGAGCAACTTACATAGGTTACACTTTTTTCCCCACAATGTTATCCATTTATACAGTCTAATATTTATTGGCTTTCACACTGCATTACCAATTACAATAGCTGACTGATCCCAGGACAGTACAATGGCTTTTGCACTGCATTACCCATTACAAGAGCCAAATGACCCCAATACAGTGCAAATGCATCCACTGCATTACCCCCTAGAAGCTAGGGTCTAGGGTAGCTAACTGACCCTAGTGCAGTACGACTGCTCTTCTACCACACTGCCCAATACAAGAGCCAACTGACCCCAGTACAGCACGGTGGCTTTTGCACTGCATTGTCCTCCACCAGGGAGAGATAGATGTTGTTGCTAAAGCACAGGCTTGTACTAAAACCTGGATATTTCCCAGAGATTTGGAATCAAGTGCAAGTAACACCAAAATACAGAAATTGGAGACAAATTCAAACCCGGTAACCATCGAGAGCTCCATTTGAGCAGTAATCTAAAGACGGTTTCCTGCAGTATAATCAATATTGGGACACTGGCCTTCTCTACGCAGCACAATGCCAGGAGTAAGAGGCTGAGAGAGACTTGCCACCAGACTGTACACCCTACAAATGCAAACGTGTTAATCAAACTCATAAAGGAAACATACTGGCTTGCTTTACAGACTTTATGCATTTGCTTCAGTTTGGCATGAAGGACTATTTCTTAAACATTCTCAAGCTGAGATAGTGCATAGGTGGTGAAGTATACAACACATATACATCACAACATTCACAAGCACAGCTCTCTCTACTCAAAGGCATGGATTTACAATTTGCAATAAAATGACTACAAACTTAGGACAGACACAGCACTGAAAACTTGGAAACAGAATTCTGCATTTTCCCCTCCAAACAATGCATGCAGGGTATAATAAGGCTTTTGGCTTTTATCTTTTTATTGTTAACATAGAGAATACTGATTAATATTACAAATGGATACATTTCAAACACAGTAATCTAAACTCACTTCATCACAAAGCCCTGTAATACCAAGAGCTGAACCACGAAAAGTGCCTCCTCAGCCAGCTGGTCCTGAAGCTAACTGAGCAGACTAACACCACCATCAGTTAGCTTCAGGACTGCACTGCACATACATTAATTAGCACAAACCAAATTTGAACATATACTCTAACAGCATAGGTCAACAGCCCTGCTAGCAGCCCAGCGATGCTAGGAGAGGGGCTAACAGCCCTGATAGCAGCTCAGTAATGCTAGAAGAGGGGCTAACAGCCCTGATAGCAGCTCAGTAATGCTAGGAAGGGGGCCTGATAGCAGCTCCGTAATGCTAGGAAGGGGGCCTTGGCAGCTCAGTAATTCTGGGGGAGAGGCTAACAACCTTGCTAGCGTCTCAGTAATGCTAGGAGAGGGGCTAACAGCCCTGCTAGCAGCTCAGTAATGCTAGGAGAGGGGCTAACAGCCCAGTTGGCAGCTCAGTAATTCTGGGGGAGAGGCTAACAGCCCCGCTAGAAGCTCAGTGTGTGGCCACACATCTCAGCCTGAGGGACACACAGTGTTGTGCTGCAGGAATGGGAGCTTTGGTTTGTTCAATTGCATTATTATTGAGAGAATATTTATTTTTGAGAAAATATTCTAAGAGCCAATGTTTTAGTGTGAAAAATAGATTGAAACAGGTTTGATTCCCCGGGTGAGCGCTGCCTTAATGTTAAGCCCTTCAGTTTAAATCCACCTACACTGAATGAATGTAATGAATGTACTGTACACTCCTAGACAGTGTGTGAAATGTAAGCTGCTCTGTATAAAGTTCTCTGCTAAGCAAATAAATGTAATATAGACCAGTGTAACAACAAGAAAAGTTCATCTTTGCTCTTCACAGCATTTGCCCAGTGTTCTACGTGACACACAGCCCTGTCCACTACAGTCAGCATAAAATCCCAACTGGGAGACAGTGAATGTGCACACGACTCAGCCTAAACTGACTTTTCATGTGAGCACTACCCATGGTAGCAGCGTACACACTTTATTCTCAGTCTGTAACATATACGCATTACTCACTGACTGTGACACTAACAGCACACACATTACTCTCATGGCCTGTAAAATGGTAACAGCATATGAGCATGACTCACACTGCTGTTAACATGGTAACAGCATACCCTCTGTGCTGTCTTTGCCTATAACCTGGTAACTCTGCATGCCAGCACTAGCCCCGCTGTAATATTCTAAAAGTATACATGCTAACAGCATGCATGTATTAGTCTCTCTGCCTGTAACATGGGGACAGCATACACGCATTAATCTCACTGCTTGTAACACTGTAACAGCAGACATGCATATCTCTCTCTGTAACATTCTGAAAGCACGCATGCAATTCTCTCCCTGCCTGCAACACTGTAACAACATACACACACTACTCTCTCTGCCTGTAACATGGCAAGTCTACACCCTTGATGTGTGCTCCCTCAGAGACACTGGAGGGGGGAGGGGGCATAAAAGAGGAGATGGGGCACAGCACAGAGGAGGAATTAAGAGCAGCACCTGGTTGAAGCCCTGGACACTGGGCATGCTCTGTAGACACCTCAGTGCACACAAGCTCTCTGCCACCAAGGAGCAGCCCAGCCAGAGAGAGCGAGGCGCAGAGCACTGCGGAGGGAGAGAGAGAGGGAGAGAGGGAGGGAGGGAGAGATGGAGGGAGGGGGAGAGTGAGGGAGAAACAGCTATTAGAGCCACAGTCTCGCTCACACACAGACACACATTCAGGGCCGGACAGAGACGGAGCTCATTTATGTGAGGAGCAGGAGGAGAAATGTTCCCTTTCAGAGACAGCCAATCAATCTCCTCCCTAACCTAATCGCCCTCCTCTCCCTCCATCCCTCAGCCAGTCGGTGTCCTCCATTTCACCTTCCTCAGCCAATCGCTCACCAACTCTCCCTCAGCTATTTAAAGTCCACAAATAGCCTCCCTCTGCCAATCATAAGGCAGTGACTCTTAAGACAGGCAGAGAGGACTCTATGCACAGCCTCTCACTCCCACACACACAGAGGGACACGTGAGCAATCTGGAGCCATGTGCGTCTGTCCACAAGGAGAGTGTGACAAAATGAAGGAAGTGACAACATGCACTTGTGAAGGAAGTGACATCACAAAGACACTGAGCCTTATTTATAAGTTGGAGTGTACTAGAGACCAGCCTTGTTATCCTTGCATGCCTTGCCATACTGACAGACTGATAAGACAACAGCCAGTGCCAATTATATCACATTCAAACAGCTGGTAACAACAACATCACACTCAAACAGCCACTAACAAATATATCCCACCAGAGCATAAGTGCTAACAACATCACACTCATGCAGCCACTACCAAATATATCATACTAGAACAACAGGTACCAACACTATTGCAGTCAAATAGGGTCAACTTTATTGCCTTGTTGACTCTGACAAATTTATGAGCTACAGAGCCTCCACTCATCAAGTAAGATTTCCTCTACCTGAAATGACTGAAATGAAGTTTGAGCCATCATGTCTAACTTCTATTCAAGACTTTCCTCACAACAGCAACATTAACATTATCATTAACAAATTACTAACCTCCTTCACAGATATCCTTATATTCCTGTGTATTAACTACAATGTTCACTTCGTTTGAGTATTGCAAGTACCTGTGTTTGCTCAGTGTATTGGAGAGGCCATTGGTCTTTTTTGATTTGCAGAGCAATTAACCACCTTATCTGGTAGAACGTTGCCTCTTGGTGTATTGTATTCCTCAGTTGCCCTAAAAGGACCCCTATGGGTAAGAAATTTCTGTATTCTGTTATTTTACCACAGGTCTTACAGACCGGACCTCAGCTTGAGATGAATGGAATCACAGAACTGTGACAGGACATCTGACTCATGACAAGGGAAATTTTACGGAATCCCACCACTTTTGCAACTCTCACTTTGCACATAAATAGCCAACTCTTCGATATGCTAATATTGTAACACTGGACCCAGTAGTCTATCACACCATATTTGTTGGCATTTTAGTACTTAGCGTAAAGTAGCCAGCCGTAATGGAACTACAACAAACGACCCTTTTTACATTATTGTAAAATCCACTTTTCCAGTCCATCCAGATAATTTCAGCAAGCATGAGAGTGATTCTCAAGAGGAGTTCGAGAGTGATCTCTTACCTGCTCCAGAGATGTGCCTCTGCTTTGGGCGCAGTGTTTTAGAGCTTACAGTTCAAATTAGCCATCTTGCAATGCTGCTAAAATTCTTTACTGGTATCCTAATATTGTTTTCATTTTGCCATCTGCCTTTATATTCTATTGTAATATTGTGTTGTTCCTTGAATGCTGGCTAGCAGCTAGTGAGCAAAATGCATTGCCATACAAAGCAAATCCATCAAACCACACCCAGTGCTTCCTCTGTGTCACAGCACTGAGTAAATGGTGGAGAGATACATGCTTTTCCTCTGCCGAACTGGCTAGTTATCCAGTTAGACGCCATTCATCGTTTCATATCAAACCAGTGCTGCCAGCTAACAAGGTAGCTACTTGTGTTTTCCCAGTCTCTTATTGCTTATACACTGGCTGGTACTGAACACTTACACTGCTTTAGCTGGCCACAGATGTAGCCATGTAGGCTAAGCTGTGTGCTTAAAATGCGGATATTTTAGATAAACGCACCTAATAAGAAGCTCAATCCTGCCATATTTCAACACGCATTTCACAACTAACTTGCTGCACCCCTAGGTAAATGTTTAAAACATGCATGTCCACTCATCATGATCATCAATATCATCATTATTCAGCTCTGAATGGAGACTGTAACAAAAGTGTGGCACGTGTTTGGTACAGACAGGCGGATGATGGATTTCTCCACTTTATTAAAGCTGTGATGAATAAGGACCTCATACCCTGAGAAGTCAGTGTATTGTGGGTAATTTACTTTCATGTGACAGTGGGGTCACCGATGGCATAATACCAGGGAGACTCTGCAGTGGTGCTGACACAGAACTTCCACAGCATATTTTTTAATTATATTTTATAAAATCGATTTTGTGTATGATTATGTATCACATACATACATACTTGTATTTATACATCTTCTTATAACAAAAATCAATATAATGACAAAAATGCAATCATGCAGAGCTGACCTCTGACCTTCACCAAATGAGCTGGTGGCTGTATGGGCCATACGCAGCTGCTAGGGGACAGGGGGGTGGGGCATGACAGGTGTGCAGGACACGATCATCCAAAACAGACCTCTGTCACATGACCGTGCCTCAACCCTGCCCACGACCTAGAAGGCCAGCCGAGCCTCCAACCCAACACCTTAAATAAAAACTTTTACACAGAACCTTTTGGGCACATCAAGCCCACATAGAACTTTTCTTGAACACACCAAGAAAATGGGTGCGGCGAGGACGGAGGCTGTAGCAGAAACGGCTCACTAACACTTCAGCTCTCGAAGAGCGCTGCTCTTCAGTGGGAATGAACACCCTGCCTCAGACCCTCTGCATCCACCTCTGGGGCCTTCACAGCCCCACTCAGGAGAAGCAGTGAGGCCATGAACAGGAGAACACACAGGTGGTCTTTTAAACATTTATCAATCTATTCACCTGAACGAGTCACTGCCTTGAAAAGCAACATCATTTCTGCCTTTTGAAATCACAGTCATTCTTGCTTGAGGGAGAAAAAAAAACACTGCAAAAGGTGTTTTCGTAGCATGAATGTGCTCTACCTACTGCTGTGACTTTGTTGTTGCTTACTTTCAAGGATTAGTTAGTGAGCAAAATTTACATTTCGCTCAGAAAATAAGTTTATTGCAAGTAAAGTACATGGCTTTGGCTCCAGCTCTGATTACATGCTCATTTAGGAGGCAACAAGGAAACCTGCCTCATCACACCAGATTGACAGAACTTTAGACTACAGTAGTGTTCACTTCTAAAACTGTGCAGATGAAACAATCTAAGTTCATTTCTTAAAAATGCACCCTGTTAAAACAATTTTAAATTGCAGAGAAAAATCCTCAACTGATTATATTTTTGTGTATATAACCATTATATCCATTTTTGTCTGACCAATCAACTCATTACTTATTAAGCCAGATCTCAACCAATGAGACAGTGGAATCTCTCTGTTCCAGAGACTGGGTGTGGTCTATGAGTGGGTGTGTAGCAGATCATATCAGAGATCACTGACAGGCAGTTCTCAGCACCTCCAACTAGACACTTGGGAGATGTTTCTTCCAGAAACCAATATTATGAGCCTCTTTGATCAGGAACAGAATCAATACACCAGTCACTGTTTTCCATCTGTGGCACTTTCAAATTTATTTACATTTATTTCAGTCCTGGGTTGGTCTGCTTTTAGCCATGTCTACAACCTGTCAGCATGCTTCTTCACTGAAAAACCTGAATACATTGAAGACACCCAACAAGCATCCACTTTAGCTATTTTAGCTGAGAAAAGCTGCACTAGGTGCTGTGTGGTAGGAATCTCATTTGGATCCCTTTATATAGGCCAGCACAGCAGGTGCAGGGTACTGCTGGCTCTTTCTGACTCAGGCACAGACGTGAATAGTCAAAATCAGAGCAATCAAACTGCTCTTTTTCACTTCACTTGTCCAATCAGGGAAGGAGACAGATGATCCACAAAGACACACAAACCAAATTGAGAAGAGCAACTGTTTATACGGGTCTGCACACACTACGTGCTAATGCCTGCAGACGCTTGCTCTAATGAGATAAAATGATATTCTGTTTATACTGTTGATACAAGGCCTGTTCATACACAGCTATATTTCTCGGCTTTGTACGTCGCTCAGGACAAAGACAGCTGCCAAATCAATAAATGTCAAATATAAACATCTGTAATCTTCAAATTAACAGGGATTTCTAGTAGCAACAACTAGCAATTGATGGAACAGAGGTCACAGGAATTACCACCAGTCAGGAATGATACACACTATTTTACTGGCGATATTAGTAAAACGCGAACCGAACAACCAGCATCCGTTTTGAGTTCCACTACTTCGCAGTGAGAAACAGGCTTAACTGCGCGTATTTTGAACACAATTTAAAGTGGCGTGTGTCATACACTTGACCCATCGAACCAACTCAGCGACAGTCTGAAAAACAAACTGAATTCGTCATAAAACGGACGCTTCAAGAGCCCAGAGCTAGATGCTAGATATGGGGGTCACGAACAATACGACCCCCCCCCTTTCCAACAAGTAAAGTATTATTTTAATAACTACCTCATAAAATCAAAATTATGCTATTCACTACAGAATTTCCCAAACAGGCTAGGTTGCGATTTGAACCAGCTTGTGGTTGACGCCATACAACGCAGTACCAAGCTCAAGCTAATGGCATGTCGATCCCATTGTCCAGGTTAAGAGATCAAGAAGCCAGTATGTACAATTAGTTACCTATCACTCAACAACCCAACTGTGGCAAGCAAATTACAAAACTGGTGAAACAATTTCAAGTCCTTGTAATGTTTAGAGAGCTAGCCGGCAGGCCAAGTAGCTAATGTTGGTCCCACAGCCTGGCTACTTCCTTCTAGCTACGCAGTTTAAAAAAAAGGTTATTTTCAAACACAAAATCACAGAAACACGGCGCCGACAGATCAAACGAACACAAATACAGTCCCTTCCTACATACACCACAAATATTTTATGTACAACTGGTTAAATTAACGAATTTGGAGCTTTCTTAGATAACTAATACGTTTGAGTCTGTGCGCCTCAGTCCGTCTAACCGGGCCGAATGGCGCAGCGGCGCCGCAGTGAAATTCTAACCCAATTTCGGAGCCTTCGAGCGGCGGCCGTAGTCTCTCTAGCTTCGCTACTCCTCGCCCTTTCCCTACCCCCCAGTACTCAATGTTTACAATTCTCCGACAGCACACTGTCACCCTCTCACCCACCGTCTCTGAGTGTCCAAGCCCCGGCTACTCGAGGCAGAGGAAACCTCGGCGAAAATTATCGACATCATCAGGCCCTCCTCTTCATTTGTCTCTCTCTCCCTCTCTCTCTCCCTTCCCCCCTCCCTTTTTCCTCCCCCTCTCCGTCGTTCCGGAATCGTTCATCACTCGTTCCTCGACACCGGACCCGCTCATGCCCCTTCCTTTGACTCCCTTTTCATCCCCGATTTACTCGAGGCGGCGGAAGGACGAGACCTGTGGGGAAAACTCACCATCAGCTCCCGAGTTTTGCCCGACATCTCCGGCTCCATGTTGTTGTTCCCCCGCAACTCGCAGTGAAAATGGAAACCCAGCCCTGCGTCGGCGGCCCGCGACCGATATGACGTCACTGCGCACAACAGGGAGTGGGAGAGGAGCCTCCTCCTGGCACAGACACCGCCGATTGGCCGAGAAGTGACAAAGAGGGCGTTACTTTCAGCTCTTCCCCTTTCCTGGTTGGCCCGTTCTGCTACTAAGGCAAGGGCTAAGGTTACCACCAATGACTCATTCTCCGGGCGAGAAAGGCAGAAACGAAGCTGCACGACGCCTAGTCAAAGATAAAAACCGAATCCGTAACCGAGGCGACATCATGGCTGGAATGCTGATTCAGTGCTGGAGTCTTGGTGAGGCATATTTATGGTTCCAAGATCAAGTTTTGAAATACACAACAGTGTTTATCATTAATATTATATATAGATAGATGTATACACATACATACATTTAAAATATGTGTATTTATATAAATAATCACATCAAGCCAATCATTCTTCCTTGCCCACAATGATATCTGAAAAGACAAAGCTGTAATGGCACCTAAAATCACTGTTCTGTGCAAAATGTCTTTTATTCTAAAGTCAGCAAACAATCTGGGGAGCACTTAAAATGATTTCCTTTAGACAGAACCTCCACCAGTGATGGGAAAAAGCTGATGCCTGTCAGGCTGTAAAGGAAGATTTATCCAGAGAAATCTGAAAAGGAACCTGCTGTATGACAGCAGACCTGTACAGCATTTGCTTTTGAAACAAATCTCAGACAAAAAGACACCAACAAGCTGTGCCTCTGTGTACATACAATCTGACACTACATTTTCATTTTTTTTTTTTTTTTTTTACATAAAAAGCATGCAGTGATTCATCTTTCATTTACACAGGGACATTCTACTGCATAGACATCAGGACTCTGCCCCCCTCCCTCCCAAAATCTATAAAACATGCATGGAGGCAACCATAAAAATCTCCACAACAATTTTGCAAACAATGAGAACATTTAATAATTGTGGCCAGTTATAATAACCAATTCATACAAAAGAGCTGATGATGAAAACAAAAAATAAAGATAAATTAACAGCCGTAAGAAGGAGGAAACTGCAGGGGAGGATTGCTTTGCTGTTAGTGATATGAAAAGTCCCTCCTCCACTGGACTGGAAAAGACGACCACGGTCGCAAGGGAGCTCCACTAACATACCGACCGGACCACAATAGCGTTCTCGTACACTGACCGCACCGTAGCCCCAGGATCAAAGAAATGTGACCGAAATGTTAGAACGTGTGCTTCAGTGGTTCCACTGTGGTCCTAGCTGGGGAAACCTCACCCCCTCTAGTGATGGGGTGGAACAGGAATAACAAGGCTGTGCAAGTTGACAGACACCAAAGACACGCCTTCCCCGCAGACAGAGCACAGACCGGCGGTATCATCCTAAGGAAGCCATTCAGCGCATTACTGCAGTCTCTATGCCACCACGCCCACTGGACCCTATGCTGACATGCATCTGACCTCAGAGACAAACATTATGGAGGACAGGGGCAGGCGCTGAAGCAGCTCTGAGGCTGAACTGAAGGCACCGTCACTTCTGTCCCACACTGCAGCTCCATCCACCCTGTGAGCCAGACTTTACCAGCTGCACACCTAAGCTCTGGCGTCTTTAATGCATCTGTGTATATATATTAGTTACACTACAGTCCACACATTCCTTTGGTGGTCCAATATGTAGAATTTATGAGTGACCTCACCTGGTTGACAAAAAAAAATAGATGGGTCACACAGCTATGCAACAGAGTTTTACAGTCAAGGCCATTGCAGGAAATAAAAATTAAGTCTTATCACAGTCTGTTCTATCTTTTGATCCCTAAAGCCAATAAAAGTATTTGGAAAATACCTATATTCATTATATATTCATTTTGTTCAGCCTTTTTGTCCAGTCAGGTACATGAAGATCAAACCGAAACCACCTCAACCCACACCCATAAAGATAACCCAGAATGCTTCAGTTCAGAAGAATGGCTAGATTTACTGCCTATCATTCTGAACAAATTTTGAGGTTTACATCTGGTATGAGGGGAACATTGACCAAACATACTACAGACTGACCACAAGACACTCACTCCGATATGCACATGCGCACACACGCTCATACACACTGTTACTGAGATGTACTTCCTCACACATCCTTCAGGACAAGGACTCCAGGACTCCTATTGGTCAGTTTCATTATGTCTCACATGGTAGGATAACCAATGAGAACCTGTGTGGTCCCCAATTTAACAGAACCAAACTTGGATCATGAAACAGACAGGGGGCGCAGTCTGTCTGCTGCACAGCATAGCAGGAGATTTACCAAGCCCAGCTGGATGAAATGGGAGTCTGCATGAGGTGGCTTTGTTAAGCAGTTCAAATTTAATACATTTTTTTTTTTACCCTCTACACAAACCCAGCTTAAAAAATCCAACTCATAAAACACAACAGCAGCAGATGCCAGTAAAAAAAAAAATCAAGTAGGGAGGGATGGGGGAGGAGAATGAAGAAAAATATATTCATATGTAAGAAGAGCGAGTCCTGGAGGAGTGTGGGCAGGGCAGAGGTGGAGGAATGGGCGGGGGGTGGAGCCGTGGGCAGGGTAGAGGGGGTGCTGTCACTTCATTGCATTAATTTACACTGGAGAGAAAAATGTGGAGCAGTTCTATCCGACCAGAGATGGAATCATGGTGTTTTAAGGCAGGGGAACATTTTTTTATGCAACACTTTTTCTGTTCTCACTCGTTCTTCTCTTCTCTTTCTCTCCCTCTCTCTCTCTCCCCCTTTCCTTCGATCACCATGTGAGGGGGAGGGACTCCTTTAAATTCTGAAATCTCGTTCAAGTCTCGACTACCTAGTAGTCATCCAAATCGAAGAACTCGTCGTCGTCTCCCTGGTACTCCATGCCCTGGAAGTCCACCCGGTAGCGCAGGATCCCTGCACAACAGGAAGGAGGGGGGTTAGGATGCATGCCCTCTTCATGTCTTGCGTGACCTCTACATGCAGGCCTCTACCAGAGGCAGCAGTGTAGCATAGCGGTAAGGAGCAAGGCTTGTAAACGAAAGGTTGCTGGTTTGATTCCTTGCTGGGGCACTGCTGCTGTGCCCTTGGGCAAGGTACTTAACCCACAATTGCCTCAGTAAATATCCAGCTGTATAAATGCATAACCTTGCAATATATGTAAGTCGCTGTAGATAAAAGTGTCTGCTAAATGACAATAACGTAATGTAAAGTACATGAGGGCACCAATGGCAACGTTATGGCAAAGCTATACTAACGCTATGCCAACACTTATCGTCTGTTTTAGGCACTGCTCAATCAGTTACACCAGGTTCATCCAAAGGTCCACACTCCATACATTTGGATTTACATTTGAACTGAAACATGTTCAAAAATAAACCACCAGTAACTTTAATAAGTGTAAACTGTATACTTTTTTGCCCTTCTTCAAAAATCGTTTTTCCATGCAATCAGAAGGTTAACATTATTACTACTGTGCTACGCGAGTCATGCCAGCACATCACTGACTTAGAATCAGAAGAGATTCACAGTATCGAAAGACGCCCCATGTCCCGGAGAAGCACGCTTCATTCCCTCCTGAAAGAGGAGCATCGATGACCTGGGCAACACTGGGGTGACTCAGCACTTCAGTAAGTACCCTGAACGTCGCGACTGGGTATAACCAGCACTTACACTGGAACTGGCCTTCCTGGTCATTACTACAACACTGCAAACAGTGATGAATGCAGTAATACTGATATCAGTTCAACACCCACCACCAATGCCCCCGAAGCCCTTGACAAACTGCGACCCCTCCTGGCTCTTGTCTGTGACGATCTCCAGTGTGGCGCCAAACTTCTTGTAGTTGTTGGCGAACCACTCCAGCAGCGGCATGCTCTCAATCAGCTCATGTTCCTGGCCCGTCTGTGAAGACGCAGGGAGAGCACAGACACCAATCACGCTTCACATCATTTCAGTTTACACTTTACTGTATCTGGGGCAACCTGCCATGGTGGCACGCCTTCTTTGAAGGTGAATGGTCAGGGCCCTGTTTGCACAGGGCAATTCAACCACAAAGCCTCACTCAGGCACACAACAGCAGGGTCCAATCAGCGAAACATACCATCTTCTGGCCTAGAGATAATGACATTATGACGTAAGCGTCTGGGCGGCAGGCGCAGCTCTCACCTCCTTGTCTGTGAAGTGAGACTTGTCTTTCTCCTGCTCTGGCGTCAAGTACAAGGTCTTCTCATCTGGAACCATCAGAGACACAGAGGAATCGGACATTAAGACAGGAGTCAGAGACACAGACACATAGAGAAGTGAGAGACACAGAGACATGGAGAGAGAGAACGACCCTACATGGTGCATGTGTGTGAGCACACGGATACCGTTCTCGGAGGCATTGCCCTCAGCGCCGTGGCAACGCAAGATGTAGCGCATAGTGTCCAGGTTCTCGTAAACGATGAGGATCTCCACCGCGCCCATCTCCAGGGCCTTCAGGGTGTCGTCCACGCCGAAGCAGTACTTCCCCGTGTCCTGGCTGATCTCATCAAAATAACGGCCTGGGAACAGAGAGACAGCCTCACACCCGTGCCTGTGCAGGAGACACGTCCTCACACCTGCAGCTGTGCAGGAGAGAGACGCCCTCTCACCTGTGATCGTCCTACCCTGAGGAGCATTAAGAAGCTGGACAAGAGTCACCGGCCAGTGGGTCAGCAATCTGCCCTTTTACTTCTGGGTCTACACACTGCTGAACTACATCTCCTCCTAGCCTTCACTCAGGGTATTGCAGATCTAATGCGCGTCCACACACAGCAGCGTTCAGAACACACCTTTAAAATACAAACAATGTCTCATGACCTCCTCGGTCACTTTGGCATCATTTCATCCTCTTGGCTGGTGCTAACACTTCCGAATTAAAAAGCCTCTAACACACACAGAACTCATGAGTACCTATGAGTTTCTTCTCCTGGATGAACTTGACGTTTGACAACACCTCTGCCGACAGCTCGATGGCCTGGTTGAAGCCGTTCTCCCCTCCGTATGAGATATCCACCAGCTTTAGGACCTTGGCTTGTAACCGCTGAGCAGAGAGAAACGGTCAACCCAACACAGCCCACAAATCCCCCATCCCCAACACACTCAGCACAATAAACACAGCAACACATGCTGTGTGTAAGAGCAATGACCTAAACAGACATTCTTTTCTTGGACAACAGAGTTTTTATATACCGGCATGGAGACCTGGGACACTGGAGTAAAGACCTTCACTGTTCTTTCACGGAACTAAAACTGATCTATACCTCACCAGGGAGACAAGGGGCACACAGATCTAAACAAACACTGCTGGGGTCTACTGCGTCCACCAAACCCATTCACCACTCCCCAACACCACATTCAAACCCTGCTGGTCAAACCCACGCTGGTGACTGTGTACAGACTAGGTTGCACACCAGGGAGTGACGACACCAGTGGGCAACCACACACTAATCAGGCTGAAAACCAGTTAGTGACTGTGTACTGACCGGGTCGAACATGTCCGACTGGCTTAGCTCTGTCTTGAAGTCGGCAGACCCGGCCAGAACCATGCCTGCCACGTTGACCTTGTCGTTGGACACGAAGAGCTGGACAGCCGTCTCTGCCACTTTCCGCACATAGTTGTGTCTCTTCTCCATCCGCAACCGAGCGAATCGCAGCGCCGACTGACCACCTCGCCCTGAGAGAGAGAGACACACACACAGGGACCACGTTCACCACAAAGGACATGGGAGAAACCATCCTGGGCCCCAATACAGACAGCAAGCTCGTTAGGGTCTCAAATGATCGATACGAGAAAACAAGCATTCAGGTGTTTAATAGTTCATTGCCATCATCAGCCAGCAGCCACACTGCTGCTAAGTGTGGAGTTGGTAAGTCAGCGTTGCTGTTGCTGTGCTTTTTGGGAAGGTTTAGAGTTTGTGGTCAGTCAGTGCTGTAGTCACCGTGCAGTCAGGGAGTTACTGTGTTTTTTGCGGTAGGTTTAGAGTTGGTGGTCGGTCAGTGCTGTGGTCACCGTGCGGTCAGGGAGTTACCGTGTTTTTTGGGTAGGTTTAGAGTTGGTGGTCGGTCAGTGCTGTGGTCACCGTGCGGTCAGGGAGTTACCGTGTTTTTTTTGGGCAGGTCCACAGTGAACTTGTGCAGCACCTCCCTGGTGTTCCCCTGCAGCGTCCCGAACAGAGCGCCACTGCCGTCAATCACAATGAAGCCAAACTTACTGTCATCTGACAGCAGAGCAGTGAGAGCCTGGGAAGGAGATGGAGAGAGAGGGAGGGCGAGATAGAGGGAGAGAGTGAGCTGAAATGCACAGTTGACAGACTGGATTTGAGCAGCAGCTGATCTGACTCAGTGGAATCTCAGCTGCTCAGCACTCCACCCATATGGCTAGCTGGGCATGTCCCGAATGTGGCTACATATCTCCCCTGTGCCACGCCCCAAATGTCCCCACCCGTCTCCCCTGTGCCATGCCCTGAATTCTCCTGTGTGTCTCCCCTCTGCCACACCCCAGATGTGCCCGTATGTCTGCCCTGTGTCACACCCCAAATGTCCCCGTGTGTCTCCCTTGTGCCACGCCCCGAATGTCGCTTCCCATCAAAGAGGGCACTGCTGAAACCTGTGGCAGAGACCCACATTCCACGGGGGTGGTGAGGCTGTTCCCTCATCATTTACATTTACATTTATTCATTTGGCATTCATCAGTGGAGCTGTGCATGAGTTCAAGGCAGCAAGAGATACAGGGCTCTTACCTCAGTGTGGAACTTGTTGTCACACAGGTACAGGGAAGTGTTAATGGGTTTAAAAGGCTCAAAATCGATGTTGACCTTCTTTTCCTTTCCCTCCTCTGTCACGATGGTTCCGCAGTACACCACCAGTCCATTAGGGGGCACTGCAACAGACAGGTCTAATCAGGACAGCCCACACCCTTAGCTCTCAGCAAATCACACATGCAAGCAGGCAGCTAAACACACAACGCAAACCCCCATAATGCACGCACACACGTGTACGAGGACACACACAGTGCTGGACAGACCCAAACTGCCCGCTTCCTCCCACCACGGTTTCAGGTGTAACGTCCTAACTGCTTTCGAAGGTCTACAAGTCAGCTAGGCATCTGCTTTAGATATCTGTCAGCTAAAAAGGAATGACAAATTCCTAACCATGATAACAACGCATATGGAAAAAACTTCTAAGAACATAAGCAAACAGGTGGTTTGTTTTAAGATGAAACATTTCAGACTGAAGAGAACTGAAACAGGATGAATAGACCCGAGACAGAAAACAAGACTAGAGCAAACCATACAGCTGGTTTCCTTCATCTGAAAAAACTCAGATACCCAACTCTTTCTCACAATCAGAAGTAGGGCTGTGCGATATGATCAAAATCTGATATCCTGACATAGGTCATTTCATATCCCGATAACAATACATATCACGATATAGCACATTTTCTGTAAATTCAATGAATAAATAGTTTATATAAAATGACCACATGGAAAGGCCTATTTCTTATTACATTTTGAATTATATACTCGACAAACAAAAGGTACTTACTCATATTTGATTAATTTTTTCTTTTTATTTAAAACCTTTGTGCAAATTTTCAATTAACCCTTTCACGCATACGGTCACACAGGTGTGATTAGCCGTTTAGTGCATATGCTAAAACCGGTGCGATTAAAACACTAGATTGGAAAAATTCCAGCTAATTTTAGCTTTGAGGAAACAGTAATTTAACGTTAAAAAGTATAGCAAATGCTAACTGAAAACTATGAGAACCTTAATAATGCTAATGAACACATAACGAACCATGTAACATACATAGCACAAAAATAAGTTACATGCGAAAGGGTTAAGCATGTAACAAAATATAAACTATTAATGTATAAAATATAAAAACATAAACAGAAAACACTTTTCAACTATAGTGTCACGTTCACTCTCCTCCATGTTTGTTTGTGTTGCCTTCATGCAAATTTCCTGCCTGCATCCATGCCATGTGTAAGAACGCAAAGCGTCGTCCAAATGACAAAAAATATTGCCATCAAGTGTGTGATTTGCGACAACGAAATAAACGATAGATCATAATATGAAACGATAGACGTTCTTCAGTCGTCACACGATATATATCGCCATATCGCACAGCCCTAATCAGAACCGGCACCAGGTAGAACTGGAACCAAACTAGGATTCCACTTCACTTCCATTCTAAGAGCTGTTTCTGCCCGCTGCCAGGCCCAGGCAATCAGTGGATATTAACACCTATCAAACTTGTACACACACACAACCACTGCAGAAAGTTAAATAACAGCTCTTGAAGAAATATCTGATATTTGGCTGCTAATACCACAAGGTACAATAAACAAAAAGGTAAATAACAGCATTAGCATTGCGTGATGGATTGATGTGTTCAACTGTAGACTGCCGTTTACTAAACACATTTCATTATTGAGCAAACGCTCTTACCCACAGCAACTTACATAGGTTACAGTTCTTTACAATGTTATCCATTTATACACCTGGACATTTACTGAGGCACTTGTGGGTTAAGTACCTTGCCCAAGGGTACACCAGCAGTGCCCCAGTGGTGAATCGAACTGGCAACCTTTTGGTTACGAGCCCTACTCCTTAACCACTGTGAGTGTCAGTCCATTTACCTTTGACCTACCCCGAGGGTAGTCAACTATCAGGGTTCCCACGAATTTTCACTGACAAGATTTCAAAACTTTTCCATGAGTTTTCAATGACCTTTCCATGATCTTTCACTGCCTACAAGTACACAAAATTGCATACTTTACTCCAGAGGTTGGGCCTTATTATCAAATGACAATTAAACAACAGTAAATTGTGAGCATTTAATGTAAGTCACATTGTTATCAGACAAATCCAGAGAAGGCTTTGGCCACTGACGTTTTCGATAGAATACACCCACCTTGTAGAAATAGAACAATTTGATCACCATGATATCTGACAACCAAAATTAGATTTTCTATTTATTTACACTACTGAGGACATGGTGAATGATTTAGAGGGCGGAGCTCAGACTGAAGCTTCACGGAGAACGAAAAGAGATTGGATAAAATTTGTTTTCTCCCCTCACTCTCTGTTACCACACTTTTTAATGGAAGTTGGAAGCGACCGGATTTTGCGACTCACATTAAGCCATAAAGTATACAATAAGATATACTTTATCTACATTTACATTTATTCATTTGGCAGACGCTTTTATCCAAAGCGACTTACATAGCTTACACAGTTCTTTACAATGTTATCCATTTGTACAGCTGGATATTTACTGAGGCAATTGGGGGTTAAGTACCTTGCCCAAGGGTACAGCAGCAGTGCCCCAGTGGGGATCGAACCGGCAACCTTTCAGTTACGAGTCCTGCTCCTTAACCACTATGCTACACTGCCGCCCCACGGGGTGAGACAATCTCCTATATCTCCTACGCCCCTGGTTTGACAAAATCAAATTTCATGACTTTTCCAAAACTTTCAATGACTTTACTGAATTCCATGACTTCTCCAGGCCTGGAAAATGGGATTTTAAAATTCCATGGCTTTTCCAGGATTTCCATGACCGTGGGAACCCTGAACTATGTACAATATGTGCTCATAGCTTGTGGCAGTCTTCTAATTATTACAATTATTCCTATCAGTGCTAGTGTCGTATAAATAATATTATTTTGTCACTCTGGCTATACTGAACACTGGCTAAATAGCTATTTTAGCAGTAATATATGTCAAAAAGGTAACTCTGGTTTTGACATGAATTTGGTTCCAGTTCACTAACACGCAACCTTTATAACAGCTCGCTAGCACCAGCTTCACCACAGTTCACTTACATGGCTGCTGCTGACCCTGATAGATAAAACAGTGGAAACGCTGTGAAGCCAGACGGCCATGGTTCTGCCCAGTTTAGGTTTTGATAGCAGTGGGAAAAGAGCTACTGAGAGCAGGTGTGCAGCCACCAGTGGAGACTCAACAAGGTGTAGCTAAGCTGCGAACACTCACTCCTAAGGCATACATACATATGGTGGAACACACACACACACACACTCCTCACCCTTGTTGTAGAGTTTGAGTCTCTGCTGTACAGAGGTTATGGCACCCAGCACAGACAGTCTGTTGACTCTGCTCTTGATGTTGGAGGCTGTGCCGAACTCATCTGCCAGCATTTTGGCCACTCGAGAGATCTGGTCTTTAGGAGGGATGATCAGGGAGATCATGCTGGTGCCATTCCTGGTGATACGGAGTCAGAATGTCACAAAGTGATGCAAAACCATTCGCAAACTCACTCTCTCTCACACACACTCTCTCAGGTTTGATCAAACACAGGGCATTCACAGGTGCGGGTCTCTCCTACAGGATTTCCTGTTGAACTGGAAACACCACCACCCTGAACAGTAAGCAAATAAACAAAACTGCTTCCAGAGTAAAATCACATTTTTAGAACACCCTAAACACTTGGTCATTATCATGGAAAAATCATTTAGAAAACAGATTCGCTTTGGTAGGAAAAAGACATACATACATATCAATGTCACTTTCTGCACTCTATAAATAATTGTTCTGACATAAAATACATTCAAACACACTTGATCTTCCAAAGTAAGGGAGCAGAAAGGTGTGAGTGCATTCCAGAGACAGCAAGGTAAGACCCGAGTCAGACCTATTCTGTGGCAGCACGGGAGGGAACGAACACGGAGGCAAAACCGTGATTCACGAGGGCATCGTTTCATGAACGCTACTCACTCAACCAATGACGGCAGAGGTGGAGAGTGAGTTGCCCCCGCCCCGAACCTTTTATTTGTTTATCCTCACATATTTCACATTGTTAACCTCGCCAGCGCCACTGAACCGTACATACTGTACACACTGGCACTGCCCTTGGTCCAAGGACTGCGTTTCTCCGTGACTTTAAACGCCATACTAAGCGCCCTCGTTGGCTGGTTCAGGGGCATCCCTTCGTAACGGGTCCTGCGCAAATCCTCAGATCTTTATATCGAATGGACGACTCAATTTAATCATCGGTGCCCGCTATCTGTCCATCCATTCAACATAAACATCACTGGATCTGTACCGCCCAGCTCTGAACCAATCCCGGGAACAAACAAAGATTATAATCACGCAAAGAACACAGGAAAAAAACTAAACGAGCCGACAGCCAAGTGAGACGTTGCGCAGTAACAAATGACGGGTGACTACCAACTTGCCAACACACGGATAACAGACAACTGGCCGAGTGTAAACAATACGCGACAAAACCTTTAGTTAGCTAGACTAAATCTACCCCTAAACCACAGGAGCTACAACAGAGTGCGCCGTGTGAACGCATTCGCACGGGAAAAGTATTAATCCTAAAACTGAACCCACTGTTACTTTATCCCCACGGCGCGACACGCTGGCGGCAGGAGTGAGCGGTCAGCGAAAAAAAACACCGCGATGATCACGGTGTGAGACAACTGCTTGTAAGCTGGCTAATAAATTAGCCCGGTTTTACAAGACATGAAATTTTAAATAATGCAGTCGTCCTAATTACCGGTTATGACAGGAAGAAAATTCGTCATCTTTCCAGCTAACTACATCACTAACAGCAATGTGAGGAACGTTACCAGCCGAACTCTCCGATCATAACGCAATGGCCCCGGCTAATGCCAAGGCCTCATTTATTAACGATGGCACCGAGGACCCGACCGCTGAGATCAATACAAACTTGTAACTAATCGGGTTCAACAAATTATGCTTTCAAACACCACGACCCCGATTCCGATGGCCGTGAACCCCATGGTGTCCGCGCTCCACCCCTTAGACCTCGGCCTACACACACAGATGTTACCGCCGGCGCTCAAAGTCTGTCCATGCGCATCGAGGCCTCCCTCCGGTCGGTCTCGCAAACCTCCCGGTTTCACCCGGATTTCTCCTGCTTACCCCCGCGCCGCCTCGAGACTTTTGATCAGCTTCTTTATCTTCCATATCTCCACGTTCCTGTCCGCTGCGCTCGGATCGTCCGCCATCTTTCCTGTAATCGTCTCAGCACCTGAAAAGAGAGTTTCGTGAGAAGATGGAAGGTGACGCGGGAAGGAACGACATGGAACAATGCTCCGCTGATAAATAAGCCCTTACTAATCAGCCCTGGGACATTTAATCTACTCCCCCGCAAACCGACAGTGCTGACTACCAACACTTCTCACCCGAACTAGCCGAGAAGGGAGACCACTCTCCGGGCTGCGAATCTCAGTAAACTGCCCTGCTTGCCAAGGCCTACGGATCCCTCCCAGGCCCTAGAGTCCACCTAATTCCCCCCTTAACCAGCGAAGCGCGGCCCAAACCGATTCCCCTTCTCTTAACGTTGTGCTAGCTGCAGCCGATCAGCCGGGCGCACACATGTCACGTCTCCCTAACAGCCGCGCAGATGGTCCGGCCCTTCCGTACTTGCCTCTGACTCCGCCGCTCCTCTCGGTCTCTGTGCCTGGGCCGTCGCTCGTGCTAGTTTCTCGGCTGCTGCGTGACGTTGCTTCTCGAGCCGGTTCGCTCGCTTGCGCGTGGTGCGATGGGGCTCACGTGGGGGGAGGAAATCAAAATTCCGGTTAAGATCACATCCTGGAAACAGCTTAGATACAGCGGATTCGGACCTCAGCCATTGGAGCACGATGACCTTGCAGAGGAAGTGGGCGGAGTTAACTGACGAAGTTGCTTGTGGGACATGTAGTGAAATGTGTATCTCTGTGCTTTGGCTTGATTTCAATGGTTACAACAGTGAGTGAGTTTCAACACCATGGGCGTTGTTAAACACGCTGAATGTATACAAGAAAAAAAACATCCACTTTCATATAAGTGTCATTTGAACAGAGCCTCAGTTACAAAAGCACCGGTAATTAACACAGGTAATTGAAACTTGCAAGTACCGCATGCGGTATTTCTCTGAAAAGACACTAATTCGTTGGTCAGATTAGCAATGACTCTGACCAAGGTGTTTAGGTAAAGCTTTCGTCAATGTTTCTGACAAATAAACAAGATCAAAAACTAGGTAATCGGTGTCATTTTTTACGAACACAGTAATCGTAAGAGATCCTTAAGAGTCGGACAATTTGATGCCGGTGAGACTCAGTCATTTTAAATCTCCAACAGCAGACGCTACAGTACGCAACGAGGGCAAGTAGCTACCAATATAGATTATGCTGCAGTCACCATGTGACTATAATAGATCCATGACTGCTTTACTATAACTCAATAACATATTTAGTCTGTGTAGCTAACAGCTCCTCTCTCAAGGCACAGGCTAAGGCTTTATAAAGTAGACACTGCGTTTGCTGTGTCTGCGCGTGTAGAGTACAATAGGGTCTGCGCTCTCTTAGTCTGACGTCTAGTGACTTTTAGATAGTTGAAGATAAAAATTAAACAAAGCAACTGGAAAGTAATTCATGGAGGAGAGCTCAGTGATGTCACAGATGAACTGTCAAATGCCTGTCGCTCCCATGTTTTGGGTAACTCTATTGACGTATATCGAGAACAGTGGTTTGTGAATGTCAACAATGTATTGCATGTATGTATTTCGTTGAACATTTAATCGTACATAAAAATGAACAAATAAAAATGCCGAGAAGTTCTCAGTCACTTTGTCTGAGAATCCAGCAGGTGTCGCCAAGGATGCATATGTGGCTATGATTTCATGATGATGGATATGGCTTCAGTGTTAAAACATGGAATTGCAGGTATATATATGTAAAACTTATACTGTTATAATGCATTGTTAAACTGACTGTGTAAATTGAAAATTGCCCATTTATAATGGCACTCTATTCAATCTTATGTAAGTTGGTGTTGTATTTTGGATGAGTGATTCAAATGAGCTCAGCCTACTGTGCTTTAGTAATTAGAAGCAGCAGCCATGGGCAATGTCAGGGTCAAATCCTGCCTGTAAAGGCAGGATATCATTCTTTTTTCAGCTGTTCACCAAGCTACTCTGCCTGACTGAGATGAACAGCAGGAAAGCATATTTACCTCAGAGGGGACGATAGCGGAGCTCTGAGTAGGGCATCCAGGGGAATTTCGGCCTTCTGAAGTGTGATGGTGAAATTGCTCTGGAGGGGGGCCTGCCTCCAGCCAGTCACTGGGGCTCTGAGTTTCGCTTTCATCCTCATCATATGACCTCATTACAGACATCCTTCAGCCTGGTATCAGGGGTCACGTTGCTTAGTAACGGCAAATCAGGGCTCCTGCCTCAGATGTCAGTTAGTCATAATAATAAAGGCCAGGCCAGGCCAGGCCTGTGTAAAAATGAAGTAACTGTCTGTATAGTGCATCCCATTTTGCAGGAAAACATTGCCACTACCACAGACAGACACTGCCTGTCTGTGGGCCTCACTGGACCCTGCATTCAGAACTGCACTGATGGAACCAGCACAATTCTTTACAAATAAATGCACCTGTGTTTGTATCTACACTGAGTAAAGATGTTTGTCTACCTGTTTGTCTACCTTTGTCTAACTGCTTAATCTTTTCAATGAATGGAACACTCCCCCCCACCCCTGGTGCAAGCATATTCTTCCGTGCATGTATATGCTGATGTTATCGTGTTTGCTAGTGTTGTTTAAGGTAAATCTGCTGGCTGTAGCTATATTGGTTGTATGTTTCCCCACACGGTGTGGAAATGTGTTCTCACACTTATGTATAAATGAAGGTGTTTTCTGATGGAAACTTTCCACACATGGTCGTGGTTTCTCTCCTGTAAGGAAGTGTCAATGAGACTTCTCACACTCACTGCCTTAACATGGTTTACTCAGTCCTCTGGGTCTTTAAGCCTCCTGCTTCACTGAAATTCTTATTACACTGCATATCAATGGAACGATGCCCTGGGATAAGGTCAGTCTGTGTTGTTTTAACAGGGGGGACTCTGTAATGCATTCAGTGACACCTAAATCTGTAATGTATTCAGTGACAGCTAACTCTGTAATGTATTCAATGACAGCTCATGTGGTGTCAGTGCGCTGTGAGCTCCTCCAGTCTCATTTCTTTTTTGGTCTGGATGGGAGCAGTTCCAGGGTTGTTCTGGCTGGGCTAAATGTTGTGCTGTGGTACCCCTCTGCATGTTCTGACCACAAGGGTTTTGGTCTGTGAAGCTGTGCAATGCAAAGTTGCCCCAGTTCTCACTCCCTTTTTAAAGTGCTCAGATGGGACACAGCCAGAGATGAGGGTGAGGACAGCAGCCTCTCGTGTGCTGGACTGCAGAATGACATGACCTTATAACTCCAGTTCACCAGGCTCCTGTGACCTCAGGCTCACTCTAGTGATCTTCCATCGGGTGCTTTCTGTCCGAGAGCAGAGCCCCGCGTACCTACGGCATGCACAAAAGGAATCTTTCCCAACGACAAAGAGAGCACTGGAACGTGAAGACTCTGAGGAGAATGGAGTTAGCAAGTGTGAGTTTGGACCATGGCCCCAGCTGAAGGATTTGGCCTTTTTAAAGAGAATTTGCAGTGTCACCCTTTATCTTCTACCATCATTGTTGTGTGCCGCTGCTAACCGGCTCACAGATGCAGTCTCCCAATGCACGTGGTTTTTGCTGCATTAATAATAATTGCCAATTGTAAATTATCCCTGGTGGAAATATGAGCAGAGTCTGATCATATCCAATGCAAAAGAAGGGAAAGTCGTTTCAGAGCTTGTCCAAGCTGCCCACCTGTATCGTTAGCACTGATTTCATCACAGTATTATTCAGCATACTGAATGGATGGGTCTTTTAATCTATATGGGTGGTAATCACTGACCTTGAGATCTTAATCAGTGGCAATGATAGACCTTGTGATCTTGCTGGGTTAGGGTCATTGACCTTCAGACAGATGTGCTCAGGGAGGTTTGCTATGTTGCCCCAATGAGCTGGTTTAGATGTAAAGATTTGTGTCATGGAGGTGTGTCCTATCAGCCCAGGGCGTTAGCTCTAAAGGAACACCCTGCCTGAAGAGCTCTTTCCGAGCTCTGCAAAATGTGACTGAATTTTAGTCACATTGTAATAGAGAGTGAGGACTAGGATGGCTTCCTAATTGAGAATTTCATTGACCAAAATTCTCACAATGGTGAAGATTTATCTGCATAGATAATACAAGTCACATGCTGATCACATGAATTAGCTCCTGACAGGAGTTTGGTCACCGGCGTTATAAAAGAAAAGCACTGGAACACCTCAGACGTTGAGACAGTCCTTACAAAGAGTTTAAAGCCAGTGGAACTGATTCTGTGTCGCTGGGTCTTGGGAATTTGGAATGAGCGTGCCTTTTTTTTAGCTACTTGAGCTTATCTCCTGTGACAAGCACCTAAAGTTGCCTCAATGTCAGATAGAGCAGAAGCTGTGAATCAGAGCAGAGCAGTGAAAAAGCTGGGAGTGTGGGCATGTCGCGATGCTAAGCGCGCAGACTGACTGGCTCACAGAGAGCCCTGCACATTGCTTTAATTTAACGTTCCGTGCAGCTCAGACGCAGAACTGAGTAATAAGGAATCCCTCCCCACCGGAAAGAGGCAAAGCTGACTGCTGGGTAAGCTCTCCCAGGAACCATACTCTCGCCCTGAGAGAGGGAAGTGCTTTCACTGTGCAGAAATTTAAAAGAAACCCAGCAGCGTCTCTTTTCTGCCAATTAATGGCACATGAAATGGAGCACAAAATTTTAATCAATCAATCTTGCAAAGTAAGTTCGTTGGCAAGTTTGCAAACAGTCAGCTAGAACAGTAGCTATGAATAAGTTTGCCCACAAGCAAAGAAAAAAGATGATGAGGAAAAGGGAGGAGGATGGGCAGCAGCCCCTTTTTTTATCATTTTGCACATTCTGACCGGCAAACCCGGGATAGGGATAGTCCTGTGTAAACACAGAGAACCCAGGAAATTATTGGGTTCAGAGTCTGGTACAAACGGTTCAGAGTGTGAAAAAAGCAGGGATTCAAATCTCAGGGTGAGTTTTTGTGTAAAAGGGGCTCAAAATTGACCCATATTTGAGAGGGATTAGCCGGTGAACACAGATGTTCACGGGGGGCTGAATTTGTATGGTGTTCTCCTTATAGCATAACATGCTCAGTGTGATGTTCTTCCCAATGCATCTATGGCCATTGTTGTTCCTGTTGCTTCTTGATGCTCTGATAACCAGCCCTAGGCCAGTGTAACAGTTAGTCTGTTCAAGTGTGGTGCCTTCTAGACAGAAGTGGTACCTGGTTCCCTGTGATCTGGTTTTTGGTGTAAAACCATCTCCCTGGTCTGGTCCAGATTTACTATCAGTGCCCAGGAGCGACAGTACAGGTTCTGCTGCTGGCCCAGCTCTGCAGAGGGGAGGAATGCAGAGTAAGTCTCAGGGTGCAGACTCTTAGGACCTGTAGACTCTCTCTAAGCCCCAGCAAGGTGGTTGGGATGTGGGCTTATTATTTTTACTAGTTTTTGACACAGCATATTGAAGTTGGGGTTGTAATTTAGGTTATTTACCTTATTTCAATTCTCTCTGTCTGTGTGTCTCTAGCTCTCTCTCTCTCTGTCTCTTGCACTGTACTGTTCTATCATTTAAAGTGCCCTCAGGGATTGTGGGGAGCTTAGATGCCAGCTTGTCTCTGCTGACAAATGCTGCCAGGTCATCTGGCACAACTCTTTTCACACGGTCCCTTCACTAAGTCACCTCTCTCTCGCTCTCTTTTATGTCTCTCTCTCTCTCTCTCTCTCGCTCTCTCTCTGTCTCTCTCTCTCTCTGTCTGTGTCTCTGCCTCATATTCTGTCTCTTTCATTCTCATTTGCTTTTAGAAAACCTCAAATGAGCAGCTCAGTTGTGTGCCTCCTAAAGCAACAGACAGACAGAGAGCACGAAAGAGGGGGCGAGAGAGGGAAAGAGACAGAACAGTGTCCCACGCTTAAATAAAGCAAGTTGGTCAGAGACAAGGGAGGAGAGAGATGCAGAGTTCGAGCAGAAGCGGACGGTGCTCAATGCTTTAAAGTCACTGCTTTGGGCTCTGTGAAGTGGAGCGCTGTGTAAGTATTTATAGTAGCTTATGCGTGTCCTTGTGTTTGTTCATGTGTTTTTGTGTACCAGTGCACGTCTGTGTGTTGTAGCGTCCCTCACGATGTTTGTGTGTGTATGTAGAGTGCGTGTGTGCATATGTGCTGCAATTTCACTTATGGTGTTTGTATGTGTGTGTGTGTGTGTGTGTGTGTGTGTGAATGTGTGTATGCTTGTTTGCATGTGCATGTGTCCCCTGCTGGATGTATGTGTGTGTTTATTTTGTGTGTGGGTGTGGATGCGTGTATATACGTGTATGTCTGTGTGTGTGTGTGTGTGTGTGTGTGTGTGTGTGTGTGTGTCTGTGTGTCTGTTTTTGTGTGTCCATGTGCTTTGTGAGTGGGTGTGACAGAAGGTGATTAGCACCTTTGTTAAGTTCTCCAGGGAAGAACTTTATGAGAACAAGTGTTCCATCTCTTGTCCTCCAGGTGCCCCAGTGTGAGAGACAGAAGAGGCGGGTCTCAGAGAGAAAAGGAGGAGTCTCAGGAAAAGAGGAGGGGTTTACAAAGGAAAAGGTGGGATCTGCAAGAGAAGAAACAGGGTCTCGGAGAAACAGTGAGTTACACAGTGAAGTTATCATGGTGCTTGTCTCACCTGTGACGCACATTCTTGAAACTGTGCTGCTGACAGAAAAGTGTCTTAGTGTGTACTGGTCACAAGTATGGACAAATCTGGCCTCCCTCTCCTCCATCCCTGAAGCGTCCTTCTTTTGAAAACGCTTGCTTTGCCTTTTTGTGTCATTTTTCGTGTGTAGGTGTGACCATCTCGCGTTATCATTTACATTTGCTGCCATGTTGCCACAATATCACAGAAACATTTCTGATGTAAATGCATATATATGCTATATGCATATATAGTGTGTGTATGTATCAATTAGCTATCTCTACTGTTACAGAGAGAACATTGCAGGAGATTACAAAGTCACCTGTGCGTCAGGAGTAGGTGCATGTGATTTATCACCTACAGCTCGAGACTGCAATGACTTGCAGGGTCTGGGAGGTGTTTTTTTTTAACTTGTCTGTGTCATGCTCAGCTCACTGAGAGGCACAGCAACAATGCCATGCAGAAGATTCAAACCTGCAGCTCCTTAAAGCTGCATCCACTCCCTCATAATGATACTCTGTACCAAGACACTTTCTATAAAACTGTCAGATGCACACCTTTAAAGCACACACATGTTTAAAACTTTCACACACACGTTTAAAATGCTCACACAGTGTCTCTCTCCCAGTTATTGGGCTCAGAGATGTGATGAGTCCTTGAACAGCTCTGCACAGTGGCAGTGTCATATTCAGGCCATGACGTCCAGAGGCATCCAGCAGTGACCGTCGCGTCTGCCACTGGTACAGTACAGAGCTGACTGGCACCAGGACAAGGAGAAATGAGGGAGATGGGGGTGGGGGCAGAGGGAGGGAGAGACAGAGAGCGTGAGAGAGAGAGAGAGACAGGTGGCTGTTTTGAGATATGGAGTTGGTCATGCTGGCAAGGTCCTGCAGAGAATTGATACAAATTATCTTCATGAATGGTGCAATTTGTATTTGTGACTGCAAAAAGGAGGCAGCAGCAAAAGGTGTGAAAGGCCTCAGGGGTCTCAACTTCCATGCTTAAAGCCAACATCCCAGCTTTTACAGATCAGATATGTGTCCAGCACTGCTGGCAGCCAAAGCTAAACTAAGTGATAACAGAGCAGCGCGAACTGAGTAGATACAATCAGGAGGAACATTTGGTATTTACAGCATAGCGCATCTCTGACTGTCCTGGAGAACACAGACAGGAGTGAGAAGCAGCCGAACAAAATGAGGAGAGAGAGACTTGACTTCCTGTTTTATTAAAACTAGAGAGGAAACAGAAAAGGGAGAAGTGACCACACACACACACACACCCATAGATAGTCACACACACATAGCCGCACACACACTCTGCCTCTGTCCACCAGGGCCTCCACACGCGCTTTTGAATTCATTAAGCGCGTCAGTAGAACAAGAGCTTCGCTTTGTCAGGAACTAATGAAGTCATTAGCATACCCGCATAAATTATCACCAGCTGTCGCCCCTGAGGTTGGCTAAATTTAGAAGGGTACAGATGGAAGCATTAGCGGTGTAGTAGTAAGGAGCAGCAGTGCGGTGTAGTGGTAAGGAGCAGGGCAACAGTGTGGTGTAGTGGTAAGGAGCAGCCATGTGTCGTAGTAGTAATGAGCAGAAATGTGGAGTGGTGGTAAGGAGTAGGGCTCCAGCAATTTAGCAACACACTCTCCAGCAATGCAGGACCCCATCCTGACTTCAGCATCATCATTTTTCAGTATTAGTGACCATGAAGAGGAGTCAATGGAGATATTACATCACTTTATGGCCGGATACAGTTTATGCATTTTTGTTTTTTTCACGGTAAGAAAAGGAACACGATTTGTTAGCAAATAACAGAACTGAAGTGAATACCAAATCTGTCTCATAGAACAGTTGATCGGTTCCTACACCACACTTACATTAAACAATCTTCCTTTGGGCTGTCAATAGCTAATTCATAATTAATATTATAATCTTTCTTCATAAATTCACAGACTGATGCCTTCTGACAGATATATTGACATTATTTCTTTGGTTGTCAGCTGTAGTTTCACTGTCTTGCAGTGATATTCACTAATTCCAATTAATTGGCCATCTTCACAGATTACTGGAACACTCACAGTGTCCCTCCAATTAGCCTCCTACTCTCAGCTGTAATAAATGGTTAATAACAGTTAAAATTATTTCAGTAATGTAACTTATTCAGCTAGATTTAGCTATTGATATTAACCATCTTATTTTCCTTGAATTTTGAATTAATGTGATGATGGTTTCTCTGTCAGGTGAATAGTCAGAGCTGCAGACTCCATCTTTCCTCCTGCTTCTCTCCTGTCACCATGTTCACTGTCTGAGCCTGTCTCTGTAACAGGCATTCTGGGACGTGTGGCACAAAGCCTCCTTAAGGTGGCGATTCCATTCATTTCAACCCTCGGGTATCCTGTGTAGCCAGGGTAAACCAGGTTGTGAGGAGAGTGCAGAAGAAGTGCATTTTGGGATGCAGCCTTGTTTGTAGATGTGGCTGGTGAGTATCTGATTCTGGATCAGTATGTGAAAGAAACTTTACCTGTCTCTTTGATCTTTTGCAGGGAGACCCTGACTGTCCAGATGACCCATCAATCACCCACCAAGTGACGCACAGATACCCACACCCACACACACACACACACACACACACAAACTCACAAACAAACACACACACACAAACATACACACACACACTCACACACAAACACACACACACATGCATTCCACACACAGTTCTAACTGCAGTTCTTCTGATTTTTTTCTTCTTTACTCCACCCTCTCCCCAGGAGAGATGGAACAGCCTGGTCCCTCCACATCCTTGAGCCAATCAGCTCAGTGATGGGGAGACGGGCAGTTGATCTGACAAATCCCGTGCCAGCACTGGGACTGCCTGCGCTGGTGGGAGTGCAGAGCTGGAAGACAGGGAGCTGTAAGAGAGTGGGGGCACCGTCGTCACAAAAATGGGGTCCACCATGCAGTGTGGGAGTGCAGACATCACCTGCGCTCCAAGCCATGCCATCTCTAAAGAGGAGGAGCCTGACAGAGGCACAGACTGACCTGTCAGGAAGCTGTGGAATGCACCTGGGAAATGCAGAGGTCACAGAGCGGGAGAAACAGGATGGGAAGAGGGAGGTAATAAGAGGTGTAGCTCCAAAGGGGAGGAGCCTCTGCAAGGCTGTCTCCACGGAAAGAGAGGGTGTGGCTTTTGAGAAAGCAGCCAATGGCACACAGGAGTTGTTACCTCCTGACTCACAGGGTGGGACCCGTGGGGATGTAAAAGATAATAAGACCAATCAGCAACCCTCACGAGGCTTGGTTACAGGGAGGCGGGGCTACAGGTTCAGCAATGGCAGTGTAGTAGCTCCGGAGGTTATGGGCGTGGTCTACAGTGAGGGCAGTGAGTGGGTGGAGCCTGCAGCGTGCATGACAACGCACATCAGCCGTGATAGGGTGAGCACAATAACGAGAAGAAAGGCTGCAGTGCATTGTGGGTATGCGCAGTCTTGCCGAAGGTCCACTCCATGCAGCACCAGCTGCATCAGGAGGGTGGCACCTTGTCGGGACCCCAGCCTAACTGTCAACTGCTTGGAGCATGCAAGGCCAACCACACAACCCCAGACACACACACACCCCTCACCAACCACACACCCACATACACACACACACCCCACACCAATTCTGCACCCACATAAACACACACACTCCACGCCAACCACATACCCCTATACACACACAGAAACGCACTCCAAACCTACTCCACCTCCACAAACACACACAGAAACACACTCCAAATATACTCCACCTCCACAAACGCACACTGAAACTCACTACAAACCTGCTCCACCTCACCAAACACACACCAAAACATACTCCAAACCTGTTCCACCTTCACGCACACACACTGAAACACACTCCAAACCTGCTCCACCTCCACAAACACACACCGAAACACACTCCAAACCTGCTCCATGTCCACACAGACAAGCAGAAACACACTCCAAATGTGCTCCACCTTCATGCACACACACAGAAACACCCTCCAAACCTACTCCACCTCTACAAACACACACCGAAACAGACTCCAAACCTCCACCTTCACGCGTACACACAACAGCACACTCCAAATGGACAGATAGCACGCCTACTGCAAGCTCCCGGGCCCCCGGCCGAGGCACCCGCTCGCACCCCCCACACGGCCACCCCCCCAACAGCGTACCCTCCGCCTGCCCCTCCCCCTCCCCCCAGCGGCTGTGCTGCAGGCTGCAGAGGGTGGCGCAGAGTGTGCAGGACAACCAGCACAAGATCAGCACCCTGCTGAACATCATCCAGCACTTGGAGACCAGCAGCCTGAGACAGGGGTGAGTGGGTGGGGGGGAGGGGGGGCAGGTGGTCAGGAGGGTTGGGATGAGGAGGTGGCGGGTTCTTGGTTTAGGAGAGGCGAAAGATTTTGGATTCTCATCAGGTAACCTCTCCCAGGTGATGAAATATTAGCAAGTGAGCAGCTACCAAGCTACCACAAGCAGCAGGCTGAAGCGGGCTGGCAAGGACTTCAGATCTTAAATTGGGATCAAGAGACCCACCGTGTGATGGCTGTTGGTTATGGCAGTGTTTTATAAAGTCATTGTTTGACACGGTCATGATCAGACCGTACCTTTGGGTCCATTCATCTAGAACTGGGGCTGTTGCAGCAGTCACCATGGCAACAGGGTGTCCTCATTTAGATTGATCTTCTTTTGTCCTCCCCCCACTCTCTCCTTCCCTGCCTCTCTCACCCTCTCCCTCCTTCTCCCTCTCCCTCTAAATTAAATCCAAAGCACTTCAGATATGTGTTAATGGCATGGCTATACACTGTTAAGCACAGCCAAAGCAAATACTGCAAAAATAATCACACAGCCACAATGAAAATGAAAGCTAGCAGCAATAATGACAATAATAATCAAATAATAATACAAGGCTGGTAAATTATATGTTTGATAATTTGAGCATATTCATGTTTTATTGTTTTCTTTTCTGTACTCCATTCATTCATTGTGAACATTACAAACACTGACCGAATTTAAAACGAAGGGGGAGAAAGCAAAGGAAAAAAGGAGCATGCAGCAGTAACTGTCCCCCCCTCCCTTTCTCTCCCTCTCTTTTTCTCTTGCTCTCTCTCTCTTTCTCTCTCTCTCTCTCCCTCTCTGCCTCTCCCTCTCTCTCTGTTTTCCCCAGTACTCTGCACATGGAAAGAACAGCAGCACTAATGCTCAGATGTGCTATTGTGCTTGTACTCAGATTATCGTGTCAGAGGTGTAATTAACATCTGTGGAATCCAATGCGAGCCTCAACTTTTTCTCTGCTGCTAAGTGTGTGTGTGTGTGTGTGTGTGTATATGTGTTTGTGAGTCTGTGTGTGTGTTTGTGTGTGTGAGTGAGTCTGTGTGTATGTGTGAGTGTGAGTCATTGTGTGTACATGTGTGTGTGTGTATTTTTCAGTTTTCCCCTCATGTGTTGCAGACGCTGCTCCAGCACAGGGCGGAATGTCAGTGTCTGTCAGGAAACAGCCTGTATAATCTACAGGTAAGGGACAGACTGACAGTCAGACATACAGATGCGCACAAACCCTGCCAATCAACTCCCTCACCACTTGTGTTGGACAGCTTTTTGCTTATGCTGTTCGCTAAGTGAGAGACATCAGTATGCTGACTGTGTGGAGGTATGGATGTCTGAGCTGAGAGGTATCCGGGTATCCTGGAGCCTGTGTCAGTCTCTGTCTCTCTCTCTGCAGGGTGGAGCATGACTTCAGGCAGCAGGAGAGGAGCTTCATGAGAGTCCTGCAGAACCTTCCCCAACCCCTCCCATTCTACCCTGCCGCCACCAAAGCCAAGGACCTCAAGAATGGCAACAAAATCAAGAATGCCAAGAACAGAGTGAAACAGCTTTGTGGGAAGTGTTTTAGGGGTCTTTAGATTCTCAGGCTTGGTGGGAACACCCCGCCCCCAACTTTGTGACAAACCCGGATCTGATCTCCACCAAAGCCTGCAGCTCTGCTTTCTGCTCCACCCCAGAACCCTGTGAATTCTTCTCTCCAGTCTTCATCTGTTCAGTAGGGCCACAGCACACCCAGAAGCCGATCTCGGTTTGTGTTTACTGTCTTTCCTGCCAAAGAGAAACTGAAGTTTTCTCAACGACAGGCTCCAAAGCACAAGAGGATCTCGCAAAAAATGAATCTTAAGAAGAAGAAAAGTTCAGTCTCTATCTTGATGGGGGCAGCAATGTTTTTTTTTATGTAGATACAATAACTATAAATTTCTGCAATAGTTTTTCCATCTGAAACCACAATAAAACATTGACATGTGTTGATATATGATAAATATGATAAATATATAATGTCGGTATTGCACGGTGTTAGCCCTCCTCTCCAGGATGTGGTGTCTCTTTCTCTTGCACCACTGGCCAGCTGGCAATGAGAACACCATAGCTGCTGTTTAATATGTATTCTTTTCTTTAGGGCATATACATTTTTAAAACCTTTTCTACCTGAGAGGAAGCTGAGTGTCCTGGCCAAAGATCCAGAGTGCAGGATGAAACTTGTTGGTATTTAATCAAACTACTTACTGCAATAATCATGTTTTTATATAACTGTACTGATAACTTTCCCTGCTGTTATATGCATTTGAGATTAACTTTGTTTTACCAGTTGAAAGACAAGTATTTTTCTCTCTCATTCTCCTCTTTCTCCTCTCTGTCTCTCTTCCCCTGCCTCTGTCTTTATGTCTTTCTGGTCTTCCATGTGCTTTTAATGCCAGAATTATTCTTCACAATAAAAAAGTGTGCTTTGTATGTTGATTTGTGTCACAATTGATTAATATGCTCTTCTGGTGGAACTCAAGCCTCTGCTCTGTAGAACATCTCAGAAAAAGTACTACACACACTCAACACATGCTCTACCCCCCCAGCACACACACACACACACACACACACACACACACACCATTTACACTCTACACATTCTCTTGACACAGTTATGGACACTTACATATTAACACACACACATACACCACACACATAATCTACAAACACAAACACTCACATCCTACACACTCTACACACATACATACCACACAAACTCACTCTCAGTCATGCACACACTCATATGCTCCTACATACACACACTGGTCTCCAGTCAGTGTCAGTAGATGCAACAGATCCAAATGTCTGGAGAAAATGTTTTTCTGTTTTATTACAGTAAGACACATATCACCAGGTCTGCAAATCCTTGAGCTTTCAGGACCGCCCTGATACCACTGCTGGACTGAACTGCTCTGATACCACTATTTAAGCAGCTGGCATCAAAGAGGGAGAGAGGGAGAGAGGGTAGAGAGGGATGAATTCTTCAACACTGTCAGAAATATCTGAAATCATGAGAAGACCATATTTCTGAATTTGCTTTATGCCTCCCCCTTCCACCATTCAGATAAATCACTGAGCTGTCTTCTCAGAATTGGGCACAGCAACTTTAGCTGTCTGGTCCAGTATGTGACAGTGTGTCATAGATTTAAGGACTGTGAGAAAGCAATGCTGTTTTTTGAGTGAGAAAGTTATGTGTGTGTGAGAGATCCACTGGTTCATGTGGGGAGCAGAAGGTTTTATCAGTGTTGTAGAATAGCTGGGAGGCAATGGATGAGACCAAAGGTTTGGTGATGCCATGATGGTGTTTTATTCACCCAAACCCGTGACAGGTGAAAGTAACAAAAATAATACTAAAGTAACTTGATGAAAAAAAAGAAAAAAAAATACTAGTGCAACCAGAAAGAAGACAAAACAAAAAAAAACCACAAATGATAATTGCCTAAGGCAGGCAAAAAGAGAATAATTCAATTATAGAGCTGTTCTAGACACCACTGCACTCTTAGCTAGCTCCCCCTCTACTGCCTGAATGATGCTTATTATAAAGGAAGTTAGCCAATTTAGAATAAACTAAGAAGTATAAAATAAATCAATTAATTGAACAAAGGCAATAAACCAATGGGTACTGACATACAGGCATCTCTCTACCATATTTCAAATGTTTCATATGTATTTAGCCTCTTTCAAACATAATACAAATCAATTATAAAAGATTTAAATGCAAACACAGGGAACTCTCCCACAGTCACAGCCCATGTTGTTCAGCCCCATTTGCCCTCCAAAGACTACAAATCCCATCAGCCCCCAGTCCTCAGGTCTGTTGGCTGATGGAGTCTGTCCTGCTGGTGCCATTGAATGAACAGGTAAGCCATATTCCCCTGAACATTTGTCCCCACAAACATTTAGTTTACTTAAGTTGACAAAAGGTGCATATTGACGAAAAATGTCCAAGATTTAAAAATTTCCATCCAGCTGACCACCCTATATGTTAAGATATTTCAGCCTGTTTCCATGTTTGTTTGTAGAGTCTATGGTGTGGGTGCGTTTGGGAGGAGGCAAACAAAGGAGTTGGTGAAAGAGGTCTTAATAAAAGGCACTGTAAAAAAAAATCCTAATTTTACGGAAAATATCTCTAAATTTTTACAGTAGTTTTTCTGTTTTTTTAAATTGTATACAAAACCCTGTAAAATTATGGACATTATATGTAAATTAACAACAATTATTTTAAGTGTTATGCCAATAATGACAAATTACATTTAATTCTCATTTTTTTACAGAAAAAATACTATATTATTTATACAGTATTTTTCTGTTTTCTTAAATTACATACAAATTCATGTAAAATGACAATAATTATCTGTAATTAAACATGTAGCTCATGATATAAAGGTTTATGTCCATACTGACAATTTAATGTTTTTCTTTGTAATTTTAAGGTAAATCTTATTAGTTTTATATTTATGTGTACTTTTACATTAAAAAACTCTGTAATTCTGGATACAAATTTAGCAGACTTTTTTCATTACATCAGACATAATGCATAGTCTTTTTTTAAAGAGTACAAAGTTGCACTGCTCTCGAGGTTGAAACTTTCAGGCATGTTGCACCTCTGGCCACACCCAATCAGTGATTTCACAGTGAGTAAAAGCACATACATGCCAATGAATCTGACAAAAGTAAAATGAGTAAAGGCAAAGTCAGGAAAACAATGCATTGCATTAGTCCAGGCAGGAAGTAGTAGAAGCAAGAATGATAAGCTTTAAGTCCTTTATAGAGCAGCAACATGCTTGAAGGTTTCAACCTCAAGAGAGGAGTGCAGCAGAAACTTCTTGCCATATGTGATTTAGTGTGGACTTACTATTAAAAGTGTTCACAATAAGCAAGGCTTTAGAACGGAGAATAACACAAATGAGGTATGTAGCAAAGGGCAAGAGTACTCACCCCACCCGGCCTCGAACCCGGGTCTACAGGGTACCAAACTGCAGCTTTGACTGCAACGTCGCCAAAGAGCCTGAAGCACTAATACATCTGCCATTCAAGTACCACATTACTACAGTGTTGAAATGAATGATAATGCATGCATTATCAAACTTCACAATTGCTGTTGAATTGACCTTGCTGGTCAGACAGCAAGGCAAACCAGGATTCATGGCGGAACATAGCTCTGGCTTAGGGTCAGGCCATACAAACATTGTCTTTGCTTCCATCAATACATTAAAGACAGTCACTGTCTACAATGAAAAGTTCAACAATTTCAATTTACATTGTCCCATATCAGGGATGGCTAATGGCCTAACCACTGCAGTCAGCACCTTGGACCTGGCTGGCCCAGAGCTAGGCAGAACAATAAAAACAAGAAGAAATGGCTTTGCAATGGACTGACTCACTCCATGCAGTTAAATAAAAGTCTGAAGACAAATGTTGTAACTTGAACGGAATTGTAGCAATGTTGGCAAATGAGTTTTGCTTTGGGCAGATACTTAACCCTAAACTAACAGGTCATGTAACACTGCAACACAGTAGAGGGGAAAATGTCATTGTCATGTGTGCACAGTTGACATTTTGGCGTAAGAGTGATTCTAAGGGAAAGGTCAAGGATTTGTTAAAATGCAAGAAGGTCATTCTATGGACCACATGAATGTAACTGTAATGTCACCACAATGTCAATCCAGCCATTAGCTTTTCATATAGGCCTAAATACAGTATGTCATATGGATACGTATGCAGTGTATGCTCTGTAGCTTATTTGTAGCAGTGGTGGCTGTAGGAGATTTTTGTTGATTGTTCCATCTCCATTGCTGTCAGTCCTCATTTTGGTTCTTGTGCAGCTAATGGCACTAAGACCTTTTTTATATTTGGGTGCTTGATTTTGTTTAAAGAACCACTTCTAAACACTGGGCCTATACTTGTCTGTGCTTGTGTTGAGGCTAACCAAGGAAATAATAATAATAATAATAATAATAATAATAATAATAATAATAATAATAATCTCCCACTGCTGAGTAGGCTAAATGTAGAGGAAACACTGTATATGGTGTGTGTGTGTGTGTGTGTGTGTGTGTGTGTGTGTGTGTGTGTGTGTGTGTGTGTGTGTGTGTAAGCCTATAGGTATTAATAAATCTTTACCATACATTATTACATTTTTATTCACACACTGCAATGAAAACACTATTTTTAAGTTCATTAAGGCTCACTAATTAAATATAACAGTTTACAAATAAAACTAAATACAAACATTTCTTTTCTTTCTTTTAAAACAAGTCATCTTTTCCTACAGTTGCTATGTTACCACGCTGAAGCAATTGCTATTGGCTGTCTCGCTGTGTTGCTTTGAGCATGATTGGTCAAGCTGACTGTCATCCAGGAAACTGGCCAATGACAACTGTGCGCGCCTCTCACCGGTGAAATTTGAAAATACGCCTGTTTGAGTGGGTGTGCTGCTGCTGGGCATCCGCGCTGCTACTCGGTAGGTCCACTAGTAATGGCTGTTACCTGGATTATTACCTGTATTATTTTACATCTGCCTGCCAAATTCTTATTTGAGTTGTGGGATGTCAACGGAGAACAAAAAACTGGAATATAGACACAGAGGAAGGGTCAGACGGGATCTGTTTGGTCACCTAAGTAAAGTGAACTTATATCCTGCAAAAATATTGGCGATATCAGGTAAGAAAACATTTTCCCTGTTATTTTCTGTAACAACCTAACGTAACGTCATGTTTTGTGTTCATGTCCATAGTACTACAACACCCTTTAGACAGTTAATACCCATATAGCTACATGGGTCAGGTGCTACACTTAGACTGTAACGTTGCCTAACAGGTTAACTAGTTAAGTAAATTAGCTACAGGTAGCTTGTTGGCATGATTCGTGTCTCCTGGCCAGCAAAACATAATATTGAATGTGGTTTAGTCAGAAAGTTTTGCTTGTTCTGTTTGCAGCAAATCTTTGTCATGGCATTAATAACGTTACAGTTGGTTGTTTCTAGAGATGAAACGGTATGAAAATTTAATATCACGATAATAGTGACCAAAATTAACACGGTTATCAGTATTATCGCGGTATTGTTAAAATGTGCTGAAAATGTTCAAAAAGTACTGATACACAAACTGAAATCATTTCACCAAGTTTTATATTGAAGACCACAAATAAAATTAGCAGCACTATGCAGTTTTCATTTGCATAAACATTAAAATAATAACATAGCTAATGAATTGTACAATAGTCTACTATGTCTTTTATAGATGTCATTACTTTCTCAGGCTACAAAAAACACTCTAAAATGAAGCGCAGATACGTGTTTTTAAATGCAAAACTTAAGCTACCTGGTCCAACATTCCCATACACGGCTCCAATTGCTTCTATGAACTTGTAAGGAAGACGTGAATTTCGAGTGAGGACGCTAAGGATGCGTTATTCCCAAATCAAGCGCAAAGGGAAGAGTCGAGTCTGCTTGCGCATGTTATTTTCTAAAAGTCTTGGTATAATAGGTCATTTCAGAATATCATGATAATGCTGAATAGATTAAATAGAAGTGTTTAAACAGTGTTCTGTTTCAAGATTATGCAAATACAAACGTACACGGAATTCATTCTAGTTTGATACGGTAATACTAACCGTTGCGGTTTACCGTGAAACCGGTAACCGTTTCATCCTGTCACAGTATTTAACGTGAGTTTTTCAAAGCGTGGTAATCAACCGCGGTTTTAATGATAATTCAAATTTGAAACTGTAATACTAACCGTTGCGGTTTACTGTGAAACCGGTAACCGTTTCACCCCAAGTTGTTGCTGAGTTAACCTAATTTACGGTTTAGCTATAATGTCATTGTAATATCCATCAATGCGAGTAAGACCCAATTTATAAAAAATGAACTGTTTTTGTTTGTTTTACAATTTTTTTTCCTTTAACTACGCAGAAATATATGATACGGCTTGTGCTTGTCTTGGAGAGATGTTATATTTTGGCCCAAACCTGTTATGTATGTGTAGCTGCCTGTTTCTGGGTAATTTTTACATTCCCTTTTCCAGCACTGATATTTGCTTACATTTTTTAGATCGAGCATTGGAACAAGGTTTACGGGGGAGAACAGGCACTCAACAGAGAGACAAGTCCATCACTAGTAAGTATCAACTGCAGTATATAAGACACGATATTAGTCCATTTTTACCACTATTTCTAAACCTTACATTGTGAATATTTCATTCAATTAGGATCAAGTTGGAATGAATCAAAATAAGTTCCATGTACTTATATACATAATATATAAATTCACTGATACTTCTTATTCTAATTCCAGAGACATGCTCATCAAGACAAGGTGATGATTGTCAAAGGGAAAAGTAAGTTTAAAAAAAACATACTACAGGTTGTTCCTCAGAGGATGAATATGAAGTATTAAGTATGATTTCTTAAGTACTTTAATGATCCCATCAAAGTACATTTGTAAGACATTTCCCCCACTGGCAATAGAAAAACTGAGTAACGTTTACTTTTGTCTTCCTTCTGAGTTGGCACACTGAAAGGGGAATAGACCCTTTTCAACGACATGTCATCATCATCATCAATCCTTTATTTAATTCTTGGGAGAACACTGAAGGAAAGACCCTTGTGACCCTCAGACATGTCAGAACAGGGTAAATGCAGCTGCAGTTAATAAAATTATTAATGGTTGGTTTGATTTTGGTGTACCAATTGGCATTTTTTTGTAGCTACAACTGTGTTTACCTTGCTATGATACATCTGTGAAAAGTGTCCATTGTTGTGAATCCACGGCTTCCTTCTTTTGGTGATTCACATTTTTCTGATGGGAGTGCTAAGACATGCATTAGGTGCATGTTTAAATCGCTAAATATTTAATAACTAGCACTCTCAAAGCTGGCAGTACTCTGTTCACATTGCCAGAATGTCTCATAATGGGAAATGTCAGTACAGACAATATAAATGAAGTTTGTTTAAGCTTGTTTAAATGAATGGTAAAAAATCAAATGCTACTTTTTAAGGACTTTTCAGTGAATCTTAGTGTGTCCTTTTTTTTTTTTTTTCCCCCAGATGCACCCAGGATCCAGCTGATTACTGGCAATTTGGAGGAGGATTGTTCTTTATCTGCTGCGTTGCACTGTCACTTATGGTACAGATTCATTGACCTTTTGTGGTATGTTTTCATTTTACTTATCAATACACTGTATAGTTAGGATTCTGAATTAAAAGACAGTGTAATGTTCGTCCACATATATTATCAGAACTATACGGAGCCCCTAGGGGTCAGGAGAATATTGTGGAAAACAATATAAAACTGAATGGGAAAATACAAGCTAAAAAACAACAGACCACAACCCCCTCAACACAATGTGTTACTTTCTCCACCTGTTTCAAAGGTGAAATCATGACCTCATCATGATAGTAACACTAACAGACAAGATGGAGAAATGCCATTTTTAGTTTTTCAATTCCTCCTGTGGGGCTCTGAAGAACTGTTTGTGAATAATTGGTAGATACTGTAAATTTACATCTGAATACATTAAATAAAAGTGTTTTAGAATCAATAGTGGAGTGTACTTTATTTGTAATTAAGTTTATATCCCCACTTTAATTGAAACAGTGAAAATCTTGTAGATTTATCAATTTATCTTATATTTCTTCAGTATGTTTTCAGTTGAGGATATTTCACAGTAATCTTAAAGCTTATATTTTATGAGAATTTGAAGAAGCCTTTCTACTGTTAATCAGTACAGTAGTTTAAATATTAAATGTTGTATTTCATTTAAGGTTTGTACTGTAATTCTACAAAAACGGAATCATTAAGTACTGTATTTAGATTGTACTTCTACAGGTTTTTAACATTACATATTTGAACATTAAATCTAAACACAAACACTGCAAGTGAAAGTTTGTGATGATTTTAATTTGTTTTATACTTTTTATTTTGTCTTCCAAAATAAAACTATTATTTTACAATCTTGAGTATGTGTTACCACTTCATTGAAGGCGTTTGATCGTAATAATCTAGGAAAAATCTGTAAAGTAACAGTGTTTCTCTGCTGAACTTTTAGCGCCGTCACTTTATTGAAGGTGTTTGATCGTAATAATGTAGGAAAAATCTGTAAAATAACAGTGTTTCTCTGCAGAACTTTTAGCGCCGTCACTTTATTGAAGGTGTTTGATCGTAATAATTCAGGAAAAATCTGTAAAATAACAGTGTTTCTCTGCAAAATTTTTAATAAAAATTTCTGTAAATTTATTGTTTTTGCACTTTATTTGAATTAGGATATTTTACTTTAATTTTATGGTTTTTGTTTGGCAGCCTTTGCTGCCAGTCATTTGACCGTTTTTTTACAATTTTTTTTTTAACAGTGTGCCTTTTCCTCCAACTTGGCTGTCTATGTATGTTTGTCCATGATATTCTTGTTCATTTTAAAAAGGTCCATGGAACAGACATGCGCTCTGTTACAAATCAGGTCTAGAAGACATCAAGTGATTGCTCACTATATCCACAATGACATGTATGTCCTCCATCTGCTGGCTGATACAGTTCACACAGTCACTGCCCCGATGCTTCAGATTCAGTCCCCGTCAAAAAAAAAGATCCATTGTTCATTTCACAGCACAAATATTATGCTATTGCTTCAATCCAATAGCTAATGCCTTACGGATAATTATTGCACACACCCATGTAATTAAAGTGGCTCATTTATTCACTACGATTTAGGTATCAATCAAGTTGTGAACATAATCATAACATGACGCCCACTAGTTGAACCAAATGGCCTCTGATGTGAATTAATAGCCCATTTGTGTGTGTATAGGCCTCCACCATCCCCAGACAAATAAGGGAAGCTCATAACACAGGAACAGTTAAACAACCTCAGTGGTGAATAAGGTTTACCTTATTCTGGTTTATCTTTATGTCAGAATGAAGTAAACCTAGCATGTCACCGTCTCCAAGCATGCATGCCCCACGAGGATCACGTTAGCCTAAAGATGCTTACTAATTCACATTAGTAAGGAGAATTTTGACTCTTTTTTACTGAACTGAATTATTTAATTCACTTCAATACGAAGATTCGTTCACTGAGTCACTGACTCATTCACTGAATCATTATTGAGACTATTGGTCACTTCCTAGTTACCATATCACCTTCTTTCACATGTGCCAACAATGGCAATGATGCACATGATCACATGTGTTACTGCTTTAGTAAGTCAACAGAATATATGCATATACAAGCTGCCTCCATTCCTGCAGGTTTCTCAGAGAGACTCAGACTTTGGCTTTCTACAATTTAGTAGCATTAAATACCCACGCACACACACATGCATGCACACCAGTACATATACATATGTATGTATGACTACGTACAATCCCCATCCACCCACTCATACTCAGACCCTCACTGTCAGTAGTCCGCTCGCTCTCCACTGACACATATGATTTGGCGTGACATGAGGGTCGTCCGTGACGCACACACTGTCCCCCCACCCCTGCAACCCTCCTGTCACACAGTGGTCTGTCTGTGGGGGTGTGAAGTGGCTAAGTAATTAGTGAGTGGGGACACAGACCATGGCCTTAAAAGCCTCAGACCTCAGCTCATGAATGTTCATGATGTCAGAGAGAGTTTACACCTTTTTGCACAACATGATAAAATGTATTGTCACAAGAAATTGGAGATCATTTTTAGTTGCCATCGTAGAAAAAACTACATTCTTAAATGGGTGCATCATATGTATACATATTTAACATGATATAACAGGGTATACATGAAACTGGCAATATTTCATAACTAGTAAATATTAGAAATGTTTTAAAACAGTCTGTGTTCTTTTATTTGACTATTCCATGCTTTGACACATGTTAAATGTGTTGACATTTTATAAGCTAAGATTTGCATTCATAGTGACATTATTCCATTCAGCTTGAGTCCTTCGGGTGTCTCCTCTCTCTCTCTCTGTCTCTCTCTCTCTCTCACACACACACACACACACATACACACACTCCATACACACACTCTTGTGGGGATTATTGTGTTAGTACTACTGAATGAATGTCCCACAGGCTTTGGCATATGGGCATATGTTTGAGGAGTGCATCAGGGAAGTAGATATCTTTATAAAGAATTCCTCCCTTGCAAATATTGCCCTTTATAAGGCTTACATGAAGAGAATAAATCATTTTACTTCATAGATTAAAGTGAAAATGAAACCTGATCCTTTTTTTCATACATTTTTGTTTGCTGTTAAGTGCGACACAGACATTCAGCAGTAAATATGTGGCCACAGTCAGTTCACTTGTTCGTTGTGAAAAACAGGCTCAATTTAAAAGCAAGTTATCTCCTTTTGTAGATGGCTAGCCACAACTGTTAGATATTCCCAGGGTGTAAATTTGTTACAGTTTTTTATGATTGCTTAAGCAAGATTTTGAAAACAGGGCTCATTTTGTCAAAACACTACACACAATTCACACAACCACACACAAAGTAGCAGAGCACCTCAGATCTTTTGCAAAATGAAACACTTCATTCAAAACTATACAATAATTTATAAAAACCCAATTTTGTCACCGTATGGCACAAACATGGATCATACAATCTGATTCTGTTTGAACCAGTTACACACTGCTGTGCTCAATCTAAAACACTTTTAACATTTCTGCTTTTCTAATGATATAGTCTGGGTTTGATTTTTTCCAGAGATATTGTTAGAGTAAAGTACATGAATATATTGAGCAAACACAACACACAAGACCAGGGGGGTATTTCAGAAAGCGGGTTCAACAAACTCTGAGTACAAACCTGAACTCTGGGTTGACTAATCCCGAGCTGTCAAACTCAAAGTTTCCTGTTTCAGAACAGGTGATAACAGTTCAATCACCTCTGAGTTAAGTTAACCCTGAGTAAAGCACGTGCATGAGGAGATAAAAAGCCCTCATCAATGGAACGCAGATCACATGAATCAGCATGGCAACAGGAGAAAAAAAGGCTCTATCCTCCTACTTCACCCCAGTGGAGTTAGAAATACTAATGAATGCGTATACAGAATATGAGCATATATTTCGGAAAAAGCAATACAGTAGCAGCAGCAAAAGAACGTGAGCTGGCGTGGCAGAAAATTGCTGACCGAGTCAATGTGTGAGTAAAAGAAAAGTTGTATTCTGAGTGTTTCACGTATTCGACAATTTCATTTAACGTGTGTGTGCGCGTATGTTAAATATATATGCAGGTGCAACCCAACAGGCACAAAACGGACTTGGCAGCAACTGAAGATGAAATACAAAAATATAGTTCAAACAGGTAAGGTATAATATCATTACAAGCAATTGTGATGTTGTTTAGCCTACCCTACCTAATTAAACAGCATCCAGTGGTTATGTCATATGTGTGAGTAGCTAGTGAAATATCCTAAGCAAAAAAAGTAAATTGTTCAGCCATGCCAACACTGCCAGTATGTTATATTGTTTGAAAGCAACACCTAAATGCCTTTATACATACAAGTCTCCAAATCTGTGTTAACTGGATGTGTTCAAGTTTGACCTCCATTATAGCCAACAGAAAAAAGGGTGAGGGCCAAAAAACAGGTGGGGGTCCACCACCTCCACCACTCACAGAGGCAGAAGAGATGGCCCTCAGTCAAAACACTGGGCGACCTATAGCTGAAGGCATCCCTGGAGGAAGCTCATCCGACCCAGCCACCCCACAGGACACAAGGTCATACATAAGGGGTTAGTGATTCGAATTAAGGATATATGTACAGTCATCCGTTTGCCAGTGTGGGCTCAATGATGCCCACCCATTCATACTAGACACAACTTGGCACACAGATTACCTTGTAGCGGTACAATTCTTTGTAATTGACTGCTGCTACTCTTCCGGATTCTCAGTTGTCCTTCAGACATCATAATCTATTACATGGTGACTCAAGAGTTATACATTTGAAAAACCGTGATGTGGCCTGCGCACTGTCGTAGAAACAAAAGTCAAATTAGGTGGGGTACTTTTCTGGGTAAAGTTATAATTTAACTGTCCGGTCTTCTACATCTTCTACCAGTTACTGATGGTGTAATCTGTCTGGTGGAGCCCTCTGCCATAACAGACCTCCATGCAGTTGTAAGTACTTTTAATACTCCGCTGATTCATAATGGGTCAGAGTAGAACACATACATTGCTCATTGTCATTACAGAACGGTGATGAGGAAACTGTGTCTGCTGCCACGGAGAGGGAAGATACAGAAAGGCCTATTGAGGTTTACACCTTAAGAACAACATCTAAAAGTTGATGATAGTGTTGTACCATAATATTACATGACCCGATCTTTTCCTCTAACAGGGCGATGCTGGATATTACAATGAGGAAGAGGGTCCATCCACCTCCACAGCACAACGTACCTCTGTAAGATGTTGTTCAGAATTGGCCCATGACGTAGACCTGGCACTGTGATATTCAATGTCATTTTTTGTGTTCCTATAGCTCCCTGTGAAACAGCTGTACAAGGTGTACTTGGAGAAACAAATCGAAAAATCCGTCTTGGAAAAGGACCACATAAGGCTGCAGATGCAGAAGACAAAAATGGAAATACAGCTGCTGGAACATCAGTTGAAGGTGGGTGAGGTGCCCACACGTGGATGATTATACTGGTTTGAACAACATAAAAGATAATAACTACTGTACTGCATTTGTACTTGCAGGAAATAAAGAAGATTTCATAAAGAGAGAGGCATATTGTCTTTATTTGACACTGGGGAGGTGATGGGTCAGTCAGAAATGATGGTAGCAGATTGTGTCTCTCACTGCTCTTCCATCTCGTGCATCAGCCGGGTGCTCAGGATTGATATCAGGATCGTTCACTGTTTGAGTGGACATTGTTCTCCTCTGATTGTGGCAATGTTGTGGAGAATCACACATGCCACAATAATGCCACATGCCCTTTCCGGGGTGACCCTGAGCCGACGAAGGCACTGAAACCGGGCCTTGAGAATCCCAATGGTCATCTCCACCCTGGCTCGTGTCCTGCAGTGAGCCAAGTTATAATGTTGCTGCGGGCCGGGCTCAGGATCAGGGTAAGGGGTCAGCAAACAGGGCTGGCAGGGGTACCCTCTGTCACCGAGCAGGTGACCATCAAACTCTCCTATGATAATAGGGGGATACAGTTTAAATTATCAGTTGCAATAGGTGGAAACATGATATTGATTATAATGGGATATGGCTATATGTATATACTCACCACGGGCAAATCTAGCGCGCAATGTACACTCACAGAAAATTTGTGCGTCATGCACAGACCCAGGCCACTTTGCTTCCACGTTGCTGATGATGTGGGCTCCATCACATATGATCTTCACAGAGCAGAAAAGTAATTAGCAGCAGTGGCTGTATTGTGATTTATCTTTCATTTTGGATGCAAAATGCTACTATTTAGGCCTACCTGCACATTGATGCTGTGGAAGGACTTCCTATTCACATAATCTCCTTCATTCACGGAAGGAGCTGTGATAGGAATATGAGTGCCATCTATGCAGCCAAGCACACCTGGAAACCCTCCAATATATCATATTAACTGATGAGTGCCTCAAGTCTCAAAGCTTCATACTGAATGAATTACTTATTGCTTAGACCGGTACCTGCAATTCTGTGGAATTCTTCTTTGATGAGTCTTGTGGGTCTGTGACTTGGGAACAGCACAAAGGTGTGTAGTAATCGTTTAAATGCGAGGGTCACATTTCTGACAGCCCGACAGACGGTTGCTTTAGAAATATGCTCAGCGTCACCGATGTTGTATAGAAAACTCCCGTTGGCATAAAAGCGGAGTGCAACACAAAGAATTTGCTCCGAACTCAGAGCATATCCACGGTGTGTCATATGGGCGATGTGGGGGCTGAGAAGATTAAGATAAATGATCGACTGTGCTGAAAAACGGTAACGCTCACACAGATAATCATCAGGGAATGATGTAACATCCAGGCGGGGTCTGATCACCCTCTCCCGACAGAGATATCTACGAAGTATTTGTGCTTCAATATCAATTGGATCTTCGAGGAAGGGACATGCCATGTCTCACACCGCCTTCAGTCTGCTGGCTTCAGCTGGGGAGGAGGGGAAACTCAGGGTTAGTTGGAGAAAACCTGCTAGCGAGCAGGTTAGCTTCATGGAGTATGTTGCCAGAGCAACTGACTCCGAATTTAGCTGAACTGGCTTTGTGAAACCGAGAAACCAGAGTTTCTTTCAACTCTGAGTCAACTAGCTCTGAGTTTTCTAAACCCGCTTTCTGAAATACCCCCCAGTACTGCACACTGATGAAAATATTTATTTCTCTCCACATTGTAAAATCAGTCAATACATCCATGCATTTCCAAAGGTTGCATTTTGCACTGAAAATCAGAACAGAACATATTCTAAATAGAATATAGTACATAAACACAGCAAAAACATTTGTGGAGACAAAAAAGAAAGCATGAATTTAAAAAAACCCCTAAGCATCATCTCTTCGCCTAGCTGGATCTGGCCATAGCACTTTGTCCACATCACAGCCTATGTCCTCTCTCACAAGACAGCGAGGGAAGAATCTTCTTGAATGGCGAATCCATCCTTGCACAGACCCTGCATCAATTTGGTCGTGGGCGTCCTCCATGGCTTGAATGAGGGGAATCCTGACATAGGGCTGGAGATCATAAACCTTCCATCGCCATGCCAAAAAAGACTCTTCAATGGGGTTACAGAAGGGAGAGTATGGTGGGAGGTATTGGAGTTAAAATTGTGGACGCTGATGAAACCAGTTTTGGACCAGAGCAGATCGGTGGAAAGATACATTGTCCCAGATGACAATGTATCTCATCTGCTCTGCATCCATTTGGTCTTCTACTGTGACGATGTTGTGTGGTCTGTCTAAAAATGTGAGTATGTGGGCCGTGTTGTGAGGATCTAAGTTGGCATGGAGGTGGAGGACCCCATTCTGCGTGATTGCAGTGCACATTGTGATGTTACCACCACGTTGGCCCGGGACATTCAAAATAGCTCTGTGGCCAATGATGTTTCTCCGTCTTCTTCTTACTTTTGTCAGGTTAAACCCAGCCTCATCTATGAAGATTGATTCATGAGGGATTGCATCAGCATCCATTTGCAAAACTCTCTGAAAAAAAGACAACATTGTGTAGTTCAATATAGGCCTACTGTAAATATACATGTAAAAAGGTTCTGTGTGCAGTGCACAATACTGAAGTGTACATTACTTAGCCCCACATATTCATGCCGCAGGTCTTCTACTCTCTCAGAATTTCTTTCAAATGGCACTCGGTAGAGTTGTTTCATCTGTATGTGATGTTTTTTCAGGATTTGCCCCAGTGTTGATAGAGAGACCTGATGGACATTATTGAAAACTGTGTGGTCATTGAGGATGTTTGCTTGAATTTCTCTGAGCTGTATCGCACTATTAGCCAAAACCATGTTTACGATAGCTCTCTCTCTCTCTGCCGGTCTATTCTACCTCTTCCTCTTCCTCTCCCTACCCTTCTTCCTCTGCGGGCTCCCCCTCTCATCCTCACTCTCCCTCTTCCTCTTGCTCTTATACTGCAACGTTGCCTTCCATTTTTGTTGAAGACAGGTAAACTCACCTGATGCCTTTTTATAGTACTTATGACTGGTGAGTTTACAATTAAGCACCTAAGTGTCTGTACACCTGACAGCCATGTTTAATCAATTGGTTCATCAGTGTGGTATTTTGAAAGGCAGCGCCTTGAAATGGCAAAGAAATGACATCATGTTAGATTTCTGTGTCTAATGAAGAGAAGTGTGTTTAGTGTTTTGCAAAACACTGTGTGTAGTGTTTTGCAAAAGGTGTGAGGTTGAGAATGTGCTTATAGTTGTGCAGATCTGGGCTGAGGTTTTGCTCCTTGAGTGTTAGGTTTCACTAACTGTGTGTTATTTTTAATTTTAGTGTGTAAGCAATCGTAAAAAACTGTAACAATAAATAAATAAATAAAAAGTGGAGGAAATTACACATCATCTCCACCAGAGGTCGCCATGTCTGCTTTACAGTTTTTTATGATTGCTTAAGCAAGATTTTGAAAACAGGGCTCATTTTGTCAAAACACTACACACAATTCACACAACCACACACACAAGTAGCAGAGCACCTCAGATCTTTTGCAAAATGAAACACTTCATTCAAAACTATACAATAATTTATAAAAACCCAATTTTGTCACCGTATGGCACACACATGGTTCATACGCTCTGATTCTGTTTGAACCAGTTACACACTGCTGTGCTCAATCTAAAACACTTTTAACATTTCTACTTTTCTAATGATATAGTCTGGGTTTGATTTTTTCCAGAGATATTGTTAGAGTAAAGTACATGAATATATTGACCAAACACAACACACAAGACCAGTACTGCACACTGATGAAAATATTTATTTCTCTCCACATTGTAAAATCAGTCAATACATCCATGCATTTCCAAAGGTTGCATTTTGCACTGAAAATCAGAACAGAACATATTCTAAATAGAATATAGTACATAAACACAGCAAAAACATTTGTGGAGACAAAAAAGAAAGCATGAATTTAAAAAAACCCCTAAGCATCATCTCTTCGCCTAGCTGGATCTGGCCATAGCACTTTGTCCACATCACAGCCTATGTCCTCTCTCACAAGACAGCGAGGGAAGAATCTTCTTGAATGGCGAATCCATCCTTGCACAGACCCTGCATCAATTTGGTCGTGGGCGTCCTCCATGGCTTGAATGAGGGGAATCCTGACATAGGGCTGGAGATCATAAACCTTCCATCGCCATGCCAAAAAGACTCTTCAATGGGGTTACAGAAGGGAGAGTATGGTGGGAGGTATTGGAGTTAAAATTGTGGACGCTGATGAAACCAGTTTTGGACCAGAGCAGATCGGTGGAAAGATACATTGTCCCAGATGACAATGTATCTCATCTGCTCTGCATCCATTTGGTCTTCTACTGTGACGATGTTGTGTGGTCTGTCTAAAAATGTGAGTATGTGGGCCGTGTTGTGAGGATCTAAGTTGGCATGGAGGTGGAGGACCCCATTCTGCGTGATTGCAGTGCACATTGTGATGTTACCACCACGTTGGCCCGGGACATTCAAAATAGCTCTGTGGCCAATGATGTTTCTCCGTCTTCTTCTTACTTTTGTCAGGTTAAACCCAGCCTCATCTATGAAGATTGATTCATGAGGGATTGCATCAGCATCCATTTGCAAAACTCTCTGAAAAAAAGACAACATTGTGTAGTTCAATATAGGCCTACTGTAAATATACATGTAAAAAGGTTCTGTGTGCAGTGCACAATACTGAAGTGTACATTACTTAGCCCCACATATTCATGCCGCAGGTCTTCTACTCTCTCAGAATTTCTTTCAAATGGCACTCGGTAGAGTTGTTTCATCTGTATGTGATGTTTTTCAGGATTCGCCCTCATACTGAAATGTTGCCTTCCATTTTTCTTGAAGACAAGTACACTCACCTGTTGCCTTTTTATAGTGCTTATGCCTGATTTGTGAGTTTACAATTAAGCTCCTAAGTGTCTGTACACCTGACGATCGTGCTTGATCAGTACGTGTGGTATTCTGAAAGGCAGTGCCTTGAAATGGCAAAGAAGTGACATCATGTTAGATTTCTGTGTCTAATGTAGAGAAGTGTGTTTAGTGTTTTGCAAAACACTGTGTGTAGTGTTTTGCAGAAAGTGTGAGGCTGAGAATGTGCTTATAGTTGTGCAGATCTGGGCTGAGGTTTTGCTCCTTGAGTGTTAGGTTTCACTAACTCTGCGTTATTCTTAATTTTAGTGTGTAAGCAATCGTAAAAAACTGTAATGGGAAACGGCTGTCTATGAACATTGGGGAAAAAAGCTACACTTTTTTTTTTATTACTTAGCGGGTGCATAAGAGTAACATAGCTTATATGTCATTGTTTTATACAGATGGATATTTACTGAAGCAATTTAAGTGTAAAAATCTTGCTACAGGGTGTAACAGCAATGCCCCACCTGGGCGCCTTTGGGTCCCAAGTTTTGTTTCACTACAGCACACTGCTGCCCCACTTTCAACAGTGTGCCAGTTGGAACGTTTCTGTGTGGCTGCCATTTCTCAATGAAAGGACCTGTCACAATGGCAGGATAACTGACTGTAGGAAAAGGGAGGCACAAGACCTGGGGCTTTTTCAATTTGATGCTCTGTTTTGAACATGAGCGTACTATTCATGTTATTGTTTGTAATGTTTAACATATTACATATTAGACACGATTTTGAAAAGCAACAAGTAATGTATATGGACACCATAATTTGAATGGTAAATTTAATTGAGCTTTTTAAATAAATGTTTTAAATAAATATGCATGTATACATATTTATATCATAATAAATATTATAATATATTAAATATTAAAATTTGTAATAGAAATATTTACCTTTTAATAAAAACACCATGAATTATGTCACTAACAGAAGGGAGTTTATGTAATATCTCCTGTTTTAGTCTTGAGACTTTAATAGCTACACATACTCTATTGGGAGTGATCTTCTGAAATGTTTATACTGAGTCTCACTCAGAGCTGTGCAGCTGCAGCAGATGTTGCTGAGCAATCACCAGGTACCATTCTAGCAATCTTTCTCTCTTCACAATATCCGAAATAATTACTTCATTTTAAACACTGTTTTCTCTAAAACCTTAATATCAGATACACCTCAGACTCTGTCCTCAACACACTTAAACCAGCCAGCCGCCGGTGGTGTGACTAACAGAAGGGTTTCAACGTCACCTGAGACCCAGACAGGCCTCCTACCACCTGACACAGGCTGAATCAGGAAGCTTCACAGAGAGATCAAACAGCCAGAAACAGCCATGACCTCAAAACCTCGCGACCTTGTGACCCCCATGGGGCCACGCTGCAGAATTCTGTGTCCCGACAGCAGAGCGACGCTGTGTGTTTGAGGCTGAGGGGCTTCATTGCACACTCAGTGTGTTTTACCCGCATGTGTCTCTGAGCCTGCTGTCTCTACTGCCCGGAGTGCACACTGAGGACAGATTAAATCAAAGTGCAAACAGGGCCTTCACTGTGGATAAGCACCATGAGGAAACATCATTGCTCTTTTTTTTTGTTTTTGCTTTTTTGTGTTGTTATGGAAGAAATGCAATGTTTGATTTAGATTTTGTGAGGCTTGTTTTTGGGAGGTAATGGCAGAACTGGTTTATGTTTGTTTGTTATTGTTTTAGGATATTTAGTGTCATAGGATATTTTTATGTCATCCAAAATTAACAGTGAAAAATTGTGTCTGCAAAGTTGGAGATGGGATGGGATCCAGTGGGGGTCAGAGGTCAATGCTGGGGATAGCCCACAGTGCTGAGAGAGCAGGTGGGGCGGAGGTGGAAAAGGCCTACGCCTGCTGGTGGCCACGTCAGTTTGGAGGCGCGCGCCTTCAGTGCGTCACTCTCATCCTGCCCAGGGGGCCTTTTCTGCCTCTAAAGGCATCCTGCTACTGACCACATAGAGATGTGGTTGTGTGTCTGTGCTCTCATTGGCTGATCTGTGACTCAAAAGCCACAGAAGGGAAACAGACGTCATTCCTGAGACGGGAAGCATCTCTGTAAGCGTTTTCCGGAAAGATGTATGGCTTCATCTGAGAGTGAAATTAGTGTTTGACCACACTGAGTTTCATTCACATGTCATGGATTTTTATGGTACCGGAGGGCTTTTTTGACTGAACCAAGATGATGAAAGTGGTCAATATCTTTCCGCTTGCTGTCACCCTCCCTGCCAGCTCCATGCTGCTCACACCCTCTTTCTCCCGGTGAGAATTAGAGGGGAAACAGGAGGTCATCTTTACCACCCAAGCTATTCATTTCACAGCTAATTATAAAGATGACAATGCAGAAACATTAGTCTAAGTGACTTTTTCATGCTGCCATATTCTCTGTGAGAGAAGTGGATTCCTGAGGCTGTGGTTCTCTTTCTCATTCTCTCCCTCCCTTCTTTCCTCACTCTCCTCCCCTCCCCCTTCTTCAGGATCACAGCCCTAGGGCTGCCGGGATCTGATGAAGGTGGGAAGTAATGTTCCTTCATGATCTAGAATGCTGTCAATGTGTCCTGGTTTAGTGAGTACACATGGGTGGCCCTCCTAACAGCAGTGTGAGGGAACACACATCTGCCCTTCACCTGGCTTTAATCTGGTTTTTATCTGTTTCACATTACATTACGTTACTTCATTTAGCAGACGCTATTACCCAGAGCGACTTACAAATAAGTGCATCACTATGCTAAAAGTAGTTATTGCAAAGTATTACAAGAGGTCAGTAAGACACAAAGTTAAGTGCTAGGCTAGTGTAGAGTGTCTTTTTTATGAAAATAGCAATCAATAGGATAGATAGACACAGATAGGGAGGAAGGTAGGCTAGAGATACAGCTTGAACAGATGAGTGTTAAGTTTTTTCTCTAAGGGGTCAAGGGAGTCTGTTGTCCGAATCTCGACAGGAAGCTCATTCCACCTGTGTGTAGCCAGTACTGGGAAGAGGCGGGTTTGAGAGATGCTGCCCTTGTATTTCGGCACACAGAGGTGACCCAAGGTAGCAGAGCACAGCACTCTTGCAGGCTTGTAGGATTTTATCATGTCCTGTATGTATTGGGGGGGGGGCTGATCTGTTAAGTCCCTGAAAGGTTAATAGCAAGGTCTTGAACTTGATCCTCGCTTCAACCGGTAGCCAGTGGAGGGACTCAAGGAGAGGTGTCACATGGGCGTGCCAATTGATGACAGAGCAGAGAAAAGCACTGCTTCACCTTGCACTCGGGTCTGTGGCCTATGGGGTAAGATGTGGCTGCCCTGCATTCTGCTCTGTGGTCTATGGGGTGCGATGCAGTCGCGGTCATCATACACTAACAGTCCGTCTGGTGGAGTTTGTAATCTGTAGCTGAGCCAGGCCTGGTGAGCCACTTAAGAAACAAGCTCACATCCTGTGTTTACAGTGAACACAATACCATCAATCACGCTATCTCTGACCAGCAGGCTGACTCTGTGCACTCATTTAGGGATGCCTGTGCTCAGCCTTTCCACAGAGAGCACAGTGAGGTAGAGCTGGGAGCATAGGCTGAGCTCAGAATCAGACTACAGGCGGGAGGCTGTGAAAATACTTTCCCATTGATGACACAGGAAGGAAAGTGTGTTGGATAATACAGAGGGAAAGAGGAGCACAGGTCAGACAGCATGCAGAGGTGACAAGTAAGCAGGTAAATCACTGATACGCAGCACTGGGGAGCAAGTGCGTGTGTGCTCCGGGGAGGAATGGCCCCGCCCCTGTCACTCAGGTGAGTCACTCTAGGAAATGGCGGCTGGATTCATGACCTATTCATGAAGGTGTGTTCAGTGCATTGTATGATACATCAATTGTCTTCCAGTTCATTTGTGCCAATTTATTTGTTGCTGTTTTGTTTTGTTTGAAACGGTGAATGGTAACTGAAAGGATCTTTGACAGTGGGTTTGCTGCGTGATGTGTAGAGCAGAACATTACATTTGTAATGAATGTACTGTGGCTTCTCAAAAAATGGAGAGGGAAAAAGCATTATCTCTGAGGCCATTCTGGGATGAAAGGAGAAGCTCTTTATCTTGTCACCCTTCAGTCTCCACCATATCCTCACAAAAGAGTTCCTCTTTCCCATCGACAGAGTGTGTGCGTGTGTGTGTGTGTGTGTGTGTGTGTGTGTGTGTGTAATAAGCTTTTGAACTTGGAAGAGGAAGAAGACACAGAGAAAACACACGTGACAAAGCTTCTGAAAAACGTCTAACTCAACCACATAGCAGTCAGAGTAGAAACAGACTCCGGTCACTTTGCTAGAGAAAAGGTCAAACCAGAGCTGACCAATAGACAGATAGACACCTGCTTCCCCCCAAAACAGCACAACTCTATCCATAATTCTCTGCCCTATAGGAGATGGACAGATTCCTCGTCCTACTTGGAGAAGGGGTGAAGTTGCAGTACTGGCCCAGTATGCTGCTATCTGCAACGATTAAATCACACAGTGCTGTTCTGTCTCTGTCTTGCTTCTCACGTTTACAGTTTGCAGAGTTGCTGCAACATGCACTGTGTAATATAAATACATAATGAAGTAACTGGAATGGGGATATGCATATATATAGAGAGAAAGGTAGAGAAGCGACAGAGGTAAGGGGGGTGAGAGAGAAAGACATTCGTTTCAGCTTTGACCAATGTCATGCCAATGAAACAGTCTGAACTGAATGGAGAGCACGGCATAAAGAGACGTAGAATGAACCACAGAGAGAGCAAAAAGAGCCGGGGCGATAGAGAAAGAGAGCATGGGAGAACGATATAGGAGGGAGGGGAGGTCGAGAGCGAGAGAAGCAGAGATAGTGAAGGAGGGAACTGAAACGGAGAAAGAGAGAGAGAGAGAGAGAGAGAGAGACAGACGAAGAGCACCAGACTCAAGACCTATTTCTTTCATCAATCGTGCCAGACGTTGCAGGTGTTCGTTCGATTTTGTTTCAGCGCAGAGTTGGAGGGTGCAAACCTGTCCGTCTGAACATCTGAGCGGAGCGTAGGGTGAGCTTAAACTCTCCATTTACATCTCTGTGTGTTTAACAGTAGTGAGAGCCGTGTCTGTCCTGTCATTACTTGGGTTTTCAGTTATGTTCTAGGGCTGGATTCGTTTTTTTATATATATAGTGAATCAACTGCAGTGAAAGTCTGAGAAGGGCTGAGAGATTTTCATCTACAGGAATGCGTTGTAATCAGTGAAACCCACCGGAGCGTGCGTGTGTGCGGGCGTGTGGCAAAAACGCACTTCGTTTATTCATATTCAGTTCATATTACGTGTGTGTAAAGTAGAAAATAATACCCTATTGTTCTCAGCCTAAAGGGCGTTGCTATATCGATGTCGGATTAATCTTCGTGACACTTGCATACTGTAAGCCACTCCAGTTTGTAGCACAAAGCACATTATCTCACAGGTATCGGCGTTGATGTAACTAGCAAGTAAAGTAAACACATTCTCCACAAAGTATGAATCGCTGGTTACCCTACAGTTGAGATCTCTCCCTGTAGGAATCGTGTGATAGGTGTTTCATCGAACTAAAACTGAAGAAACCATTAAGTTCTGCAACTGAAGAGCACTGTCTGTTCAGTTCAATAAATCCGTTTAGTTTCTGCTTTGCTCAGTAAATTGAGTAAATCGACAAGTTTGTCGCTGTAAAGACCAGACCAGGAGAGCTTCACTTTTATCTTTGTTTCGTCAGGTTAAAACAGTACATTTACTCGTGCCCATATGAGTTCATCGAACATTCCTGTATAACTCTGTATAACAGTCCCACACCAACAGTAATCTGCTACAGATGTGGTAAAGGTAATTTACATTGTGAGTGTATAATATTGTTCTTTAAAATATTACTGGATTCACTTGTGTGGTAATAACCCTTCAGAGAAGAGGAAAGGAATCCCTGTACGCTACATTATTGCTGCCGGTATCTTCATTAAGAAAATGGTAACGCTTGCACCACCCTGACCCTTCTTTTTTCCAGGGACTGGCCTGTGATTGCGAACGTGCACGAGTGTGTGATGTTGTGTTCGTGTGTGCGCGCAGGGAGATACGTCTGAGTTTGGCGAATCAGATGTAAACGAGAGTGGACGATGTTGACAATGCTGCTTGTTATCGGTGGCAGCAATTAGCATGTCGATTGTGAATTCAAAAAAAAATTCTCTCTGGTCGCTGTGCAATTGCTATTGGTAGCTGTGCTCAGTCTGTGATCACTTTGCGGTCACTACTGTATATGGTTGCTTATGGTAACTGTACGGTCAGTCTGGAGCCGCTGTTTTTCGTCTGTGGTTCCTGTGCGGTTGCTCTTGATAAGATGTTCACTCAACTGTTCAACTGCCTGGCCAATTCCTTGATAACATGTTTGGTATTTTTGCAGCCATATGAGAATCTGCTAATGTGAACGGAATCTCTGACTGTGTTAATTAGTCTTTAATTAAAAAGTGAAATTAACCTCATTTCACAGCAGCTGGAAGGATGTGGCTGGAACAGATGAGCATGTGCCATGGGGCTCGGCTTTGGGTTGCGGTCGGTGTGGGGGTAGGGCGTTGAGCTGGGGTGGGGGGGGGAGGGGGCTGGTAGGACATGCTGCAAGTTACAGTGTACACACCTACTTCCATACCACCAGAATGTACCACCTGATTTAAAGAATGCACCACCTGCTCAGCAGGGGCCTTACTGGGTGTCTTTGTGAAGAACTTGAGTTCATTAGGAGCTGAAGAAGATATGCCATCTCACCCACAGGTGACAGTGAGACCTATGTAAGACCAAGACAGTGGTCTGAGACCATAATGTTTGTGTAACACTTACTCAGTTTGATGTGGTAAATAAAATTAAGACAAAATAGATATTAAGATAAGAAATTAAGATAAAATTAAGACACCTGTAATCTCTTTCACCCCCTGACCTGGAGTGATGTCTTTAACCAATCAGTCCTCACCTTGAGAACCTAAGGAGTGAAGGAGCTGTAAAAAGCGATGCTTGATACCTACCAAATAATTATCATAAATCCACTTTGCTCATCTTAGGGCGCCCAAGCACGATTGTCCCCCCTCCCCACTCCCCCACTAGCCTGCGCTCACATTGCGCTTAACGTTCTGGGCCCGAGCACGCTAGCGTCTTCACGATGTGACTTTTTGTGTTGAGGGAAAGTGCTCTCCCACGGAGTTCATGATTGGTACGGTACGGAGCGATCACACTAGTCAAACGAACTGGACTTTGGGGGTCAAACGTGCTCGGGCACGGTACGGATCGCCTACTGTGAGTACACCCTTAACCTGAAAACCACACAAACACAGTATGTGTCTGAAGATTTCTGGGAACTGTAGTTTGGAGACTGTAGTCACTTATGGGAATTGTAGTTTCTGAGGCATTATCACATCTGGTAACAGAAAGACAGGAATACTTAGACAAATAGGTACATGACGACAAATATGGTCTAAAATCGGCTTTGCTCCAAGGTGGGTATGCGCTCTGATAACTTTTTCCACTCTTTGCTCCTCTTACCTAGCTGCTTACTCACATGACTCCGCCAGCTAGTTGCGACTGAAATTTAAGTCATGTAATATCCAGAAATCTGCGAACTTGTGCAACCTAGGAGTGGATGCATCAAAAGAGTCTACAGTAACAAGTACATTTGTTTAACTGGACAACAAGTAATTCTCAGCATGCACCTGTATATTCATTGGACATGTCCAGAATTATGACGATTAAATGACTATTTACAGGGCCAGTTCTACACTTTTCAAACTAAAACTAACAAAGCACAGAATGGCTCCTACACACCAGCTCCTAACTGGTCTCACAGACAGTCACACCATTATCAGTATCATTTTCAGGGAGCCACATTAAGTTTTAGGAAACAAGTTCTTTGAAGTCCTTGGCATTGCCAGTCCTCTGTTTTTAAGCTTTGTCCAACAACCTTTACCACTGGCTCGTAAATGCTACAAAGGTGTCATTAAGCTGTTGATTCTTCTAGCAAGCACAGCTTCTTGACAGACCTCTCCAGGGTGCTTGCCTTTGTTTTCACCCAAAATGGGCAAATAAGTCTCTTTCTGTCAGGCAATGCTTGAATGACCCTCCCCATAACCCGAGAGTTACAAGATGGCGAGCTGTCAACAATTAAAACAGTCTCCCTGACGGAACTGCATCTGAAGTGGAACCACTTCTGTCACTGCTGTAGTCTGGTAGGTATATTCTTGTCCAACTTCTCCAGCAGCAGTCTGCTGTATACTGCACCTGTGTCCATGTACGCAGGGCCTAAGGGTCTTCTCTCTGGAGAAAACCAAGGGCTGAAGATGAGCTGCCCTTCACCTCTTTTGGAAGCTGGTCTGGCACAGGCATTCCTGGTGCTTTCTGGGGTGTTGTTCCTGCGCCCCTGAAGTCACAGTGGCCCACCAGTGCATTTCATGGCTAATTATGAGTCCACTCACTTCGGTGGCCACTGAGTCTCTCCCCGCTGGCACATACCCTACAGGGAGACTTTTGGACAGCAGCCTGGCACAGAGCCAGGGCTGCGGGGCCCACACACCCTGCTGGAGCTGACCTTTACCTGATTGCTCTAATGTGGAACTACAGCATGGTATCATTTTTGTCCGTGCAAGAAAAGAATTGTTTTTTAAAGCAGAATGGAGGTCTGTCTGATACACTCAAGATTATTGAATGTAACCCAATCTCTCTGTTAAAATGAGAATGATTTAATACTAAATGCACAAAAGCAATGCTGCCACATGAGAACCAATGAGGGAGAAAGATTTCAGGACTAAGACTCGGGGGCAGGACAAACTGGCTCAGAGTGGGTTTAAGTTCTCACACACTGCTACTGGCAGCCTGAGAGCACAGGAGCAGAGAGAGCATCTCTTCCCATATGTGTTCATGAATGCGTGTGTGTGTGTGTGTGTGTGTGTGTGTGTGTGTGTGTGTGTGTGTGTGTGTGTGTGTGTGTGTGTGTGTGTGTGTGTGTGTGTGTTTGTGTGTGAGTGAGTGGCCACAGCATACCAGTGATCTAATTTGGGCAGTCGGCATGGAAACAGGCATTTGGTTTGGCCTGTTGTCCTTTTGTAAGAGTTTTTGAAGGACCAGTGCTGTGAACCAGTGTGTCTGTGCTGTGGAAAAGAGCATTGTGTCTGTGCTGTGGAAGAGAGAGAGAGCAGAGCTTTCTTAAGGCCGTGCACAGTGTACTCCTGTTTAGGGTATCTGGTTTGAATGACTGACTGTGCCCTGGGAGTGTTCCAGTTGAGGGGATAATGATGTCAATCAGACATTTTCAATTTTCCAATTCATTGCAATTTCTTTGCAGTTGTTGGAACAAGGAGAGGCCAGGTACAGCTCTGTAGTGTATCAAGTGCGCTGTCTGTTTTAAATGTAATCATGCACTCGTGTGGTCCACAGCATCCTTAAACATGAAAGAGGTCGTTTGATTGGCCAAAGAAAAGTGACAATGTTAATCTCTTTGATCAGCGATGAGACGTGCTGTCAGACACGTTAGGAGCATGTTGGGGAGGAGCAGTGCTGCCTAAATGCAAATGCAGTGATGTAATCATTCCTCTGATGTCCTGCAGGAGCACAGTGTAAGCCCATGGTCTACGCAGCTGACATCATTCAAGCCTCAGTCAGGAACGTCCCCCATTTTGAAATGGATCCATTTAATCTTTTTAAAGCCTTTGTTTAGACAAGAAGGTCATCTGGTACTTCATTTTTCTGTTCCAGTGATGACGTGGGAAAGTAGAGTGGGCGCAATGCAGGATATCACATGGCCAATTAGGTGTCCCTCAGGGGATCACATGGCCAATCAGGTGTCCCACAGACAGACCCAGTGTACGGGTTTTTACCAACATACCTGCTGTTTCAGAAACTTTAACAACCCACAGGTGTCAGGACCTCTGAAATTCCCATCTGAAAGACTGCACACCCTGCAGCACAGTGTCCCCGTCATGGGAGGCACAACTTTTTCATTTTGTCCAGGGGTGAGAGTTCCCCCCGCTGGACACCAACAGCACTTGAAGGGGCAAGGATGTATGGGATATCTCTCTTGAGCAAACTAGTTTCATACTGTACATATGAATCCTATAGCATAGTCCTGTACACACTGTCTGACTGCTGGTGCAGATGTGTCTTACATTGCTGAAAGCTCTTCGTAAGGAGGGCAGTGTATGTGGAGCTCTGTCAGTGACAGTAGCTACCATCAGAGCTTTGCTCCCTGAGTAAAGCCCAGTCACTCTTCTGTACTCGTCCTGTTTCATTTCCTCTCCTCTCTGTTTGGGCGCCCCAATCTCCGAAGTCCCTGTGGGAGCTGGCTTTGTTTACAGTCATCCAAAACAGAGGCGTTTCTCACATTCCCGCAGTGTACAGACGAGTGTAATCACGGTGCCATACACAGAGCGCAGTCGCAGGCAAGAGGGGGCACAGGCAGAGAGGTGTTTGTTTCTGTCAGATCACACCTGCCACACTCATGCTCTCTCAGCCACATGGCTCCCTTCCCAGAATCACCAGCATCCTCGGGCAGTAGGGGAGTCTCTCCCCTACATGGAGCCGCTGTCAGGCTGAGGTGTTTTCTGACCCGTCATGAGGGAACAGCTGTGTGTGTGAGGTAGCATCTGCTATCTGCTACTGCTATTAATTATTATTATCTGTAACGGTTGCGCAGGAGGGACCCAAATGCAGAGATCATTCAAACACACGGGAGGACTGCAAACAGACAAAGAGTCTTTACTGAACGAACAAGACATTGGCACAGGAAGGCACAGCATGCAGACAAGCTCAAGACTGAGCAGGGAACAATACAACAGGTGGGGTTTAAATACACCAAACAGTCAAAGACTAATTGCAAATTGTGATCAATCAGTCAATGATGCACACACAAGAAAGTCCCTCTGGTGGGGGCTGAGGGAAGCAGCAGGCAACCGGGACAGACTGGCTGTCACGAGGACGCCTGCTGGTCATTTTGGAAAGCCATCTCCGAATCCCTGACAATTATCATCATTACTGGCAACAATAACAACAATGCTAATACTAATAATGGATTGCATGTATACAGCAACTTTCAAAGACATCACACCACTTTACAGTGGGCGCGGGGGGCACACTTTTACCACCACTAGTGCTTAGCCCCACATGGGTGATGCAACATTTTTCACTAGAACACTCACCAGCTCAGGTGAGAGAATTATTTAGCAATTTAAACTGGGGGATTATTAAATGAGCTCATTTAAATTGAATGGATATTCTTATGTTCTGTTGTGCTGGAAGTTGCTCTGGATTTGAGTGTCTGCTAAATGTATGTAATGTAATGTAATATAATATAATGTAATATTAGATGGCCGGATTGAATTTAGCCAGGACACCTGGAAGCCCCCAACTCTTTGTGAAAAGTATCATGAGACCTTTGATGACTATAGAGAGGCAGGAAATTGGTTTAACCTCTTATCTGAAAGACAGACTCTCCTGTAGCACAGTGTCCCCATCATTCTACTGAGGCATTGGTCTCCTGTTAGGCCCAGAGAGAACACTGCTCCCTACTGGCCCGCCAACACTACTTTCAGCAACACACTGGTTTTCAAAGATTGTTTCCTATTAAAGTACTAACCAAGCCCAGTCCTGTTTAGCTTCGGCCATCAGGCAGGAGCAGGCCACAGGGTGTTATAGATGCTAGATCAGAAATTGAAAATCAGTGATTCATTTTCTGCACCAATTAATAGATCAATCCAAAGTGCACTATGGAACTGTCAATGAGCTCTTTACAAAATGGGATTTAGAGAAGCAGCGAGTGCTGTTACAGATATGTTAAGTTAATGGGAAAAGGAAAACAGTTTTATTCTGACAACAGAGACTGTATAGTGATGATGTGATGAATTGATCTGAGCTGGTTTGAGATGGATTGATTTGGCCTGGTTTAGAGTGTGTTGATATGAGGTGGTGTGAGATGTACTGATCTGAGCTGGTTTGAGATGGACTGATTTGGCCTGGTTTGGAGTGTGTTGATATGAGGTGGTGTGAGATGTACTGATCTGAGCTGGTTTGAGATGGATTGATTTGGCCTGGTTTAGATTGTGTTGATTTGAATGAAGGAACAGAATAAGAGAGGATCTCTCTTGCCCACCCAGCAGAGCCTGATGCTGGCTGTTCTTGTCATTTGCAGGTAGCAGCTGCACTGACACTGACAGGGGAAGACTGAGGGGCCACATTCCTCCCCACCCCATCTGTCGAAAAAACACTCTGACCCCTCTGCCCATGCTTTGGATTGGACAGGCCTTTGTAAGGATGACGCAGTGAAGAATTGAAGCTCACTGCTGATTGGATGGGACTCTGCATTATGTAGACGTGGTGACCAGGGAGGGGGCAGACACACCCCTCGCAATGGTCTCCACGGGGCTGCTGGTGGTGCTGGTGCTCATCATTGTGCTGACGGTGTTTGGGAACGTGCTGGTGTGCCTGGCGGTGGGCGCAAGCCGGAAGCTGCGTTGTGTCACAAACTGCTTCATCGTGTCGCTGGCAGTAACGGACCTGCTGCTGGGCCTGCTGGTGCAGCCGCTGTCCGCCGTGCTGCAGCTGACAGGGGAGTGGCCCCTGGGGGCCACCTTCTGCAACATCTACATCAGTCTGGACGTCATGCTCTGCACCGCCTCCATCCTCAACCTTCTCGCCATCAGCGTGGACCGCTACGTAGCCGTCACCGCCCCGCTGCGCCACCCGGCGCTGGTTACGTCCGGCCGCGTCAGCGTGGCGATGGCGGTGATCTGGACCGTTTCGCTGATGGTGTCCTTCCTGCCCATCCACATGGGCTGGAACACGCCGGACTTCAGCGTGCAGAACCAGAAGCAGGGTCGGGACGAGAGAACCTGCCGCTTCGAGTGGAACCGCAGCTACGTGCTGCTGGACGCCTTCGCCACCTTCTACCTCCCCCTGCTGGCCATGTGCGTGACCTACTACCGAATCTTCCGCATCGCGCGGGAACAGGCGCGGCGCATCAACAGCCGGCCCTCCTCCTTCAGCACGGTGGCCGTGGCGCGGGAACACAAGGCCACCGTGACGCTGGCTGCCCTTCTGGGCGCTTTCATCATCTGCTGGTTCCCCTACTTCACCTTCTTCACCTGCATGGGCCTGCGCGAGGAGCCAGACCCGCCACAAACAGCCTATTCTGTGGTGCTGTGGCTGGGCTACGCCAACTCCGCCCTGAACCCGCTGCTGTACGGTGCCCTGAACCGGGACTTCCGCAGGGCCTATGGCAGGCTGCTGTGCTGCAGGAGCATTAGCCCCACCCCCAGGCTGCCTTTCACACCTGCCCAGCAGGGGGATCCTCTCTGGACAACAGAGAGCAAGAAAGAGAAGGACATCACCCTGCAGGAAATGAAGGGCAGCAGCAGCTCCAACTAACACAGGTAACACAGGCACACAGGTAACACAGGTATGCGGATACACAGCTACACAGGTAACACAGGTGCCGTAGTAACACAGCTAACATGGGTAACTCATCATCATCCAAAAGGTTAAAGAAGGAGTTATATAATATACATGTCAGTCAATTCTCCGTCTGTTTCTCAGGCCCTGCTGCGTTTTCTCTGTGCGGCTGTTTCTGGACCACACCCTGCTGCTGAAACAGGCCAGGAGCATAGGTGAGCCACACAGGTGCTGTTCTGTCTGATTTTCTGAAGTAACGGGCAATTTGCCTTTTAAGACCTTTGGACTGCCTCAGCTCAGACTGAGTCAGCCCTGGAGCAGAAATGGGCAGAGACTGAGTTGACTCTCTAGTAGAGATGGGCAGAGACTGAGACAGCTCTCTATTGGGGATGGCACACTTGCTCATTCATTTCCCATAAGACAAGTCACACAGACACATCTGACCAATGACTGTTGACTCATGACTGTTTAATTAGATAAACCAAGCAAAGAATACAGAATAGTATAGTAATAAAACTAGGCCATTTGGCTTATCTCAGCATCTCCTCTGCTTTTAATAGAGGGTTGCGGGCAGGATGCTGTTGAAGGATACCAGAGTCTCTGACTCCAGGTAAAAACCTGGCAGGTTGCTCCATGCATCATGTCAGCGTCAGTATGAAATGAAAACTTTTACTCTCTGCTCATTTATATCTGTGTCCTTTGACTCTGGAGCAGATGAACCTGAATACACCACCATTCAGAAGGATCTGGAGTGATCAGAGAGGAGAGTATTCTTTAAGAGGTTCTTTACAAGTTCCCTGTTTGTGTGTGTGTGTGTGTGTGTGTGTAATCCAGGACACTCATGGGTAGAGGGAGGTGTCCCGCTCGTTTCATGGAGTTTGGCTATATGAGACGCACTGCAGAACTGGAACCACGGAATCCAGAGAGGACTGTTTTTGCCGGTGCGGACTCACTTTGGACCTGGAAAATGTCAGTGGACTGGAAACACATTCCTACGATGCATGTGACCCCATGTGCACTCATGTAATGTGAGTGTTAGCTGGCTATTTGCCTGTTATCCATGGAAAGGAGATGGGGTTTCCTCCCATGCCAATGGCAAGGAAATATGACATAAACATGATAAACATAGCTCTAGAGAAAGTGCGTTTCTCGCTATCTGTTCTGATAGTCTGACAACCCGTCAGTCACATGACTGCCCTCCTTCCTTCTTTCTCTCTATCTGTGCATGTCACTCTCCCTGACTCTCTATCTGTATCTCTCGCAGGCACCTTGAGGCCTCCACCTTCTAGTGGGAGCAATCACAGTTGCACATGCACACACATACTCTTACACACACACTGCACACATGCACATACAAACAAACCAGCAAGCAATCCAGGCATTTGTGATGTACATGCCCCAAAAGTCTGGGCATTGGTGGTTTTACATGTTTGAAACTTTAGTGTAAAACATTGTGAAATAAAATTGTGAAATTCATGTCAGTGTACCTCACCTTACTGCTTCAAGCGTGGTCTGCCTGAATGAAATGTCAGGATTGACGGTTGTGTCTGAGGAAATAGCGCAGCTGAGGACGAATGTACTCAATGAAAGCTACAGCAGGGGGCATTGTTGTGCGTAAAATGTTCTGTTTGACAGAGCTGAACTTTGATCCCTTTATATACCACAGATTACGTGCCCCCAACCCCCATCCCCTCATTCTGGTGCACATCAGCTGTGTTCTCTGTGCTTGGCACAGGTTGGTCTGTAAACCAAGTAACACACATGTCAGGAATCTGGGTGACCCTGTGCTCTCACCTGCAGTATTCTGGCCATGACCTTTCCCCCAGGAAACGGGAGCTTCTTCTGTAGCTGTTGCTTCCCCTGCTTTCCTAGTACCTAAACTACACTGCATTTGCAGGCCTCACTGGTGGATGGGGTTAAAGGTTAGTGGAGCTGGAACCATCATGCTTCTTTTTGACCCATCAAGCTGATCTTTTTCCATTACTCTCAGGCTCCTCTTCTCTGTACTAAAGGCTCTGCAGGTTTCACCTTATCTGCTCATGCAGGATGAGAGGGCCCAGTGATGCAGGCCAGAGACAGGACACATTTCAGATGTTTGTCAGTTTTATTTATTAGTAATACGAGCGACAGAACAATGGGAAAATCTGCATAGGGATTGATGTTGTGTTGCAGAGAGAAGCAGCTTTTGCAGCTTTCATATTAATTTTGAAAATGTAATAAATTGAGTGAAACAAACAAAAGGAAACATAGAACTTGCAAACATTTAATGTCAGCTTAAATTATTGAATATATTTATATCTAAATCTCCAGCACTTGAGGCATATTCAAAACCAACAGGAACATTTTTATTTATGTGTCAAACTCAATTATATAAGGGCTTAAAGTAACTCAGCATATTTTATTTTCTTCACTCTTACACCATCATCAACCTCGTCTCCATCGCCGTTATCATCAGCAGCATCACCATCACCACCTATATCCTGTGTTATCAAGCTTATTATCATATGCTAGATAATAATTATTTTTCACAATTCTGTTTATACTCAGTTGCTGCACTGTAGCTTTACAGCTACAGTGGAAAAAACAATGATTTTGTTCTGCTCCAGAGGTGATGGAGTGTGTTCAGATTCACTGGAATGTAATGAGGTACTGTGGGTATGCCTGCACATCATTAAATATGACAAAAACGGTTGGCTGCCCCACGTTATCCACAACGCTGTCATACAAATCTGCAGAGACCCCAGGGTTCTTCTCTGGAGGTACCGCCATCCCCCTTGCCCCCTGGGTAAACTCCCCCACTAGCACCAGAGCCAGATACATGTGCTTTTGGCCCTTGGAATCTGGTCTGGAGTATGTGTCGCCGGCAGAATAAACTGGATCAACAGCAAAATAGGTTCCATTTCCAATAACAGCAGCTAGACAAAGAGCAACCAGAGAAGGACATGAGAACACAATGAGGACAGGTCATTCAGAATAATCCATTGCAAGTCTGTTACTCTGTGGGGTTTCCTGTTCGAGGATCCCAGAGCCTGAGTGCACTTAAACTCCTGTCAGGTTCTTTGTCAGCTAATTTTTGGATCTTCCTCAGATAAAGTATCACCCTCCAGGCTGCACTGAGTAGCCATAGGTTGTATTATACCCTCTAGCTGAAGAGCTACACAGCATTATTTTCTCACCAGACACTCCTACCCTAATCACCTTCAATAGACATCATTCATTTACAGATCTGGATTTTACTAAAGCAATCTGGGTTAAGTATCTAGCTAAAGGGTTCAAGATCTTATCTCTTAGGATAATGAACAGACAGAGCCTGGACTGCTGTAGGTTGCTGCGCTTTAAACCACAGTCCCTCTTTCCCTTACCATTCTTTCCAGCAAAGCTGCGGTTGAAACCTTGTTTGTTGATTTTATCAATTGCTTTCACGTCTGTGCCATGGAAGAGCTTCCTCTCGTTGTCTGTGCGTCCGTTTTTGTCCAGGCTCTTTTTCTTGACCTGATAGCCTTTCCAAAGGGACTCATTTTGCACTCTCACAATCTGAAACAAACACAGACTCATATCTTATTCTGAACTCTCTCTAAATCAGATTCACGTCTCACTCTGAACTCTCTGCAACAGACTCACGTCTCACTCTGAACTCCCTCTGAATCAGACAGATGTCTCACTCTGAACTATCTCTGAATCAGAGTGACACCTTACTCTGAACTCTCTCTGAAACAGACGCATGTTTCATCCTGAACTCTCTCAGCATTTCTCCATTCTCTTCAGAACAGCAATACCTCCATGTCAAATCTGATACTGAAATCTGATACCTCTATGATGGGGTTGACCAGCCTGGTCCTCCTGAATTCTGCCTCCACATCCTGGTACTCTGGGGACCCAGCGGGCACACTGACGACCTTCAGGTCTGATCCCCGCATGTCGTCCCAGGTGCTTGGGACGGCCACAGATGTGTCTGGAACACGCAGGTAAGAAATCAGCCGTCATCTTTTTCACTCATAAATGTTTGAAATGTATAAATCAACACACACCATACACTGCGTTAGCTTACCTTTCAGGTCAATTCGTTTCAAATCAATATGCCTTCTCAACCCTACAGCTTTCTTACGACCCAAATCAGCCTCGTACTCTGAGCTGTGGATCTTGATTTTGACGCGAGACCGCTTGGTCTCGAAGGCCTGCTCCAGGGTGAGGTTTGTCAGGATGTCAAAGGCCACAAATGCGCCTCTGTCCTCAAACTGCCACTCCACCATGGTGCTGACGAGGGCCGCCTCTCGCCTCTGATTTTCCGTCCTCTCCGTCTCCCGGATCATATCTCGGACCTGTGTGTCGGCCGTCAGCACATCTCGGGTCAGACCCTCCAGCTGGATGAGTGAGTCTTCGCCGCGCATCTCCAGCCGAATTCGGACCGTCAGCCTCCTCTGCAGGTCCTGCAGCGCCTCCCGCTGGTCCTTGCTGAGGTACGCGATCCAGCGGTCCCGAATCGTTTTCTCTGTCTGCTCCTTCACGATGAAGCGGTTCAGAGCGTCTTTAGCCCTGGACACATCCTGGACGCTCTCTCCACAGAACTGGAAGACTGTCGGGGCAAACTCCTCTCCCACCACCACAAACTCTTCATTGTCAGCTGTCTCTCGGCTTGAAACTCCAAAGAAGCTGCTGACTTTGTCTGTGGAGTACATAATCACAAGTACAATGTAGAATGTATGTAGAATTCCAAAAGACAAAATCTGACAGTGCAGTGTTACTGAGGAGGCACACCAACAACAATCACAGGTACTCACATAATAACCTGTCAGACTGGAGTTACTGCACGCACTCACATAGTACTGAGCTTTCTATTCATGTTCCTCTCATACCTTTAACTTTAGTGAAGATGCTCTTCTCTTCAGGCGGGGCTGTGCCCTCCCTTTTCTTCATGCTCTGAAGGAACTCTGGGACCATCCCCGTCTGGAAGACCACAATCTTCACGAGCTTCACGTATCGCCCGCTCTTTTTCGTCACAAAGTCTGTTACAGCAGTAATCATCGAATCTGCAACAACTGCTGGCCTGGCCCCACCCTGACCTGAGAAACACACAGCAGAATGCAGGAGAACCACAGATACACACATCAGCATGAAGGAGAATGAAAGGAACACACAGCAGCATGCAGGAGAACCAGAGAAACACACAGCAGCATACAGGAGAACCAAAGAAACACACAGCAGCATTCAGGAGAACCAGAGAAACACATGGCAGCATTCAAGAGAACCAGAGAAACACACAGCAGCATTCAGGAGAACCAGAGGAATACACAACAGCATTCAGGAGAATGGGGAACTCCAGAGCCACCAGATGAACCCAAAGATGAGAAGGGTGATGAAGATGACGGATGACAGGACATAAGACAGAAAATAAGAAGAAGAGCTAAATAAGAAGAAGAGGTCCCGTTCTTGCTGACAAACGTACCAGTGCCGAGAGCAGGGAAGGCGACAGAGTTAATCCTGTTCTCCTCACACACGCAAAGCACCTCAAAGACCAGGTCCCTGATGCAAGCGGGATCCCTCTGACCCACAATGTGGATGATGTTTTTACACTGCAGGTTTCCAGGCTGGGTCACGATCATTCCATTGTGTGGCTGAGAGCCTGGGCAGGAAGAGGTTCACCAAAGCAAACATTTGAATGCTGATCCACATCCACACACATTCAGCTCCACACAAAAACTACCATGGCTGACATCTGTGCAGATCATCTTCACAAAGGTCTAAATGAATTTGTATCCCCATGATAGCTGTACAATAACCCTACTGATAACTGCGTGTTTGTCTTTATACAAACATGAAGTACAGACAGAGAGACATGTCTCTCTCAGCTAAAGTGTTCTCAGAAAAGTGACTCAGGTAATGTAACTCAGGTGAAGTTTTTCACTGTCAGGCCCTGGTATTTTTCAAGTTTCATGTAAAGCGACACAACGTTTCATTGCAGTACAGTTCCAAAAATTCCCATTTATTTACTTTTGGATGTGCATGGGAGTAGAAAAAACAGGAAAACATACAATACTCACCTAACTGTCCACACTGTTGCACTACTCTCCAGCCAGCTGCATCCAAAATGGCCTTGGACACGCCTTACACAGAGGACAGAAAAATCAGGGGATACACTGAAAATTTCAACTTATGGAGCTCTCAGTGATACTGCTGCTGTTCTGGGAACAGTTTTTCAGAATCCAGCAGAGTGTGTTAAGATAATTTTACACTTCTTTAGGCTGATCCCACTCAGTACAGGCATCTACCACAGCCATTTCCCTGCAGTGTATTGAACAAACACCACTCACCTGTCTTCAGGGAAAAGGTGCTGTCAGAGGAGTTTACAATGATATCAGTAGTCTCTCTGGTGATGTCACCTGATGACACCTCCAGGGTCAGGGGACCAATGTCCATGCTGTGGACACCCAGTGTGGGGGAGGAAACCTGGCTGAAGAAGGCTGGATGGAGGCAGAGAGGCAGCATTAGGACCAAGAGGAGCACGAGGAAGAGTTTGGCTCCAGTGATGACAGGTTTCACAGACACATTGCTGTTATTTAAAAAGCAGGACAGTATTTCAGTGAGGAAATAACTGTCTCTGGGACTTTTTTTAAATACTTGCTGACCTTTTACACAGAAGATCAATGGAATTTTCAGCTTTAACCAGATTATTACGTTAAATGCAAAAGAGAGCAGCGCCAGAGAACAGCTCAAAACATCATTTCAATACTTCAGGCACTGGAGAAAAGCTGAATCACTTATGCTAACAGCTGCACAATACACTAATCATCAACATTGATACACACTTCGGCACAGCATTTCATCACCTCTGACACAGATCCTGAAGTATATTTACACCAATCATCACCTTTGACATAAAGCTTGCACTGTGTTAAAACCAGAGTAGACCTTACTCTGCTCAACAGTCGTTTATGAAATGAAGATTTCATATTTGCAGCCGGCTTTTTTATTTTTCAAATGATTTAATATGTGACCTATCCTGCAGTAAAAAGGAAAAAAAAGTCCCCTTCCAATTTCACTGCTAGCAAAAGATGCCTACCTGAGCTTTGCTGTGATTGGCGAGTAGGGGGTCTGAACTGATGTGATTGGCTAGAAGGGTACCTGCTGGGCGCTTTGTGTCCCTGTGTTTGACCTCTGAACTCCCTCACAAAGCACTGGAAGAGAAGCATGGGAAGATGGCAAGACAGTCAAACATGGAGTAAAAATCTTCACATCAGATTATGAGATCTGCTTTCTCTGAGTCTGGACGCAAAGAGTAGTCACTATGTGTGTCACTATGTGACAGTATAGATAATCAGCATTTATATTTAGCTGAGAATAGTTATATCTATATTTGACTCTGTAGCTTTTGGCTGAGAATGACGCTGATTATCTATACTGTACTGCACTGTGTGACTCTGAAGTGTTTGTCTGTAGCTGAGAATGACTTGGGTTATGTCTATACAGTGTGACTCTGAACACTGCTCATTCTCAGCTAAAAACCAGCAATGCTGGGAGCACTGATAACAAATCATCATGATTTCAGAGATCATGAGAGCTGGCAGTTAGAACAGAACTGCTGCTGTAGGTCATTAAAAACTGCAAAAGCTTGCAATTCCTATCTCACTGGGAACATCCTAAATGTCTCCTATGATAATTAATTAATAAAAACCTTCAGATTAGATTGGGCAGTGATTTTGTGACAGATTTAATTAGAGTAATCATAAACTTGTGGCAGACACAATAATCCTAATGTGAGTTAATTTTATACTGTCCACAGCTAAACATATGCATTTGATTTGTTCTCATTGAGACAGTAAATACGTGTTTATTTAATCAGTTTTATAGGGTGCTTGGATGTCAGGGCTGGCTTCACTCTCTGCCTGTGTTCCTTAGTGTGTGCATTAATTCAGTTTTCCATGAACAGACTCAACCCTAATGGAACAGATTCTCATCAGGCTATTTTGCCTTGCAGCTGTGAAATTAATGACCCAAATCCCTACTTGGAATACAGCATCTGCATGAGCACCCCTGAACAACATGTGGGTTTCATAACAATCCCATGGGTATAGCTTGTCTTTTCATCTGCAAGTTTGACCCAGGTCTTCCATGTGAGTTACTCACAGTGCCTTCATGAGTAGACTCTAAACCCTCTGACAACACAGTCTTTAACTATGCCCTCCTTTGGTCCCTTACCTCCACAGTCTCTGTGTCACTTGGATGCACAGTAAAGACCACTTCCTGGAGGTATGACGGCGCCCTCTTGTGGCTGAAGGCCTGAACCCCAGACAGCATCAGTTTGGCCACAAGCGGCTTGGGGAAGCTCATGTTACCGGTGCCAATGGCAGGGAAAGCCAACGATGTGGCCTTCTGCTTTTCCGCTTCTTTCAGGCAGGTCTGGATTATATCAATCAATGTCTAAAACACAAACATAAATAATATATATTAGTGAATGGAACTGTCAAGCTATACAGAATCTGAGTGATTTAAGATGGATTCACTCCATTTAAAAAAATAATAACGCCAATTCCTGTAAGCTCAAGGTGGGGCTCTGCAGGATTATAGATTTAGACCTGGAAAACCACATCTATAGGAACCTTGTGGAAACTGGAACCTGGAAAACTAAGGCTATAGGGACATTTAGGCCTGGAAGAGCACAGCTATAGGGGCATTTAGACCTGGGAGACCACAGGTATAGGAAGGGAACTTTTGACGTGGAAGAGCACAGTAACAGGGGTATTTACACCTGGAAGAACACAACTATAGGAACCTTTTGACAATGTAGAGCACAGTTATAGGGATGCTGACACCTGACAGAGCACAGCTATAGCGATATTTAATGGGGGTATGATGTACCTGCTCTGATTTTCCAGCGCCGTTGTCCCAGGGTGGACAGACGGTGTGGAAGACCTTCTCGCACTTCAGACCAAAGCCGGCCGTTTGCAGCACATCTCCATACCTCGCTACGCCCCACCTCCCTCCCTCCTTCTGGACCGCATGCTGCAGCCTCTGGCCAGCAGCTTGCAGGATGGCCTTGGACACCGCCCCTTTGCTCAGGTCCAGATCGTCAGAGATGGTGTTCACTACCACCTCCGTCTGTCAGGAGCACAGACACAGACACGGTGGAAAATCCATGTCACATAAAACGACGCCTGTCTAAATTTATTCAAAGAGGTGCAACCCAAATGCTGCTTGTATTCATAAATCCCTTAACATGGTGAGGCCTTTTGTCAGACTGCATGCCTCTTTCACCCACTGACAAAATTTTCCACTTACTGTCAGGAGGTTTGGTAGGGCAATACTCACTGTGGCATCCTGGATATTCCCCTTCCTGAGTGAGATCTTCAGGCGCTCTTTGGTGCGTTTGGTCTCCAGTTCCCCCCAGCTCCCGGATGGTTCATTCCTGCTGTAATCAGTGGAGACACGCCTTTCTGAGGGACTTTTCCACCCTTCACCTTTGTTGGGATGGTCTCTGCTGTTCAGACATTGGAGGACTCCTCCTCTCAGACAACAGCTCTAGGTCCTCGTTGGCAAACACCGTTCTCACAGCCTGGGTCATGGCGCGGACGGTTTTGTCGTCGTTGTTCACCAGGTGGATCTTCGTCAGCGACGTTCCGCGGGGACGGGCGTCCTTGCAGTGCTCGCACACAGCTCTGGCGATGGTGTCCGCGCACAGGTCCAGGGGGAAGCCGAAAATGCCCGAGCTGATGGCCGGCAGGGCGATGGAGGAGCAGCCGTGTTGAGCGGCCAGGGCCAGGCTTCTCCTCACAGCGCTGGACAGCAGCGAGATGGACCTGTTGCGGTCGGAGCTGCTGTAGCGGGGCCCCACCGCGTGGATGACATGCTTACAGCGAAGCCGCCCCGCCTCAGTGATGGCCGCTTCTCCAGGATTCAGGCGGCCTTTCGCACGGACATACTGATCAGAGACGTCCTGCAGTCGAGGCCCTGCGGCACTGAGGAGAGCAGCCGCCAAACCCCCGATGTGCTTCAGGTCCTCGTTTGCAGCGTTGACCACGGCATCAGCTACAAAATGGCAGATGTCTGCCTTGTTCACTGTGATCAGCACCCCGTGGTCCATATGTACCTGACAAGTGAGCGAAGCATTCTCCTCCTGCTCCTCCTCTGGCAGCTCTTCCTCCTCCTCCTCCTCCTGAAGCAGCACCATGCAGTGATTTTCATTCATCAGCATGGACACAAAGTCCCGCCCTTCCTCCAGAAAATACTTTTTGGCCCCGGGCTTGATGATGGTCAGGTGATCAGTGCAGAGGGCGGACACTATCTGCTGGAACAGGCTCTTCACTTCCTGCACCCACATCCGCGCTCCTCTCAGGACAATCCGCCGCTTCCTGGAGTCAAAGTCCACCTGCACTTCTCGTGGGTCCACGCGTGGTTTCCAGGCCGAGGCTTTGTTGTCCTGGATAAATTTGAGCATGGAGCGGGACCGAACTGGGACAGACATGTCAACACGCGAGTGCTTGTTGATGAAGTCTGACAGCTTGTCGGACACCTCTCTCACTGGCTGGCAAAATCCAGACACAGTGATGCAGTTTTCTGTGCTGAGCTTTATGGACACTGTGTTCTTCTTGGAGGTGTTGTAAGTGTCCATCAGCTGGGCCTTCAGCTTCAGCCATTCCGATTTGCTCATCACTGCCAGGTCCTCCACAGTGATGTGACGGAAGCTGAGGGCATTCTTTAGCAGCTTCTCAGCTTCAGTCAAATCCCTCTCAGAGCTGCCCAGCAGTACCACCTCCCCTTTCTCCATCTTGAACACAGCGTTGACATCACGCGATGTGAAGATGTTCTGTGAAACCTCCTCACTGTCCACCAGGCTGAGAAAGCCAAGAAGACTGGGGTCCACCTCCAGCTGCCTCTGTCTCATATTCAGCTGGCTCTCTAGAACCCAGCTTTTGACAGAGAACACTTCAGCAGGTAAACCGGTGAGAACCAGCTTCCTGATATCGGCTCTGTAGGTGATGCTCAGATCTGGGAAGGATGAGGCAAACTTCTGGTGTAAACTCCTCTGCTGCAGGATGTCGTACATGCCAGGGGATAGATCCATCCCCTCAGAGACGCCATCTCTCTCCCTTTCAATACGACTAGAGGCTTTCTGCACAATACCCTCCACCACCCTTTGGAGATGATCTACATCTTTGGCCAAACCAGCCACAGCCACCACTCCACTGGTCCGGTCATGCAACAGGATGAGATCATCTTTCGCTGCCAGACGGATGTCTTCCTCTGCCGCCTTCCACACAGACGCATTTACCCCACATTCAAATGTCTTGTACTTGGCAGCAACACTCTGGAAAGCACGCGTGGCGTTGCTGCTCCAGCTGTTGATGTGATTGGCTGTCAAGCCCTTCTGCTTCAGCAGGGCTGGTGAAGGGCGGAGCTTCACCTCTGCACTGCTGAGATCTACTTCGCAAAAGTGAGACCGCATCTGGTCATTGATGGTCGCCGCCTGTTTCTTCCGGACCAGGAACTCCCACACAGCTGGGTGAAGGCTCTGAGTAAAAGCATCAGGCATCTTCCACTCTGGGCGATCTTCACCATACAGCGCCGTGCCCAAGGACTCATAGTAAGGGTACACGCTCACAGGGACTTTACACACAAGATGTTTCCTCTTCTGTACTCTCTCTGCCACTGAGACACAAAAGAAACCACATGCCTTTAGAAAAACTCAGCACCAGCACGTCTAACCAGCTGTCTGTGGAAAATAACGTATGTAATATAAATATCTAACCCCTAATTTAATGAGTTTGCCATGGATACATGTGGTCACCTTTGGGATCAGAGAAGTGATGATGGCTGCCTGTTCCTCAGGTATCATTTTGACAGCTTCCACTGGTCCTCCCCCTTCTCTCTCCTTCTCGAAGTAGAGTGCCAGCAGGTCCTCCACAGCCTGGGGGGGCAGGTTCTCCACTCGCACGCTGCGGGTCGGCTCCAGAACTCTGGCCCTGAGACCGTACTGCTGGAACCGGCTGTTCTGGCTGCACTTGGACAGGAACCGCGCCGCAGCTACAGGAAGACCAAAAAGCTTATGCTCCTCATACCTGATCTACAGTACTCCTCACTACAGGTGAGAGTTCTAATCAACACAGAACCCCAGGAAGAATAAACAACAGCAAGCTGTCAATCATTTCTCTGTTTGAAGTACTCTCATTGTGCTCTGCTCTCTGTGTTGAAGATTATACAATCGCTGATTGACTGATTTGGCCTTGAAGAAAGTCTGTGCTGGCAGAGAAACCGATGGACCTTTCAACAACAAACAACCAGTGCTTCTCTGTTAAGCTCACTATTCAATACCAGCAGGAATTAACATTAACATTATTGGCATTTAGCAGACGCTCTTATCCAGAGAGATGTACAACAGTTATGGGTTTTTTACAATGTTATCCATTTATACAGCTGGATATTTACGGAGGCAATTGTGGGTTAAGTACCTTGCCCAAGGGTGCAGCAGCAGTGCTGCTAGGGAATCGAACCAGCAACCTTTCGGTTATGATTGCTGTTCCTTAACCACTATGCTACTGTTTCAACGTTAATCTCATAACACCCCAAAGTGCTCTGCCAGTCACATACCTGCTAACATACATATTAATCTACATATGAATTTCACACCATGACACCTTCATTCAACAAAATTATTAAGCAACAAGAGTGAAAAATCTGCAGGCAGAAGCAGAGCTATATGGGAGAGGTGCTGAGCATTGTACCTGTGGGTTGACTGAAGGACACGACCGCAGCGTTTATGTCATAAATCAGCTCCACGGAGAAGTCTTCCTCCTTCACCTCACAAATGTTCTCCACCATCAAGGCCAGGAGGTCTTTGGAGAGCTTCTCTGGAACATTCTCCAGCACCAAGGCTCTAGCCACAGTCACGTCCTCGGTGCCATCTGTCTGTCTGCCTCCAGCTGGCGAGGCCTTCTCCCCTTTCTCAGACACACCTGAAATCAAGGTGATATAAGAAAGCCCCTTTCATTTTAGCTTTATCCTGCCTGCGGAGCGCAGCTCAAATTTTAACATTCTGTCATTTTACTGCTGGATCCACTGACACTATTCACATCTGCGGCCCTGTAATATGAAGAGGTTACATACACTCACACATTTTCATAAACCAGACTTTTCAAAAGGGTGCATTGAGCTGAAAATGACTTAAGTGCCATTTCATACCTGTTTTGTTGAGAATTATGGAATATATAGTAAATATTACACACACTATGAAACAGTTATTCTGTGACATATACAGTACATTGACTTGCGTATGTCAGATGGATGCTCTATCCACGATCAAAGAGAAGAAAACTGTACCTGAGCCTGTGGGTCTAGTGCCTCCCCCTTCCTGATGGAAAAACAACAGCGTTACCTCCTGTGGATACTGGGGACACACTGAGACCAACACAGCAGTGCCTCATTATTCATTATGTACACTGTGCATTATGTACATTATATATACTGCTACATTGCTCTGGATTATCCTTCAGTGTGACTGTAAGATAGCATGATACAGACTCAGACACATTCTGCAAGCACTCAGGAAGTCATTTCAGTTTTTCTTTGTGAATTTCTCTGCTGCACTGTCAAGGGCTCTAAGAATGTTTAATTGTAAAGAGCACTATATTACACAAATTCATTAATGGGACTGCTTTAAATGAAGATGTCCCCAAATTACAACAATAGACCAAAAATGATACCATAGTTATTTGAATAAAGCTTTACACTTAACGCTTATATCTGTCCCTAAATGTTCTCTAACATACTGTTGCCGTCACCAAAACTTCCATGTTTTGTTCCAGGGCAAATTCAGCGCTGACTCACAGATCCTCATATCATATCATTAGGGCTGGGTCTTCCTCGTTCCAACGGAGTCCAAGTTCCACGTTCCAATGAGTAGTTAAGTAAAAATGTGCGCAATGTCATCTAGTTTATTGATGTGATACCAGGGTAGATTCAAGACTTTGACCCGTACAGTTGTAAATCGTAAATGTTTCTTACTCTGTACATCACAAAAACATAGGCATTGTATTTTTTTTCCAATACCACTGGCCCCGAGAATACAAACTCACCGCTTGACTTGTAACTTTTTCAGAGGATCCTCCATGTAGGAAGACGCTTAGTCTCACCCTTTCATTCTCAATCGTGATCTCGTGTTCCTCTTTAGCAAGCACTCTGCTCCTGACTGGGGTAGAGGAAATTAATGTTCAAACAGATTTACAACACAAACCAATACGGAAATATTCACACAGCCGAACTCAGCTACAGAATTAACATAACGAAACAAGTGAATTAACGGAACTGCTTTACAGAAGTCTGTGTAGTACAGTTAAAAACAATGCATACTAGATACATCTTAAGTATGTAAGTAGTTTGTTGTTGCCAGATGCGATTCGTTTCGTTTTCGTTGTAGCAGGTTCGTCTTCATCTGTGTGACACTGTTCAGCCGACTTGTTAAACGAGAATTTCCGTAAAACTCTAACCTCGCATTAAACCCATGGCTCCCAAACGTCTGCTTTTTCCCTATTATCACACTTTCATAACAGTAATTGTAATATTAGCAAGCTTACTTACCGTCCTCGGACTTAAAACAAACTGTCGCTCTCCCGGTGCTCGAATCTTCGTATTCCACCTTGCAGTCCCCACCATTTGATTTCTTTTTGCTCTGAAAGTAAATTTGTAACTTGTTCTTAATCACTTTAGACAGGTTTGGCCCCCATTCGCCTTCAGCTGTCACTGCATAAGGATATTCCTCCATCATGCTGCTCTAACGCCGGAATGGAAAAAGCCTCCCCTCCTGTCTTTCTAGGGCTACTTTTAGGTTAAGTTTCGCTTTTGTTTCAGTGTTGTGTTTAGCGGAAATCTGTACTGAAACCCTACGATAATTACAGTATTACGTTATCAAATCACACAGGAGCCACTTTGTCGTTGGATAGTGTTTGCCTCTCGTCTGCTGACAAAGAGGTGGCGACAGAATAATTTGTTTGGTAGGTAAAATGCAATACCTTTGTTGGCTCCGTATGGACAATGTCTGCAACTTTTTCTTTGTGTGTAATTATCATTTGTCGTGTAACATGTCATGCATGGCACTAATGTCAATTTAGCAGTTTTTTTAACGTGAGCGCATCTTGCTGTATTAGTTACTTTCACCACCAGTGGTATCAGTCCTCCAATTACATGTTTTCTTTCTTGTCCACACGTTAGGGGGTTTTGCCAGGCGTTTCACCAGATTTATAGCAAGTATGGCTGATCGCGTTATCTCATCGCCACCTAGTGGTGGTGAATAAAGACATGCTTTCGAAATCCTAGAGGAACGCGATGAATCCCAACTATGCCAGCAAATCGCCGTAATCATTCGAGCGGAAATTCAGACCTCTAACCTCTAAACAGAGTGTGATCGATTATGTAGTTTCATGGTACGCTTGTGGGTCATTTGTAGGCACTATTTATGTGCTATGATCTTGGACGGATCGTGAGAGATCTGTGTGAGCACACAGGGGCACTACCCTTTAAAGCACCTGGGGGCTCTCAAACCAGGCAGTTGAATTATTCTGGGGCTAAGAGCTTTGTAAACGATGAATATTACTCTGCTCAAATGACTACAGTTAACATAAAATGTTCCTTAAGTACTGAATGTTAGAAATTGTATTACTGTTTGGTATACAGTACCTTTTTATACATAAATGAACCCTTAATGCTGCAATGCAACGTCTCCACATTATTGTATCCTATAATGCAAGACTGATAAAAGAAACATGCAAAAAGCTTTGTTTGACCAGTCGATGTCTACTGTACTTCATTTTATCTTCTAAGATTCTTACTGATTTTGTAATAGTTTTCATTTAGTAGATAGTTAGATGATGGATAGATAGTTAGATGTTATTACGATGCCATTTTAATGGGGTTTGGGGTTGGGCAAGTTGATTGGCAGTGTCCCCTCAATGTAAAAACGAAGCCTACACAATAAAGTATGAAAATTATTCTGTGGGTTGGAGGAGAGAAGGGGAAGGGGGAGAGACAGACTGTTGAGTAGTGAAGCACAGGGGCACTGCAATGTTTAAATACAGGTCTGGCTACAATATAATGGCATAACTTTGTTTTTTTTTAATCACTTTTATGCAGCATGTGTGTGTTAAAATGGCTTACAGCACTATTTTTCAGCTTGCTGCTTTATCAATGACCAGACAACAGGGTAGTGTTTGTGGAGAAGATGAGTGGCTTTTTTCTCTTTGTAGCTCTGTCTGAAACTGACTATGCGAGTCCTGTTTCCACAGCCTCTCCAATCAGGACAGATGGACCTGAAATGCAGCCATTTGAGGGGAAAAGTGAATCTGGACTCAGTTGTGTGGTGACAGCTATCCTGACAGCATGATGTGGGAATCAGGGGCTTTTGTTGTTTCCATGTTTTGTTTTTTGTTTTTTTTTTTTTGAGTGAGTGATTTTTTTCGATTTGAGTTTAGCTGATTTGATTGGTGACTGTGTTACTGCAGGGAAGTAAAACTCAGCACAGCTTCACATTTTTCCCATGCATTTCATTTCTCTTTTGTACATGGCGTTCTTCAGGGGTGATCCTTACCCCAAGCTCCATGCCCAGGGTGAGTTGGAAAGAATGGCATTTGTGATGCAGCTCATTTGAAAACATTTCTTTTGTCTGGAAAAGAAGTAACTGTCACTCAGAAATTCATCAGGAAAAATGTGCCAAGTCTGCAGCACATCAGTGTGCAGGGATAGCAATGAGCACATCATCAGAGCCAGCAGCAGGGGGCAGTGTGGGCTGCAGTAACATTAGGTGCAGGTAATCAGAGCCAGCAGTAGGGGACAGTGTGGTCTACAGTGAGCAGATTAAAACCATACTGTAGCCCATTCATAAGCATTAACAGGTTTCAGAGGTGAAGAAGTCATGTAAAATTCAAAACCAGAAGTAAAGCATGGTGTGAATGACAGCCACTTCTTAACATATTGGTAAGGCTGCTTGTGTGTGTGTGTGTGTGTGTGTGTGAGTGTGAGTGTGAGTGCGTGTGTTTGAGTATGTCAGAGACAGAGTGTGAGTGTGTGTAAGCATGTAAACATCGGCATGCAATGGACAGTGTCTGTCAGAGAAAGAAGATAGCAGCAACTCAAAAAATTAAAACTTATCAGCTTGTAATGTGGGGCAGCTGTGGGGTTTTGGTCAAGAAACAAGACACATAACTGAAAGTTTGCAGGTTCGATTCCCTGCTGGGGCGCTGCTGTTGTACCCTTGGGCGATGTACTTAACCCACAATTGCCTCAGTAAATATCCAGCTGTATAAATGGATAAAATTGAACCCTATGTAAGTTGCTCTGGATAAGAGTGTCTGCTAAATGATGATAATGTAATGTGTGTGTGTGTGTGTGTGTGTGTGTGTGTGTGTATGTGCACGATGACACACAGTGTCCCCACAAGGGAGTAACATGGGCAGCTACAGTGGCGTGTGGCACAGACCAGTAGCTTTACTGTGCAGCAATGTGATGCATACATGGACATGGACATCCACTTAATGAATGATACACCAGGCTGCTGTGACATGTGTATGATGTCACTCTAATGTGTGCTGTGTGTTTTGATGTAAGCAGACTCATCTGTTCCTGGTCCTTTAACGTGTAAGATGTGAAGCACCTGTAAAAGCAAACATGGCTGGGCTTTTGTCTGCTTCACTGGCATTCACTGAATAAAGTGACCATAACCAACATCTCTGTCAACGCTGTTCTCAATCGTAACACATTCTCTGTGGTTTACAATCACAACATTTGTATTTTAGTATGATGATGAAACATGAATGACCTCTGTGTTCCATAATAAAACCACAACCACCACAATAAGAGGATGTTGGTTAAAAAATGTAAAACATGAGTCATATAATAATGCAATAATGTAATTTCTGTGTCATTATTTTTTCAGGGATTTTATCAGCTCATTCTGTTTTAATGAGGACACACCCGCAGGTCCAGGCCAGGGTAGAGCTGATAGCATTTTGTGTTAATTAAGGTCCGAAGCAGGTGTTTTATCAGCCCTGGCCAAGGTCCCAATTGCACTGGCAGTTTCCTGCTTTTATACGGCAGACACATTGTTCAGATCAGAAGTGTCACCATAGCAATTAACCCCGCTGGTGCACTGTGTCAAAATCTCACCCCATTTCAGCAGAACCAGCTCTCTCCCTGCACCTCGGTGCAGTCTGGCACTCTTCTCCAAATTTTACTTTTGCATTATGCGTTTCCACAGCAACTTTCACGGCTTATATTTTTGCATGTTATTTTATTGAAGAGGTTTAGGAACCTGCTGGAGGGTGTACTGGTGCACCAAAGGTAGGGATTTAAAACCTGCAAAGCTGTTTATACAGAGCAGGTAAACACGATTCCTCCAAACTGGATTACTTATCTGATGGTCCTTTAAAATGTGTGCATGCATCTGAAGGTTTTGTACAATCTGCAAATTTATATAATACTTTTAGTATTCCTGAGGTGAGTCAGGATGTCTTTTCATTCTACCAAAGTTTTAATTACAGGTAATGCATTTAAAATAACACATTACAGAGATTTCCTTCTACAGCTAGGTGCCCAGAATGATAGGGGGGCTTTCAGGTGTGCAGGAGCTTAAAGGGGTCTCAGCTTTACAGCATTTGCTGCAGTGCTCAGAGGTAAGGAGTCACCCCCACAGGCCAGGCCAAAGCTAAAATAACTCCCGCATGTGTGCATCTGGAAACCCCTGACACACAGCGCACCATGTGATGGCTCTTCACCTGGACATGGGAGGTGGGGGTTTGGGAGCCTGGAGCACAGGGCTTCTTTCTGCTGGAGCAGTCCTCCAGGTTCTCAGTTTCTCTGCATCTCTCTGAGCATCAGGGTGCCAGCACCAAACAATCTGCTACTGCCTCACTGCTAAATAGTTTCCTCTGGATTCTGACATACTCATATTCACACAGTGACAAACACGCATTGACACACACTGGCATACACACACACGCATACACTGACACACACACACACACACACTCTCATACACACATACTCACTCACACACTGACATACATTCAATCACACACACATGCACAGGCAAGCTGCTGAGTGGCATATGTAGCTAGGGTAGAGCAGGTATGAAACATTGATGGTTGCATCATGGTGCAGAATACAAGAAGAGCTTCTTCAGACTCCCTCTGCTCTGACCCAACATCTGCTATCTGTCTGTGTCCACCTGTGTGTATTTGTGGGGTCCTGTCTTATTCAGAGATTCACTAACAATCCCTCAGAAGTGTACACTGTATCACAAACCAGCTCCTTTCACACGTGTAGAAACAGTTGATAGCGTGCTGTCTGTCAGGGCTGATATTTCGGAGTGGCACTTTCTCCAGATTGGACACCTCAACCCTCTCTTCCAGAGAACACCTCGATACTCTCTTGCTCCGGCTCTGTTGCCTGCCTGCGGAGGATGGCAATGCTGGCGTGTGTGTCTGTGCTGCAGTGAGAACAACCGAGTGTTGTGGCGAATGCTGCAGTCCCCCTGGACAATAAGCAGGCAGGTTTTCACTGCCGTCTTTGAGGAGGACGATTTGGGCTCTGCACTCGACCGGCGCCCCAGGTGCCAGTGTCCCCCTGAGCTGATCTGAGAGCAGCGGGAACGAGCCGGTGCCTGAGGCGGCCAGAGGCTGAGCGCAGTTCCCTGCAGTGCGGAGCAAGGTGGAAGGAGACGGGGCCGGGAGGGCGAACCTCCGCTCCCAGCAGGCTGTTCTGCAGCACAGACGGCGAAGAGCAGCAGATGTTGCATTGCAGCGCGGCGCGGAGCTTTCATAGCCTCAGCAGCCAGAGAGGGCTCGCCTCTGCAGCACCAAAATAAAAACACACATTTCCTGAAGGAGCAGTGGGAAAAAGATTAGATTTCTGCTGAGCTGTTTTGCTAGAGAAATGATTTTTCTTTCCTGCCTACGTTTTCAACGTCTTTATTTATTTATTTAGGTTTTTTTCCATTTTCATCATTTTTTATGCATTATTGCTCTCTGTGTCTCGGATACTGGTTCCGTCATTAACAGTTTTTTCCCCAGTTCCTTTTTTTCATTTAAGACAGAATATTATGTAGAACATGCAGTGAGCAGACAGGATCTGTGCATTTTAAACCTGCAGAGCAAAGCTGTGGGGGGCGATGGGGGGAATGAGGAGGGGGATGGCAGTATGTAGAGGGAGAGTAGAGGGAGAGAAGGAAGGCAAGGATAAGGAAGGATGGAGATAAAGCCATGCAGAAGGGTTAGAGATCTCCTGGAAGAACTGCAGTGTTTCTGAGAGACAGAAGGCCTGCGTGGAGCAGCAGAACCAGGAACTTCAGAACCAGGTCTGCTGGCCTGGTCTGTGTGTCTTCGGTCCCAGAGCACCTGTGCACCTCTGTGCTCAGTCAGCACAGTCTGTGTGTTTCCATAGCACTAAAGCACAGTACACACCAGCACAGCACGGGTTATGGATACCTGTGCATTAAAGCACACTCAACACACGCAGATAGCAGAGCGTATCTCCTTTAATTATAGCAGGTGTATGAAAAATAAAGGAGTTCAGTGAAGCGACTGCAGAGCCCTGGGGGCCTGAGCACTTAAATAAATGATAATCGCTGCTGTTTACTGCAGCTCTCAGCTCCCGTGAACCTCAGCAGAAACACACTGAGCTCCTACCACATCACCACAGCCCCACCGAGTGCAGCAGGATCTGGGATCTAACCCTGCGCAGGAGAGAGCACAGCGGGGTCTGGGATCTAACCCCGTGCAGGACAGAGCACAGCGGGGTCTGGGATCTAACCCCACGCAGGAGAGAGCACAGCAGGGTCTGGTATCTAACCCCATGCAGGAGAGAGCACAGCAAGGTCTGGGATCTAACCATGCACAGGAGAGAGCACAGCAGTGTCTGGGATCTAACACTGCCAGGAGAGAGCACAGCAGGGTCTAGGATAGGACCCAACACAGGAGAGACCACAGTAGGGTCTGAGATAGGACCCCACACAGTGATACAGCAGGGTCTTGCAGTGTATAAGTTGGACAGAAAGACAGACTAACAGATTGGCAGACATACAGGTGTGGTGTCAGATGATCAGAGGTTGTGACACCTGCTAAAAAAGTGATGTCTTCCATCATGCTCTAAAGCAAACTGTCCCTTTGACTAAGAGCACATGTCCCTCAGAGCAGCAGCTCCAGCTTTTCACACTGTGCCAGTGCCCGTTGTGCCCTGCCTCTCGCTGTGATGCAAAATCAAGCCACAGAGCCATTTCAGGTGCTGTCTGCTGACTGAGATTTAACATGGGCCTGAAGCTCGGCTCACTCCGTTATGCTCTCCGCAAGAGGATATTCGTTTTTGGACCAAAAATAGTCATTTTCGTTATGACAAAAGTTCTGTGTTAAATTATTTGTTTGATTATGTTAAAATGGCAGTGCAGGTAAGAGGTACATGAAACCCAGGGGAATGCAGTGTTAGGCCCTGGTTTGGTTGTAAAGAGTTTAGTCTCTATGTTATGAACTGATGTGTGATCTGGCTCTTTTTGAATAAGCTGCACAGTGTGCTCGTAGACTGGATCACAAATGAGGTTCAAGTCTTGCTTTTTATTGTCTCTGGGAAGAACATCTTAACACCAGACTTTCTTTGCATAAAAATCAGAATATAACTGTTTGAGTAATATCTGTCCCTTTCATTTATTTAATTTATTTAGAAAATATATTTAAGAAAGAATTATTAGCTTTCATGTCTCAAAATGCTTTGGCAACATGTGATACCTCCTGGCTTGCAAATGTAGCACTTATGCTGTCCTTCATCATCTGCAGTCTTCCTCCCTCCTTTTTCCCATTCTTGCCATGAAGCACCACTAGGGGGCAGAGTGGCCCAGGCACCCTGATTGGCTGTGACAGCGTGACTGCACAGGTGAGTCCCTTACACACCAGGGCCACACACGCTGGCTGATCTCAGATGGACTGTGTCTTCGGCCAGAGCAACCTCCTTCATCTGTTCAGTCATGAATTAAGAATGGGCCAGCCCCATCCCCATACTGGCACATGGTCTGCTGGCAACCCCCCCCCACCTCAACACACACACACACACACACACACACACACACACACACACACACTTATCTCTCCCTTAAGGACTGCACATACCATGTACAGAAGCCTGAGAGAGGGAAAAAAAGAATCAGTGGCAGAATGTAGAAATGCATTCACTTTTTATTTTTCAAAAGCATTTATTGCCCCCAGCTAACTTGTTATCAAGGGCACATATTTTATCTGTTCAGTTATCTGTCCTTAAAGCTGTACCACTGCTGCCCTGTTTCTCTAACCCTGTCTTTACAGCTGTATCACTGTTGCTCTGTGTCTCTAACCCCCTGTATATTTGTTCTCTCATCTCCCTCAGTATCTCTAGCTCACAGGTCTTAGTCCAGGATGAGCACCGTGGAGACAGGCACAGACATTCCACACCTCCTACAGCCATTCAGCAGCTCTGCGTTTTGTGTGTGTGTGTGTGTGTGTGAAACCTTGTCTCATTTCCCCCTGTGTTATGTTTGTCACTTCTGATAACACCCACATAAAGTTTAAAACCTGGAATTATCTGACAGAAAGGGAGAGATCGGAAGGGAGGAGAGATTCTCTGCACTATAATGTGAAGTCAGTGGCCAGATATGAATATGATGTGATGTGATGTGATGTGATGTGATGTGATGTGATGTGATGTGATGAGGTGTTCGACATGATGGATACACTGTGAAGTAATTGATGTGTTGGGTTGAAGGACAATTATGGAAGTGCTGTTCTGCTGTTGGACTGTTCCGCTGTTGTACGGCATGCTAGTGAGGTTGGGCAACTCAGATGTGTGGATGCATGCCTGCAGAGTAGTGGAAGAGAGGGACCATCCTGCGACCTGAGCTGTGCAGAGGTGACATTTCAGTCAGGGAGCAGCTTGTCTTTTTCACACAGCACATCCCTGACCAATGCCCCTCATGATCCTTTGGAAAACCCTACACTAAAACTGGGGGAATAGATTAGAACTCAGCTGGTCCTGTGTGTATTCACATTCTGCTTTCAGTCTAAACTGAGTGACATTGAAGGGGCTGAATCTAACAGCAACGTGATTTGGCCTTAACAATGGGTGTAAACAATGATTTCTTTATATGCTCCTTATATTATATATGTATATGTGTGTGTGTGTGTGTGTGTGTGGAGCAGTAAATGGGTAAATGGTGAAAAAAGAATCTCTTTGTCTCTCTGTCTCTACCTCCTGTTGTCTCTCTAAATTTACATTTAACCCTTTCACACGTAACTTTTTTTATGCTATGTAGCACGTCACATGGTTCGTTATGTGTTCATTAGCGTTATTAAGCTTCTGATAGTTTTCACTGCCACATCTGCTATACTTTTTAACGTTAAATTGCTGTTTTCTCAAACTTAACATTAGCTAGAATTTTTCCAATCTAGTGTTCTAATCGTACCGGTTTGACCATACATGCTAAACAGCGAATCACACTGATGTGACTGTATGCGCAAAAGGGTTAACTTTTGCTTCTTTCAAATTCTTAGGGGCTTCTAAGTGGCTCAGCCAGGTAAGGTGCTTGTTCCTTTCATATCTACAGCTCATGCCCAGGTTTGAGCTTGAGCTGTATCATTTGCTGAGAATGACTGGGAGTGCATGGAAGCAGCATGTTATGGCCAGGGGAGCACAGCCTGTCCTCTCTGTCTGCCTGTGTTTGCCTGTCCTCTTTAGCAGGTCTCCCTGACACCCCCTCTGTCCTCTCTGAGTTTACAAGTCTGCCTGAGTTTCCCTATCTTCTCTGGGTTGCTAGGTCTGCCTGTGTTAGCGTGTGTCCTCTGGGATGCCAGGTCTGTCTCTGTCGGCCTGTCTTCTCTGGGCTGCTAGGTCTTCCTGTGTTGGCTGCTCTCTCTGCTCAGGGCTACTGATGCTGTAGATTTTTAATGTATTTATTTTCTCTCTGATTTCCACTGAGGCTAGGTCATCTGTTACATTGTAATTTTTTAAAAATACAATAGCAAGCCAGTGTGCTTAGTGCTTTTGTGTGTCCTGGACGCGCTGTCAGTGATGCTGGACAGTGATAGAGATGCTCTACATGCCATCCCTCCAGTCTCTGTGGAGAGATTAAACACGTTGGGCAGGAGGAAGGCTGAGTGATGTGAGTCTCTCCACTTATTCCATCTATCGATCTGACCATCACAAGGGAATCTCATCCACTATTGGTTTATTGGAAAGTTTTTAACCTGCAGGCCACTGCAGTTTGCGTTTCAACTGCCAGGACAGCAACATACCACTATACACAGCAATAAATCGCTATATAAAGCAATAAATTGCAATACACAGCAACATACCACTATGCACAGCAATATACCATTGTACACAGCAATAAACCATTATACACAGTAATATACCTCTATAAACAACGATTTACCACTATATACAGCAATATAGTACTATACATAGCAATATACCACTATAAACAGCAATACACTGCTATACACCGCAGTGTACCACTATACACAGCAATATACTGCTATACACAGCGATGTACCTCTTCACACAACAACATACTGCTCTACACAGCAATACACCAAAATACCACTACACTGACACTCACTCTGTTTCTCTGTCTCCAACAGAGGTAACTGGCAGCATTATTGCTAAATTTATGTATAAACCCATTGCTTTGGCAACCGTGGCTGAGGGGTGCAGGAAGAGAGGGATGTGGGATGGAGAGACAGAGGGAGATGTGGGAAAGAGAGAGAGGGAGGAGGAGAGACTGGAAGAGAGAGAAAAGGACAGACTGGAAAAAGAGGGAGAGGACAACAGAGAGAGTAAAAGAGAGAGAGAAGGAAGGGGAAGGAGACAGCTGGAGGGGGGTGGGAATCATGCACTGAGTGAGCATTCCTTCAGCTCAGTGAAGTGAGAAGCAGAGCGCTCTAAAAGCTCTCCCATCCCTACCCCAGCTTACATAACATCTCCCTGTGTGTGTGTGTGTGTGTGTGTGTGTGTGTGTGTGTGTGTGTGTGTGTGTGTGTGTGTGTGTGTGTTTGCATGTGCATGAGTGTGTTGTGTGCACAGCCACTCGATGATTTCTAATGAAAAAAGCACCTTTCTGAAGAAATGGGGGAATGAACAAGAACAGAGACTGGAATCTCTCTGACGTGTCCACGGCTATAGATAGATTCTTTTCTAGATTGTTTTTAGAACTGGATTTTTCCCTCTGGCACTGTTTTTTTCTCCAAGAGATGTGTGAGCCAGGCCCTCAGTATCCAGGCATATTGGGTCACTGGCTATCTTATACAGAGATGTAAGTGCAGCGTTCCAACTCTCACTGAAAAAAAGAAACAAGGTCTTTTTGCCACCCTCATGCAGTGTCTGTTGTTCATGGGAGAGTGTTCATTATTTATGACCCTAAAATCAGCCACGCAACCATGATGCTGTTTCAGGAGAGGGACGACATCACTGCAGCTGAAGTCACGTCCTGGGTCAACTGCAGCCAGCCACTCCCCGTCACATGATCGTGTGGACCAATCAGAGCCAGGGATGTGTGATGCACAGTGGTGGGCTGCATGCATGATTAAAACCATATTCCTCTGACTGAAACTCTACCCATCCCAGGGTCTGTCAGTGCAAGCTGATGAGTGACATTCTCAGAGTGTAAGATTATTTCAGGTGTAAACAAATCAACCGCTGGATGTAATTTTGCTTAATTTTATTCAGAGAATCCCATCCAACAAGATCTTTGTGTGGTGAAACAAAAAGCATAGATGAAAACGTAAAGTTAAGGAAAACGCATAAAAATGGGAAATTAACAGGGCATAAATGAAATATGCCAAGAATGCTTAATGGTAAAATATGACAGTCACAACCCTGAGGGTATCTGTTCAGAGTACAAGCGCATATCAGCAAAGCGTGCCAATTTGATCAAAACAAAAAGAGCCAAATAACAAATTGAACATGACATTGCCATTTTGCAGATACTCTTATTAAGAGCGATGGTATCCATTTATACAGCTTGATATTTTCTAAGGCAGCTGCCCCAGCGGGGAACTGAACCAGCAACTTTTCTGCTAAACATCAAGAGTTATAGTTTACTGCTTCTACTTATACAATCAAATTGGTTTTTGGTATTTTATACAACCATGTGAAATCTTGAAGTGGCCAAAACAATGTGTTGTCTTGACCTTGATCCCCCTTTTATATCTTGATGTTCCCTCTGAAGGAGAACCCTCACGTGTTTGCCAAAACTGTTGTTTGTTCAATGGTCAGTTTGCTAAATGTCTGTTTGTTGCCTTTCTATTTCCAACCTTGTCAATAACTGAGCTCACTGATCAGTTTCATTCCTTCCAGGTTGATTGTTTAATTGTCAATTAATAATTGTTTTTGGCTGTGTGAGCCAGCCATTGGGTAACGAGCCACATCTGCGTAATTAAAGGCATACTAAATACAGCTCTGTGGCTGGAGAGCAGGAGGCTCCGTTTTTCAGCTGATTGTGTGCTCAGGCTGGTTCCTTTGTTGGATTTTAAAATAAATGATTGTTTTTGTAAGTTTTTTTCTATTTTTGTGAGAAGTGTCAGCCAACATTGCCCATCTGACATAAAGGGATCAGACAGTATGAGGGAATAATTATAAAAGCGGGGAACAGGCACACTGGTCATATCACCTCAGACCATCTCAATCCCAAATGAGACCAATTATGCCGGGTCTGTGCATCACCTTATCTGCGGTTATCCTTAAATATGGCATCCTCATACCTGTACTCTCTACCTGCCCCAGCTTGTTCAACCATGTTAACACGCCACAGACCTACCTCACTGACATCCTTCCAAACACTATTTGTGTTCCTTAGCTTCAGAAAATTTGTATGGCTATGAGCCTCCTTCTTCCTCAGCATCCAATCTGAATATAAGACCTACTATAAAGATAAGTTTTCAGTCTAGACTAGAGATTGTGCCCAATTCCCAGACATAATTTTGTAGACTGTTCTGTAACAGAGAAGCTCTATGTGAAAATCTGCTCTATCAGCATAATATTTTTTTTTTTTTTTGGAACCCCAAGCAAGCCGGCCTCTTGTAAACACAGCAATTGAGGGAGGCTGTAGGTGATTAGCAGATCATGCAGGTAAGCCTTATAATGTAAGGAACAATGGTTTCATATCATTCTGATATCTTACTTGTAGCCAGTGAAGCAATGTTAGAATTGGAGTAATGTGGTCATTTTTTGTTCTTGAGACTCTAGCAAATGTATTTCTAACAGGTTGCAGAGGATTAAAGTGATATTTAAAATAAAAAAAAATATAAAAATATGTATCTCTTTGCATACCCTGATAGACACCAAAATGGCACCAAATTCTTCTGATCAATATTGTTGTTATTATTATCGAAACATGCTCAAAACATCATTTTGCTATTAATATTATTGTCATTTTGTTTTTGCTGTCTTTTTTGATTACCATTATCATAACTGTTGTGGTGAAAATCTTCAGAAGTGTTATTTTATTACTGCCATTAGTGATAGAGGTTGTAGATGGTAGTGAATAAGATTGAATAGGTGCTGCAGCAGAATCTGGACCTGCTGCAGACATGCTGTCAGACCTGGGCCTGCCAGTGAACATGAGCAATACAATGATGTGCCTGTTATATGAGTGCAATTTCATCACTGTGGTGCTCATGGACAAAGGAAGCAATGGGAGGGAGAGCTCGTGGGGTGAGGACACATGAAGTTGGTTTGTGGGTTTGGAAGGTGTCGGAGGGGGCATACCGTAGAAAAGGGCTGTGCTGGGGCAGTGTTGGACAGGGGGGACTTTGGTGGAGAGATGAGGAGGCAGTCACTGAGAGGTGAATTGCCTAGGCGTGGGAGAAAGGGATTGACAGAATAAACAGTCAGAGAAGAAGGAGCTGGGGGTGGGGGAAGGGGGTGTGATGGAGGCACACAGGGGACATTTGGTGAGAATGAGAGTACTTGCTTGCTACAATTCAGACAAATTAGCATCTGGTGTATTTTATTGTTTCTGCAGCAAAGAGGAAACTGAAACGCATTACATAAGGAGCCATTAGCTGTAATTATCCTGCCGCTGTGGGACGGAGGTGTTCAGAGATTGCACAAAACAGAGTGTGCGCACACACGCAAACACTCACACTCACACACACACACACACACACACACACACACACACACACACACACAAAGACATCATAAATCCACCTCTTTCTCTCTGTCTCACACACACACACACACACACCTTCTGGCGGAAAAAGAGAGAGCAGAATTGTGTGGGGGGTAAGAGACTGCAGATGGGGGGGGGGAGAGAGAAAGAACAGGAGGATGGGGGGAGAAAACTCACAAAGGGGGAGGAGGTTTGCCCAGCAGTGAGAAAGGTAGAGAGTGGACAGAATGGAGAGACAGAGGGTGGAAGAAGCCAGGGTAACAACAGTAAAGTGTCTCAGAGGAAGCAAGCTCTTTCATAACCCAAGCATTTATATAATACCTACTGCAGAAAGCACCCCCCAGCAAATTTAACGCAACAATCTCAGACATGAGGAGGGGCGTGAGAGGGTAGATTTAGCTGTGGGGATGGGGGTGACACACATATTTTAGTTCTTTTCTCCTATGACACCGTACACAAAGGAGGAGATTAGACTGCATATCCGGTTGCTATGGACACAAGGTGTGAACAGGAAAGTTTTGATGTACTAATGCCATGACCATCGCAGACAGGAGATTTGTGGACACATTCCTGCTGATTACACAGTAATTAGCAGGAATGTGTCAGATAAACACATTTGGTTACACAGAAACAAATCAGGGCAAGTATTTTCACATTCCCTTTTACCATTATTACACACATTACCTTAGCTGTATCAATGCACCTAATCCTAGCCCCAACGCTAAAATCCAAACTCAATATTTAAAATAATCTTAACCTCAACCCTAAATCCAAACTCAACATTAAATATAATCCTGACCCCAATTCTAAATTCTAAGTCATATACAACTAATTCAGTCAAATATGCATTCTTCATGCTGTAGATGTGAGCCCTCAAAACTCATTAAAATAATCCAACATTGTATCTGACTAATAAAACTGTAATGAATTATGTAAAAGCAGAAGCCAGGAGAAAGTCTGCTTTAATGTGCCTCGAACTTGAGAAAAGTTTGAGAAAGTTTGCACAGGGACACAGTGGCTCAGTTAAATTAACCTTTGACCCGAAGGCAGAATATGCAGTGCTAATCTGTGTTTAAAAAGTATAGTCTTTGGGTAAGGCAATAAAATGAGTCCTGGGTGAGAACTGGGTTCAAGGGAGTAATCCCATAATTCACAGTGTTTCATTAATTGTGCGTGTCTCAGAGCTGCACAGAGAAGGATCCGTGTAAACAAGTGCTTCTCATGACAGTAATGACGTGGGCAAAAAGGATGATAGGAGGAATGGTGATTATGATGATAATAGTGGAAATGACCATGAAGAGGAGGAGGAGGAGAATGAATATAACTATGAATGTGTTAGTGATATGATATTATAAGAATTTAGCCATTATAGATTAGAAATTGTTACAGGACATCAAAAAAAGGTGTCATCGTACTCATAAGTCTTCATATTGCAAGGCCCCAGAGTACTCAAGGATACGTGTCTCCTCTTGGACTCAGAATAACTTCTCAAAGATGCTGATATTGTAGATTAATTTCTGCTGAGCCCACGTAACACCATGTTGTTTTCCAATAGCAAGTTCTAAGTAATTTCAATATATATTAACTTCCATAAAATTAAACTGTGAAGGCTGCCTTTGATGTAGTTATAGCGACATTTTTATTTGGCTTTGCGTCCCACGAAGGGTTCGCACCTGGCCACCGACCGAGGTTTCTCACCCCGCGTTTGGACATCATAAACATGGAGAAGCAAAGGAGAAATGGGTGGAGCAGGGATGCCGTGAACATCTGACGAGAAAAGCAAGTGGTGAGTGGGATTTTTTCAGATGTGGACGGAACCGGTTTGGCTAGGTTTGGTTAATTGAGCAGAGATTTTCAGAAAATTCCCTGCCCGAATCGTTGTTTCGAACTTCAATTAACGTTATAGAGACGGTTAATTAGCTAATCCAGGAGGCTATAATTTCAAACGATACAAGCGAAATACATCACACTAATTAAATTCTGATTGGCAGATTGCAAAGGCGCCAACCAATGACGGCGTAACCCAGGTTTAATTTGATAAATAAATAAATAAATCTACCTACCTGTAATTCTAAGCGTAGTCTGGTAGTCCGAAAGTTAGAGTTGCATGGTACCAACAGAGACCCAGATGTGACAGTTAGCACTTGTGCAACTGCAACAATCATAATATTTGGTTGAAAAACCAGAAAGACTGACCAAAACTACAATGAAACTGCCCTATGTAAATACTGAAAAAAAAATCGATTATCCAGACAGTCGGGACGACCTCCAATTTATGAAGAGCGCACAGAGAGACGTACCATGAAATTGTTTTATTAATTTAATACGTATTAGACAGCTGTCTAAGGTAGACCACTCGTGAGCAGAAAGCGTGGAACAGTGCCATCATTAGCTAGCTAGCGAGATACCGTTAGATACCGCAAGCTATCATAATGATCTACTGGGTTAACCGGCTAACCCGAATGTTAATTTAGCTGTAATGGCAGATTGGCACTAGCGCAGTGGTTGGTTACGAAGAATTAGGGATTGTGAACATTTGCTTGCTAACGTTAGCCACATAGGTAGGCTTAGTTTAACCGCATTAGCTATTGGTACGGCGAAGGAACGTTCTCACAAAGACGACAGCCCACGACGGGTTGCCTCGGTGTTAATGCACTTCTAGCTATCGAGGTACCCTTTCTTAGGATACATTTTAAGTCAGTCTATATAAATCAGCTCTATATAACGACATATAAAACGCACCAAAATGTTTTCATGACTAATGTTAAGTTTATCAAACCTTACATTGATGAATATAGCATGATTTCTTGAAACTACTCTGGGTTGCTAAATTTGTACAAATGTAGTTTGAGCTTGAAATTAGATAATGAAATTGCAGTGTTTGTTTGAGCACAGTAGTTGTATATTATCACATAATTAAATGTGATAAGGGGAAGGAATGTATACTTTTTGTGTACGTATATTCAAAGCTGTAGTTCTGCACATTGTGAAAGATGAAAGTAATCCCAAAATGTTCATTATAATAGATCCCTCCTATTCCCCCAGACTTGAATAACCTAGGACTTCACTCAGACTACAGCTGTATCATAAATGGCTTTAATTACAGGGAACTGTCAGAGAAAGAGTGAAAGACTGATGCTATCTTCTGTGCTGCATTTACAGCACAAACACACATGCACATGCCTGCACGCATACACACAAACGTGCACACATGCGTGCACGCACACATACAGATGCGCACTTGTGTACATGCTTACACACACAAACATGAACACACAGACACGCATATACACGCACATATGCATGCAGGCATACACAAATACACACACACACACACACACAACACAGGCTTAAGCATCGTGCTGAAATTGTTACTCCTCCCTTAGCTGCCACTGATTATCTGATCTCTGTTTCCATCTGCATGCTGTTCCAGCAGCATTCCCTCTCTGTCGGATGAGCAGAATGTATCGGGCTGCAGGGATAATCATGACATCTGCTTTCCATAAATCAGATTCCTGCAGCAGGAGTCGATCTGAAGATAAGGCAAATAGCCAGTACATAACCTGGAATCAGGTTAGAATTGGGATTGATTGCGAGGCCAGGTTTTCTCTGTGTCAGCTCATCCACTGATATTTCAGAGCTTCTGTTCTTTCTTCTGGCTGTAGAAGGCTGATGGGGTGCACATCTCCACACACTGCACACCACAGAGATGCCCACTTTGTCATTCACTCAAATTATATCTTAATATGCTGTTAATAAATAGTTAATAATAAGAATCATGTGTGCCACTGTATTCATACCCTAAATTAAACTGGCTGTTCAGTGAAAGTGGGAATGTCAAATGAATTAGTCACCCTCAGGTTTGGTTGTTTGTGCAGGAGTATCAGGAGGCAGTGTGAATTGTCTTTTTGCCTGCACCTTGCATTTCTGGCTCCACACTGGTGGGATCTCTGTCACATAAGATTCTGCACACACTACTGCCACCCCAGCTGCGGGTAGCCAAAGACACATGAATACATGACCTTCATTAAGGTCACAGATTAGTATGGGAGGTGTAGAATCTTCCACAATACACCCCCTGAGACAAAAGAGTGTCCATTGGCATGCCTAATACACTGAAGGCCAGGAAACCAGCTGCTGGTTAGTTGACAGCATACATCAGTTTTTGCTCCCCACAGGATGGCTGGTTTTCCACACCATGGCAGAAGTTCACAGGGCCCCACCCCTGAACGGAATGCCACTCAGATCAGGGAGGCAGTGGCATTCCTCACCCCGCCTTTAGCGAAGGTGTTGTTTCCTTCTGTGTTGGACTCAGGAGCTGCTCTGAGCCCTCTGTGCGCTGGAGACCAGGATTTAATCTACAGAGTGGCCAGCTAATGAGTGCCAGGAGACCGCGGCTCTATCAGCCCGTGGAATTGTTCCAAACACCCTGTTAAATATCTCGCTGTAAACCAGCAGCCATTCATCATATCTGAGCTCAGCGTGGCTGTCTGTCAATCAGCCTCCCTTGCCCTGAGGGAAAAAGAGAGAGAGAGAGAATGCGGAAAATAAGAATCCTCCCGAGAGAGGAGTTTTTGGCAGCACAAGCCATACAATAATGTTAAAGCCTGAGGGACAGTGACCACTGAAGCAAGACTAATTAAGACATACATTATTAATGTTATTGCTGTTATTATTATTCATTACTAAGATTTTGTTTTTGATATTAGTATTACTGTCTTTAATTTAAGGATAATCGCTCTTGTTGTTTTATGCTTTGTTGTGTGTAGTACATGAGAGAAGGAGAGACCAAGTTCACAATAATTGATCTCCTTTCTTATCAAGGGATGGGAATACAAAACTACTCAATCCAAGTGCAAGACATCATCATATCTTCCACCCAGCTCTCTCCAAATGAAGCACAGAAATTAGGTCACACAGCACCTTTCGTCCCTTTCAAGGAGCTGTTAGTACTTCTTCCTGACTCTTGTGTTCAAGAAGGTCCAAAGAAGGGCCTCTGGGCATCGTCCTGCAGCTGTGCTGATGTGTTTGCCTTACTGGAGGACTGGACTCCAAGTGAAGCCAAAGATCCCAGCGGACCTGCTTCCTGGTCATTTAATGTTGTACCTTTCCACTAAAACTTACAATTCTTAATATGTTAATTCACCACAGCTATTCTGGAATTTCCTGTCTGAAACTCTTTAGGGGAGCATTACAAGAGTACTTGCATCACTGCAGATTGAAAATTTTCCCGGAAAACACATGGGTCTGTTAGAGGCACATTATGCTAAAACAAGCAGTTCTGATCAGCTTTGTGTAGTGTCGCATAAACACAGCTGTTCCAGAAAGACACAGGAGCTCTTTCAGTGCTATCATCAGAATTACAGTTCAAATTGTCATTATAGTATAAAGAGGTATTATAATATTATAATTTAATTGTTTTATTATTATATAATTATTATTTAAAAAGTTCTTATTTCTGCCATGTCATCTGCTGGGCAATGTGTCTGTCTGTTTTATGACATTACTGTGATGTGGCCTGCTTCCATGCATGATGGGAAGAGAAATACAGTCTGGCTTGTCTTCTGAAAGTGTTCTTATAGGAGCCATGCCTAGTTCTGGCTGATTTGGAGGGGAGAGCACCGCCCAGAGGACTCTGCTGTGGGGGTTCTGGTGGGTGGAGGATACTGACAGAATGGGGTGCCCTGTCACTCATCGCTAGCAGCTGCCACACAGAGACCCCAGGACGTGGTCACAGATGCACAGCCCTTATATGGCGGCCTCCTGAAGAGATGCATTGTGGGAGTCTGAAGCAGACAGCCTGTGGGTGCACCTCTTCTGGGCCAGACTGTTGGAATGTTTCGGTCTTCTTCGTACAATCACTTCCTACTCAGACTACACTGTGGAGTCAGGCCTAGTGGGCCAAGCCATGAATATCGATATCTTCCAGTTCTTAGCTAGAGTGTGTGTGGTTTATTTAGCTCAGAGTGATAGTTGGGGTATTTCTCCACGAATCAAGTTTTTACTTGTTTTTCTGAAAATTATAGTTTGCGTTTACAGCACAGAGTTGTCTTTGAAATGTTTATAAAAGTGTGTGTGTGTGTGTGTGTGTGTGAGAGAGAGAGAGAGGAAGAACATGAGAGTGTTGTGTGAGAGAGAGCAGAGCATGTGATAGTGTGGGTGTGTGTGTGAATGAGAGAGACAGGGCATATGGGTGTGTGTGTGTAGTTTATATTTAGAGGTGCGTGGTTATCAGTGTACACAGCTGTGTGATGTCAGATCATTTGGCAGGTGTAGGGTGCAATTGTCACATCAGCTGCAGCAAACAGCAGGTAATTCTCCATTCTCACACCCTGCCCTCTCTAATCCTCCAACACAGTTTCCATAAACTACTGCATCTGAGATTAAACATTTCCATCAGGAACAGCTGTCATCCACAGCCACTGGCAGTTTCTCTAGTTACTATTACAAATGGACTTTGTTACTATTATTAAAAAAAATACTATTGTTATTATTAGAAAGAAACATGTTAATGGACTCTGTTCCTGGAGTAAAATTGAGCGTTAAAGCTTAAAATTCACCTCTCCTCACACATACACATTAACACGAGAGATTATAACAGCAACAGCTTCACCTCAGAGTCCTTGATGTATATTTTATAATATAAAGCATAGACTACAGAGAGTGTTCATGACTGTGGTTAAAGACAGAGAGCTGGGTTTATTATTCCAGAAGTCATGTGTCGTTGAGCAGAATCATTCCCTGGTCCAGACCACAGACTTTGTATATTCCTTATTCCTTATGTTTCCAGCAGCTGATCCTATAAATGTGACTGCAGGAGTTTATTTTGACAAACACCAAAGTTAGCCTGTCAGCCAGGTAATCCTCACAAAGACCAGCATTAGCAAGCAGCTAAGGCTAAGTTTCTTTTATTATTATTTGAACTATACCACTAAGATATATTATATATTTTATATATATATATATATATATATATATATATATATATATATATATTCCAATATATTGCAATTGGAAAAATCATTGGCTTATTTTAACATTTTGTTGTAGAAAATTGACTGAGTTTGTGTGACAGGTCTGGTAATCTGTTGTTCTTGTGTGTGTCTTATTCTATACTGATGGCTAAATGTCTGCGACATCATTTTCTAAAGTCCACAATGTCAGGTTATAACACTTAATGATACTGAACTTTTATCTGCGTTTGTGGTCAAACAAGTTGATGGTCTCTAACTGGCCAGGAAGACTTACTGAGCCACTGACCCAGAACTGAGCTGGAACACCCAGTGGCTTTCAGAGAGAGGACCACAGCATGACCACAGTTTGAGCACGAATTGTTGAGGCTCCGGGGGGTTCTGTAGCATAGAGACGTGGGTGGGAATCGGAGGATGCACCGTGTCTCACATCCCCTCCTCACTGGAGTCTACTCCTGACAAAAAGCTTTATTTTTACTACTCTGGTGCTGATTGGCTAAAGAGCTGCTGACACGAGCAGAAAGCAGCAGAGGGGGGATGGAGGAGGGGCGTGTCAGAGCTGGTCTGCAGGAGAGAGAGAGAGAGAGAGAGCGAGTGAGTGAGTGAGAGAGCGAGATCGAGAGGGGGAGGGAGGGAAAGAAGCCAGTGTGGGAGAGAGGGAGAGGAGTGATCACGCTGGATTGAGCTGTGCTCTGAGCTGAGCTGTCCACAGCAGAGGGTGCTGCATGTGGATTCATACCTTGCAGGATTGGTCAGTCTGGACAGGGGTATACCCCCATCCCATCCCCCACCCCTACCTAGGAGCAGAGGAAGAGGAAGTGTTCTTGCTCTCTCACTGGATCTGTGTAACTTTCAGGCAGAAGAGGTCTTTCTCTCCTCTCTGCCCGAGCTGAAAGTCCTTCATCACTTCGCAGATTCATCTTTTTCTTCTCTGTGTTGTCAGCAAGGAACTTTCTTCAACTGAAGCAGTGCTGTGGGGCGGCCGTTCCACTGCTGAAGTGCTTTCTCTCCATCTTGAGTTTTAACCCTCTTTCCAGCCTGCTCTGAAGCACGTGTGTGTGTGTGTGTGTGTGTGTGTGTGAGGGAGACAGAGGGGAAAAGCAGCAGGCGGGGGGCTGTGTTTACGGTGACCCGCAGGAGGCTGGGGGGGGGCTGCCGGCTCCGCTCCAGTGACACCCCCTGCAGGATGGCTGGATGCACAGCGCGGTGCAAGCAGGGGCTCATCAAGTTCATCCAGTCCCTGCAGCGCTTCGTCTCCGGGACACTCATCAAAGGTACTTCACTTTTCACCGCCTCGCCCTCCCCTTTGGGGCAGTTTGTCCCCACCCCACCCCCGCATCCACCGTCACCCTCTCTCTGTCCCTTCATCTCTCTCTCCTTGTGGCTGTGTCTGTGCGGAGGTCTGACAGGGGCTGTGTAGCTGGCAGACGTGTGCAGATACCGCTCATGCAGAGGGGATGCAGATGACAGGGGGGATGAAGGGACAGAGAGGAGGGGGGTATAGTGAGAGAGTTAGGGGATGCTGTGCTATGTGGTGCGGTTTGATCAGATTTACGCAGCTGGTAGCTTGAACTGTACTGTGGGGTTTCTTCCTTTGAATGCAGTCCTGCTGAAACTGAAAGTCTATAGTGGCAATGAATAGCACACCAAACTTAAACTCCACTTTCTCAGTGATTATTGTGGTGGGTGTGTCAGTGTTAGAATAGTGTGTCAACATAGTGTATGAGTATGTCACTTTGTGAGAGTTTGCCAATGTGTTGGAAGAGTGAGTCAGTGGGCTTTAAAACTGTGTCAGTGCAATGTAAGAGTGTGTCAGCTCTTTATAAAAGTGTGTCAGCGTGTCAGCAGGTTGTAAGAGTGTGTTGGTGCATTGTAAGGGTATTAGAGTAACATAGTTGACATTTGTTGGAATTCTCTTTGTAAAGTTCTGACAGTTCTCCAGAATGGTGGCTTCCTCTCTCTCAGAGGGTGGGGGGGGGTTAGTTTCACTTATGATTCTCTGCTCATCAGCTCACAGACCTGGCATCAGTGGGACACACAAAAATACAGTGGAATGATGTGACAGGAACATAAGACCCAGGGCACAGGGAGTCTCTTTAGATCTTTCTCTCCGTGGTGAGTGATGTCGTGTTTTGTTTGATGCCAGTAGGGTGTAGTTGTCAATGTTGGATGGCGTTGTCCTGAGGCTGCGTGGTACCAGATCAGGTTTGCGCAGGGAGTGCCGCCCCCCCCCACTCTCTTTCTCTCTCTTGCTCTCATTCTCTCTCTCTTTTTTCCCTCCTTTTATTGGAGCAAACACACACAGGAGTTAAATAAATCTGCCTGGTCCTGAGAAGGAGGGAAGATTTACATGGATCTTGGGTCTAATCATAGCAATCCACGAATGAGATCAAGGTAAACTGAGAAGGAAAGAACACGAGACAGGCCTGGAAGGCTTCTAAATCACTCAAGAAATGTGTATTTAGTGAAAACACGTCCCGTCTCTTAGAAATGATTGAAGTGAAAGTGATTCTGACCATGGTAATCTATCCAATGAGATGTTGATCTTGGTAATCAATCAAACAAAATTCTCATCAGAGAAATCTGTCCAAGTGAGTATGCAAATAATACAGTTAACAGTAGATGCTATAACACTGGTACCGATGCCCAACCAGCTAAGCCCTGTTCCATGCTCCTGAGCACTGGCAGTTACCTTAAGAGAGCACAGCAACACAATATCTTATTCATAGTAGGTCAAGCACTACCCTTCTCATCTGTACAGAATTATGCTACATACAGCAAAATGGGTTTGCCTCCTCAGTAGTTTAGCACATGTGCATGTGTGTTTGCACTAAAGCAGTATGATGTCAAGGTGAGCATCGTAAATCCAAGCAGAGGCCTGGCTCTGGGGCACAGAGATAAGAGTGAGACCAGGGGCGGGGGGGTTGTGCTAGTTTATGGATGACTCAGAGTGAAACAGTTTCGATTTTGCAAGAACTGTACTGATTTCATAAAGGATTTATCTAAAATCAATATCTTGCATTGACTGCTGTAGACAACGACTAAGGCTAAGGCACCAGCTGGGAACTTCAGTCATACCCTTAATCGGGTAGTAGACACGCATTAAAAAGAGCCTCATACTTATTCAGGGCTGTTTCTGAAATCTGTTCTGACATTCTGTAGTTTAGTTCATGTCTGGATAATGCTCAAGGGAAAAAGTTTTGCTCTTAGGTAACTCCTACCAGATCTTAATGGTCATACTTGATGGATTTGTCTCAAAGCACAGTGCCTGCAGATTCTTAAGAGTTCTGTCCCCTCTGAAGAGAGTACAGAGACCTTCAGATTGGTATTGTGATAACCATGTCTTTCATGACCACTCCTTTGTTCAAGTTTCATTTTGGAAGAGCTGGAGGAGAAAAGGTGAGGTACAAGTGACTGACAATGGTGGCATATTGGCAGTAGAGGGAAAGTTTTTCTGCTAACAGTGCATTAAAAGAGTCGACAGTGCATTAAAAGAGTCAGAGAGCTAGCACAAAGGTGGAAAGCAAAGAAAGAGCAAAGTGCCCTGGATGGATGGAATCAAAGGGAAATAGAAGCAGTTGTTCAGTGATTTACAATAGGATCAGTGCCAGGGATGAAGCTCATTATTCTCAGATCTACTGGCCATTTCTGCAGATTGGATCAGAAAAGCAGTGAGTTGAAAAGACTGCCTTGGGGGTAGGGGAGGGGTTAGTGGGGACGGGCTCAGTGCGGGCTGGGAGGGCACCTATCTCTTTCTACTCTGACCTCCACCGAACAGAGAGAGATGCAATGGCAGATTGCTGGAGCAGTTGGACCCAAGCCCAAAGCTCCTGACAGTGATCTGCAGACAATTTACACATATCTGTCACTCACAGCTGACAGCTGAATCAGCCACGAGTCCAATGGCCTCAGCCAGCGCTCCTCAGTCTGGGGAGCGTTGCCGGGCTCTGTTTTTGCGCTGGGCATTTCTCAGGGGCCGGTGACTCTGAGGTCACTGCAGAAAGCCTTTTAAAAGGGAGATGTTCCTCCTCCCAGCTGCAGGAGGAGGGACTGCTACCTAAGAGGAGCACCTCTGCTGTGTAAACAATTGGAGACCACTCTCACTTTTGTAACTGCACTAGAAGATGCTGAGAGGGGTCAGTGTAGAATTGTATTTGATATAGAGCATGCCTGGCATTTGAAGGACTTTGTGTTATAATAATTATGAGGTTATTCTCCCACATTCAGTAGAGTGTCATATGTCTTCTTTCCTTTCCTAGTCACTGGAGGGGTAGGACAAGGATGTGGCTTCTCTGGTCTCTTAATGTCCATCCAGACCCACAGACTGAGCACTTAATGGCTGGCTGTGTGAGACAGCAGAAGTAATCAGTCCTGGTTATTGCTGGGCTCTGCTGACCCCCTTCAGCACCACTGGACCAGGTTGTCTCTTCTGTCTCCTACTGTCCTCTCGAAAGGCACGATGGGACCTGAAAAGGAGCGCTTCATTTGCCACAAAGCGACAGCCTTTGATTACTCTCTGCATGAGTCAAACATGACAGTGTCATCACTGCACTGCACGTTCCCATATCCCTTTGATTGAGCTGTCCTTCTAACACACACTGTGTCTTTCACTGTTGTTACTAAAACTCCATGACGTAATTGGACGTCATTTGCCTCGCTACCAGCGTGTGGAACAGGAGCACATTAACAAAAGCAGAAATGCGGTCGTCCTGTGCGGGGACGTCTGAGTAGCATTGGCTCTCTGCGTCTGCTTGTTGCCTGAAGGGATCACTGGAGTGGAATTACAGCCTGCTGTACTGCCTGTGAAAGCGAGTGCGCATGCAGATGCGGCTGTTATGAGCGGACTGTCAGAATGTTTCCGCTGCTATGAGCGGGCGGCTTCGGCCCGGATCAATTAGAATAAATGTAATAGTTACATAGCTGGTGACTAGAAGAAAGAGAGGCCTCCAGCTCTCTGAGGATAAGAGCAATGGAACCGGCGTGGTATATGAGGAAAAACTAGATGGATAATGTAGAGAATAGTTATTTTAATTATATATAATTAATATATATTAATTATATATTACTAATTATATGAACGGAGAAATGTATGATGAGGAAAAAATAACTATTCAACGCTACAGCAAAAATATAAATAACTATATAATTATATTTTTGCTGTAGCGTTGAATAGTTATTTTTTCATCATACATTTCATCATGTCATCATACATTTCTCCATTTCATCATGTCATCATACATTTCTCCGTTCATAGATTTCCTTCTTTCTTCAGAGCAAGAGTCATGAGTTTGTAGATTTCTCTGCCTTAGAGAAGAGAATTCAATATGAATAGTGAAGGTATTTACAGTAGATCAGACTATGACTATGCTTTGACCTTAGTGTGCAAGACTACATCGTCATTGTGGTCGATTTCCATGTTTTGTCATTGTCAAAGCCAACCTCCACATGAGAAATAACTATAAAAACAATATTATATGCAACGTTATTATGCATGCACAAGTCATTTTTAAGCAGCAGTCTGTCCTGGCTTGTAGGAATGGGTGTAATAAGAATATGAGGCATTAAATTTATCTCCTTTTTGGTGTTTGATGTTGTGAGTTACATGATCACCTTCACGGCCGCTGTGGAGAGGTGGCAGGTAGTCATTGTTTCGGATTCGCTGCATCAACAGGAAACTGCTGTTTAGTGGAGCCCATGAGAGAGATGCCATTTAATGGCGGTAGATCTTTATTCAGCAGCTCTGCCAATAGGACATGTGAGAGGGTGACAGCATTCCAGCAAGTTTCAGTGATCTCACTGATTAAGAAAACAGCCTCAATCTTCAGCTGAAGAGGCAATGGCTGAGAGGGCAGGTTGAATAAATCTCTTTTTCTAGTGCACTGTTTGCCAGTGCATTCTGGGAATGCGTAATCACATCAAGTATTTTTTACCAAATCCACTGCAAAGGAAATTGCTTTGACTATTAATATTCTGCACGAAAGACAGCCACAGTTTGGCATGTGCAAAATTTTGCTCTACATCTGTGGTTTAACCCTTGAATTATGTTCACGTCACATACCATCCTTTTACGGCACATCAGTAGCCTGCCCCCTCTCAGAGGGTGAGGGATTTCAAAAAGAACTTTTAGTCAAAAATCAACAGGGAGGGAGTGTACGTAAGTGTATGTCACAGAGATGACAGATCACAAACAGGGGTGCAAATGTACTGGCGGGGGCACTGGAGTGGCGCAGTGGGCGGGAATGGCACTGAAACAGCGTCTGGTGGGCTTTTTACAGCTGCCTCTAATGGCTGCCATGCTCACTGGAAATGACATGCAGGTTTATGTAGCGTTCAGTGAGTGTGTGGGGAGAACAGACAGACTGTAGATGTGCTGATGCTGGATCAGTTCTAACCTTTAGCACAAAGTGGTACCTTGTGAGCATATGGCAGTGTGAAATGATCAGAGATTGACCTTTTTCCCATTGGTTTGTTGGCATTTTATAGGATGCTAGAGCTGAAGTCAGGCTTTCTGCTGAGTATCGGTAAATTTTCCGTACACAGCTGTAAAAGAGAGACACATGCAGCAGTACAGGCTTGATTAATGTCTCTGTGAATTTACTGTTTCTGGCACTTAGAAATTCTAAGTAACTGACTTGCTAGTTTGTCTCTTTCTCTGTCTGCCCCCACCCCACCCTCCCCCATCTGTACTTTTTCATAGTGTGGGTGTATGTGTAGGATGTGTACTGATTTATGCTCCATGCAGAGGGGATGGGGACTGCTATCCCATAAGTCACTCTGAAATGCTGAACAACTACAACACCAGAGGCTATTGGACAAAGCAGTTAAAGCAAAGGACAGAGTACTCATAGCAGGGAGAACAGGCTTTTTTCTGATTCAGATCGCTGCCAGCTCCAGCCTGTTCCCTCAGCACAAAGTGTGCGTTTGCTTTTCTCTCACTGACGAGTGGGGTGTGTTTCAGGAGTTTTGTTTGCGACTTTGGCAGCAGAGGCAGTGTTGAAACAGACGTAGCAGGCAGAGTGGGGGTGGGGTGCACCTGCTGATCTGTCACAGGTGATATAAGAGGCTACCTCGCCCCTTCCGAGAGCAATGCTGCGTGACCAAAAACACTTTACTGCTGCACCACCACAACCAGTCAACACCCAACAGCAAGCACCTGCAGTGACAGGGCTGGAGTCAGTGACAGGGCTGGAGTCAGTGTGAGTGCTGGAGTCGGTATGAGAGTAGGAGCTACAGCTAGATCTGTCTGTTGGATATGTCAATGCTAAAGCCAGATTCATTGTTGAAACTATATGTAGGGGGCTTTCTTCTATTCTAGTCCTCCCCTTTGTTGTTTGTGTCTTCACACACTCTCTCCTCCTTTCTTTCTTTTCTTTTTCATCTCTTCTTCTCTCCCTGTCCTCTTCCTTCCTCTCACCTTTCTCAGAGTGTTAGACTTCTGGCCGACTGTGATCTGATTTCTCGTGGTTGTGCTGACCTTTCTGTGCTTGGCCAGCTGGTGTAATGGAGCGGGAAACTCAGAAAGCTTTTGTTTCCTGAATGAACGCAGTCTCGCCTGTGGAGAGCAGTGTTGTGTGTAAATGAGCACTGTGTGTGTGTTTTGCGTGTTCATGTGTGTGTGAACTACATTGCTTTTAAACAATGACAACTCAGCTGCTAAAATTAGATATTGCATGTTGCTTTTTTATGGGTTTACATTGATTTTCCAGTGCTAGAACATGCAATGTAGTGCTTGCCTGGGTGAACACATGACTGTGCTTAGATCTGCAGCTACACTGAAACAGGCTTCAAAACTGGGACTGAATGGGACATTAAAACTGCTTCTGTAGTTGATCCACAGACTGATTGAGTTTTGAAGGATGTGTCTTCCAGTGTGTCTAAGAGAAACCACACACAGTTATCCTTTAAGGTAAAGACAAGCTCTGAGCTGTCTGCCATGTTTTTAGAAGATTTACCCAACTCGTGTTCCATAGGGATGGAAAGTGAAAAACTATGGCCATGTTCCACCCCCTGAAAATCACTGTGCTCCATCCCATAGACGATTGCAAGATCAACACTTTAAAATAAAGAACACCATGAAACTTGGCAGGACATTCCTTTTAGAATATATTAAGTAACAAGTTATAAATTGTGATGTAAAAAAATCACACACTTTTGTCAAAGGTACAAGACTCCTGTGTTCTGTCTTCTCAAAAGGACCACAGCTCCTGCCAAAACATGGAGATTCCAGCACTTCTGGCTGATGTTCCCACTGCCTACAGCTAGCTAGCTACAAACTTTTTATCTAAGTACCTACGAACTGTATACAATTATATGTCAAATATACACAGTGTGACAAGTCACATTATGCAATGATTTTGAGTTTTTATTTTAAAAGTGTTGCAATATGCTACATGTCTGTTACCGGCGAGTTCATGGCCTGTGCTATTCCAAAGCACATTGACAGGATGTCACTCATTCAGCATGAACTTAGGTGAAAGTAACTGTAGTGTTCTTGCCTCAGACATCATAAAAAACCTTTTAATAAACAGAAATTTGACTTGAATTTGTCACAAATACCTGTTAATGATGCAAAGTAACTTACAGAAACTGAAAATGGAAGTGCTGCCAGGGTTTAAAATAAAAAAATAAAATTTCATATGAAGAAATGAAGCCACAGTCCTCCAGGGTGGAACATTGCTGCCAGATGGCAATAGCACAATTCCCCCTTCCCGTGGTCAATGTAGTGCCATGTCATGTGACCAAAGGCACCTGGACATGGTGTTATGGCCTCTGAGCTGCGGTCAGCAAATGCTGTGCGGTTCACGTTTATTGATCCACTAACAGCTCCTCTGTTTCTCTGAGTGTGAGAAGAACAGCGCTCAACATCGGAGAACTGGAATACAATCAATACTGTTCCTCCCAGGGAGTCGAGCGCAAGCTGGGGAGAAACTGCGAGACTGCATCAGGTTCACACCACAGGGTGTTGTCTGTCATATCAGTGCGCTGAGCAAGCTGGTCTGCATCCCTGCCTGGATGAAATCACCACTCAGGGTGGTATTCTACACAGGCAGGCCTTACTTTAAGCATCCACTCAGGGTCCTGTTACACACAGTGTCTAACCTGAGGTGCAGGGAAACACCTGCACCCAGTGTCCTGCCAGATTCCAAACACATCTTTGAGAGATCCCTTCTGAACATCATCCCACAATATGCCACAGAAAAGGAGTGTAAAGATGGCTGGGTCCCTGGGGATGCTTTAAAGTTTGCTCTAGTCTCCTCTTGGGACCTAATGAAACTGAAGGATTCAGTTATTGGGAATGACCTTTTGCGTGGACATTTCTTTCTGAAGCCATTAAGTACGGTACCTCATAGGACACCGTCCTTTAGGAGGATGCCCCTTTAAGGAGGACATGTTTACAGGTCGCAGAGGTTGCTGTGAATCATGCAGTGTACTCCATCACTTTCTATGAAACTATGAAACGAGACATTTATGTGTTGTGCTCAACTACCTTATCAACACCCAGTGACTGACAGGACATGATCCAATTCTGGGTGTGGACCCTGACCTCTCATGGTACCTGTTTATAATGATGTGAGGGTGGCACACTCTGGGGTTTTACTGAAATAAACACGTACACACTCATAAACACACACATACATGTGCACTCACTGATGCGTACGCATACATATACACACACATACACTAATGGTGAGTCAGCTCCTACCCCACAGGCACAAAAGCTCTACAATATTTCTAATATGACCTGATTCCTAATTCCAGTGCTGAGGGAAACAATGGAAGAGCACAGTTGAGGCACAGTGGAGGCCCCCCACTTCTGTCCTCCTTTCCCCCTATCTAACCCCAACCCCTCTCCCCATCTCAAGATCCTTTTCTTAGTGTTTGTGTGTGCCTGCATGTTTTTGTGTGTGTATGTGTGTGTTTGTGTGCATGTTTATGTGTGTGTGTTTATTGCCCTCCTTTCTTTTTGTGCTTTCCCTCTTTTTTAAATAGCGTCAGTATGTAGACAACATGTTTTCATCCAACAAAGCATGTTCCTAAGCACCTACAGTGCTAGGTGTATGAATGAAATATCTACAGTAGTTGAAATGATTGTTTTCATGTTACTGAAACTGCAGTTTATTTTGGTCATTGCAAGGAATAACATGACTAAAGCAGGATCTGCATTACTGCCAACATGTTTGAGTTTTCGCTAACAGGCTAATATGTGGTGCCACTCATCTTGCCACTGTCATATGAAAGCAGTTCCATGGAATGAAGCAGTGACCGGCAACTGCCGGAGTGGTTGGCGCATCCTGAAGTCTGTGCCAGTCTGTACCAGTCTGAGCCAATGACACTGTAGGGACTGATTTTGTGTTGTTATGGGTAAAATGAATCATCTCACATTCAGGAGAAACAGACATTATTTGGCATGATGTGTAATGGTTAGGGAAACTCTGATCAGAGGCTTGCAAGTTTGAATCCTATTGTAGGTGCTTAATTTGAACTGCTTCAGGAAACAACCTTTCCTGTTTCCATATGAAAAGAAAAGGAGCACAACAAAAATACTTCTTGGTCATCTCCTCTTTAGTGATTCTTAACAGATGAAATTCAGAGAACCCAAGGAAAATTTGATTTGATCACTATGTGATTCTTTGCATATGAAAACCATTTTACTCTGCAAAGGTGTATATCTGGTAAACCATTTTATACTTTACTATTGTAACGACCCCTTTGGTAACAGGTGAACATAATATCACTAATTACAGTAAATTGCCTTTTTATTATTGTAACTACACAGAACATGAGCAACCATACAGATGTAGAGTATAAAAGCAAGTATTTCTGCCACTGTCAACACCTGAGTTGAAACTGTTTCAGTGTCCAAAAGGAACAGAGAACAGCAGCGATGGACTGGTGCCAAACATCCATCAAACAGAGAGCAGCATAGACACAGAGTGACACGGAATATTCCATCGTGCAAACAGAACAGCGGAGAGAGATCAGTGCCAAGCGTTCCGCCATGCAGAAAACAACAACACATAAAAGCACCCTGGAGACACCCACTAACACATGCACAAACCCACAATCACTGATGTACACACACACACACACACACACACACACACAAAATGCACATACAAACCCACACACACATACACATGCACTAATGCACACACAAACCCACACCCACTGACACACACACACACATAGACACAGGGTCTGAAATCAACACGTGCCAGCCCACTATTTGCTTTTAAACAAGTTAAAGCTGCAGGGTCACTAACCAACTGTGTTAGTCAAAACTGGTAAAATTCAGCATACCGAAATACACACCCTTTGCAGTCCTCTGCCTGTTTTTTTTTTTAATTTAGTTATTTATTTATTTTAGTTTGGGAAAAGTCAATGGCAGGGCCCCTCTGGTGGCTTCCAGCTGTGCAATCTAGTGTGAAGTCTCCATAGTCTCTTTTTGTCTGATCACAAATTATGCATAACAGTGCAATGAAAATTCTTCTGCTGTGGGAAGATTCAATTTTTAGTTTGAGAAGTACTTAGTTAACCTTTACTGTGTCTGTCACATCACATATTTTCACAGCTGGCCCTACTATCAGTTTTCAAATGTGGAGACTTTCTGGACATCTTGACCCCTGGGTCGCATAAACCTGGTTAGGAGAAGCATGACAATGACTACCAGCAAAGAGAACAGCGTAGGTTCTCTTGAAGTGTACTTCGTATGTGAGAAGAAGTACTCAGATAACATCTGCTTGACTGGCTGACTAGCTAGTAGCAGAAAGAAACACTACTGTGTTTTAGCTGTCTGCTCTTGCTGTAACATTATCTTGCTGGATAGGTATGTAGCTTGCTAGACGTTGCTAATGTTACCATACAGGCGTGTTCATCATATTTTCCACTTAAAATATAGCCTGATTTACTCTGTGACATTGCCTCTGATGAACTAATTTTTTGAAGTTCTTTTTTACAGCTGGTTAATTAAGGAAAGCTTAACAATTGCTGATTTGGTAATCTAACTACAAAGAGAGGTTAATGTTAATTATCATTGAGTTCAAATCAAAATTGATCGCGACTAACATAATGTTTTTAGACTGGAGGAAAAGAAAGGCATGTCACTATGGAACACATGAATGAAAAGCTTTGTCCATTGCAGAAGATAAATATTAGTGGTAATGTGCCAATCACACGGAGGGTTGGTCCACAGTAATACCCATTATATTGCATTTTATTTGTCATTACCTGGTCTGTTAATATGAATTTAAGATAAATTGAAAGTAAATTTAAATTTTGCACAACGGCTCTGTATAATTCTAATATGCATTGGAAAATGCTGGTCAAAAATCTGACTGGCAGGTGAATTTTTTTCATCTACCAGCCGTCCTGCCTGGTCATACCCCTCTGTGACCAGCATCTACTGACGCACATGCACACGCTAACAAACGCACTCATACATACACACAGTAAGGCACACAAATGAACAAATTCACATACATATATATACATCGATGTAGTGTATGCACACACACACACACACACACACACACACACACACACACAGGTGTATAAATATGTGTATAAATATATGCACTCACACACACATATACACACAAATGCACACATGCATACACATATATACACCCAAACTAATGCACACACACACACACACACACTAGTGCCCAATTCAAGGTGCTCAGTGCACAATGCAAGGTGCTCACGCTAACTGACACACACTCCAGCGCACTGCAATAGAAACACCTGAGCTGGGCTCCTCCAGGGACCCCCTCCCCCTTCACAAACACTGATTCAGACTCAGTTCTGAGCACATGGGCCCACCTCTCTGTGAATGAGGTGCATGACTAACCTCAGCTCCTGGATCTGTGAGTGTTGAGCTGGTACTCCAAATATTATAGTGTTTGAATTTTGCATCGTCAGGTTACGGCATTCCTCTTCCACCAATTTCTTCATTTCTTTTCCCCGTTTATGATGTCTAAATGGGGGTCAGAAACCTAGGTCAGTGGCCAGGTATGACTCCTTCCTTGGACTCCATGCCAAATAAAAATATTGCTATAACCACATCAAACACAACCATCACGCTTTGATTGTATGGAAATTTATATGTACTGAATCAACATAAGTGTCTCTGTTTCTGAGTCCTGTATGTCACTCTAGCACTGTATGCTATAGTAATGCTGTAAGAACTGTGTTCACAGACTGGCATAAATGGGTCAGAGTCTGAAAAAACCAGGGAGTCAGATCTGGGGTTGAGGCTGGGTTGACCTGGGTTGATGCTATCCTGTTGTCCTTCATCTTCAGAATTTTCTGCTAGCAAAAATCTGAGGCTTGAGTTCAGTTCGGCCCAAATGCATTGTTCATAGGCTTAGACTTCCTTTTATGGTGAGTGGTTATTTTTGACTGGCTGTGCAAAATAGCAGCAGGTATGCATCGTCCTCCACATTGCTGCTGTAGACTACCACCTTGGGCCAGAAGCACCATTGTTGGTACGGCAGAAAAGTTCACTTCAGCAAGAATTTCATTCCATTCACTATTAAGCTCCTGAATAAATCATTGGCCCAGAGGAACCAGCCAGGAGAGCACAATTTCCCAGATAGCAGTGACTGTGCTGCTCAGCATGCATATACTGCATGGATAATGTGCCTGAATGTTAGGAGAATGTCAGCTGCATGCGTTTGCCGCTGTCATCATCTTTTTCTGTAAGTTAGCTGTGTGCTACATTGCTACATTGCCGCATAATTGTGAGGTCATCAGCAGGGGATTGGATTCTAATAGCTTTAACCACATGAAATATTTTAGAAAAATTCTTGCAAGACAAATTGATCAATAAAAAAGCAATATCATGTCTTATGCGTTGTTTTCTTAAAGGCCCATCTGAATATGTTTAAACTGAGTCCTATGTGGTTAAGCAGTAACCGGGAGGGCAGTGTCCCAATAGGAGCAATACTAAGAAAACCAGTGACAGAAACTGAGAAAGAGGGGGAGGAAGTGACCTCTGATGAGGAGTGGACCGGCTTGAGGGACAGGCCTGATAGATAAATTGTTTGATGTGCATTTGGCTAGTCTCTGAAAAACTAATAAAGATAGATGAATTAAAGAGAACCAATTCATATGTTCATTTCTGTAAAGGCTGTTGGAATATTTTCTCATTACACTCAAAAACAAACTTGACAACCTCTTTGTTGTTTGTTTTTTGAGGACAGTGATTAGCTCTGTGAAAGTGGTCTATTTAGGTGTATATGGTGTCTAAGGTCTATTTGGGTACAGTTTTTGTTACTGTGCTTATAAAGCAAAAAACTCTGCAAACTCTTGGTGCTTATGACACTGCTGAAATTCAAGAGTGGGGTGAGTTAAACCTTTTTATACTTGTGGGAGTATTCTAATCATGAGTGCTGAGGACCTCACAGCTGCAGCAGAGTGCGGTGGAGAAGAACTTGACAGTAGGAACAAAGACATGTCAGTTCCTGGGCGATTTGTAACATTAAGTACAACCAGTTGATGTTGCTTGTGTCCAGCTTACTGAATTTGTTGTATGTAGGATGTGATGAGAAAGATTCTTCAGAGGATGGTTATCAGGATAATACTGCATTGCCCACAGAGGCTGATAGTATCAAATGCCATTTAGACTTAATAAATGGACAAATGGATACATTTGAGCAATTCTACCAAGCAGCTTGAGCAGGGTGTGGTGGAACATTTGCAAAGGAGAGACAAAATGTGGAATAATGAAGTTTGTTGCATAAAATGCCAGTTCCTTTCTAGCTGCTCTGCCACTACACAAGCACCCAACAGCACGCCAGAAATGTGAGGGCTTATTTAGGAAGCCATTGTAGTGGGGACCAAGCTATCTAATGTAAACCATCTGTTGGCACTGATTTCCCTAAATTTGATTAATCTAGAGGCACAGCAGACGTACTGCACTTTGTAAAGCAATGTGGAAACTTTCTCTCATTAAGGCCCATGTCAGATGCTGAACTGAAGGGAGTGCTCAGTACAGTCTTAATAGGCTCAGCAAGGAGTTGGTGGGCCACAGAGAAGCGGAGAATATATAGCTGGGCTGCATTGTAGCAGGCCGTCCTCTCTGCCTTCCTACCCACTTAGTAACAGTCAGAAATTGAGGAAAAACTCAGGAACATGGTGCAGTCTCCTTAACAATGTCTTATAGCCACTCACATTATGGAATAGTAAAAACGAAAGCCTCCAACCCCCACTCAGGGTCCAAGGTCCAAGGTCCATACTGAGATCAGTGTTACAAATCAGTGTTACAAAATGTGGACCACTCATGAGGATTATTAATTCAATCCGGGAGTGGCCTAACACTCCAAGTGAGATTTTCTCTTGTGAAATGTTCACTTGTGGACCAAAGAATACATTTCCCAAAAGCTTTGTATAAGATGATAATATCTGACCAGTTGCATGGATGTTTTGGGCATCTGTAACTGTATGTGAGAGGTAGGTGAGGAAGAAGCTTAAAGGTTAAATCTGAAAATGTGAATTCTTAAATAGCCTATGTATGAAAATTTTATTGTTTTTTTATTTTGTTTGTATGTTTGTTTGTTTCCCCTGCCCACTCAGTTCTCATATCATATCTTTGTTTTTCTTTGTGCTTTTTATTTTTTTATTTTTGTGGATTTGTTAATTTAAAGAAAAAAATCTTAATTGATAAAATAAAATTGACTTAAAAGTCACTCTCCCAAGGATTCAAAACCTCCCTCCCTCTCTCATCTCTCTCCCTCCCTCTCTCATCTCTCTCCCTCCCTCTCTCATCTCTCTCCCTCCCTCTCTCTTTCAGTGAACTGGCAGGAGATAGAAGCTGGCACTCTGTGTTGCCACATTTAATTTTTAAATCAATTTTCTGTCATTACATAATCTCTCTCTCCCCCTCTTCCTCTCCCTCGCTCTCTCTTTCTTTTTATTACTCACTTCCCCCTCCCTTCACCCTATGCTTTTGATAGAACTGGCTGTCATTGTGTATGTGTGTGTGGTTTAAGTATTTTTGACTAATATATTGAATAATAAATTCTATATAGAATAATATAGATAGATATAGAATAATAATTGAATAGATAGATATAGAATAATAATTGAATATAGAATAATATATAGAACAATATTCTATAAGAATAATAATTCATTCTTTGATGGGTCCTCTAATCTGTCCAGTAGAAATTGTATCCTTTCTGAGAAGTCATAGTTCAAATAATATTGTATTGCAAATCCCCTCTGAACTAAAACACAACTATTTTACAACAACATTATGTTACAACAAAAGTAAGGAAAGAATGCATATCCTGGCACACAATGTTGGGCACTTGAGAGCAGGTAGGAAACTACCTGACTGCGGTGAAAAATGGAGGAAGACCAGATTCAATGAACACAGCCTGTATTCAGGAGCAGCTGACACAGACAGTCCACACTCTCCCAGAGAGGACAGGCTGTGCTCACACTGAAGTCTATAAGGGGCGGAGGCACACCTGCTTTCCATCCCAAAATTTGCCGAAATTATGAGAAATTTAATCTCTTCCCTATAACATAACTTTACCCATAATTCCTCACAGCCTGAGGGAACACCAGCAATGCATACACACTTCATACACCTTAGGTCTCCAAGACTACACTATCTTTGCATCTGAATTATACTATTTAAATTTCAATTCATTTTATAATGTTTTTAATGTCTCTTATTATAGTACATTGTACATTGTAATTGTAGATTTTATTATTTTGTGTTACAGTAGTATTATTGCTGCAGTTTATTGAAAACACCGGCAACACTGATGCATGTTTGTCCTGCCAATAAAATTAAAGGATTTGGAGCTGAGAGGTGAATGAGTGGGTGAGTGTGTGGGAGAGGGAAGAGTGAGATGTACTATATTTATGGTTCACATTTTAGAAGGGTAGATCTCTCTGTTGAAAAAGCTATTTATTTCAGTCTGAGGTGTTAGAATGTCAGGGAGTGAAAAAGATTTTAATGTGAACCGTGTTGGCAGGAGAGTGGGAGCATATTTCAAACCACTGTGGAGAGACAAAGTTTGCGAAAGCATGTGAAAACCTGCCGCCTCCTGGTCAGAATTGGAAAGGCAGGCTTTTGTTTCTTATTAAGTGGCGTGTTTTTGATGGTCATCCAGCAAAGTTCTGGTGGGCTGCAGTGTCTGCAGGCTGCATTTCAGCTATGCCATGTCTTCATTAGACCATTTTAGTGTCCCTCCTCAGTACCTAGCTTTAAGTTCTGTATTAGTTAATGGTCTCATCCAGGGCAACATAAATAGCACATTTAATCTAGCTAGATGAGGCATATATAAATACAAAATCATCCTGAAATTCTTCATTTCATGAGGTCCTCCTGCCTTGCTTTGTTTTGTTGTCATGTACCTGGTGTCACTTGTAGTTGATCGAGCAAGGCATGAGAGAGAAAACAAGTGACATCTGATAGCAAAATCATTAATGAAAAAAAATACAATGGAATGTATCTCTCTTTTGACAACACCAACACAAACACAATACAAACAGTTTTCTATAACAAAAGATTTCCAGCAGGTAACTGTCAATAGATGTGAGTATGCAGATCAGCATCCCAGGAAACACTTCATCAAAGTTTAAACAGACATGAGCATGCACAGTGCCCCCGGAAGTGTGGTGTCTGTCACTGCAGTGCGGCTAAAGGTCTCCGATGAGAGCTGTACTGCCAGGGGTCAGGCTGCTCCTAGCACACTTAGGCTTTCATGATATTGCACACAGAGAGGAGTTAGGCCTGGTTAGCTGATGAGGCTCAGTGTCATTGCTGGGAAAGCTGATCCAGAATCAGCTGATTTGGGCAGCGGTCAATGGCCACACATATACTTTAGACAGCAAATTATCATGATTGAATGCGTCGGTAGCTTGTGTCCAAACCACAGTATCTGAGCCAATCTGCCAGAAAGCAAGAGGTTACTGAGGAAAAACATATTTGTAGCATTATAATTAATTTTTAAATACATTTCATTCTACAGGGAGGGACAGGGGCAGAATACCTTGATTTTAGGAGAACTGGAAGAATGTCTGTCCAAATTCCTGAAGAATTTTTGTTTTGTGGCATGCTTTTTATGACCACTAGAGAGCAGCGTTGTCACAATGTTCTATTCTGCAGCTCTCATTCTGCTGTTATCTCAAAGCACTGAGACACTGCCAGACTGCTGCATGCACGTACACCCGGCTAGAGATTTTAGAGTTAATTTTTTTTTCAGTGAGTTTTTCTGGTTAGTGTGTTGTGCTTCACACATAGACTGTAACTGTATGTCTATTATATGATTTTCTCAGCAGACATGCTCATCCACAGTTATCCTTGGGATGCAGCTTTCCATCTGTACAATTGGATATTTACTGATGAATTACACTTTCTCAAGAGGAAAACTGCCGTGCACTTCTGGGGAAATAAAACCCCCAGCCTATTGGTTATTTGTCCATTAGCTCTACAAAGTAACCATAACCCAGAGATAGAAATGGATGGAGCTGCCATTTGATCTGCTCTTTCAACCAATCAAATACTTTGACTTCCACAATTGTCAAAGTATGACTGACTGGACATGATGGTTCCAACCATTTTGGGGTTAATAAAGCCTCTAGACAGAGGGTGCGGCCGCAGAGCCAGTAATACCCTACTCTGCCCCATGGAGGGCTCCATACTGGAACTGGCCTGGGATCAGTGATGAAACATTTCCCTTTCCTTGTCTGAAATCCCCCCGTGGAGTTGACTTGAGTGAGAGATACAGTCATGCTCCAGGCCCCCTGGTGGTGAGATTAATGAGCGCGGATTAAATATTAAGCAGACTGTGATTCCTCTTCTGAATCTCTGAGAGATCAGCGGAGAGAGCCCGGAGAGCACATCATCTGTCTCATACATGACAGCAGTCGCATTTACTGAAGGGATTTCCTTATCTCTCACAGACCTCTTTTGAGAACAACAAAAAAATGAACAATAATTAACGCACTCTCAAAGACGAGGAGTGCCATTCACTTGCAGGCTCTGAAACACTAGACTGAGGAGTGGATTTTCTAAATTTGCTTTAATTCATTTGGCAGACACTCTTATCCAGAGTGACTTACACACACTGCATCCAGTGGGGTTCAGCAATTTGCTGCACAGATACTGAATCATTACTGCTGTCACAGTGAGAGTAAGTATTCCCATAGGACACACAGCCTTAAACTGTTACCACCAGTTTGCATCCACAGTTTGGTGTTGTAGCGAAGGGCAAGAGCAGTCACCCCACCCGGCCTCAAACCTGGGTCTACAGGGTACCAGACACGCAACTTGACCGCAACGCCAAAGAGCCAGGCTCGTTGGTATGGCAGTCAGAGCGCATACTCAACCGTAGTGATGACACTCTTTCACACTGCCCTCCACTTCGGGAAGCACACCCATGCACTTCATGCACCAAGGCATCCCTCACGCATTCCCCTGCCGTACTTCTCCCATCCCAGGGTGCCCCACTCACTTGTGCTTCACCCATTTCTAGGGTCCCTCACACCGTGCTTCACCCATCTCTGGGGTCCCTCACACCGGGGTCAACCTAACCCAACCTAACCCTGGGGGTCCCTCATACGGCTCACACACGCCTCCGATGGCCTCGTGGCCAGCCATCCCACTCTAACACCATATGTAGCGAAGGGCAAGAGCAGTCACCCCACCCGGCCTTCAACCCAGGTCTACGAGGTACCAAACATGCAACTTTACCGCAACGCCAAAGAGCCAGGCTTGTTGGTATGGCAGTCAGAGTGCATACTCAACCGTAGTGACGGCACTCCGTCACAGGTATCATTACATTCACCAGTGTGCTGATGCTGCTGTAGTGCCAGCAGGCTTTTATCTTCCATGCTGAAATCACCATCCGTTTTTACAACTACTCTCGCAGAGTTGAGTTTGCCTGTAAAGAGCAGCGAGGGGAGGGCTGCTCGTCCAATCAGGAGACCCCCTGAGCCAGGGGACCGCATCCAGAAGAGCGCAGTGGCTCAGAGAGCAGACCGCTGTAATGCACAGAGGCTGCTGCAGGGGTGGTGTGTAGCCCACCCCTGCACTGGGCAGTGCAGTGCATTAAAATCCACAGCTAAGGAGTGGAAGGAGCTGTCAGAAGGCTAATACTGTGTACATATACACCTACTGAAGATGCAGGTGTTTTAACGGTTGTTTTTTCCTGAGGAACACTGCATTGCAGGAAAGGAATAAAAAAGCAGTCCAGTCAGGTCTACACACTGTTCCTGCAGTGTGTGTGTGTGTGTGTGTGTGTGTGTGTGTGTGTGTGTGTGTGTGTGTGTGTGCGCGTGCATGCGTGTGTGTGTGTGTGTGTGTGTGAGTGAATGCGTGCGTACATACCTGCATGCGTGTGTGTGTGTGTGTGTGTGTGTGTGTGTGTGTGTGTGTGTGTGTGTGTGTGTGTGTGTGTGTGTGTGTGTGTGTGTGTGTGCGTGTGTGTGTGTGTGGAATTGGTGATAAATGAGGGTCAGATCTATGACAGACTGCCACTTTCCCCGTGGTAATTAGTGTTTAACTCCTCGTTAAAATGTCTCGTTAATCCTGAAGGAAATGAAAGAGAGTCTCTTCCTCTCTCCCTCTCTCTCTCTCGCTCTTGATCTCTCTCTCACTCCCTCTTCAAGATTAGTGGATTATCAGAGTTATTTCTTTCTCCCATTGTAATCTTATGATGGGACCTTCTTGTCTTCCTTTCAACTGGTTAGTTAAATATATTCCTTAGAGACAGACCCTGGTTCCTGTGATTGATGTCACAGGGTGTTAACTACTCTTATTGAACACAATTTCTTAGACTCCTTCTCTTGAAGCATCCCTCCTGCTCTGACTCTGCTGTGACTCAGTAATAGCTGTCCAGTAACTCCTCAATAATTCCACTATGACTCTGCAGTGACTCTGTTGTGACTCTGTAGCAATGCTACAGCGTATCTGCAGTGACTCTGCTGTGACTCTGCTCTGATTCTACAGTGACTCTGCAGTCGCTGAAAGGCTTTGTAGTTCTCTCTGCAGTAGCTCTCCGCTGAGCACTGGGGGAGGGAGTGGGAGTAGGTGAGGGGAGGAGAGAGGGAGATAGAGGATGGAGGAGGAGAGAAGGGGAGAGAAAAGGAGAGAGGAAGAAAGAGAGGGAAGGGAGAAGGAGAGTGTTAGTTGGGGTTGGGATTGGGGGGTGGGGGTGGTTGTGATGCTTGTTACAGAGATGTGCACTGACAGCCAGCTGAGCGCAGAGAGGGGGAGAGAGAGAGAGAGAGAGAGAGAGCACTCTCATCACCTGGCTCTGACCGGCAGTGCTCCTTCCTGTCTCCACAGTTTGCGCTCATCTCCCGCTGCCCCAATCGTAGCCCAGCCCGTACTCTCAGCTCTGTTGGAAAGGGACATGGGGCATCATGAAGGAACAAGAGCTGCCCTGCTTATGCACAAATATGTGAAGAGTGGTGCTGCCCAGATCTGCTAGCTTTTATGTATATGGCTGCATTAATCTAACCATCTGTTCTGTTTGTTCTGTTGTGGTGTGTGGCTCAGTTCTGTTCTGTGTTGCTCTGTTGGCCGGTTTAGTCGTATTGCTTTGGACTGGATCTTGCCACTCTGGTGCTGTTCCAGTGAGTCTACACTGTGTGTCTTGGTCTCGCTCTCTGTTCCAGCGGATTAAATAATATATATAAGGTGGAGATATGACAAGAAACAGATTAAGCACTGAAGGTATCTGATCAGGAGCAACATGCCAACAGCCAGCCATGGGCCCAGAAGATTAGTGGCAAAGAGGGGCCAGGTGCACGCTAGGGTAGTTTTGGCACACTGAACACCTGTACCTAGTAATCGCCCGCCCTGTTCCGGGTGGACGGAGGTGCACAGTTTGGCAGGAAAGGTTTTAACTCTGGCCAGCTCGCAGATCTGAGGTGAAGGCTGGGGAAATGGTGGGAACTTTGGTACCATAATGGAAATAAACGTGTCTTTCCTATGCCTGTAAAACAAGGACATGCAAGCTTTTAGATGCCTGTAAAACAAGGATATATAAGATTTCACAGACCCAGGTAAAACAAGAACATGTGAGATTTCTAGAACTGAGCAGAACAGTAATTATTCTAAATGCTGACAAGCAGTGCGTAGGCCTTATTCCTTTTAAAACCAGAATATAATAACACAACCCTGAAAGCAAGGGATGGAGAGGGGGTGGTGAGATGGCAGAAGGAAAGAGAAGAGTAAAGGAAAGGAAAGAGGTTTTCTTACTTAAGGCACAGAGCTCTGTGTCTCTCTCCCTCTGTCTCTGTGGCTCTGTCATCACACATTGATCACCTGTTCCCAGAGAGCTCAGTGCAGTCAGCAGCCTCATCAGGGCTCGTTATGGGCCAGACCAACAGGGCGGCTTTTTCCACTCCCAGCGCATCAGCAGTGTGTGCCGCGCAGTGATGAGGTCTGGGGTCAGTGACACATGACAGACTCCTGCGAGAGCATGGGCAGTACTGCCCGTCAAACACCCCTCCACAGCCTGACAGGGTTCGAGTGCAGAGCTGAGAGTGGGATCGCTGCATATTGATGATGCGTGACTGTAACCTGAAGGTTACGGTCTTTGGTGTGTGTGTGTGTGTGTGTGTGTGTGTGTGTGTGTGTGTGTGTTTTTGTCTGTGTGTATTGTGAGTTCTCAGAGCAAAGTGAAAGAGGGGTGTAAGAAACAATGACAGAGTGGGAGAGAAATAGAGAGGGAGAATGAGAGAGATGGAGGGAGAGAGAGGGAGAGAGATGGGGGGGAGAATGAGACAGAGATGGGAGGTAGAGATGGAAGAGGAGAATGGGGGGGGTAATGAGGCTGTGAAGGGGAATACAGTGGGACTTGGAGAGGAAGGGAGTGTGAAGTAGACAGAAGGAGAAAGACTGATGGAGAGAGAGAGTTGAAGATCATTAGAAAAACATAGAGGTTGGAGGTAGAGGCAGCCGTGCGCGAGTTATGATATTAATATTAATAATGAATAATCCATGGGCACAATGCACGGCCATAAACACTGCAGAGGTCTGCAGAACTGTCTCTGTTACTTTCCTTCTCTCTCTACCTTTTTTACTTTCTCTGTCTTACCACTTTCCCCCCCACCTCTCTCTCCCTGACTCCCCCCTCTTTCCCTTCCTTCTCTCTCTCTATCCCCCCCTTTCTCTCGCTCTCTCTGTATTGCTGTGTGTGCATGTCAGAGAAAACAGTCCCTCGCTATTGCAGGTGGCTAAACCGTGTTCTGTTTACAACCCACAAGGCAGAGGGAGTGGAAGAAAGAAACAGAGAGAAAGACAGAGAAAAAGGGGGAGAGAGAGAGAGAGAGAGAGGGAGGGAGGGAGGGAGGAGTACAGCGTGTAGCTTAAATCTCGCTGAGACAAAGAGAGTGCCTTAGTCCTCTCTGGGCAGTGAAACAGGCACTGAATCGCTCACACGCTGGAGAGACAAAGATCACAGAGTCTGAGGAGATGGGTATCGTAATGGGGACTTTCTCCATGCAGACCAAGCAAGTTAGCTATCGCAAAGGTAGGAACCATGTTACTCATGTGTGGATGTGAGTGTGTGTGTGTGTCTGTGAGTGTGCATGTATGGTATAGCTGTCCGTATGCCTTTTTGTATGTGTACAGTGTGTGTACATATATATTGTATGTGTGTGTGTGTGTGTGTGTGTGTGTGTGTGTGAATTGACAATGTACACACTGAGCTGGAAGTGCGTTTGGGAGTTGAATGCAGGGAGAAGTGTCTCCAGTCCACAGCACTGTAATCCATTCTAATGTGTCCCCATGGAGGGATGTTAAACATGCATTTTAGGAAAAAATTGAGAACATTCTGGGGGAGTAGGTGAGAGGGTGAGTGTGCCTCTTCTGATGGGGTTAGTATGTGAAAGGGTGAATGTGTGAAATGGTGATCATGTGAGCAGATAAATATGTAAAGTGTGTGTGAGAGGGTCAATAGATAAGAGGGGCAAGTGTAAGGATGATTTTGTGATGCGGTGAATGTGTAAAAGGGTGAGTGTATGATAAGGTGAAAGTTTAAGAGGGTGAGTCTGACAGGATGAATGTGTGAGGGGGTGAATGTGTTAGGATGATTATGTGATGGAGTGTAAGAGGGTGAGTCTCAGAGGATGAACATGTGATGGATTGAATGTGTGAGAGGGTGAGTCTCAGAGGATGAATGTGTGATGAAGTGAATGTGTGAGAGGGTGAGTCTCAGAGGATGAATGTGTGATGAAGTGAATGTGTGAGAGGGTGAGTCTCAGAGGATGAATGTGTGATGGATTGAACGTGTGAGAGGGTGAGTCTCAGAGGATAAATGTGTGATGGATTGAACGTGAGGGATGTGAAGGTATAAGAGGGTGAGTGGATGGTGTATCTGTTTTCCTTTTGTGGTTCCTTGACTTGTTTACATAACTTTAGCAGAGTGTAAGACATAAGAGACCAAGCAGTAGCCAGGCTATAGCAGCGTAGCTAGGAGTCAAAAACATACTACAGGGAGGAGAGCTTTAAAACATACACTACAGAGATGGCTCCTCTTCTGGATTTACAAATAGAGAACCTTTCTAATGCATACACGTGACAAACCATCCCATAATGTCAGAGCCCTGTTAGGAAAAACCATGCTGCCAGTCTCACCCTTTGAAATTTTAGGGATGATAAGGTATGATGATTTAAGCTCATTCATTGTTTTGTAAATAAGAAAGGGGCAGAATTTCTTTTTAGTTTTTAATGAGAAGCTAGTAAAGAGAATCTAGGACAGGTGTTATGTGGTCATCTGTTTTAGTTTTCAGTATTCTGAACCAGGTAATTCTGAACTGAACTCTATTGGTAAGGAAAGTTTGTTTGGGGAGATGATATAATTGAGTAATGGTGCAACACATGTCTACAGTTCACAGCATCTTCATTTATCATTAGCTGAAGCTGCATGGTCCATGGGCCAGGAAAGGGCCTTTGATTATGGGTTTTTCTGATTAGGTTGCTGATCAGTGTCTCAGTATTCTCTCAGTGTTCCAGTCTCCTAGTGTTGTCTTAGGCCCTGTCTACACGTACACGGGTATTTTCAAAAATGTAGCTTTTTCTATGCATTTTGGCCTTTCGTCCACACGCAAACGGCGTTTTAGGTCACTGAAAACAGATCTTTAGCAAAGCGCCTTCCAGGGTGAAGATTTTCAGAAACTCCGTTTTCAGTGTTCACGTGTAGACAGGGAAAACTGAGTTTTTGGCTTGTGACATCAGAGTATGCACTGTAGTAACTTTTTTTTTCAGGCTTCTGATTGGCCAACATGGCTATACGGTTAGGGTTATATCGTCGCCTGTTTGTTTGGCATGCTCTTGACAGCATGTGTTTGTGTTTTCGTGTGGACGGGGATTTTTTTAAGAACGAAGGAGGGAAAACCCCGTTTTCAAAAATACCTGTGTACGTGTGGACATGGCCTTAGTGTTTCGGTTTTCCCTCAGTTTCTCAGTGCCCTCAGTGTCTCAGTCTTCTCTTAGTGTCTCTGCGCTCTCTCAGCGTCCGAGTGTGCGATTGGTGATTCAGTGCTCTCTCAGTGTCTGAGTGTTCTCTAAGTATCTCAGTGTTGTCTCAGTGTTCCAGCGTCTCTCTTGCGAGGCTATTGATTGGACAGCGGATTGAGAGTATCCTGCTCTGTGATGGCTGTGTTTCTGTCTCCAGAAGGAGGGAGCCATGGGGAACTTCCCCTGAGCTGTCACTGTGCCACAACCATCTGCTGATGTAGCACACTGCACACCCCCTTCACAAACCACCGCCGTGCTGCTGCTGCTGTGTGTGTGTGTGTGTGTGTGTGTGTGTGTGTGTGTTTATGCATGAATGAGCATGGGGGTTTATAGAAAAAAGATTTGTCTGGAGGGCGTTGTTCAGAAGATGCAGGAAGAAATGTTTCTCACAGATAAATATCTCTCACTGATATATGTCTGTCAGCGATTGGATTAATTGCTATGGCCACACCTACAGTACGGGGTGAAATACCTTTGCTCATTATCACTTCGCACCAAGAGAAATGGTAGAGTTCGCAGTGAAACGGTGGAGGTAAAACCTTGATGACTGTCTTCTAAACACAGTGTTCCAGTATCCTCTCCCGGTCCACATTCCTAATCAGAGAGTCAGATGCTCCCTTGGATGCAGCCTCCCTCCTGCCAGTGTAGCATATCCATCACACTCTCCTGACAGGCAATGCAGCCCTATGGAATTATCAATGGTTTATTCAAAAATCTGTGTCTGTCTCCGCACGCATGCCCCTTTTACTCCTCCTGTTCCCTGCTCTCACTGAGACCTGGTTATTACCCAATAACACAACTACACAGGCTATCATCTAATAACATGGCTACCGTGGTACCGCCTAATAAAGTAGCTACAGTGGTATCACCTAATAACACAGCCACACTGGCTGCCGTGTCTGCTACACATTCCCTCTCTCATACACTCCTACCATTCAGCACTGGCATACTTATCTCACAGCCATGGCAATACTCAGCCATATACCCCTCTCACCTCTCAGCCCTATACCTCTCCATCTTGGCATTCAAATATCATGCTGTCACAATCACTAAATCGTTGACATTTTTGCGTCGTGGTCCTCCATCACCCACTTGAGCCCTATGGAAGCTTTCATGATGAGTTTGGCTCACTCCTCAGCTCTCCTCCAGGAGATGATACCCCTGCGATCCTTCTTTGGGATTTCAATATCCATTTATGTAACACTCAGTTTGATGGCTTCTTACCACTAATGCACTCATTCTGTTTTGCTCTGGAACAGTCCTCCCCCTACACATAAGGCCGGCAACCGTCTGGTATTAGCCTGTCACATTAGCACCCTCATCAGTGGTCTTGTTCTGAAGAAATATGCACAGTCTCTCACCCACAAACTACTCTGACAGAGTGATCTCCCCTCTTTCATTGTGGAGGCATTTTCTTAACTGCCTGGGGATGCTACAGTGACATTGTTGCCTTCAACGTCATTGACTCTTGACGGTCTATATGCACTCACCTCCAGGCCTCCAAATCTGTCCTCCTCAAGCCCATGACACTCTCCTCTTTTTCTTCTATGTTCAAACAAAAATTCAGTCAGTTTTCAATGACCCGCCTCCACCGCCACCCCCTTCTACATCGCTGATATGGAATTTACATCTTCCTTTGAGAAGCAGTTACTTACTTTGAGAAACAATTACAGACAACCAAAGCTTGCTTCAGCAACCAACACATGCCCCCCAATCACATTGATACTGGTCCCACTACCAACTTAAACAGCATTCTTGACCTTTCCAGTTCTGGCCTCCTGCAGCTTCTAGTGTTTAACAGGCTAAACACATATCCATTGGACCCCATCCTCTCCTCTAATACATGCCCCTGTGCCTACTCTCCTACCATTTACCCCCTTGTTGAATTCCTCCCTGACCATTGGTTGTGTTTAATGAGGCTCTAGTAAAACCAGTTATTAAGAAACCAACTTTAGATCCCTCAACCCCTCAGACAACATTCAAAACATTGATGCTAATCTACCGAGCAGTAACAAGCACTGCACCCCATACCTACAATCTCTCATCATCACACCCTGCACTCCAGCCAGACCACTTCACTCTGCTACCTCTGGTCACATAGCAGTCCCATCCTGATAGAGTTGCCCCCTCCCCAGCACTATTGAAATAAAAGCATAGAAGATAAGAGCCTTGTGGCAGTTCAAGCTTTTGCAGCAACACAAGCTCAGTGGTAAATGCATTGTGGCAATGTAAACTTGTAGCGATATTAACCTGGTGGCTGGACGTTGGTTTTAAGGTTTTGCACCTACTCTCCTTGTGGTAATGTTTCCCGCAATGGCATTGCATTCAATAATGGCAATAACAATTCAGTATCTACACAAAAACATGTCTAACCTTATTGAATGCACTTTTCATGTTTTCCTCTGGATAAAATGCTTCTGCAAAATGTATAAATGTAAATGGGTATTGTGAAGCTCTCATGTCACCACTATGAACTGTGTAGTGTTTTAATTCCTTTATAATACTTAAACATTAAAATCTACTCATACCAGTCGCCATGAGGTGTCATTACACATTGTAACTATGATGACACTGGTGACATTACATCATTGATGTCAACAATCATCAGGAAACTGTCAAGCCACAGTGCTAAAAAAAATATTGTGTTGCAATTGTGAAAAGAAGAATGGCTTAGTGAGAGTGAAAGGTGTCAACAGCCCAACACATGTAGTGTACAGTTTTTACTAAACAGGAGTAAAACACAGGGTGATACGTTTCTCAGGCGGAGCTGATAGACTGCATGTAAAGCTGGGGCTGTTCTCACAGTTTAGCGGGCACTCCAACCACACAAACGGCAAACCCAGAGCATCCCAGAGCTGTTGTCAGGAGTTCCATTCAGGAGAGCAGGGGGTCCAAGCCATCCGAACAGGGGGAGAAGAAAGTGTGCATGATGTGGCTCTGTATTGCACTGTCTGAAAATGACAGCTGTATTTTGTACAAAGTTGGTGCAATGTGTGGGCTGAACATTGTCTCTGCAGCACTGTGAAACAGTGTCTGTGATGTCCATGCAGACTGACCCATACCTGCCCCTTCACATCCCCGAGCGGTCCATGTGCAATCATAACCTGTTTACATACTGCTTATGTCATCACACAGTGGTATATACCGCTGTCAACACAAGCAAGAGCTTATCTCACCAACTCCTCCAGAGAGGGAATCTTGGGATCAAAAGGGAAGCTCACAGCCATCACATGATTGCGAAAGTTTGTGACAGTATCACACCAATTTTGTGAGAACATTGTGCATTGACAGCTGTTTGGGATGTAACAGATAGCTCAGCTGGTTTCCTCCTCCACCTATTAAATCCTCCTCATCTCACCGTTATATAAGCCTTCCATTTTAAAAGAGATTTGGTGTGGAGTTCATGTGTGTTTTGACCTGCATGCGTGTGTGTGTGTGTGTGTGTGTGTGTGTGAGTGTGTGTGTGTGTGTGTCTGCGTGTGTGAGTGTAAGAGTGTGTATGTGTGCAGTGAGAGCGTGTATGTTCTGGGCAGTGTATCTTTACTGTTTCTCTCCGTCACACAGGAGGGCCAGATCATCTGCTTCTGTAATTAAAACCTGCTGAGACACCAGCAGCTACCTGCCCACTGAGACAGTCAGTAATTACAGTCACTGCCAGCATTGGGCCTCTCACTTACACACACACACACACACACACCTATGATCACTCACATTTACACACACACGCAGACAGGCGCACACACAGACAGCACAGTTCTCTTTGACAGCCTACTGTGGAAATGTTGAGTTTACTCAACAGGAGGTCAAAATGAGTATGGACTAATTGGCTCCTCAGTAACATTAACTGATTTAAATCCAGGATTAGATTCAATTAACCCAGACTAATGGTTGAAACCACAGCACCCAGCCCTTAGATATACTGAGCTAAAGTGTTTAACACTTCAATCTCCAAAATATGCTGCCACCCAGCAATCAAAAATTTACCTTTTTCAGGGAAGGGCAGGAGGAGAAAGAGGAAGATGGTGTTCTACCTCTGTAGTGCTTATGGCTCTGTGACAGAGGTTTTGCGTTTGTGGTAAAGGTCTGTGATGGAGGTTTTGGTTCTGCGATGGAGGCTGTGTCTCTGTGATGTAATGGAGGTTCTGTCTCTGCTGGTGGTTCTGTCTCAGTGATAGAGGTTTTGCATCTGTGGTTTTTGGTCTGTGTTGGAGATTTTGGTTCTGTGATGGAGATTGTGTCTCTGATGGACTTTTTCTATGTGTAATGGAGGATTATAAGTAGGCCCATGCGTTGGCGTGCTTATCTGCTAATGTTTAGAAATGCCTTGAGCAGTATTTAATGACGGCAGAGAGGGAGAGGGAGAGGAGGGGATGAAACAAAAAAAGAAAGAGGGGAATAAGCATTGAGCGAGGGATGAAGACGAGAGAGAGAGGGAAGCTTGATGGAAATGCATCCACAATTATTCATGGTTTGATTTCTAATTAAAATTCTAATTTCTCTAGGATGAGATTTAAGCCTGCTTGTTGAGCAGCCGTGGCCTACACCACAGAGCTGGTTTCAAAAAGCTTTCTGGGGTGATGAAACGCAGCTTATGCAGTAAACGCAGGTGAACTCTGAATGCAAATAAAAGGCCGACTGCTTTCACTATCAAAAACTCACAATTAAAGGCCATCAGCCATTCTAAATTATATTCAGATTCAACAGGCTGTTTTGGCATGGGAAGGTTGGCAGAGTAAATTGAAAACGAACTCAGTGGCTGGGTTATGAAAGCTCTGTCCCTCTCTGTCGTAGCTCTACACTCTGTGCCTGCTGTATGTTCTCTGCTCCAGAAGCCACAGACAGAGGGACACTGTGCTCCCCCAAGGGGTCTGTGAGGGGTTGAAAGATTCATCTCTGATGCCTAAAGTCAGGGCGTAACCATGGAGACCCTGCTCTCTGCATGTGTCTCCATGCCATGTGGAGTGTATGTTTCTGTGTTGAGCTCTGACGTGTTGAGTGTGCGTTTGGTCAGCTTATCCTTGATCAGTACAGTGTGTACAATGGGCTGTAGAAGATATTGGAGAGCCGCTGTTCAGAGCATGAAAACTGGACTTTGGTCTTGAATAACCCTCGGCAGTCTACTTTTAGCACCCCGATCTGTGAAGGACATGTGATAATTGGACACATACATGCCCTTCTCACACTCCCTCACCTGTTCTCTCTCCCCTCTTTGTGTCTGCTCTTCCTTCCCCCACTTTTTCTCATATCAGTTTTATAGAATGTTCTTGCATTCTTTTCTTTTTCCTTTTTATTTCTACCCTGCTCCATAAAATGTGCTCTTTTCAACAATTGTTAAACAGAGCTTTCATAAGTAAAAATCTCTGCCACTGAGGGAGGGGAAGGAGGAGATGTTCCTGTAGGAGAGGAGAAGAGAGGGATAGAGAGAGAGAGAGAAGAGGAGAGAGAAAGAGGAGAGATGAAAGCGTGTGAGTGGAGCTGGGGAGTGTGTTTTTTCTACCGGGGGAGAGAGGGAAGAATCAGTAGGAGAGAGTGTGGAGGAGGGATGAGGCTTTCTGGGCAGAGAGACAAACGTTGCGAGTGTTTGAAGTCTTTCCTGAATTCCTCAGGGTTTGAGTTGGCTGCACTCCCTTCTCACAGGGAAAGCTCATTATTCACAGGGGCTTGCTTTCCTTTTCGCACCCCAGTCTCTGAGCGGATGCGCTGCCGCTTCCTCTGCGCTACGCAATCCTGGCCCTCGGGCTGCTCTCTTAATCTGCTATCGATCAATGCATTTGATTAAGCTCTTCACTGGATTCCCGTCTCGAGTTTCCATCGATTGACAGCTATCTGCTGAAAATCCATAACAAAGCAAACACATGGTCGGAGGTATGTTGTGTAATCATAATAATTGCTTCATAAAATTCAAGAAGAAGAGATTCTTCAACTTGCTGTAGTCACTACAATAATAATAATAATAATAATAACATGGGGCTTCCATCGGTTAATCTTAACTGGTTGTTCTATTCCATGTGTCCAGCTGTGTAGAAATTGATTGAAACTTGAAAGATGCTTTATTTTCAATAAGTATTGTGTATTACCAATTTGGTAGGGGCTGAAAATAACTTTAAACTCTCTAATTAAGAAATAATTTTGTGTGGATTTTTTTGTTCAGACTGGAGCAGACAACAGGATTCATGTGAGTGCTCAGTCTGGTTGTCTAGGCTCAGGTGAACAGGAAGTTGATGAACTGGACTGTAATGCGTTGGCATGTGCCAATGGTAGAGAAAGGTGTGAGGTATGGTGAGAAAGAGAGGGGGTGCTGTTGTTGTTTACAGGGTCAGGGAATATTAGCACTGATGTAGGCAGTCACACATTAACATGCACTGTGGAGGATGTTTGGCGGGCAGAATTAGGCACAGTTCTGACCATATGGAAAGATATCAAATCCAAAAATACAAAAACGAGGCTATTCAGTGCAGCTGCACAATGTTACCCAGTATACCTACACAGCACTGTTCAGTAAACATCCAATCATAGAGAGTTTACCTCAAAGCCTTGAGGCCACAGAACACTGCAAAATGAGCTGTGTATTGGCGAAACATGGAGACTACTGCTCGCAATGAAAGAAAATTGCACATAACAGTGATATTTATTTCCATATAACAGAGCAATAGAAGAAGAAGGTCAATTGCATCTTGAGTTAAATTTCAATTTAAAAAATGCTGTTACTGATGTTCATAGGAAATGCTGTTATGCCGTAACCCTGAGGAAGATGCATTCGAAATGCGTTTCTCTCCCTCCCCCTTCTCTATTTCAGTTCAGACGAAACTCTCATTGCTCCACTGGCTCTGAATTACATTTGTGAACTCAGAGGAAGAGAGGCACTGATACTGCGGGGGGCAGGGGGATAGTTAGAGGCCAAACTGCACAGCGAGGGACAATGAAAGCAACACAATAGCTACTGAAATGAGGGAGTCTGCTTCCAACTACACTGCATTACTGAGAGGGAGGGACTGAGGAGCAGGGAAATAGATGCGCTGTCCTATTTTATACCTGCAAATAGACACACACATACACACATACGCGCGTGCGCGCACACACACACACACACACACACACGCACATACATTAAGTCTCACAGTTGCAGTAGATCCAGCATTCTTTAGATCCCGGATGGATCTGCAGTAGTGTACTTATCAATGGCGGTCTGACTATTTCAATACAGTGTTGAGTGTGTGTGTGTGTGTGTGTGTGTGTGTGTGTGTGTGTGTTTGTGTGTGTGTGTGTGTGTATATTTCTATAAGAAATTTCCGATATAAGAAGCAGTTGTATATAGTGATCAAAAACACTGGGACAGAATCATTCACAGATGCAGGCTGTTTAATAACTCTGCTCATAAGCAGTCTGCTTATAGGTCTTATTCTGACCTCACACATTTTAGAAAATGCTGTTTAGAATTTAAACACGTTTTTGTATTTTGTGTTCCAGTCTCGCTCCTCCAAAAAACTGAAGCGCTAGGCAAGCAAAACACTTTGAGCACAGAGGTTGTGCAGCTAAGTACTTGGGGTGTTTAGTTAAGTGCTTGAATGTATATGAAATATGAATAACTTTGCCTTATGGAGCATTGATGGAGGCATGCAGCTGTGAAACTGGCCTCCATTGTCACACTCTTAAAGCCTCCTGAAAACCACCCTGATGAACGATGGAGACGTCACATTGTGGAAAACCCCAGCCCTGCTTCTCAGATTGGAGAGCAGTTTGTAGCTGAGGTTCTACTTGCTGCTGATGAGCCTTGACTGGCAGCATCACCCAGTACAGCCTCTGGCTCCTCTGAGGAAGGAGACAGAAGAGAACACTGCAGCTACGTGCAATGGAAAAAAGTTCAGAATGTTTGGATGTGAAGTGCTACACACTTGTATTGGAGGATGGAGAGAACAGAGGAGTATTACGTCGCATGCATATTGCAACATTACTGCGTTGTTATTTCTGTCTGTTTTCATTGGCAGTCTGCGGACGTTTCCACCTCTGTTCACCTGGCACAGATGTAACCATGGCAACGTTTTGTAAACACTGGTCCATGCGTTCCAAAATCTACAGGTCCTTTCAGGGCTGATGTAAACAAACCACCTCACTTGAACAGAGAGCAGGAAGCAGAAATTAGTGCTGCGTTTTTCTGGTTCTGTTTCTGTCAAACTGCAGGATGTTGCTGATTCTATGGCTGTAGAAATGGGCAGGACGTGACTCCCGGGCACGCGGAGTCAAACTGCTCGGACGCTGCTGAGACCCAGCGGTAATCTCGCCATCTCTTGCATGCCCGGGGATATTACCGCCGGAACGACCCTCCGGATTCTAATTTTGAGGATTTCCGCTCGGCTTCTCTGTGTCGTACTTAGTGTCTGCCTTCCCTCAGCTTGATAAGCTTATCATCTCCTGCATGAAGGAGGAGGATTTTCAAGGCACACTTACTTAAAAGATGTTCGAGTTTATTACTGAGCCTTGGCCTCCCACGAGTTTCAGATCAGTTGTCCTGGAAGCAGAACTCTTTGTCAGGCTCTCTGTCCAGTTGCGTGCTGTTGCTGCACTCTGGACTGCTTCAGCAGTTTCCCCATACATTGGGGAAAATTGCATTTACATGCAGTAATCATCTAATCAATCAATCAATCAAATTTCATTTAGTGCGGTGCCCTTTTTAAGTAATGAGCTATTAGCCCATATGGGAACAGATAAGAGGAAGAGAAAGAAGAGGAAAGACTTAATACTTACTTAATACCAGTAGCGCACACTCACACACACGTGCACGCAAATACAGATACATACACACACTCACATGCGCCACAAACCCCTGCACCCAGCGCTAGCATGTGTTGCTCAAAAACATCACATGTCATGTGTGACACTCCTAGACTGACAGATGTGCAGGGTAAATTCCACATATTCACACGCATGTTTCTGCCACAGACTGTGCACATGCACGTGTGTGTGTGAGAGAGAATGTGGTGCGTGTGTGTATGTGTGTGTGTGCACGCGCACACGCGTGTGTGTGTGTGTGTGTGTGCGTGCGCGTGTGTGTGTGAATAGAGAACAGAAAGCTGGAGAGGGAGAGAAGGAGAGCCGTGTATGACTCCAGAGCAGGGAGATTAGCATGGAAAGCAGATTGTGACTAATAGTGTGTGATGAAAGTGAGGGATGAAGGGGAGGGAAATGTACCTCTGTAGCACAGAGAGCTGAGGGAAAGCCACACTGCTGCCTACAGAGAACATCAACAGAGAGAGAGAGGGAGAGAGGGGAGGGAGAGAGAGGGGCAGGAACAGCTTGTGTCTGTGTGTGTAAGATAGAGGCATAGCGTGAAAGAAATTTCTGCCATTTTGCTCACTGAAAAACTGAGAAAGGGGGAGGGAGGAGCAAACCCAAAGAGAGAGACAGAGAGAAGAAAGAGAGAGAGAAGAAAGAGAAGAGGGAGAGAGGGAGCGCGTGTCCTCCTTCTTCGACACGAGACGGATTGAGACACGTCTGGGCGCAGACACGCACGTTGCCACGGTGACGACATGGGTGCAGTGGTGGGAACACTGACCATGCAAACGAAACAGCGGAGACCATCCAGAGGTACGTCACCAACAGACAGACGGACCGATAGGATGACAGACTGACATGGAGACAGATATCTGTGCCTGTAATTGCAATGCACACTCTTACAGACAGACTGGTAGACTGACCAACAGGCTCCATTTCTCTCAAACCAACAGAGAGCAGAACAGAGCTACAGGTGTGACAGAGAGAGTGAGCAATCACAGCAGAGAGAGAAACTGATTATGAGTAAGTGAGTGTGTGTGTGTGTGTGTGTGTGTGTGTGTGTGTGTGTGTGTGTTTTGCATTTGTGAAGGAGTGGGAGAAAGTGCTTGCTGTTTTGTTGTCATGGTTCATGAAACATCTCAATAATGCAGTTGCCCTTGAGGAAGTCATTGCACTATGTGTATTCATTAGAGCTGTGTCTGTATGTGCATGTGTGAGTGAATGAATGTATGTGAGTATGTGTGACTGTGTGAGTGAGTGTGTGTATGTGGGTGTATGAGGGTGTGTGTATGTGTAAATGTATGTGTGTATTTTCGTGTTTAAATGTGTATGTTTGTGTGTGTGTGTGCGTGTATGTGTGTGTTTGCTTGTGTTTATGTGTGTGTCTGTCTCTCTGTATGTGAGGGTGAATGTATATATGTGTACGTGACACTGTTAGTGTTTATTTGAGTGTATATTTGTGTGTGTGTATGTGTGTGTGTGTGTGTGTGTGTATGTGTGTGTGTGTTTGTATGTGTGCGTGCGTGCGTGTATGTGTGTGTTTGTGCATATGTGCACAAGTGTGTGTTTGAGGGTGTATGTGTGTGTCTGTGTGTGCGCAAGTGTATGCGTGTAGCACATTGTTATTACTCTGCTCACATACCATCTCTCTTCCTGCCTATTACATCGGGATCACAGTTGTCATGGTAACGTGGAAAAGAGGGATGGAGAGAGAAGAATGGGTCAGTGACTTGGAGGGTCGGAAGTGGGGGATCTCAGCAGAGATCACCTCCACTGCTAGGAGAGGACAGCATGACCTGTAGCCCTGTCTCTCTGGATCTCACTCTCTCTCAGTTCACTTCCATTTGCTTCATTGGCATAAAAAGGTGCCTCTGTTGCCACAACATGTGGAGAGATAATAACCTCAAATATAGTAATAACAACTGTGCATAATTTACTGTGACAATAAAAAACGCCACTAGTGATTTACTAGTGACACTAAAAACATGATCAAATGAAAGTTAAACAGGATAATTTAGATGCAAAGACAGTGCCTTGTTGGAGATTTAAGGTGTTTGAGTGTTGATTGTGTTTGTCACTAGGAGGTAACTACGGTGCAAACTGGGCTGTCAGTACCGCAGTACCTTTCTCCAGGAGGATGGGGTGTGTGTTGCAGGCTGGGGAATTGTGCCTAAAGTTGTGTTTTTGTTGAGAAAGTAAGTTTCTCTTTCTGACTCTGGCTGTGACTCACTGCGTCTGCTGAACAAAGTGCAGAGAGTCACAGTACTCTGAGTCACAGATAATTACAGCCTGAGGGAGGGAGCCCCTTCTCTGGCAGAACAAAGGATCATGGGATATGTGGCAGAGCTGCAGCAGAGCATGTGAGAGGGTGATAGATGTGTGAGATGTAGGTATGTGTAAATGTCTGAAACCTGTTAGAAATGGTCTTTGTCAGATGACTAAATGATATATAATAAGTAATAAAAGTAATAAAAGTGAAAATCCCCAGTGTGGAATAGATATGACTTTTTTTAAGTGAGGGGTCTGTTGATGGTCACACCACATGTCTAGTAGGGAGCTGGTACAGTTGTGTTGTGGTTTGTCTGGATCTATTATATTGCAGAGTTCAATTGGTACTACTGTGTTGCAGTTGTGTTTGTCTAAATCCACTACGCTGGGGAGATTAAACTGCAATCATGTTACAGTTGTGGTTGCCGTTTGTCTGAATCCACCATGTCGAGGAGTTTAAATTGTTGCGTTGAGGTAGTGTTGAATGTGAGGCATTGTGGAGAGGATTTTAAATGGTGTCATATTTTTATGAGACCATTTACACATTGGGACCCCCCCCCCCCCGCCCCACCCTCTACCCACCCCTCCCCACCTCCTGGTGACCCTGTCCGCTCTGTGTCTTTGGTTCGCTGTGTTTCAGGGGCTGTTAGCCTCTTACAGGACGATTCTCCAGAATGACGGATGGGTGTGTGAGCCTAGCTGCACAGTTGATACCGTGTTTGGGCAGGGTAATGGCTCTGCACCATCATATCTCTCACTGTTTCCCCCTCTGACGGCTCCGTGCTGGACTTAATCAGCCAGAACCAGGCCACCAGACATGTCTGCGTCTGCTTTTAAAAAACTGCCAAACTCCGTAAACATGTAGTGCTCCTGCTTTACAACAGTTGTCTGGTTGCGGTCACAGAAATCTTCAAACATTTATGTGTACTGACATTCCATCGAGCATAGGGACATGATGAGTGTAGAAGACACAGTTGGCATAGAAGACAGGGTTTGGAAGACACAGCTGGTACAAGCTGGTACAGAAGTCTCAGCAGAAGTGGTGCTCCTGGATCCACCACAGTCCCACGGCCTTTGCTGGACCTGAATCCTCATTCTCTGACCACATCAGTCCTGTGGGCTTTTGGGGATAAGTGTGAGTGAGGACCACAGCTAATAGCCTGTGTTTGGTTGAATACTAATATATACTATACAGTTCCACACGACCATATTCTATTCTTTACCCTGTGTAAATTATACTCTACCAAGTTTAGCATACTACACTGTTCTTGCTCTAACACATTACACAACTAAAGTGCTCAGTGTAATGGCTGTTACACATATCTTTCGCTGTTATGTCAACAAGTTCTTTCTGGTTTAATTATTATTCTGTATTTTCGCTTCAGACAGAATCGACAGGTTTGTGGATTAGTCTGTAAATATCAGATCAGCTGCTGCCGGGCTGATCCTTTAAAAAACAGCCGCTTTGGACAGACCCTGGGTGCACTGTGTTGCAGTGTAGCTGCTGGTTTTATCTGTATGTCAGTTTTTAGTATCACGAAATCTACTACCTCTTTCTCTATCTCCCTTTCACATCCAGCAATGTTCTGTACATTTGCTTCCCTTTCTCTCACTTTCCATCTATATACCTACCTGTCTTTCTGTCTGTATCCACATCTCCATCTGTATACCTACCTATCTTTCTGTCTGTCTCTATCTCACTTTCTAATAAGTGAGAATGTGATAATTAACTCACCTCATTAGTGAGAGTCAGCCTGCAAATGAGTGTTGTACAAAAAGAGTGGTATCTAGAGTGTGTGTGTGTGTGTGTGTGTGTGTGTGTGTGTGTCTGAATATGAACGCATAGGTGTATGTCTGTGTGCGTGTGTATGTGTGTGTATTGTCAGACCAAACCACCAACGTGCCGCACTGATTTGTGTTTGCCTACTTGTATACAGGTGAGTGTGTGCTGTTTTTGTTCATGCAGTGCATGCTGGCTGTTGTGGAAGATTGTCAGACAAAACCACCGACATGCCGCACTGATTTCTGTTTGTCCAGATATCATCCTGAGCAGTAGTGAATCTGGTGTTGCAACTAGCTCAGAAACTACAACTGCGGTGAAATGCGTTCAAAACTTGTTTTGTGCCTCTTGAGAGGTGACTCATTTCCCTTAATGTAGAGCCGGGCCTTGAGAGAGTGATGCTATAATGAGGAACGCGGTGACAGTGTGTTAGAGGTGTGAGAGGGAGGGTGTGTTAGAGGCATGTGTGAGGGAGAGTGTGTGGGATGGTTAGAGCGTATCAGAGGTGTGTGAGGGAGAGTGCACACTGAAGCAGTCGCTCCCATCACGCTTTGCACTTTGTGGCCATTTCCTGAGACCATCCCGGAAAAAGAGCAACTTGTCTAAACACACACTGCCTCAGTCCAAACACACACACATTCAGACCAAACACACGCTCCCTCAGTCTAAACACACACTGCTTCCTTCCAAACATGCACAAATCCTCTGTCCAAACACACACCCTCCCTCAGTCCCAACACACACTCTTCCTCAGTGCAACCACATACACACTCCCACTTTCAGTCCAAACACATGCTTCCTCTGTCCAGTCTCTCAGTCCAAATTATCTCTACTCCACTATTCTGGAGTGCTGTATGAATCCTCGTTTGGGACATTTTTAAATAAGGTGTGTAAAGGACCAACTGAGTTTCATAGTTAGGGCTTGTGGTTTCTGCCTGACTGCATCTCAGAGGTGTTTCCACAGCAACGGTGTTTTTCATGTGCTCAGAACACAGTGTCAGCGTGTCAGAGTTCCTGCAGGGCGCTGAGGCGCAGGCAGTGTGAAACGCACTCTGCAGGAGGCTGCCTTACTGTCCTCTCCAGAGACTTTCCGCGGAGTTAATATTTCATATCTAATACTGTGTTCACCCTGCGGGGATTGAGAGTCCAATATTGGGCTTATGATCAGAGGACAGAACTGCACAAATAGCCTGGAGACATGGATCCTCCTCCAGTTCAAACAGCAATTAGCTCCCCTTCCCCGTCAATCCCACTCTCTTCCCCAGCTCTGTCTCTATGGAGAGAGGCATTTCTCTGGGTAGAACTGGTCCTGGTTTAGGCTATGAGGAGACTAAAAACGGATAAACGCACGCACAGTTCCCTGACCTCTGCCCAGGTACAGAAAAGGTGGGTATGCAGAGTCTCCTGGGCTCTTGTATCTGACAGCGAAACACGCTGTCGCACACACAGTCATATGCATGCACTGCACGCTCCTGCTGAAACCCAAATCACATCTCCTGCCTACTCACTGTCTCCATGACAACAGGAAACAGCTCAAAATGTGGGAGAACATGCGCGGCTGGAAGGGGGGGAGGAGAGAGAGGGGAGAGAGTGACAGAAAGAGGGAAGGAGAGACCTTGGGTGGGAAGGAAAGAGAAGTGGAGGTGGAGAGTAAGAGAGAAGGAGGGAGGGAAGGGGAGCCAGGCTCAGAGGTAGGGGGCACTGAGGGTCACTAATGAATTCAGTAAGGAGGACAGAAATGGAAGATTTCATGGTTTGCTGCTGTTTCATGTGGTTTGGTTTGCTGAGCAGCTTTGGTTCTGTGGCTTTTATATGGCTTTTTTATGTGTTGCTATGCTGCCAGCTCCATGTGTGATTATGGCCACACAGGGTAATGGCTCAGACTGTGTGAGTACCTGCACAGGGTAATGGCTCAGACTCTGTGAGTACCTGCACAGGGTAATGGCTCAGACTGTGTGAGTACCTGCACAGGGTAATGGCTCAGACTCTGTGAGTACCTGCACAGGGTAATGGCTCAGACTGTGTGAGTACGTGCACAGAGGACATGGCACGTGGCTCTATCACCAGGACATGCTGATGGAAAACTGATGTCACGTGACACCCCCTCTCCCAGGTGCTCTCCATCTCACTTCTGCTAAGGGTGAGCCCCACACAGTGGAGGCCTTTATTTAATAAGTATCATGAACTTGTTTTTGCCTATTTTGTACAATTCACAAGAGGGCAATTTAAATAAGTATCAGACATTAACAGCTAACAGCTCCTTTTTTTTACCTGAATGCAGCTAATGAGGCACAGTGCCTCTGCCTTTGTGCACTTCACATGGAATCATTTTAGCCATTAAATCAAAGAATTATTGGGTTTTCAGTTCAAAATGATATCCCTTACAGAGAGAGGGGGTGACCGACAATATACTCCAACGCACTGTGCTTTGAGGGCAGGGGATCAGTTAGTCATCAGCATTTAATGAACACCTCACAAATGCAGAGGAAATTCAGGAAGTGCGCTCCAGTGTATCAGAAACACACCTCTTTACACAGGTAGGTGAGGGAGGTATTAAAGCTCAGCAAAAAACTGAGCACATCTCTGGAGGCAGGTGAGTAGCAGGGTGTCTGTTCACTGTCAGAGATGCAGCGCAGAGACAGAGCCTGACAAAGTACAGGTTAAATGATCAGGTTACAGCCTGGGCATTTAACAGGACAGTGTGGGAGAACGTGGTGCCTGGAGATGCAGGTCATGTGATTACTGAAAGCAGGAGAGGTCAAAACAGACTTGCTTCCTCTTGAATAGCTAGAAAGACACAAATTCAACGGTAGGTTGTGCATTAGAGTTTTGGTCATGCAGTAGCCTCTGTACAGAAGGAGGCAGTAGGAGAAATGAGAACTCCATTCTGCCTGCTGAAATGATGAAGGTCTCTCGTGGCTGAGACTGAAAATTGCTTTCATGCATTTTTCATTTGCGCTGCAATAGGTGTTTTTTTATTTCACTATTCCTTTCATTTTTCTCCCTCTCTCCTCCTCCTCCCCACTCCCAGGGCACTGCGGAGCTGACACAATCAATCCTGCAGCTGTGGGACAGCGCCATGTGTGTCTGTGTGCGTGAGAGAGCGTGTCTGTATGTGTGTGTGTTTTGCTTACTTAGCATGTGTGTTGTGTGTATGTGTTTGTGTGTGATTGTGTGTGTGTGTGTGTGTGTGTGTGTGTGTGTGTGTGTGTGTGTGTGTGTGTGTGTACGTGTATGTGTGTGTGTGTCCCTCTGTGTTTGAGAGGGTGGTAGGGCTTCATTTATATGGTTTAAAAACATAAAGAAGGAGGAGTAGAAAAGGTAGGAAGACCCATGTGAGATGGTCACAGTCTCCCTCTGTTTAGATAAGGTGAATGATGAGTTGGAGATGACCACAGTCTCTCTCTCTGTAGATAAGCTGGATGATGTGTTGGAGATGACCATAGCCTCTTTCTCTCTCTCTGTAGATATGTTGGATGATGTGTTGGAGATGACCATAGCCTCTCTCTCTCTCTCTCTGTAGAGAAGGTGGATGATGAGTTGGAGATGACCATAGCCTCTCTCTCTCTCTGTAGATATGTTGGATGATGAGTTGGAGATGACCATAGCCTCTCTCTCTCTCTCTCTGTAGATATGTTGGATGATGTGTTGGAGATGACCATAGCCTCTCTCTCTCTCTCTGTAGATAAGGTGGATGATGTGTTGGAGATGACCATAGCCTCTCTCTCTCTCTGTAGATATGTTGGATGATGAGTTGGAGATGACCATAGCCTCTCTCTCTCTCTCTGTAGATAAGGTGGATGATGAGTTGGAGATGACCATGGTGTGTCACCGGCCAGAGGGGTTGGAGCAGCTGGAAGCCCAGACCAACTTCACCAAGAGAGAGTTGCAAGTCCTGTACCGTGGCTTCAAGAATGTGAGTGCCCTCCCCCCACACACACACACACACACACACACGCACACATACACACACAAACACACACACACATTCTCTCATTTCATTTTGATTATTTGACAAACTGTGAGAGACTTTGAAAGTATCTAGATTCAAAATGTAGTGTATGCACTATGTGTCTATATATGCTGAGTTTGATAGACAGATCCAAAATGCTCAGCCCTGCAGGTATGGTCAAATGGTCACAAGCTACACAACACACCCACCTTAAACAGGAGGAAATATTACTTACATTACATTATTTAGCACTCTTACCCAGAGCAAGTTACATAGGTTACAGTTCTTTACAATGTTATCCATTTATACAGCTGGATATTTACTGAGGTAGTTTTGGGCTAAGTACCTTGCTGAAAAGTACAGCATCAGTGGCCCAGTGGGGAATCAAACCAGCAACCTTTTGGTTACAAGCGCTGTAACCACAATGCTACACACAGTAAGAGATCTGAGATGTCTGAGATCAGCATGTGAGGCCCAAGTATGACCACACACAATAAGAAGGATAGTATCTTGTTAGTCTGAGATCAGATTAAGAGATGATGAAAGATACCATGCTCACTTAGAGGAGGATAAAAGTTTCACTGCACTGAGATCAGTGTGTAAGTCATGATTGTGACCTCTGTCTGTGTGTGCTTTTCTCAGGAGTGTCCGAGTGGTGTTGTGAATGAGGAGACCTTTAAACAGATATACTCTCAGTTCTTTCCTCATGGAGGTAAGACAGCTGCCAGAGGCCCACAGAGTTTACCCCTGTTACATGTACTGTGTGTTCAGTCTGTGCTCTGTATGCTCAGTGTATTTGCTGTCTGTTCAGTGTATGCTCTGAATGGTGAGTGTACATGCTGTGTGTCCCATATAAATCCTCCGTGTACCTACAAAGTCTACATCTTCGTTGTTTCATGTGTACATGCACAAACTGAATACGGGTTGTTACATATGTGTAATTACATGACTATAAGCTGGCCACACCTTGTTATGTACTTTAATATCCACTGTGTTACACATATATATTGTAACATCAATTACAATACAGATTTGCATGCTCAGTGTGTGTTTGGGCATTGTAATGTAATGTCTAAGGCATTTTTACCTTCTGGATGGCCATTTATAACACTACCTGTTAGCCTGTAGTTTGTAACAGGACCTGGCCGGTTAGTCTGAGGTTTGTAACAGTGGCAGGTCTATTAGTCTGAGATTTGTAACAGGAGCTGACCTGTTAGTCTGAGGTTTGGAACAGTAATTGAGCTGTTACCCTGAGGTCATTTACATTACACCTATAACACTGCTTTGTCTGTTGTCATTGCAGATGCCAGCACATATGCGCATTATCTCTTCAATGCCTTTGACTCCACCCACAATGGTTCCATCAAGTTTGAGGTAATACCCTTTCCTGGATTATCACCCAACTGCCAATCAACCCCAATCAACCAATAAAAAAACCAATCAATCAATCAACCAAGTGATAAATCTACCAATCAATCCATCCCTCTCTCTCTCTCTCTCTCTCTGTCTCTCTCTCTCTTTCTTGCTTTCTCTCTCTCACTCAGGATTTTGTCATGGGTCTCTCTATCCTGCTAAGGGGGACAGTAAGGGAGAAGCTGCAATGGACCTTCAACCTGTATGATATTAACAGAGATGGCTACATCAGCAAGGAGGTGTGTGTGTGTGTGTGTGTGTGTGTGTGTGTGTGTGTGTATGCATGTGTGCATATGTGTGTACAAGCATGTGTTTGCGTGTGCATACACTGTTTGTGTGTATGCTTGTATATGCGTGTATGTATGTGTGTGTTCATTCTGGAAATGACACATTGTGACATCTGACATGAGGAGGCACAGGAGATGATGTGATATTTGACTAATAGGTCGGTCTGCCTATTCACCGATAATTGCATGCTGTGTTAATAAAGGGGATGGTGTGTGTGTGTGTGTGTGTGTGTGTGTGTGTGTGTGTGTGTGTGTGTGTGTGTGTGTGTTCTTTCTAACAGGAAATGACACAGATTGTGACAGCCATCTATGACATGATGGGGAAGTATACCTATCCCGCGCTTAAAGGAGACGTACCAAGGCAACATGTGGACGCTTTCTTTCAGGTGAGAACATCATTGGCACCTAACACAAACACACAGATCCTTCAGCTGTTCTATACCTGCAGTACCACAGCACAGGTATCTCACCTGCACGATGCCTGACTGAACACTCACTAACATCACTCTCCTCAATAGCAGGATATAAATATCCATTTTTCTCAGATAATGATCTAAGATATATCCCTTCTCCCCTTCACAGAAAATGGACAAGAACAAAGATGGAGTGGTCACTTTGGAGGAGTTCATTTTAGCCTGTCAGGAGGTTTGTTTCTCATTCACACCCCCATATTACTGTTTCAGTTCCTCTTATCTCTCTTCTCCTTTGTGTTTCTTCTTTTTTGTTCTTCCCTCTCTCTGCATCCCTTTGTCCTTTCCTTCTTCTCTCTGGCCTCTTTTCCACTCCATCTCAGGGTCCTTTCTCAAAGCTACCTTTGTGTGGTAACACTGACCCCTGGTGGAAACATAGGAAACAGCAAATCCGTAGCACCTGTAGTATTGAAGAGGCTGTAATATAATGTCAGCACTGCAGAGATTTTAACTACCTTTTCTCCCCTGTCTCTCTCCTGTTCCTGCCCAGGATGAAACCATGATGAGATCCCTGCAGCTCTTTGAGAATGTTATGTAGGGCATGATTGGAGTGGAGAGGGGGGAGTAAATGCAGACTATGGCATGCATGTAGGAACCTGGAGGGTTTAACCCACAATTAACCCAGCAGGGCTCAGAGGTGTCATCTGTGTGTGAGAGAGTGTGTATATATACGTACATGTGTAAGAGAGTGTGAGTGTGTGTTTGTGTGTGTGTGTGTGTGCATGTGTGTGTTTGTGTATGAGTGCATACATGTATGTGCTTGTGTGTGTGTGTGTGTGTGTGTGTGTAAGTGTTTGTGAGTGTGTGTGCGCATATGAGTGTCTGTGTGTGCACGCAGGAGCACGTGTTCAGTGTATGTATACATAAAAGTGGGTGTGCGTACACATGCATGTTTGTATTTACCTATGTACATGTGTGCACACATTTATATTAATATATATTTGGATGACATGATTGTGTGTGAATGAATTTTTGTGTAAATGTGTGTGTGTGTGTGTGTGGTTTGTATGCAAGACAGAGAGACAGACAGAGAGGTGTGTGTGTGTGTGTGTGTTGCTGCCTTTCTCCTTGTTCCTCCTCTCTTGGCTCTGCTGGTGTTTGAATCTAAATGTGCTCCCCCTAGTGTTTCCCTGCAGATAACTTTTTTCCCTCACCAAAGTTCAGTTACACCCTGATCCAGGGGGTGACACTTCCCTGCTGTAACAACCCTACTTGTGATTAGCTGAAACCCCAACTTCCCTTAAGTATGATTAAAAGGAACTGCATCTCCACGGCTCTATCTGCCTGTGATTACCCGGAACTGCATCTCTAAAGCCCCCACCAGTTTCTACCAAGAACTGCATCTCTGGCTCCCCCTGCCTGTGATTTCCTGGAACTGCATTTCAGCAGGTCCCCCCAACCTGTGATTACCTGTGGAAGCACGTCTGAGGCTCCTCCTGCCTGTGATAACTTGGAACTGCACCTTTAAGACTCCCCTTACCTGTGTCATTTCGATTATCGCCGTGGACAGGTTGCATGTTTGAACAAGAGGTGAAGCTCTATACGGACACATTTTCTTGAAAGGGACTTTGACCTTTCAACCAATGAAGCGAAATGATTCGTACTATCATTTAAGCTGTAATATCTATATCCTTATTTATTTGTTTGTCCTTGTGGCCCACAGAGGTAAGGAAATGCTATTGTCTGTTTTTCTAGTGTCTGGTTTAACATTTTCAGTGTTGTAATGATCTTGTTATTGTCCTTGATGTCTCCTCTGTCTGCTACCATGTCTGTCTGTTGCCTGCAGATAGAGGACGCTGTGGTCTGACTGGTGTTGGTGTGTTACCGCTTTGCTGCCACGCCTGGCTCTCTCCACAGCAGTCTCTATTTTGTGAGCTTCTGTGACATGTTATTCAGTGATCTCACACACAGTCACACTCTCGCATACTCTCATAGGCACACGCACAAACTCTCACACACACAGAGGACACATCACATCACTCACTTTCCCTTTCACACACACACACACACACACACACACACACACACACACACACACACACACACACACACATACAAACCTGTTGTTGTGGCAGTGTAATATTGCTCTGAGTATGTGTTGTGTGTTCTGTGCTAAAGTGATGTGGAGTTCACTGCAAGGAGAAGATATGATACAAGCACCATGAAACAGCCAGTCAGAGACAAAGCAGAGAAAGGGGGAGGGAAGGATGGAAAAAGAAAGGGAGGGAGAGAGCGAGTGAAGGGGGCACAGATGGAGTTTAGCTGTTGGCAACACAAATATCTCTTTGTCATGCCAACAAAGCCATTTGTTTTGAACTGCACTGACAGAGAGAGATAAAGAGGTAGAGAGGGAGGACAGATAGGGAGAGGTGTATAAGCTTTAGCAACACCAGTGCATGATTGTACTGCCAGATGAACATGATCAGAAATGAGAGAGAAGAAGAGAGGAGCAAGACTGCATGCACCTTATAAGGATATAGGGGCCCCCATGAGTGTAGGGCTGGCAAGTCTCCCCTCAGCTGGGAGTCAGTGTGGGACACATTAGCAATAATCTCTGCCGATGGCTGAGACCGAGACGTGTGAACATTTACCCACAATCCCCCTGGATAACATGACCATGCTCATGTACTCATGGGTGTCTTGCAAGTTGAGAGTATTGGTAATAATAACAGTGTTTATGTATCTGTCATTCAGTAGGAAAGCCATGCGTGGATTGTTGATTGATGCTGCTTCACAATCACAAGGGAAACAGTGCTACTGTGTATCTCTGAGACAGAGGACGACTCTCAGGCTGCATTAAGCTTCTGCTGAAAACTGTCTGAGTGGGAGAACAGATGGACAGACAGACAGACAGACAGATGTATGAACAGGCCATTATTTTCTTGATGTGATGCTGTAAAGAGAATATTTAACAATAAACTTTTCAAAGAAACTCTAAACCATGGGTGTCATTTATTTATTTATTTATTTATTTATTTATTTATTTATAATATGTCGATCTTGTGATTTTGGCAATGTGTACTTTGTGGCATGCCATGACAGCATATGAAGTTAACTGAATTGATCTGAGCTGAATTGAATCAAACTGAAATTAAATTTACTGAAGTGAATTGATTCAATTAATTTCTACACATCATCATTTTTAAATCGTATAGTCAGCTCCATATGATGCTGTAAGTGTATTAGCGGAGCAGGGAAGGTATTTATAATACCATGACAGTTCCATCAGGCAATTGTCGCACTCAACCCACCAAAACCCTCCTCATAGGCCATTAAAGTAAGTAGTACACAAACCGATGTGGGCCTTGCGCTGGCAGTGTGTGGGTAATTTGTGGTAGACGCCACTGATGCTGTGGGGTTGAAGCCCGCATGGCAAACCCACACACACGTGGATACACGCACACGCCGGCAGTGAATTGTGCTGTCCCTCACCACCACCAATGCTCTATCTGTATAAATGGGATTAGAGTCTTTTGTCATATTATGTTTCCTACAACAACGTAAGAAAACAACGAATTCGCTAAATTAAAGCATTGTAATTTTTCCAGCACAAGAACCCGACGCAACAGAGTGAATGTAGACTTCAGCCAATTGTCGAAGACGCACACACGTAGTCCCGCCTCTTAGAGGAAGGTCCACCCTTCAGCTGCTGTTACTGGGTGAGATCGGTACGCAAATCCCCGCATTTTCCTTGTGGGCGTGTACGTTCGGAAAGGGGGTTAGTGTGTTTCTGCCTGCGAGCGTGAAAAGGATCATTTGAGTTCAAGCACGATTAGAGACGGTGCAGGAGGTAGGGTATGAACGGAATGGACATGGAGCCGATTGGACCACAGAACTATCTTTATGGTAAGCATCGTGGTAACTGCGCCTAATAAATAATATTGTATAATTTCTACAGTTATAGCCCGTTAGCAAATTGTCTGGAATGTGCTAGTTGTAATCTCAGATAGCCAGGTTGCTAAAAACGAAAAGCCTTTTTATTTAATCGAGTTTTTAAAAATAAAACTAGTAAATTAGTTTGGTAGCAAACTACATTACATCTATGGTTAATGGTATAGTTAGCTTGCTAGCTGGATGGCGATGCAAAGTTCCGTAGTTAGTTGATGTTACAATCTAGTTGGCTAGCCTGTTGGCTAACACGTGTCAGTTTAAATGGACAACGTAAGATTATAGAGTACGATTATAACTATTGTAGCTTGTTACAGTCCACTGGTCGGTAATCTGTATTCTGCCAAAACAGCACGATCGGCATCTAGGCGAAGTTTAGTAGTGATAAAAGGTGAAAGCCTGACTGCGAGGAGCAAAACTGCTAGCCGTCCCTAAACACGTGTGCCGTGTTGCAAGCTAGGTAAAATGGCGTACATGCGGCCTGGGTCCAGTAACCGGCATTTGGGACGAATGCGGACACGGCAATTGCCTTTAGTCTTACTTAGTACGTATTTCACCCATTCAGCTCTTTTCCTTTAGCCAAAATGATCCCAAACTGTCTTTTAAAGCAAACAGCAGTCACATGGTAGCGGGAATCGCTAACGTTGGCTAACAATGCGCCGTGAAGTCTGGCTTTCCGTGAGTTACTTTACCTATTAGTGAGTATAGCTATATGCAGTTTGTGAAAGTCACTTGCATCTGATGTAGCTAGTGAATTGCCTCGTGGTTTATCATTTTACTTTTATTTTCTTCCCAACCTGGCAATTATCTGTTTTTCAAGTTCTCAATACTGAACATGCTGATGCTATTGGTGGCATATTATCCCTGCGGATGAGAGAACTGACCAGCGGGGACATTCTGTTAGCATATTGTGGAACAGGCGACTGGCGCTGCTTCCACGTTGTTAATGGGTCCCACGTGTTTTTCCACGCATGTTAGTAGTTTATATCTCTTGAAACCTTTTCGTCCCTGACCACCTTTCAGGCTGCGAATTGAAAGCTGGCAAAGACGTCATTTTCAACCCCTCGGATGACGACGGTGAGCACCAGCTGTCTTTGAGGATGGTAAGTATCCTTGCAGGGTAACGGTAACCGACGGCGGCACGTGTTCAGAGCCATTCAAACATGTTAGCCCCGCGTGGTGATCACCTGGAACTACACCTTTATGGGGTATATAACATTTATACCAATCAAATCGATGTTTCCTTTAAGAGTACGCACATTAACATCAGAGAGAGAACAATGGGAACTTTTACGTTCATCTCGTCTTTCTGTGTGTCATCTTCTCTCTCGCCCCCAGGTGTGCGTGGACCCCAGCACTAAGGACGAACTGCACGTGGTGGAGCTGGAGGGTCGGGACACTGAGGGGGAGCCGGTGAAGGCAGTAGTGGCCACGCTGAAGCCGTCCACATTACCCAGTGTGAGTTACTGCCCCCCAACCATCCACTCTGTGCCCCTGGTTCAGTATATGTAATATATGTCCCAGGCCTCGATGTGAGCTTACAGGCTGCTTAAAGCCTGCTGAGTTGCCCAGATGGATGATCCGGTCATTTTGTGATGACCAGTGACATGCCTCCAGAGACCTGCTAGAGCCTCGACCTGCTGCACAGCCCTCAGAACAGTTGTGTGTTTTCTGACTTTGTTGCAGGTGTGTCTGGGTGGGTTTGAGATTACTCCTCCAGCTGTGTTCAGACTGAAGTCTGGCTCTGGCCCCATCCACATCAGCGGCCAGCACCTTGTCAGTAAGTATATCAGTGCTGCACAGAAAGTGCTCCCACTTGAGCTGGAATGGCATTGCGTGGCGTGCATCTGCACTGAGCTGATTGGCTGATTGGCTGTGCTCATGTGCCTCGCATGCATGGCTCCTGTTCAGAGTGATTCAGTAGACCGGCCCTCTGCCAAAGGAGAGGATTCTGTTAGATTCCGAACTATGGCAGCCTTGTTGGGCCAAAATGATCTGCAACTGATGTTTACTGCAGAATGTTTACCAGAAATGAGACTGAGATTTGCATTGGCATTTATGCTGCTGTTTTTTTACCACTTTAAGTCACGGTCCCTCTTTTGCTTGTCTGGGTGCATGTGTGTGTGCCATCTGTGGCCCTCTGATTGGCTGAATCTTACCCCTCCCCTCTCTTCCTGTAGTGATGGATACAGACCAGTCTTTTGATGAGGAGGATGATGAGGAAGAGGAGGAAGAGGAAAAGGAGGTTCCTTCATCCATTAAGAGGCCAGCTCTGCCAGCTGCGGCCAAGCCTTCGGTAAGTCTCCCTGTCCTCCCTCCGCACGGCCCCACCCGCTCTGAGGTCGGCCCTCTGCCACACTCCATACTGTGCGTGTGTGGGTGATGCATGTGTGGATAGATTCGGCCCCCATGCCAGATCACTCACGCCATGTTGTTCACCTCTACAGAAAAAGATCAAGCTGGAGGAAGAGGAGGAGGAGGAAGATGATGAAGAGTAAGTTCTCAGGGCCTGGTTTCTGATGCTGATGTCTGTTGGTTTACTTAATGGGTGGGGTGTCTAATACTTGTCCCCTCTGCAGCGACGAAGATGATGATGACGAAGAAGATGATGATGAGGATGAGGAGGAAAGTGAAGAGGAGGAATCTCCGGTGAAGGTGAGGCCGATATAAATGTTTTGTATCCGAGTTTGTGCCTCCCATCACAGGGATAGGGTGTAATGCAACTGCGTGTCTCCCACAGCCCAAGAAAACTCCGTCCAAGAGCCCTGCTGCTGCACAGAACGGGAAAACCCCCAACACAGCCACTCCTGCTGCAAAACAAAATGCCAAGGTGTGCTTCCTGCTCCCCGTCCCAGGTCTCCGAGCTGTGTCACACTGTCTCCCACAATGCATTGCTCCACAGCCAGGTGTTCCTGGGCACAAGGCCCTGCATATGAATGCTTTGTGAGCATTGTTATCACAGTTCTTATTGCTACTGTCAGTAGTAGCAGATCACACAGTGGCTCTGATCGTGAGTACTCACAACTTGTTTGTGACAATGAAATGTCTGTGATGAGCTGTGGTTTGATATGTCAGTGATGTGTGCTGTTCTTTGGGAAGGTGATACAGTGATATGGTCAAACTTGAGAAGGGGAGTTTTATAATCACTGTACCTTGTAGCCCAAGACCCCCAATACCAACGGCAAGGCAGATAAGAAGAAGGAGACCCCCAAAACGCCACAGACCCCCAAAGCTCCCCTCACTATTGACGAGATGAAGGCCAAGATGATGAGCAGCATCGAGAAGGTTTGTGTCACCGGCACCCTGACTGGTGTGTGTGTGTGTAGAAGACCTTTCAGGCTCTTTACATGGCATACTTAAAGGTGTGATGGTTGTCCATTAACTGCTCTCTGGCAGTGTGTGTTTTGCGGAGGTTGATGTCATTGGTTAAAGATTTTGAAACCCTCAGCTAGCCGATGAGACCTAAAATGCAGAAAACTGTATGAGGGAACCTTTAGTGTTCAGTCCATCTGATGTGCATGTTTTTGCAGGGAGTGATGTTGCCGAAGCTTCAGGCCAAGTTTGAGAACTACGTAAAGAATGGTTTACGTGTGAGCGATCCCAAGGTAACAAACTGCAGAGAACACTTTCATCGCAACCTGAAATGCTATTTTAACTCCTGTTGTAGAGCAAATGTTAAACCACTTTAATAAACAGATGATTCTTAGATGGATGCATGTTCCCATATTTGGTGTGAGCCATGCCATGTGTGTATGTGTTGATTCACACCTTTCCTTATCTTTGTTGCTCTCTCTCTCTGTAGACCATCGAGGAGCTTTGGAAGTGGAGACAGACTGTGAAAGACCGGAAATGATTTTTTAGGTTTTTTTTTTTTGCCTTTTTTTTTTTTTTAAATTATATTTTTACTACTACCCTCATCCCCCACCCCCACCAATGTGTTTTTTCATCCAATGCCCTGTTGAGTCCAGTCTCCAGCTCAGCCCCCACTCCCAGTCTTAGTCAATAAGCCAGAAGCAATAAAGTGTGGTGATGGACACATCCACAGTCCAATGCCTTACCAGTTCCACCGGAAGGATTTAGATGTTGCATTTAATGCAGCTACTTCATATATTGCAACTTCAGCATCTCTTTGAAGGAGCTGCGTTTTCTTGTTTCAGCGTTTGCACAGAGGTTTGTGATGTGAGATTAAGGAACATTCCGGAGCAGCCAAGTCTCACTTATGGACAATATTAAGTTCATCTGCCATTTTGCTCCCTTGTTGGAAAAATTGTGACAAATGAGGTTTTGTTTTATTGAATGTGGTCATGTCAGTATTTGTGGCTGTTGGATTTGTGAGAATAAAGACATTTATGAAATTCACATTGATTCTAGTGCTGCTTTTTTGTGTTCCATGGTCAGAAAGGTAGTCTTCCCTCTGCCACCTCCAGTTTTAAAAAAGTGGATTTTAATTGGGCAAATGTGGAGATGAGATGCAGTCATCTGGATGTTGGTCAATGTTCACAGGTTGTTACTGGATCCTGGGTGTCAGCTGTGGGAGGAGGCCTGTGTCCTTCCCTCCCAGCTTTAAGTGGTATAGCAGGATGGAACCAGCAGAGGGCAGTGTTGTGTTGGAAGTGTTACAAGCCTGCTGATCTGATGATGATGATCTAACCCTGGGCTCATAACGGTGTGACATTTTCCTGTATGAGTTAGTTGAAGCAGGTCTGATGTTAATGACTTGTGACCACCTTTCAAGGATCAGTGAAGATCTTAGATATATCTGTCTGTATGTGAGATGTGTGTGGTCAGGCTTAGTGAGATCTGATTTTCCACTGTGTTGTCAGTAGAAGGGGTTGGCTGTGTCTGTTTAAGGGAGATGCCCCGCCTCTGAGGTGCCCATCAGGGCAGTAAGAGGGGGGTTCTAGGTGAGAAAGCTCTCCTGTAGTCCCTGTGGAATGAGCCAGTTCACAGTGCTAGAGAGAAGTGGATCCCCACTGTTTCTTACTGTGTCTGTCTGTGTGTTTGTGTGAGGGAGGAATCGTGTTTTTTTTATGCACTTGAGTGTGTGGCCACTCATATGCTCCTGGAGAGTGCCAGGTGTTGCCAAGGACAACCAGTATTTTTGGGAAGGGGGCTTTGACTAGTTATCAGTAGTGTAGGTATTGAGGATGTGCAAGGAGACCTGGCCAAACAGTGTACCCCATTAACTCTATGAGCTGAAAGCCAGGGCATTCTGGCAAAGCAGAGGAGGCTATGACAGAGAGAGCGAGTGATAGGAGAAAGAATATACATTCAGGCCTTCATCTCAACATTCCCATTCCTCCTGCCCACAGCACTGGCCCCATTTCAGTTCAATTTTTTTTGCTTAGGGTTGGAATCACACTGGATGATCCTGGATCAGATTTGAGGGCAGAAAGAGCGTGAGCTTTGAGATAGTGTCTTGGTCAGGCCGTTTGCAAGGAGCAGGTGAATGGGTACGCTCAGTGCTGGGCAGGAGTAATTCCTCTTTCATACAGGTGGGGGAGACAGAGAACAGAGATAAAGTGAGGGGAAATCAGAAAAGTCTGTTAATCACTTAAAAATGACAGAAAGCAGTTCATTTTAAAGAAAAAAACATTTTATTATTATTTACATATCGATCCAATACAAAGTATGATACATAGTTTTGGGGTGTCAGCAACCTCCCTGGTGAGAAACTGTCCAAACCGAAGACATTGCACGAGTAAAAGTGTTATGTCATTACAGTACGTAAACACATATCCCACCTGTAAAATAACCCCCCCACACACGCACACACACAGTCAACAGTCCAGTCACTGTCTATGTGGCGTCACTTTTTAAAAAATATGAACCATACGTCCTGTTTCTGCAGAATTACGGTTCCTTCATTGTCCAAGCTGCTGTTGGTATCTGAACCCCAGGGTCACTGTATAATGTACACATGTCACATATGTGTGTGTTGTGTGTGTGTGTATGCATGCTTGCCTGTGTGTATGCATTTATAAGTGGGTGTGGAACTAGCTCACTGCCTAACAAACAACCTGTGAAAGCTTTTTCTTTGAGTTGCCATAACACCTGATCCAGGGTGGGGCAAGCACCACTCATGCTTGCTTCGACACTTACATATAAAAGATGAATGTTGATCCAAGATCCAGCCTTAGTAACTGAGAACAGGGGTCGATGATAGTGGTGTGTGCAGGCCATTTTATGATAAACTCTGGCCAATCTTTGCTTTCTCTTCTCCTCCCTGTCTCCTTTCTTCCCCGAGTCCTCTCCTCCCTCTCGTCTCTCCCCTCTCTCCTCTCTTACTCCCTCTCTCCTGTCTTCCCTCTTCCTTCTCCTCTCCCCTCTCTCCTCATCCCTTTCTCCCCTCCTCTGTAATTACTGACTGCCAGGTTGAGATGCAGAGGGAGAAAGGTAGAGAAAGGTGTAAGAGAGACAGGGTCCTAGTCTGATACCAGCCAGTAGTCAATCAGTCATTAAGTCAGCCAGTCAGTTTGTAACTGTACTGTGTTGTCTTTGAGCCACACAATTAGTTTGTCAGTTTGACTTCATGGCAGTCAGTTTGCATGTTAGCCAATCGGAGTGCTGGCCCTGCCCTCAGACAAGCGCAGTGACCCCGCCCAGCTTGCCATTGTCATCAGAGGCCCAGGGCTGCAGGTTCTGTAGGGCGAACAAAGAGGAGTTATGGATGCAGAGAGGGTCAGCGGGCAGCGTCTCGCTCAGAGACTTCTGGAAGGCGTCGTGCTGCAGCTGGATCATTAGCCGATTGGCCTGCTGGCGCTCTGCCTCCCGTTCCTCTGCTGTCTGACGCCTGGGGACCATAAGGGAAAAAGTAACCAGACACACTGAGAGAAAGTAACACACCCAGAGATTAATTTCCAGAATGTTATTGGTTAGAGTCAGTGTAGAAACAAATGCACACATTGCATGCTGTGGGTGCATTCCTGCTGCATGAAAATCATTTAAATGCAGCTGATTTGAAACTCAGAAATAAAATATTCACAAATGTCATCCAAAAAGACAGATGCACTTTTAAATAGTCATCAGGTAATTATTTATTAATTAAGAGCACATTTCAGTGAGGGTATTGGAAACATATCTTCAACTGAATGAGTGTCTCAAAATAAGTGAAACCCCGGGTCTTGTATTAAACTCCTCCCACTCCTAAAAGTAGATCGTGTTCATGGTGTTGTCGCACGGATCCAAGTCCAGTTGATGCGAAAATTCACGACGTCCTCAACAGGCTAAAGTAATGGAAGTGAATGGAGCAGGACGAGTAACATGTCCACGTCCTCGCGCTCGGCTGCACTGAGTGACCCCTGAGCCCTTCACTGCGGCGCGCCAGCGCCCGCCAAACAGCGACAGTTTAGCTTCATCAGCTCGTCTTTTAGAATTGCGCCATCGTACAATATGTACAATGTACTTAATGCGTAATGGGAAGTCCCCACGGTAAACAGTACGTGTTTAGAATTTTGACATTTGCATTTGTAATTAAGTGTATGAAACGTTTATATATAAACGTACATATATGTAACACGAGTAACTTGAAATTCCATGGCACATTTGCGTTATTTGAAGATGAGGAAGTGTGTGTGTGTTTGATTAATTTGGCAGCAGTAACAGTCTGCAGCAGATGAAATGAACCATTATTGGCATTATGTTTGCCTGTATTTTTGTCTGCAGTAGTTAGCATTAAAATAAAAATCCCTAATCAGTTATATGTAGACTGATTATTTGGACCGTTAAGTAGCTAGCATTAAAATATCGTCTTGTATCTGAGTAACAACTGTACTGCCACGAGCTAGCTGCCTTTTGACTAACCAGTAATACTTGAGTAGCCGATATATCGCAACACAGCTGTCCTGTAATCTGCACAAACGAATATTTTTTAGAATGTAGTTAATTTGTATGTTTAAAATTGAAACTAGTTATCATTTCATGGCGTAACATCTCCACACGCTTATAAAATGTGTTGGTATTTTTGGAGCCTTTTTTCAGACACTTATTTCACTTGTTGAGAGAATATAAGTACAATTGGAATGAAGATGTGAGGTAATTTCACAAATCAGGGTTTGTTAGTTACGCTTTTTCTGCTAACATACCACGAGTAGAAACAAACTCGCAGTGGATATGAATGAATAGCTAATAATTAATTAATAGCAATAAACCCAAAATTTTACAAATGTATGCTGGAGTGGGGTTGGTAAAAATTTTATACAATCATAAAGTGTTAAAAAGCTAAAGCTTAAAATTATAAAGACAGTAATCGCTTTAAACGTATTAAAAGAAGCATTTACACCCGATGTTTTTTATGGAAATGCAACGGAAAAGGATATGTTTCAATCCAACAGGCCTGTACGCTTATTTCAATATTGTGGTCCATGTTTTTTAAAACGAGCTCAGACAGGTGTTCTTCGTAAGTTGTACAAAGTGTCACGGCGATTTGCTATACAGCATTAACGCCCATATTATCAGTCCCGGCAATATTTACTCAGCTACACAAACTATAAATTGACTGTCTAACAAATATGTGCTGACGCATAGTTATACTAACACAACAATTCCCGTTAAACTCCACTACTCAGACTAAAATTCATCTCATTCGATTTGGCGTTATTTATTCAAAATGCGGCCCTCTGACTTAGAGTTTACTTCTGTTGACTTTGTTACGGGAGTGCGAACGATTGGTGCTGTTAATAATTAATCAGCAACAAAGTTTGTCTGTGTAGCCTACTTTTATTTTATTTTTATTTTATTTTATCATCGCCACTCCTCTCCCCCGGAGCACCATGATATACAAATATTTCAATCCTACAGGACTACATATATCCGACGCAATATCCGATGACATGCACTTTACTTTACGCCCCAAAACATGAAGGTCCAGCTTTGAGCAGTGGGCTTAAACTTGGCAACCGGCACATGTTTTGACATGTAGATTTTTACTAAATGGAGGCTGAAAAGGTTATTGGGCCCTCAGAGTGACTAACTCGTTTTCAGTTAAGTCTTCCAAAGTCTAATACTCGAATGAAAAACGGCAGGATTTCATAAGGGGGTTAAATATTGTACTAAAATGAGGACTAGCTTGTATTTCCTGTGCGAGTACTCGTACATGAGGTTTCTTGAATTTGTTGCTTTCTCTTAAGTGCCTCCGCGCGGAACATTTTGACAGTTGTTTCCCGGGGGCTGCGGGCGCGACCATCTGCTGCTGGTAAAAGCTTTGCCCGGAGCTCAAGGACAACTCAAACAGCTAAATAGGTCTACTCACAGGTGAAACGCAAAAAGCGCCTTTCATCCGTTTGAAATGGATCCGATTGATTCGTCAGCGGATGTCGATCATGCCGATTTGACTGTGCAAACCATTTGTAAGTTCAATGCTTTAGCAGACGCTTTTAGACAGAGGGCTAACAAACGTGCACACAAAAAGTTATAGACTACTAACAGCCGAGACGATACAAAATCATATATCAAAAGACGTTCAGCTTTTCTTTCCAAATATATGTGTAAAAACAGAGGTTCCTCTACAGCTTTCAAATACTCTTAGTTCTTTAACGTTGACATCAGATAGCATCACAAGAAAGTAGGAATTGGAGAACTGGTGAAATCCATCTGTTATCGCTTCTTCAGTTGCACACTGATGGATGGAAGCCTACTATACAGTCTTAATACAGAATTACTGTGTAAATACATTCCTTAATTTAAAGCAGACAATGCATTGCCCATCATCCCTGTACATTAAAATATGTGCAGGAATACTGAGAAGCAGAATTGTAGAATGAAAATTTTCACCATATATAATTATTAGAACGCACTTGCCTACACGTAGTCCCACAACAATAATAATACGTATTATTATTATTATTATTATTATTATTATTATTATTATTATTATTAGCAGCAGCAGCAGCAACAAAATAATTCTAAAGCTAATAATGATGAAGTGTCTTACTGGTGCTCTTATTGTTGTTAATAGGCCTGCCTACAAAATTAAACGTAAATAAAACAAATATGCTGTAGTATGATTTTTTTTTTTACTTCTGTACCGTTGGTGGTGCTGTAGCATGGCGTTTTAATGAAATTGATTCTTGTACCAGAAAACAGTAGTTACAACCGTAATTACAGCGCTTTCTAGTGTTCGTACACAAGAGGAGAAAATGTTTAAATAAATCTATGTATCCCCAAACTAGCACGCTATAGCTGAAGCCCCTTTCAGCCTGTCCGCTAACATGAACGCCGGTTTCACATGACTGTAACGCGAATATTTCTGCGCCGCAGTTAGTGACAGTGTTATTGGGAGTTATGGCGGAGTGCTTGGTGTTTGCCGCGGCGGGGGCCCTGATGCACAGTCGGCTGCTGAGCGCTGAGAGCCCCGGTGATGTATGCCGCTTCTGCAGCGGTCAATATTTCAGCCACATTATAAAGGCATTACTGTCGCGACGCTGAAAGCGCGCTGGAATTCTCTGCATCTGTGGGGCCGCCTTGCGCGCGAGGGCCGGGAGTCCGTCACAGACACGCCGCTATCCGCGCACCGCCTTGGCCAGTATTGATTACTGGCGTCCAGAGAGGGTGTTCTACTAATACTGGCCCTGGCATTTTAAAACTCGATTATGTGTACGCGTACAGGGATGAAAACATGCATAGGTTAGAGCTGAATGCCACACAAGACTGATGTGAATTAGGTCCAGTAAGTATACCAGTATAGTATAAATCAGAATTATTGCTGAGAATATATCTGTCCGTGTTTATTCTTCTCTCAGCTCTAGAGCTGCATGTATTCAAAAAGCACCGTGTGTCCATGAAACAACCTCATACAGACTTCCACATTGTGTTTAAAGATAATGTGTGGGGCACAAAATGTTTTAATGTGTAAACATGAGTACAGAGTAACTTGTGTGTGTGGTTTTTTCCCCCTCAATGATGATGTCATGGAAGAAGGTCTTTAATAGTGTGTTGAAACTCAGAGGTCTTTCTCTCTCACCTCCACTTAGTTCTGCGGTTCTGGAACCAGGTCTTCACCTGGGCATCAGTCATCTTCAGGGTCTTGGCGAGGGCGGCCCTCTCTGCACTGGCCAGGTACTTCTGCCGATGGAAGCGTTTCTCCAGCTCGCATATCTGCACGCGTGAGAACGAGGTGCGCGGTTTCTTCCGTTTAGGTGGTGTGCGGTTCTGATAGGGGTGACCAATCCTTCGGGACACCGTGAATGGAGTCAGAGCTGCTGTTAATTTTTGGGTGGAGTGGGGGGGGGTAGAGAGAAGGCAGACACACAGGTAGAAAGGCAGGTAAGCACACTTGGCGCAACATGTTTGTCCCCCTTACCCAGACCCATTGCTGTTACACACAGGTGTGAGGCCGTGGCACGTTTCTGTAAGTAAAGGAATTGGTGAGCTCTTAAGATGGCCCCTCCCTCCTCCATCTTCACCGCGCAGTGCACATCTTCTCCATTTCATCGTCTCTTCAGAGAACAAGGAGAAACCAGGAGAAATGAAGATGTTAGGACCAGTGTTCTGTGTGTTTTCCTCAATAAGGAGTGGTTATATGTCATACCCCCCCACCAGGCTGTCTGTGGCTCTGACGTGATTACAGATTCCATTTCAGAAGCGTTGCCCTTCGCCTTACAGTCTCTCAAGAGCCCACCTCCTTTTCTGTGCTATTTTTCTCCTCTCAAGGCTCAAGGGCACCTAGACTCTCTGAGACAGAGCATACCTGGGGAAAGTGTTTGTTTGACTTGATGCACCAAGTCTTTCTCACTTTGCTCATTAAGTATCATCCATTTCCTATGCGCTGGAAATGCCCAACTCAACATAACCCACAAATTTAGCACGCAAATCCTTGGTGACGGATTCTGGAGTTTTAAAAATGATCTGATCTTTAAACTTCATGTATTACATGTAGGACTTTAGTGAGAAGAGAACATGTAGTATTCATAATTTTTTTTTTTGATAAAAAACCTTGATGAACTTGTTACTTTCACTCCAGACACATGTGTGTCCACTGTGTATGCTGTTAGCATTTCTCCAGCAGTATATCCATATGCACATTGGAAAACTGTGGCAGTTTGGACCAATTAAGATGCTAATTGATCCAATTAAGCCTGTCTGAGCCCAGAAGGAATGCAATAAGGGTGCTGCCCAAGCCTCACTGACACCAAATCAGTGAAAAACCCAGAGCAAGACAGCAAATGACACCCTACACCTGCGTGTCTCTGTCTGTGAATAAAGACTTGCGCAGTCTCCTGTCCTGGAAGCTGTACAGCTGTCTCAAGCAGCCAGCATTACATTGGTGCATCTTATCATGCATCTGTAAGTCATGCATGATGACCAGATTTGGCTTTCAATTCATTCACTTAAAAATTAAGTGCATTAAACTGTACATGCTGATATTTTCCCTTTCCCTGAAATGCACAGACAGATGTCATCCGCACACCTGGGGCAGGCTGGGAGGGGTGGAGGAGCCACACCTGGTGCGGATGACGGCGGAGGCAGCAGTGGAAGTGCTGGTTGTGGCCCTGCTGTGGCCCTGGTGTGGAGCTGCCAGCAAAGCCCCCCTCTGCTGGGGGGGCCAGCGTGCAACACATCATTAAAAAGTGTTTGTGTGACATTAGTGTTTTGTGTGTGATGAGGTGTGTGTGATGAGGTGTGTGTGTGTGTGTGTGTGTGTGTGTGTGTGTGTGTGTGTATGTGAGGAGTGTGAGTGTGTGTGAAAGATGTATCTGAGGATTGTGTGTGTGTGACCTCCTTGAAAGAATGGATGCAAAGAATATGTTTGGGGGGGGCAGCTAATGTGCAGGTGTAAGGATCTGTTCTGAGATCTGTTTTCCAATGAGAAAACAACTGAAAAAGGCTCCAACAGCTAATCCAGGATAAACTGCAGAACCCAGGAATAATGTTGGGCAGTGGTGGTGTACCCCATCCTGGTAGAGGATGTAGGTTTTGCAGGCCCAGCTCAAACTGCATCTTTAGTTTCAGATACAGTTTGGCTAAAGCTAAAGTTCTCAATATTTTGTTGATTTTTTACCCTTTTAATTCACTGTCTCCCAGATCTCAGCTATTCTCATCTAACAACTATTCTATTTTGTCCTTAACTTTATAAATTATTTTTTATACTTACACAACACTAGGAGCTCGGCAAACACTGGAAATAATGACAGATACTGTTTAAAATTGCTAAATAAAATACTTCCAGATATCCTGTTTATTACTTAAAGAGTGTGCAGGATGTGATGTGCTTGGCCTGACTCCTGTCGTTGCAGAATGGACGGTCCTCATTGCCCTTATTCCTTTATTTATTTATTTACGTTCATGGAATGGAAGAACAGACTCCTAATGTTACAAAACTCCGCCGGAACCATTTAACCCGCCTGCAGGGACTCATAAATTCCTATCCTGAAATATTTATGACGCTTTACAACTTCATTGCGTTTTGTCCTTGCTGGAGGAAAAATGGAGGTCGTGATAAATGCTGCTGTGCTTATACGAGCATCAGATATCTCAAAGCCGGGCAAGGGACTCTCTTCTGCTCGTCTCTGCTAACCTCTGCTAACCAGCCATCAGTTAATCGACCCTGTGAGGCTCACCAGCACTTTTCTTGGAATATAAGCAATGCGAGCAGGACTGTGCAGCGCGTCCAGTGGAAAGCTACCCAAAGCGCTGTTCGCAGCTACCTGCCGGATTCTCTAGCGTTCTCATTGTCATGAGGGCTACCTTCTGCGGTGAACTCCCAAAACTAATGGGGTGGTAAAAGCGCTCAAAACACAGCTCAGAACTATTTTGTTTCGGTGTCTAACAATACCAGTGTGTGTAACATTTTAATTGATTCTTGCATCTTCTACTTCATAAGTTGCACGTTACAAAAGAGGAATCAGGGTGTGCTTCTGTTCAGTAATGTTTCGTAGCCATGGCTAAAGAAATCAATCACGCTCCTGCTCCTATTCTGTGTTGGAAGATAAACTGCATATATTTTATGAACTGCCGCTATGAAGCGCTGGTGATGCGCCGATGCCTACTTTGTGTTCATGCACCAGCATTAATGTAGCGATGGCTTAGGCCCTGGGCTGTAATTTTCCAAAAACATTGACGCGAATTAACCCATTACCGTTAAGGGATTTGGAGGCATACTTACCACAAAAACCCTACCTTGCACATAATCATGCACACGTACGAACGCACGCATTTACAGAGCACACACACACACACACACACACACACACACATGTCAGGCCCTCAGAGTAATCGCTCCGGATAGAGTTACCTGAGACAGCCGATGTTGTGTGGGGCAAAGCCGACACATTTATCACTGCGCTTCCGACACAAGCGTGTCCGCGTGTCCGGTTACAGCCGCGAATTGCGCGCGCAGTGACTGCGCGCTGGGCAGGGAAGAGACGAGCTAAATTAAATACACATTGTCAAATTAAATCCAATCTAATTAGGTCCGATAAACTCGCTCCCTTTAGATGTGGAGACCTACACGGAGCAGGTAAATTGTTTTGGCACAGTAAAACAGTCACTCGAAACCAACTAATGAAGCCCCATGCCGCAGATATATTTGGACTCCAGAAGACAGTTTTACAACCGTGTAAGAACAGAAATGAGATAGTTGTCTTCCTAAGCTATGTAAAACAAAAATATAAAAAAAATGAGTTTCATAAAATCTTCCAAAATTTTAAATATTCACTGAAACTATACAGATATCTTTATGAATGACTTATCACTATATTGTATGAAATGGTCCAACCTTTCCATATGGCATTGAATTTTAAAAATGAACTCCGTCGGAAAAACTATTCGTCTTTTCTATTTCTTAAATTTTAGAAATGTGTATACTGTCAGTCAGACAAAATGGAGGGGGTTCTGAAGGTTGTGCAGTGATATTTAGTTATGCGTGATTAATAATGCACGCAGTCTGCTGCTTTCCTCTCCGCATTGGGGGAATATCAGTAAGTATAGCCAAAGCTTCTCAATAAGACGGTTCGAAGATTATACACCTAAAAAAAGAACTCATTTTAGTTTACGACGTGCTGTATGTATATATCAAGCTTGCACGTGAACGCCGTACATTTGGAAGATAGGCACCAGAGTCCCACCACCTAATGTGGCTTTTATATGTATTGTCACGTATCATTACCGTACATTAGTTTTCTATCTTCACCCGGAAAACATACAATAGCAGTGTGAAGTTCTTCGAGTGGCACATAGAAATTGAGCATTGTTTGCAACATATTTTATCTTAAAATCAAATTCATAATTTGACATTATTCGCAATATTTTTGCTGTTTGCTTTCTGGAGCAACATTTACGTTTTCAGGTACCCAAATATTTTATATTTTGCTTAAGAAAGTGGATGTGATAGTACATATCTCAATTTCCATCGACAGCTGAAAGATTAATATGTCTTTTTTACATACGAATAAATGGATTTGTATATCAACTAATGTACATTAATCTATTCCAATATGATATGCTGGCATTGCAGATGGGAGGTACAAGTACACGGAACTTAATCATTTGTGTTTTTCCGTCTCTTTAAAATTGTTTTATTTAAAATGTGTGCCAATCCCAATAGATATATAATATCAATTAACGCATACCCTTCATAAAAATGAAATATACAGGGGTGCTACAGATATCACCATCAGTTAACGCATGTTTTAGATGACCAAAGAATTACAGGAGATAATGTTTCTTTCAATAGACATTTTTTTCCAAGTTTGTCTTTTTTCCAAGTTTGTTAAATACAACTGTAATTAACATTTTAAGCCATTTTCGATGCAAAATGTGTATTCTATTATGGCACTGCGTCTTTCATAAATAATTAGTTTAATAATATTGGTTTTATATAATCTAGGTTTACATTACCTGTCTCAGTTGAAAAGCTGACGTTTTCATAGCCGACCTGAGTTGTTATTATAGCTGACACGCTTTTAAACCGTCAGACAAATTTGTTTGCTTTATTTATTATTATTTTTTTTATTTATTTATTTATTTATTTATTTTTTATTTTGGCTGTACTTGTCCTGACTGTAGACAAATTTGACAAGCAATGGGCTGAAGTTTTACAGGCCTCACCACAGTCCGTTTGCCTAATGCACAAGGCGGCCTGGGTGTCAATCTATCGGATGCTTTCTGTCTTTTTTTATTTCATTCTTGTCCCCCGTTCTGATTTGTCTCGTTTTACATTTCGCATTTTTAACAGTCAATAAAGTGTATAGTGAAAAAGTAGCAAGAGGGTGATTTATTAAAAATAAAATAATATTTTAGAGCGTTTTACCGAGCTGATCGATGACGAATGTACCTTGGTGTTTCGTTATTTTTACAGCCAAGTACGTTTAAATTAAACAAAGCGTAGCCTAATACAAAAATGACAAAACGGATCATTTCAAACGGAGCTATTTTAAATGTCACATTACGTTAAGGCCTAAGTCGCTTCGACTGACTCTTTAATTTGCATGACAGGTTTTTTTTAATTACTTGAAATAACAAACATGTCGGCTATTTACTGAAATTATGGATCACACACCGCTGGAGACCACATCGGTGAGGTCTTTCAAGTACACGATTTAGTCTTTCGCGTTGACATCGCACTTGTAAATCATTACAGATACACGCACATGTCATCTCTCACCCAAAACGGGCCTTCAGGACAATTAAGCATTTGTAAACATGACTCATGAGAGACTAAACATTGAGAAGCTACCGACATTTAACCGTAGCGAAAAATGCACAGTGCGTGTAGAGTTAAATTGCCGAATTTACGTGCAATGGAATGTTGCGTTTTTTTTCTGCCACTTGTATATCAATTCTGCTATAGCTTGAAAACAATAGGCTCGAGGCCCAGCTATAACTGAAACAACAGTGACGTGTCTATAGGCCTTGTTGGCTCTAGAAATTGCTTATGGGCTTCTTTTGGAGGCGGGGTACGGGTTGTGGATTATAAACACTGTCACAATAAAAATACAGTTCACTGACGGCATGTTCCTCTTGTCCCTAAAACCGCAGGCATTTACAATAGCCAATGGGAACCAGTGTGTAAATTGAATACATAACAGTAAATAATAACGTGCTTTTTTAGGCAATGCATCTACTGTATTATTGCAGTGTAGACGCAAGTGGTCCCGTGTGGCTACATTCCAATAGCTTAAAACAGATGTCCTGAAAGCCACACATGCAGAGATTATTCTGCACCCTTTCCATAATCAGACGTTTTGTAGGTACTGTATAGTTTTCATGCGGCGCGACTTGTTTGAAGTTTACCTGCAAATCTTTCCTTGGCGAATCGATGACTGCTCTCCATCCACGGAAAACTGAGACTGCCAAAGCCGGGTACCGCGCTGGCCATGGGCGGAGGGACCGCGGCTGTCAGGGGTCTATGTGCCGGCACCCGAATCACCCCACCGGGGGCCAGGGTCAAGTTCACGCTATAGGAGCCAGAGTCCTCAAAAGAGGTTGCAATACCATGGAAAGAACCGGGAAGAGCAGTGTAAGGTGCCGCACTCGCTCCGGTGGGGCTGCCGAGGTGGTAACTACCGCCACTCGTACCACTGCTACCATCCGAGCCGCTCCGGATGCAGTTCTGCGGGGAACTTTCTTGTTCGGAGCCGCTGAGGATCTGGTCGATGCCGAAGCTGATGGGTTCGTGCTGGGCGGCTTGGGGAGGCTGGCTGGGCCCGCTGGGGCTACTGCTGGATGCCCGCTCCATCCTTTCTCCCCTTCCGCTCCGCCACTTCTCGACTGAGCCCAAGGACAGAGATTGCAAATAAAAAATTGTAAATGAAGTGAGGAACGGTCCAAAAGGAATGAGAGAACGACAAGAACGTCAAGATGTGTATTCAAATGTGTACTCACTCTTCTCTTGCTCGGGGTATGTCACTTTCGCACAACGTTAGGAGAGATCAGACATGTATCATTCCCGTTCGTCTCAGATTCCACACTCCCTCCTTAGCGACGCATCCATTCGTCTGCAGTTTGAAGACGCCGGTGAAAGTTTGGCAAGTGCGGGACAGTCGCTGCACGGGACAGCTCCCTCTCACACCCCCTGCCCAGCAATCTAATTTTCCCCATGTACTATTCCGATTGGTTCAACCAACTGCCCCTGTTACCCCATTGGCTGACATTTCAACAATAACTGGCGAAACCCAATGCGAGCTGGGGAACCTTCCAAAGTGACATCATTTTTTAAAAAGCGCACACCAGGGCGAATTCATTAGACTCGAGATAGCCCGTCTAATCGAGCAGCAATATCTTGGATCTCCGTATTATTAAAACATCAATTACCCAATATGAAACACTTCCTGCTCGTTAGGCATTGTAGTAATTTTACTAATACAGCAGTAACAATAATTATTCTTAACTATTCCAAGGCTACTAATGGTACTCTTCCTGTACAATTTGAATGCATCCTGATTTTATGACTGTGATTTTTAGTTAATAGCTGTCTTTTTACAATATATACTAGTTTGGGTAATCTCCTTTAAAGCTCTTTTTACGCTTAGAACTGAAAGAGATATTAATGTATGCAATACCCGACGAGCGCTTAATAATGGTGGATGGCGAGATTTCAATGGTGCCGAGTGTCCTCTCGCCCTTTCTTATCCATAATAAAGGCAACATTAATGTCAATGTTTGATATCAGGACTTCCTCATTCCAATATTGTCATGACTGTCATTTTTATTTTGTGTGCATTCGACCCTGTCATTTTAAAGCGATCGCTTTTCCTTGGAGAGTGGACCCTCGGAGATTAATCTGGTGTATCTTATATTTTAGTTATTGATCCTTGGTGAGAAACGAGAGACGAGCTGTATTAAAAGCGAGGCCCCGCGTTTGTCATCGCTAAATGCAGCCCTACAGATTGTGAAGGATCGATTTGTCCAGAGCGCTTATTGGTGGTTTGGGGGTGTTGCAGGACCACTGACCCCACCCGCCCTCTTTTCCAAGGGCCCTGTCGGTGTTCGAAATACACTTTTATCTGGTTAATTTGATAAACATTAAATGCCTGGTTTATCTGATGAGACGAAAGTGCAACTGTATTAACTCCTCCGTCATGAAGTTCGAATTAGCAAATATGATATATTATTTATGTTCTAAGATGTGTTTTAACCGCATCCATCGACAGATAAAAGGAATCGCCAAACAAACAAAACAACAAACGAAAGGAAAGAAGCTCGAAGCCATCGGCGCTGTGATATTGCGGTGTGTTCAAATAGATTTGAAATAGAAGGGAAGTAGTTTACACGCCCGCCGAGTCAAGTGGGCATTTAACCAAAACGAGTATTTATACTGTCATAGCGATAACAGATTCTCTCAAAGCGAACCAAATCACAATAATTTAAAATATTTCTAAACGATATCTATATTCCCAAATGTCGCCTATGTTTTGTCAATGATAATGAAGAATATGTCTTCTGAACGGATTCAAGCCACGCATTTCGTGCTGCGCTTTCAGATATATATTTTTACCTTTTTAGAATTATTAATGACATTTTACATATTTCATTGAAAGAAGCTAAAATTACTGTGCGCGAAGCACTTTCTGTTTTAATACAGCACTGTGTTGTTAATCTGTTGCTACCGCTAATACTACCACTACCACTATCTTACTACCTTTCTTCTTATATTTATTACAGGCCTAATCATATTCATGATCAACTGGTTTTCATGATAGCTTAGCCCAGCTTCCACAGGCAGGCGAGCGTGCAAGCATTTTTAAAATATAATTTCTGTTCATTTCAATTAAAAAACAATGAACATCTTCAGTTCAACCATCTTTTGTAGGTTTCTGGATCAAATGTTCTGATTTTAATAAATGTGAAATATGTTGTACGTGTTGATGCCAGTACGCGTTCCATTCGCGTGTGAGAATCGGTCCAATCTCGGGCAACACTTAGTGTTTCACACAACGGGAATGGTTGAGGTATAAGAAACGCTTTTTAAAATTCACTCGCGTGATTAGTATGACGCCAGGCTATTTTAATAATATGGAAATTCGATTGGACATAATTCACCTTTTAGGACTCAGGTCCCATAATAAAACTGATGGAAATAAACTACTCCATGCACGTGATATTCATTCATGTGCGTGAACAAGTGGAGCAGGTTTAACACACACACACACACACACAGAGAGAGAGAGAGAGAGAGAGAGAGAGAGAGAGAGAGCGCAGACATTAATGACAATTTATTACAAACGAGAAATCTTAATACTTAGCATTAATGGAAATTATGGAACAATGTAAGACACTGCGGTTTACGGCAGTGTGTGTGTGTGCGTGCGTGCGCGCGCGCGCGTGTGTGATTGAGTTGGTCTGATGATATTTCCGGGCGTGGGAGGAACATTAAGACATAGATTATGTGTTTGAAATTATAGGCTTTTAGGAAAACTATTATTTCTGCAGAAGAAATAAAAGGCAAATAAAAGGCAGGATGACAGAACGCTAATCGAACGCTGCGTGAAGGTTCTGTGCAAAATGGACATGCTGTGTGTTCACGTGTATTTTCGTTCATTTCAATCCATATTATATTTTCATTGTTCCTCTCAGTAGAAGTGATATCTGTTGCATTCTGACAGCAGATTAGAGTGACAGGGACACCGTGTTTGTTTGGGCCGAAAACATACTTTCCACTCCACGGTCTAATTCAATCAGAGCTCCGGGAAACCCGATCTATGGACATCGGATCTAAGTGGTTCCTTGTAATCCGCGCGTAAAAGCGATTATATCCCATGGCTAGGCCGCCACGTTTGATAAGCTTCAGGGAATTGGTGTTGGCGGGGAGAAAATCCGTTTACTTTGAAGTAGTTGATATTTTAATAGACCATTAGCGTTGATGCTAAAAAGCCCCATTCCTTAGGGGGGAGGCACGTGCCCAGTGGCTGGAGACGCTTACGTCACCCTTTAGCTCTTGTCACTGAACCGGATGTCAGCCGGCTTTTCGCCCTCGTGTGTGGTCACCTAACACCACGCCGACTGTCTGTGACTTTGCCTTTGTCCGGCTATGTGAACAAATTCTAATTCAACATTTTATGATTTATCGTTACAACATATGTCATCCACAACACATTTCGTGATTTTTAAATCACTTGCAGTCTTAGGCTTGAAATGTCTTGTTTCGAATGTCATGCGAATGTGGATGAAAATACTTACACAGTACGAGAAACAAGATGAAAATGAAAAATGAATCAGCGACGTGATTGTGTAAACTAAACTGAGTTAACTAAAGATACATTTCAAAGGTGGGAGGTAAGGAAGGGTGTGGGTGTGAAAGAGATGGGTCACGGACACACACACACGAATGCCCACTCGCGTGCGCGCGCACACACACACACACGCACACACACACACACAAGCATGCCCACGCAAGCACACACGCTTCTTTAACCCCCTCATTATATGTTAATTTAAAATCCATTTACGTTGGAAGGGTTAGTGTCCAACTCTATATGATCGAAACACCAGAATTCGAAATACAGCACAATATGCTTTTGTAAACCATGGTTTGTGCATTTAAAACATTCCCTTCACCTCATTTGATGTGATAACCTCCTGTTTTGGCAATGTTGTGACGTTATTCTTAAGAAAGTGAATGTGTCATCAGAGGACTGTCGGTTCGAGTCCCAGGTAGGCAGCTGGTTGCTATGACAGTGCGGGTTAAGTGCTTAAACAGGGACTGCTGCAACCACTTTGAGAAAAGTCTTTACAGTCCTGTGATACTGTGCTGTAATGCTGTCATACTAGTTTACTAGTTTTATTTTTATTATTCTTATTGTACATATTTTTACTTACTAGTTTTTTATTCTGTATGTAAATATTTTCTCCTTTTGTCCTTTTCTTATCTAATTTAATTTATTTCATCTTTGCTACTTGCACAGTCGAAGGAGTTGGACCAATTGCACATTTAACTGCAGGTTGTATGCTGTTTATAACTGAGCATGTGACAAATAAAGTTCTTGACTTGACTACTGACGTGCCTAATTCGACCCAGCTGTATTAATGTGCAGTCTGTTACAAGTGCAAGGCACCTACTCAGCAAAGCAGGTATATATAAGCATGATGTGCACAGTTCATTTTTTTCCATCAAGAACCCTTTTCAGTGGTATGTTGTGTTTTTCCATAAGCAGATGGATGCACTGACACTGTGAATGACACCAGCGTGCTGATGCAAGTGCTACTTGCCACAAATGTGTCCAGGTTGCTGGTGTGATTTTTAGTCTTTAAATATGTCCCTCAAGATGAAAGACGTGAAATAAAGCACCTCCCACTGGCCTGAGGTCAGTTTCATTCCACTGTCTGTTCATTCTGGAGGCTGGTCCGCTGGCTGTACTGCCGCTCCAGCAGTCGGAACCATACAGCTGTTCTTTCAGAGAGCAAAGGTGCAAGGACGAAGATGTATGGGTCGATTGCCACTAATTATATGTAAATGCTACTAATTCTCTGAAAGGAACAGCAGTTTTAGATTCAGATGGTTGTTCTTTCAATAAAGTGAACACGAAGAAGACACTTCACTGCAGAATTGTAACGCGAAGCCTGTAGGTATAGCGAGTCTGTCAGATCGAAGGATAGGAGTACGCTAGTGCTTCGGTGGGGGGACCAACCAGCATTTTCATTCTTTATGAATGAAAATGCTGGTTGTATTTATTTCAACGTCAGCTGTCCACCACTAGCAGCGTCTTTCCAAGGAAATTAAAAAGTTTCAACATCAGAAACACAGGGCGAGATATGACGGCCCTAGATCGTCGTTCCCTTGGCAACCGGACTGTCGCAAGTTTTTTTTCTTTCTTTTTTTGTTTTTGTAAAACTAAAGTTATTGATTGAATAGCATTCTGGCTCCTGACGTTATATAGGAATACTGAATTATCAATTATCACATAATAATGTCCGCCGTACGTGCACGCATTATTGTATTGGCATAGTACTACAATGTACTAGGCTGTCAAAGCTAGTCAAGCCACCCTGGAAAATCGACAAATAGTTTTGTTTAAAATTTACAAACGACCTGAGACGCTTTATCTTGTGTGTGTGTGTGTGTGTTGTGGGGTCAGCAACGGTGAAATTCTTTCTTTTTAAATATGTTTATATTAAACACGGTGGACCACTGCAAATAGGCACGATTTTCATTCCGGAAGCACTGATTCACATTAGTGCCAACACCACTACAGCAACCACTGTTCGCACTACTAAATAATAACAATAATAGTTATACGCTGAATAATACGCTTAATAACTTGACCCAGAGCTTAACAAACGGACAAATGAACGAAATTTCAAAAATGCAAGCGTCTCTTGTCATTTCTTAAAAATCGTAGTTCCATTTTAAACAGATAGGCTAAAGTTGGGTGTAAACCCCTAATGATGTGTAAGGTCAACGGCACGGCACTGAGAATTCTGTTCTCTCTCGGAGGTTTTTCGTTCCTTCGGTCAGATAAAATTAGTGGAAAATGACTTCACGACAACGCAGAAAATTAGGCCGAAAATAAGATGAACACATCTTGTTCCAGACCTGGCTTATCCTGTTAAAGTCATAAAGATTGCAATTATCAATAATATTAGGTCTGCTGCTATAAACATGATTTTATTACTTATTCTTTTCATTGGTGAGAGCAAACGTAGACCGAGGGGTCAGTGATCCCATTTCTCCAGCGAGTTAAACAGTTTAACCCGTTGCGAGTGCCAGCAAGCTGGGCTTTCATCTACGCCAGACAACCTGTGCACCCTGCGGCCGCGTGGCCAATCGGGGATCAAGCCGATAGATGTACAAATAAATTAAAAGCATGAAATTTCCCTCTCTTGAAAGGAAATAAAAGAATGTGGGCAAACGGATTGTTAGAGAAATGGCTGGATCTGCATATTGGGGGTCGGTGTCCTAGCCCCGGGCGCTGTTTTTATTGCGTGTGTCTGCTGTTATCAATTTCGCCTCGCCTTTTGAAAGGGAGTCTGGCAGGCAGCGCAAAGCGCTCACACAATATGCAAAAGACGTTTCTTTTGAATAATAAATGATTCGCTTTTATAACGGCTCTAAAGTGCCTGTGATGGTACAATATGAAAAGGCAAGGATAAGTAATAGTGTATTTAAAAAGGATCTAGTATGTTTTTATTACTTTATTAAAAAAAACAGAACGAGGAAGACGGAGAGAGGGAGAGGGGCATTAGGAGGGGTTGAAGCGGGAAAGATATCTGTATTATTGCAATAAAAGCGATGAAACAAGAGAAAGTCAGAGAAATTCCCTCGCAGCGAAATAGCCTCCTTAATGAAAGTTTACCGGTTCCCTCCCAACGCCGCGCTTGTCTCCATTTATGAAATATTAACGATATTTTTATATAAAGCTCTGAATCGTAATGGCCTTTCGTCTATTCCTTTGTTTTTTCTTGTTGTTTTCTCGTTATTTTTCTCGGAGCTTTGATAGAAGCCCTTTTAATTTGGTTTACATTGTGTGTTTTCGGTCGCCTTCTGTGGCGTTCAGACAGACTGAGAGACAGTCAATGTTGTATAGCCTAAGTGCAGAAGGCATTCAACCATGGATAAAACAAAACAACATTCCGTGTTTAAGCATTTATTACCATTTCATATGACGTGTTCTTTCTTCGGGTAACTAATTATATGAGTTGTTAAAAGAATTATCATGACAAGTGATTTTACTCAATGACATGTATTTGGAACGAGACTTATAATGACGTTTTATGGACCACAAGTGCCTAATCACGGTGCCGTATTCCACTCTAAATAAATCGTCAAACATAGCACAATTTAAGCAAGGGTAAGTTTCATTTCATCTTTTTACAGGTACAAATGTAAGCGGGAAAGTAATGATCCTGCTTTAGATTCAGTCGTCCAAAAAGGGTTTCTTTCCAATCCGCAACAGAAGGGGCTACCAGTGCTTATACTGATTCTAATAGATACGCCAAATTATTATTATTATTATTATTATTATTATTATTATTAGTAGTAGTAGTAGTAGTAGTAGCAGCAGCAGCAACAGCAGCAGCAGCAGTAGTAGTGCAATTGCTGCTACTATTACTACTAATAATAAGATAAATAAAATAAAATAGAAGAAGGTTAGAACAATTGTATTTTTACAGTTATATAATAGTTGTAACGTCGGTGATAAATTTAAGAAATTTTTGAAGGGCAATCATTTCTGTTGTCAGGAGCTACGATTTGTATAGGCTATAATTACTAATAATAACGTATACCGGAAGTGGTTAATCACAGAAAGTGGTTATTTTGTGCTGTTTAACATTTTTCCTTATTGTCTTTGGCGTAATATCTCGTCTCTGTTGTCTCCCACTGGCGGTCTGTTTCTCATATCGCCAAACGTTCATTCAAATATTTTAAAAATACTGTAATGATCTCACAGTCATTTGCGTACAGCTCTGCCCAATGTCGACAATTATCTACGCTCTCCATTAAACATTGTGTTTGTAACCTTTGATTCACTCTTGGATCAGCTGGCGCTATAATCGATCTAAGTGCCACACGGTTAAATGTGTCCACACAAAAAGACCTGCTTTCTGAATGTGCCCTGGAGTATCTATTCAAATAGGACTGATTCAGGTGATTTATTAATTCACCTGAAGATGCGGGGGCTTCGGGCATGTGCTCCCGTGTCTCTGACCCCGCATGTGGACCATTGCTTTTATGTAACTTAGCTAACTTGTGCTGTAACCAAGTTCACATGGTGCATGAAGCGTTTTCACAGGTAGGTTTTACTGAGGCATCCGTGGGTCACACAAACCCACTGCAGTCCTGTGTGTGGAGTTTGTATATTCTTTCCGTTTTAATGTGAAGCGTTGGCGGTTTATATGGGTTTAGAGGCTACAAATAGCCTACAATGCAAACGTTGTGGACATTTCCTTCAAATTAACCGTTTGTGATAAAACAGCTAAAAATGTCTTGCCTTTTGTCTAAGCACATTTTAAATACTTAAATAAACAGGCCTACTATTACTACAAATAATAATACTATTACTACTAATAAATGCGTGTGCGTACTATTGATTCGAGTAGTATGCAAATGCTACCAATTTTATGTCAAATCTAGGGAATATACAGCTAAATCAAGGTTAAATTAAATGAAATTATTACGGGTGTGACTAGTGCGCGAGCCTGGCAGCGCCAGGTCAATGTGCTTGGCTATGGCGTTCTCCGAGGTAAAGTAAGAAAACGCTAATTAGTGCGGGCCAGTCAGGGCCAGTGGTAATGCTGCAGGATATGCAGAATGCTGCTGGCCGATTGGAAGACCATGAGAAAAGAACACACACAATTCGAAATAAAAGGCGAGGAAGCATTTGGCGCGCTGTTACAAGTGCGAGAGCCGTTCGTCCTCTCCATGCATTTCTGTTTTCACCACACCTTCCTCTCGCTCCAACTGCGGCCGGCTCCAATAAAGAGCTCGCGGTGTTTTGCCACAAGAGAAAAAAGTGCGTGCTCGCCGGTTAGACACATTCTCGTTGTCATAATTTCAATAGTCATTTATTGTATGTTTGCATTTGTGTGGATATTTGTATGTATCAGTGTGAGTGTATGTGTTTGTGCACATGTGTGGATGTGTGTGAGTGTGTGTGGCAGAGAGAGTGTGTGATTGTGCTTGTGTGTATGTGTGTGTGTGTGTGTGTTATTCAGTATTCTGATGACACAGTAGTTCCTACAGAAACCGTTCCTCTCTCTTCACCCTTCCCATCTCTGTCATCAATCCCAATGAGGCAGTGTCCACCGCCATCAGGCTGAGTGTATCTGCTGTTAAAGCAGCCCCATTATTACTTATTCATTTAAATGTGGAGAGCAGAGGATGGGAGGGGCTGGACAGCCATAAAGTACCACTGAGTTTAAATAGCACTGCTAATGGGAGTGGAGGGGTTACAGTCTTAGGCACAGAGGTGTGCTGTGTTGATGTGTGTGTATCACTGACTGTGTGTATGTAGAATAGAGAAAGCGAGAGGGGTGTTGTTCCTCTTCAGCCCTGAGCTTGGCCCTGCTCTCTGCCTCCCTCCAAAGCAGTAAATCTTTTAAATCGCTTAGAATTAAAATGTCACTCCAATGAGTGATTTTTATAATGCATAAATTTATCCTCCCCGTGAATACCCTGCAGGTGCGGGCTAAATTAGAGGAAAGCCATGAACTGTGCGCTGGCGCTGAGCTGGGATAAGAAAGAGGAGGAGAAGCAGAAGATGATGGCAGCAGTTTAGGAGACGAACAGTATTGAACATGATGGTAACAGCGAAGAGTATTTAAGGCCTTCGCAGCCTTAGTGTGTAGCAGAGTGTGAGGGAGAGGGACAGCATGGGGGCAGTGTTTGGGGGCGTTAAGGCTGCTGACGGTGATTGCTTCGGAGTTCAGCTGAATGTGTCACTCTGTAAATGGTGGATCTGGCATAGCTCTTGTCACGCCTGGCTGCTGTTCTCCAGATGAGAGGGGAAGCGCACGATCACCCGAGCGCAGCGATAAACGTCTGCGCAGCCCATTCAGGCCATTATCTCTGAGGGCCTTCCGCACTTGATTAAGAACCCTGCGTGAAGACGGGCTACGAAAAAAAATGTAAAAAAAGAGAACAACAACAGCAAAGCACTTAGTAGAGAAAAGACGGTAAAGTAGAAGAGAGTAGGGCTTCTTACAGATGTTTAAATGGGTGAGGGTGGACAGTGACAAGCTCTTTGGGAAAACGTAAAGAACAAAAAGAATGAAAGACAATCTGCTAGAGCCTCGATCAGGCAGACGGTGACAGGGAAATCATGTTCACACGTGTGTTCGGGTCTGAAGACCATTATGCTGCCTGCTGTCTCCATACATCGGAGCTGTAGCACAGTCTTTACTCCTTCTACTAGACACATGGAGGACATGCACTGGGAAAGTGCGAGGTAGGGCTTAGGGGTTCACTAGAGGGATTAGGGGTCCCCATGGGTCACTGGTGCGTATTTGGTACTCAGCAGTAGCAGGATCCACTGTGCAGACTCTGGGTCCAGTGGATGGTGTTCACAGAGCTCCTCTCCCAGAAGCTCAGAGCAAGAGCTGCATGTAGTCAAACCCCCTTCAGCTCCTACAGCAGGGAAGTTGATTGGATGGTGAGTCTGGGGATTTGGAGCCTCGACCATGATTGGATGGTGAGTCTGGGGATTTGGAGCGTTGGTCCAGATTGGATTGTGAGTTTGAAGGGGCTTTAGTAGGGACTAAATGACAGGTCCAATAATGCTTAGGGGTTGATGATGTCATCATTCGTGTTCTCACTACCAACACTGGTAACTGAAAGACATTTTCTCAGAAGGAGAAGCGTGTGGTGTCTGTTAGAAGGGAGATATTGTTGCATGTCGGCCATCATGTGCATCTTAGCCCAGCTTGGTGGAGAGTGAGACCATTTGGGACATCCTGTTCTGCTCTGACATTTGCTCCCTCACAGCTCTCCCTTTAGGAGAGCCATTTAGGATTTTAAGTCATGTTTTGCAGACTGGGCTTCAGTTTAATGGAGCTCCACAATGACACAAAATCAGTTCATACTGACCCAGTATTAGTCTACAGTGACTCAGTGTCAGTTCATACTGATTCAGTATGTTTAGGGTAGTCTGGGTACGGGTTACCGGTTTAGTCAGTCCAAAGATACTTTCTGTCCCCACCAAATGGTACAGGATCAGCTCTCCCAATCCTCGTCCCAGACTCCAGACAATTTGTGGAAGAGTGGGTGCTGATGCAGGTTCGAGACAAGGAGGCAGAGACTCAGGTCCAGGGTGGGGTGGACCAGTTGGCAGAGTGGGGGTGTAGGCGGGCCTCGTTATCCTGTCTGATGGTTGAATGCTTGGTTGCGTTTCACGCTGCTGAAAAGCAGAGGGGGTAGTAAAGTCAGGGGGAACCACATGGACATGAATGAGAGAGAAAGAACCGCAGAAAGATGAAAGGCAGCTAATGAAGAGAAGACGTGCTCATCCACTCCGAGAGCAATTTGCGCTGAACAGAGAGACAGACAAACAGCACTCCCACTGGCTCCCCTGGTGTCTGTCTGTGTGTCTGTCTGCCCATCCCTATGCGTGCAGGTGTATGAAAGTGCTGTGTTTAGGGTAAACACCCTCATGATTGCTTCCTGAAGCTGTTCACTCACATAGACTTGCTAATCCTACCCCAAGGCAAGCCCACTTACATTATGTTCCATGACCTGTTAGAGCAGCTGTGTGCTTCACTGGATCCTGTGGGATCTGAGCTCACAACCTTGCAGACATCAGTGCACCACCACCTGTTCCGTGCCACACCCATCACTCCACCAGACAAACTCCTGGGTCAGAACTCCACTGCCAGTGCCTTTCTGATGTGTGAATGCCGAGCTTAGTAGGGAGGTGTTAAGAGAGAACAGGGACCTGGGTCTTTTGCACAGACAGCCAATCACGTCTCTGAAAGTTGCTGATATTATGGATACCCAATCACTTCTCTGTAGGTCACTGATAGGGGAGTACAGTGGTTGCTTGAGTGCACATGTAAGTGTGCATGTGGGTTAAGGGTAAAGGGTAAAGGGTTTACAGTTTCCTTAGACCCTGTGAGTCTGTGGAAAGAAGCAGTGTGAGATCCCATGTGTTTGTGGAGAGAGGCACTGTAAGATCTAGTCTAGTAGAAAGAGAACAGCTGTAGCTCTTGTAGGATGCACTCAGTGTTTATATTTACCCACGCCTTTAAAAGTAAAATACCATTACTGATTTAATATCTATCATACAGTATTCAAAATTAATAATGTGACAATGTGATATTTCACACAGCTTTATTAGGGGCCTGCCATCAACAATCAGTGTGTCACTGTGGTGTGTTAGCAGCATGTCGGTTTGTTAGTGTGTTAGCAGTCTGTTATTGTGTCAGTGTGTCGGCAGTGTGTTGGTGTGTCAGTGTGTCAGCAGTGCATCGTGGGATAGCACACAGCCTGAATGCTCAGCTCCCAGGCGCTCAGTTCATAGCAGTTAATAAAAGCCGATTAACCTGCTCGTCGCTGCGCCACTCATTGTCCTCCTAACGACTGCCTTTTGACCTTCTCACCCCGCCTGCTGCCGGTCGGCGGGGGGGAGGGAGGACCAGCTGCCACCAGCCGCAGCGTCCCTCTCCTTGGCAGCAGCCGTACTCCAGCCCCCTGCTTCAGTGGGCCTGCTGCCCCTCAGGGTGAAGGCAGGCTGTTTAGCCACCAGTCCCCCTGCTGGCCCACCTGCACCGCCCCAGGGCCCGAACCCAGTGCACCCCCCTCACACACTCACACACACTCACACACACACACACACGCACACACAAAATCCTTCCCCCTCCCACCTTCATTTCTTTCTCTCTCTCGCCTAGGGCATCAACCAGCACTCTCCTTCTCTCCCTCCCTCTCCCACTCTCTATTCATACCCACTCATAAAAACACTCTGTAAGCTTTCTTTGGCTGTTGAGCACCCCGTGACAGCACTCATCCATCTCTTTCTGTCTGTGTCTCCCTTTCACACACACACACACACACACACACACACACACACACACACACACGTCTCTGCTAAATAAGAGCTCAGTTTTGTCTTAGCTAGCTCACATGACTGAGGAGGACAGTGTGGGGGCATTAGGAGTCTGAACACAGACATAATCATAATCACAGACAGAATGCAGTTTGATGCACGGATTATATTTACTGTTGTATCTTCCAGCAGCTGTCCTGATCCAGGCTCACAAACAATGATAACCACAATAATTTAAATAACAAAATCCAAAATATATGTATAAATAAATGCATCAAGAACATATTTGACATTGAAATAAAAAAATGATGAAAGAATCTGATGCATTTAAAATAAAAGCAGAACTAATGATAAATGTCCTGAAAGGGATATAAATACTAATTAAAGGGAGTGTGGAGAGATACCAGGGTCCAGAGAAAGAGCGTGGGAATAGGAATGAGACAGAGCTCAGTGCCGTTACAGCCCTCTCTTTATCCAGCAAGTATGTGAAAGCTGTGTATTTGTGTAAATGGTGTATGTGTGTGAGTGTGTGTGTGTTTGTATGTAAACGGTGTATGTGTGTGAGCGTGTGTGACAGCCATGTGTGTGTTTGTGTAAATGGTGCATGTGTTTGTGAAGCCATATGTGTGTTTGTGTAAATGGTGTGTGTGTGTGTGTGTGCATGTGTGTGTAAATGGTGTATTTGTGCAACTGTGTGTGTTTGTGTAGATGGTGTATGTGTGTGTATGCGTGCATGTGTTTGCGTTTTCTGTGCATGTGTGCATGACTCCGTGAAGAGGTGAGAGAAGCAGAGATGTGGAGATGGTCCAGCGTTGCAGCGTGTTGTTCTTAAATGGTGGGTCGGGGTAAATCCATAACAATATATTCCTCCACAAAAACAGCGGCCACGTTTCTCAGTGGGAGATTCTAAAGAAACACAGACAGTGAAGAAGATAAAAAAACATGGCACTGACAAATCATTGTGTCTCACCAGACCACAAACTATTTCACAACACAGAGACTAACACTCAGACAGACTGTGTTAAATTGCCTTTATTCGGTCCATCCATTTAGTGTCTGTACATTTTACCACAATACAAAAACAAAAAGCACAGCACTCTGGATATTCAAACTGCACAAATGAAGGGGGCTTTTCAACACCATCTCCCAAAACAGAAACAGGGTACCAACAAGAATACAAAAAAGGAGGAGAGAGGAAGAATGGAGGGAGGAGAAGGAGAAAGGAGAGGCACAAGGCTGTGTCTCTTCTGCAGGTTGGGGCTCCATGGATTCTCCATGAGCTGAGGAGGAACTCCATGATTTTAACCCAGGGAGAGAGACACACACACACACACACAGGGAAGCAGTGATCACTGAATCCAGCCTCACAAGATCATCTTACACCCTGAGGCAAGCGGGCTGGGGAGATCACCAGATGGGAGTTGTTGTTGGGGTCGGGGGTCGGGGGGGGTGAAAACATTTTGGTAATTGTGGCAAGAAACATCTTGCTACACGAGACTGCAGTATCTGCTGACTCTGTGCAACACAGACACAGGCGTTTAAAAACCCTGCTGTAAGACATCATTCCAGGGCAAACCATTTTTGACTGCTGAATCGGATAGCTGTCAAGCACAGCTATCTTGTGGAAATATTCTTCATATATCTTCAGAACACAAAGCTAAAAAAGCACACACTCTCAAAGGTGAATCTCCAGCCTAGCCTCCTCTCCAGGTCCAGGACAACACTAAAGCTTCGCCACATCATTTGTCACCAAGTAATATGCAAGCTCTCTTTATACTTTGGAAATGAACCGAAATCAGAGCCACATACCCACTGCACTGCACAGCTAACAACCCATGTCCAACAGAATTTCACTACAGCTAACAACCCATGTCCAATAGAATTTCACTGCAGCTAACAACCTGCATCTAATAAAATTTCACTGTAGCTAACAGTCTGCATCTGATATGCTTTCTCTGTGCAGCTAAATACCTGCCTCCTATACAATTTCACTGCGCAACAGCCTGCATCTGATATGATTTTACTGCACTCTCCACATGAAGGACAGAGCCAGAAGGAGGCAGATTCAAATATCAGCTTCAAAATCTGCTGTACTGACAAACAGACATGTTGCCTCAGCTTATATCATTGAAATAGCAGGATCAATCCTAGTAATAGAATCAAAAAGTTGCCAGAACTACTGCTAAGTATTTACAGTGAAATAATTCCAAGAAATCATTTAATGAAACATTGAATTACACAGGAGCAGCCCTACTTCACTGTGGTGTAGTGCATTACTATCATAGTACAGTTTAATATAATATTTGATTACGAATTTGCGCATGTCTTATCTACATTTGTACATGAGTGTTTTATATTGTAGTCTAGTTGAAATTGCAGTTATTTGTGTTGTAAGTATTTGTGGCAGTATTATTCTGCTCTGTCTTGTACATAATGGCAGGTTGAATTGATTTCAACTAAAGTGAGTCAAAAGATAGAGAGGGAGAGGCTTGGCACGGCCTTCTGTAAAGTCAGAGAGAGCTGAGGAAGGTTCAGTTGTTTGTGGCAATGTGAGTTCCTGTTCGATGGAGTAGACCGCGTCCGGGTCAGAGTAAGCCGGAGTTTGAAGCGGTTGTTTTCTCTCTCTTTCCAATAGCTGCCCGGAGGAAGACAGATAGCTCTGCAGCGCACTGATGAATGGCATTCATCATATTCATTTTCCTGTCGATACAGTTATGAAAAGCCCCTGGCCTTTTCTCTCTGCCTCTCTCCTCCGTACCTCTCTCTGTCCCCCCTCCTTCTCTCTCTTTCTCTGCAACTCAATTTTCTCACACGCACAGAGAGGGAAAGGGTAGGCACCAGCTCTCGCCCCCTTGTTCCATCTCTCTTTCATCCCCCCCATCCCTCGTCTCTCTCTCTGCGCCCCCCTACCTTAGGACAGCAGGGACACCCGAAGTATTGGGGGGACACTCCCCTGCTAAGTCTCTTGCTCTGTCCAGCCACACTGACACCTGGTGGCCATTGGCAGTACAGTCCTGCTGGAGTGTTCTGGAGTGAAGCTGGGTATGGATGAGGGAACTTGGATGGTGCATTTAGCCAGGTGTGTGTGTGTGTGTGTGTGTGTGTGTGTGTGTGTGTCTGTCTGTCTTTCTGTGTATTTGTGTGTGGAATTCAGTTCAGATCAACTGGTTTGTCTGGCATGACAAGTAAACACTTATGTTGCCAATGTGTTGAAATAATAAACATAATAATAACAATAACTATAATTACTAGCATAACGAGAACAAGAGTAAAAGGACAATTAAAATAGAATAGATAAAAATTGCAATATGATAATAAAATGTTAAAACTACCACAGGCCATGAATGAAATCTCTCTCTTTCCCTCTCTCTCCCTCTCTGGGGTCAGAAGGTATTGATTGCTCAGCGCAGGTCTTGCTGATTACTGGCTGATTACCACTCCATCTGTCTGCGCTGAGGAGAAATCAATTAACACACCCAATGAGCACACTACACAAACAAAACACTGCCTGACTGTACTGAACACACAGGCTCCCAATGCCCACTATACTAAGACTAACACATCGACCAACACCATGATCCACAGTCTAAATATGACTGTCACAACAGTGACATACTGAACCAGAGACACTGACGTACTGAAACAGAAACACACTGAAAAAGACACACTGGTGCACTGAAACAGTGACACTGACGCACTGAAACACAGATGCTGAAGCACTGACACAGAAGCACACTGAAAGAGAGAAACTAACACACTGAACCAGAGACACTGACACACTGACACAGAGATACACTGAAAGAGACACTGACACACTGACACAGAGACACACTGAAACAGAGACACTGATGCACTGACACAGAAGCACTGACACACTAGCACAGAGACAGAATGAAACAGTGCTGCACTGAAAAAGGCACTCTGAGACACTGCACTTCCTCCCTTCTCTATCCTTCTCCCTCTGTTGCTTCATCCCTCCATCTCTCTCTCTCTAACCGCCCTCTGGCTCTCTGTCTCCCTGTTGGATGGGCTGGTATTTGTGGGGGTGGGGTGGGGTGGGGGGACAGCTGGGGGGTCAGCAGGAGTGGCCGGCCCAGGTCGCCCCCACTCACTCCAGACCCGTCAGGGGAGCGGCGCCTCGGTGGAGGTGAGCTGAAGCGCAGTGACGGACACTGAGAGAGCAGCTGTCCCCCACACCGGTGCACCGCCACGCCACCACCGCCACCACCGCCGCGCTGGCACTGTGCCAGGGGAGAGCGAGAGAGGAAGAGGGAAGGAGCGAGAGGGGGAGAGAAGGAGAGAGAGAGGGATGAAGGGAGAGAAGGAGATGGAGAGAGTGTGAGAGCCAGAGACAGAGAGGAAGAGAGTGGGAAGGAGAGAGGGAGACAGGGAGAGAGTGGGAGATATTCACACAGACACCTTGTGATTTCAGCGCATGTCTTAAGCAATGCATGCTGGGATTGCAGGCCTGTTCTGCTCTCTTCATGCAGTAGGATGCCTGCACGCTGTCTGTGCTTCTGACACAGCCCCCAGACCCTGTGTTTCTGTGTCATATTCTCTGTGCTGCTGATGCAGGGCTTGAGCCAGTGAATATGACTCACAGAGTCAAGGTAAACTCTGTGTTCTACTGGGAAAAAAATAAAACAATTCTTCAAAATTTCCACTAAAACTGGAGAAGGGACACTTTCAGACATGGGCAGAGAGATCAGCAGAGTGCAGACAGAAGAGAGGAAAAGGGGGATGGAAGAGAAGCCAAAAGAAAAACGGGACGTAGGAATCCCTGGTCTCGTAGCTGCCCAGAGCTGCAGCTGAATAATTCATCCCCCCCATTGACTGTTATTCCCACAGAAAAGGAGTGCAAGGCACAGAGAGCGATGGCACAATAAGACCTGCTGAAGGAGTGGCCCTCCGGCCTAGTGCCAGACTATTTAAAAGTTATTAAGACTCGTCTTTAAAGAGAAAGAGAGAGACAGAGCGTGAGGGCGATGCAGGGAGGCAGGGCGAGGGAGACGGAGTCAGCGTTTCTCTCTCAGTTTTTACCAGACAGCCTCTCCCTTGGCTGTTCTAAGAACAGAAAAACCTCTCTCCTGTCTGTTATAAGAACAGACACACCTCTCTGCTGTCTCTTATAAGAACAGATACAGACTTTCTGTCAGTTATAAGTACAGACAATCATGTGTTAACACAGACAGCCATTATTTAGTCTGTTCTAAGCATGATGCTGAGCCGACCTATTCCTTAATTTATACAGTTGATTCAATTTGTACCTTTAATTAAGTGAATCATTAAAACAATCAGATCTACATTATTCAGATTTCTGCCTCCTTATCTGAAAGATCTTTGAATCATCATATTTTGAAAATGAAAAGTGGGAGGGCCATAGGGGTGAGAGGTGGGGAGGGGCATTGACATGTTTCAGTTATTACTCTGTTCATTTTCCATTCTGCTCTGCTGCTGTTTTGCTCTGATGATGACAATTATTATTCCTACTATTATTATTATTGTTATTAAGGAACCACTCTTCTCATTTATGCCTTCATGTTTACAATTATTTTGTTTTTACTAGTTCTTTTCATTGACAGTACAATGTACAGTGAAGCAGAAATGTAAATGTAAAGCCAGTAAAGCAAATATGATTCATCTTGAAAGAGAAGGGTTTTTGAAAGGGACTTGAGAGAGTGAAAGATGGGGGAGAAGCCCCCCTCCTCATATGGGACCATGTGGGGAGACAGAATCGCCCTCTATGGGACCTTGCCCCCCCATCCTTGCCCCCCCCTGCCCCCTTCCCCCGGGTGATAATTGATTCTGACTGGGCTCTGCTGATTGGTGTGAAGACTCCTGGAGGCGGGGTGGGAGAAACCAGCTGTCTCTGTACAGTGGTACTACTGCAGCCCCCCACTCCTCTGTACAAGGGGTAATACTGCCCCCACTCCTTTGTACAGGGGTAATGCAGTAATACTGCCCCCCCTCTGATTGTATAGGGGTAGTACTCTAATCCTGCCCCCCCTGTCTGTACAGGGGCAGTACTCTAATAATGCCCTCCTCTGACTGTACAGGGGGAAATACTCTAATACTGCCCCCTCTGTACAGGGGTAATGCTATAATAGTGCTCTTCTCTGTCTGGACAGGGGTTATACTGCCTCCCCTGTTTGTACAGGGGTAATGCTGCCCTCTCCCTCTTTGTACAGGGGTAATACATTTATTTTCATAAGCACTAACATGGTGGGCATTCGATGGACTGATCAGTGTGTGCACAATCACATCTGTCCTCTCCCCAGTGAGGAGCAGCCCATCACTGATGGCCAACCTGACCATCCCATATGGAAGGAAGCTGAAGACTTCCTACTGGGGAAGTCACTCTTCTATATTTTTATTTACTGCACATCTGAATTCACAAAGACTGGCTCAGAGCATCTCCCACTAAGGACTACATGAGCTATGATTAATACTGTAAGTTAGGTGTGAATTTTACTACTCTAAGGTAAAGCTGTAGATTAAATGCAGTAAAACAGCACTTTTAAAGAATGGATAAAGACTGGTACGTACAGTATAGGGCTGTGGTGGAACAGGCTGGTACATACAGTACAGGGCTAGTTGTGGAACAGGCTGGTAGTTGCACTATAGAGCATGTGGAATAGGCTGGTATATGCAGTATGTGGCTGGTGGTGGAGCAGGCTGGTGAATGCAGTATAGGGCTGGTGATGGATAATAATATTGAATGAAAACACCGCTTTCAGTGTCTGCTCTCATGGCGTGTAGTTTATCTGGCAGCAGAGAGCTGACGTGATTTTGATTTATTCAATTTTCCTTATTTTTAAATGTGTGTTGGTGTATTACATCATGAATATGGGTTATATTTTGCAATACACTCTCTGTGGTGACTGTGTGTGTATGAGAGAGACAGAGTCCTGTTTGTGTGTGTGTGAGAGAGGGACATAGTCCGGTTTACTGTGTGTGCAAAAGAGAGACAGAGAGTCCTGTTTACTGTTTATGTATGTGAGAGACAGATATAATCCTCTTTACAGCCTGTCTTCTATTTGTGTGTGTGTGTGCATTGTGTCAGTATGTGTGCGTGTGTTTTGTGGGTGTGAGTGTATTTACTTGTAAGTGTTGTGCATGCTTGTATCTACTGTGTGTCTTTGGGTATTTGAGTTGCACGGATGTGTCCACGTGTGTGTTTGTGTTGTGCATGCATGTGTGCTTGCTCTTGTGTTTGAGTTGTTTCCATGTGTGTGTGAGTCTGTGTTGTACATGTGAGTGTGTGTGTGTGTGTGTGTGTGTGTGTGTGTGTGTGTGTGTGTGTGTGTGTGTGTGTGTGTGTGTGTGTGTGTGTGTGTGTGCGTGCGGGTGTGTGCCAGTGGTAATTGGCTGAATATTAAAGGTGTCTGGCTGCCCTCTCTGAAACAGCAATAAAGCCCACTTAAAGCACATTATTAAAGAAAGCGACAGAGAGAGATGGAGTGCGGGGAGCGCGAAACAGCCCAGAAACAAGCCAAACATATTGGACTTTTTCCCTTCATTTTTTCACATAGAAAAAATCCACGTCTTTAAAAGTCCAAATGACCACTCAAATTGGATAGTGCATCATTTGCTGTCAAGCTGGGGAAAGCATGGAGGACAGCTCTAATTCATCATATTGGTGATTTAATACCAAAGAAATATATTAAAATAATAAAAAGAATGCTGAAATGCCCCGAATTTGTAGTGATAAATAGCCCTCTCTGTCTTTATCTGATTACAGGCGCTAACAAATATATTGCGGCCAGGATTTGTGCCGACACGCGCGATTGTTTTCCAATAAAAAGTTGCATATTAAATTCCAACACAGGGAGAGGAAGAGATAGCCCTTTCCTCTGCACCTCTGAGGAAACGATGGAGGGAGGGAAGGAGGGAGGGAGGAAGGAATGGAAAAATGGTGAGACAGATGAGTGAGAGTTGGTGATCGAACAACAACAGCAAACAATGACTACACTGAGTCAGAGCAGTATCTGACTACATTGAGTCAGTGCAGTATCTGACTACACTGAGTCAGAGCAGTATCTGACTACGCTGAGTCAGTGCAGTATCTGACTACACTGAGTCACAGCAGTATCTGACTACACTGAGTCACAGCAGTATCTGACTACACTGAGTCAGTGCAGTATCTGACTATACTATATACAGTCATGGCAACATTGCACTACAGAGTCACAGGAGTATTTAACTATACTACATGGAGTCTAAGCAACATCTGACCATAGTATTAACCCCTACCTCCAACACACACACACACACACACGCACACACACACACACACACACATTAGTGTTAGTAGATGTTGCCAAAGGCTGTCTGTTGAAGTCTCCCTATTCATGTACACTGTTTTGTCTCTAATTGTTCTCAAACTCATCAGGAAGAATTTTCTTGTAATTAATTAACACATTTGCTTATGCAAATGCAAGCAATTAAGTCATATTATCTTAATAATTGTTTACTAAACAGAACACGCTCTTAATCACGTAAGAATGTAATACATCTAAAAGGAAATTATGTTCTGCTAATTAAGCTCATTAGTCTAAAATGGTAATTAACAGGCTGTAATTAGAAGGGGAATATTTATTTCAGGAGAATGCTGGGTGTCTAGGGTTGGGGAGTGGAGCCAGACGGATTAATGGACAGACAGACCCATGTGGAACAAAAGAGCTGCAGAACTTTCATTCATGTGACTAAACAGTCCAAAGGCACTGATAACCCATATGGTCCAAACACACCAATAAACCATACTGTTCAAACATGCTGATAAACTGTACAGTCCATAACCACTGATAAACCATATGGTCCAAACGCACTGATAACCCATACGGCCCATAACCACTGAAAAACCATACGGTCCAAATGCACTGATAAATCATATGGTCCAGCAGGACCCCAGTATAACACTCCACCCAACATATACTTGTGATTCAGACTGAAAGCCACCCACTATCAATATGCCACTATTTGAGAGCCAACACTGAGGCACTGTGTAGTGTAGGAAACAACTCACTTATAATAAGGCCACAGGGTCCTACAGATGTAATTCATCCAAGAAAGACACAGTATTTTCTGTGTTTATTATCACTCATCGTGAATATCAGGGGGCGGTGTGGCACAGGGGTTCATTATGGAACCAGCTTATCATCAAAAGGCTGCAGATTCGATACCATCATGGGAGGTGAATTCCCTCAGCAAGCATCAGCTGTACATATGCAGCCAGTGTGAAACTCACCCTGGATGAAGGCCTTTTCCCACATAGTGGTGTGTTGTATGTTAGTCAATAAGAATGCTGGGTTCAGTTGGGAGGGTTAGATTGTGTGATTTACGCTTGTAGTGGCCAACCAAAAATTTGCCCTTCTTTTCATTTCAGGACCTTCGCCTACAGGACAGTTAGATCTGATGTGCACACAAGCACCTCTCTGCCTCTGCTGTCTTCCACATGCTTATAATTACACACACACACACACACACACACACACACACACACACACACACACACACACACACACACACACAGCTGCCTAACTCTCCCCCGAAATCACATCAAGAATAACTTTTCTGACTATTTTGGATAAAGGATGAGATATCAGTTCTCCTCTGTCTCATCCTCTCTACCTCACTTTCCTCCCCTCTCTCTCTTTCTCCTTCTACTTTTTCTCTAATCATTTATACATACACATTCCCCCAGGCCAATCCATTAAACAATAACGAAAGAGACTTAACCCCTTACAGCCCACTGCGTCCCTCTTTTAGACACACACACACTCTCTCTCTCACACACAAACACACAGACACTCTATCTCTTGCACACACTCTCACACACTCTCTCTCTCACACACACACACACACACACACACACACACACACACACACACACACACACTTGGAAAAGGCAGGAAGAAGGAATCAGACAGACAGAAATCGTAATGATGAAAGTCTCCCCTAGAGAGCAGTGTGGAGCATTGCGTGAAGCACAATGAACTTGAAGTAACTTTGAACTGTTCATGTGAGTAAATCCTTAAAATCGGACCAGTAAAGCTTCATTGCAAAGTAGACTTAAAGTTAAGGTCAGAGCTGGAATGAGGTTGGGGTTTCAGTCACAGCTGGGGTGACTCCAAAACTGATTCCATACCAGGGTTAAGGTTAGGTTTGGTTAAAAGTTAGGTTTAGGCTTTGCATTTGATAACTTCATGTAATGTGTGTGTACATAAATTCATGTGTTGTGTGTGTGTATGTGTGCTTGCAGGAATGTGTCTGTCTGTGTGTATGTGTGCGTGTATGTGCAAGAATGTGCCTCTGTATGTTCGTGCATATCTGTGTGTGTATGCAGAAATGTGTCTACATGTCTGTGTATGAGTATGTGAAACAAAACTGCATTGTTGGTGTGAAAGACAGAATAATTCTCAGAGAGGGAGAGAGAATAGGGCAGGGATGAAGATGAATTTGTGATGACTGAAGGAAAGTCTGCACTAAAGATTAACTGCTGTGGTCACAGAATGCTCAAGTCTGTCTGCTGAGATCACAGTGTGCTAAAGTCTGCCTGCTACACAGTGCACTAAAGTCTATATGATGCGGTCACAATACACTGAAGTCTATTTGCTGTGGTCACAGTGTACAGATTGCATCACTGGGGTGAATTTATGCTGCCTGGTCTTGGCTGTGCAATAATTGCTTTTAGTTTTAATTTCTTTGTGTTTAACATAAATAGGATAGTTCTATTAGCACTAAGTGGAATGTTTTAATGCATTTGTGTGACCTGCGGGAAGGTTGTAATCCTTGGTTTTAAATTTGAGCCAACCTCCATGCTTATTAACAATATCAGTCACTCTCTTCATTGTCATCTCATTTTAATCAAAAGAGTTACACCCCATCCCTCTTTTACACACTCCATCTGCCTGCAGACATGTATGTTTGAAAAACTGTGTGTGTGTATGTGTGTGTGTGTGTGTTTGTGTGCATGAGTGTGTGAGCACATTGTGTGTATATGTGTGTGTGTGTGTGTGTGTGAGCATGTGTAAACACACTGTGTGTATTATGATTGCGTGAGTGTGTGTGTATGTGTGTGTGTGTATGCGCACACATGAGTGTGTGTGAACACATTATGTGTATGTGGACATTGTGATTGCATGAGTGTGTGTGTGAGTGTGTGTGAGTGTGTGAATGCACAATTGTTGGCGTGCTAAGATGAGTGTGATAGTGAACATCATCACTACTCTGTCTCACTCCTGCACAGAAAGGCTAATTAAAATAACGACATGGCAGCTAATTGCTGCTCCCATTATCAGTCGGCAGCTGAGAAGGGACATGGGGAGATGGTCATTACCAGCAGGCATTAGTGACAGAGATCCCACTCAATACACCGTCACCAATCCATCTCCCTGTCTTCTTTCCAAGTCATTCATCACCCTTAGTCTTCACCGCATCTTATCATGCATCTCTATATGTCTGTCTGTAAGTCTTCCTGGGTGTCTGTCCCCAGTTCTTCCCTCCACACTAAATAAAGAGCTTCACCGGTTTTGCTACAGTCATTTCTCACAGGCCCAGAAACACTTCCAGAACATTGCATTGCCATAGTGCAGAGAACATCTGTTGATTGATTTTTATTTTTTTTTTTTTTTTTATTTTTTATTTTAAAGGGCATAAATCAAGTGGACTGAAGGGTCTTTACAATAATTTCTGTAAGCAGAACAAGAGGGCGTCAAAATCACTTATAGGTACAAATCATACAGATAGGCCTACTAGCAAGTATTTTTCTCTCAGAGAGATGCATGGAATATTTTGCAAAGATTTGTAGCAGAAACATATACGCCTAGAGTGTTAGAAACCAGTCTTCACACAGTTCGAAATTTATGCTGGAGTATTGACGAAAAGGATAAGCCTAGGGGCTTTAGTCATTGAACTTGTTACGTTTTCCTGTATCTGGCCATGGGTAGTGAGGTCTGTTATGGCTGTAGCTCTTTAAGTCAGCGTCCTCGTTACATTATATTTAAATACAAGAATAATAAAATACAGGAATTTTCATTTAACAACATCGTACCCTATATTTTGAGATCTTACAAATCTTACAAATGATGGCGATCCGGTTACATCACGTTCACGTAGCAAACGCTCCTAAATGACTTACACAGCTTAAAATCTGTACATGCTGTCCATTTACACAGCTGGCGTTACAAACCTAGATATTTAGTGAGACAATCTGGGTTCAGTACCTCGTGCAAAGGCCACTGCTCGAGTGAAACTTCTGGTTTGCTCCTTACCACAACTCCGCAAAACTGTTTTGGTCGAAGTACAACATGGACAGTAGTTTCCGCTGGCAATGTCGGACATAGTTGGCTGACTTGTTTGTCACATAATGAGGTGGCGATCTAAGTTTTCAGTCAGACTGAGAAGGTTTTAAAGTATATAGCAAAACACCTAGCTTGCTGGCGAGCTATATATATGAAGGTAGTTTGGCGATAAGCTATTGGATTTGCTTGGTAGCTAGATGGCCATCTCCAGTGCAGTGGAGCGAAAGAAATATATGCGTGTCTGGGTAAAGAGTGACGTTTATTTTAAAAGTCTCCTACTGAATGTTTTTACTGTATTACAACAGTAACGTGCATACGCGTACTTTCGACCAATCAGAGGCTAGTGTGCTGCCACATCTGGTACCTTGTCGGGCGTAGCTCAAAACAAACACTAACATCATCATCATATTATACTGTTATGACCATACATACAACATGTGCTATCTTACATATCACATACCTTGTTTTCAAAACGAATGAAAAATTATTTTCCTGCTTCCCACATCTGACAGATCACCTCGGACATTGTCAGTACCTTTACCTTTGCATTAAAAAACCTGCCGTTTTCCAATATCAGGCTATGGACGATACTGTTTTTGGGAATCAAAACGCCACAATGACGTGGCGGCGGCCAAAGAAGTTAGGAAGACCGCAATGACAGCCACTCTCCAAGAGGATCGATTCACTGGAAAGGGAACGTAAGAGCTTGCAACATTATGTTTATGTATATTTGCCTCCCTCCTCTGGTGCTTTAGGTGTAATACACTTTGGTGAACGCGTGGTTACTTTCTCGTAAGATTTCAAACTCCACCTTACTGCGCATGCCTTATACCCTTTCACGTCAGTCACGTCAGTGGTGGCTAGTAGACGCTTTTCACACAGCTGAGTCCAACTATTGTGGAACAATTGTCCAAATTCTGCCACAATCCCAGTCCTTTAATCTAAATTAGTATCTGTTGACTGTGTCCCACAAAAGCATGGGTGCTGTGATGGAGGGTGGTGAGCAGCTGAAGAAGGCTCTCATGTGAAGGGCTGTCCTTATTGGTGCTTCATTGTTAGAGGGCCTAGCCCCTGCTTTGGTCATGGCCTTTTCTTGGACTGAGACTGTCTCTGGTCACTCTGACAGCTTCATGTCCTGCCCTCACTTCTCACCTCTTTAATGTTCAGACATAGGCCCTGCTGAGGCTACCAGTGCCGCATGACCTATTCCTTACTGCAGTTGGTCACTTTAATCTGCTATTCTGCCTGCTCTCTCCTTCTCACCCCTCAGTCACTCTGTCTCTAGCACTTTCAGTTTGGTTTGCGTTATTGGTGTGACAAAACACTATTTGTATTGCCAAAGCATTATATAAAAAGAAAAAGGTGACCACCAAAAACAACAAACACCATTTACTTTTCTACTTTTGATTATAACAACACCAACAAAACAAAAATGGATATACATGCATACATACACGTGTTGGCGTATATGTGCAAAAAAACAAACATATAAATTATAATAACAATTGGAAAAAGAATAGGATATGTATTATGTCCAAATTTTGATTCACTGTTCACTCCCTGCATCAGACGGTAGCAGGCGGGATATACTGCACCACCAGTATACATTGTCTCCTATAAGTGCAATGCAATATCCTCCCTTGTTTTTTACGCAAACAACTTCATCATGTTTCACAAAGTAACTACAACACTACAAACAGACAGCTATCACATACCATGTAGCAAAACTACCACACATAAATTAAATTCAATTTACACATAAGGGAAACAAGAGATCACACCAGGGAAGGTGAAATGGGGTACAGTCTGAAGCGGTGGTTCCACAGTCTGCAATGGAAAATGACTGGCTACTCCACTGTTCTAACAACAACAGAAAGCTCATTCCACCCGGTATGGGCCAAGGTGGACGCCGGACACGACCAGGATGCGCAGCGGCGAGAATGTGGTACAGCCAAGCGTTCCGTAGGAGCAGAGTGCAGCAGCCTGGCATGTGTGTAGGGTCTGGCGATCGCTTGTGGATGAAGGGGAGCTGCATCCTACCGCTCGGTAGGATAACACCATTGTTTTGAAGTGGGTGGGAGCCATCACAGCCAGTGGAGGGAGAAAAGGATGGGTGAAACAAGGGAGAATCGGGGATGTTGTGGACCAACCGGGCAACAGTATTCAGAACGAGCTGCAGGGTTGGACTGTACACGCAGAGGAGTTACAGTTGTCCACACTGGAGAGGACCATGGTTTGCACCTGGAGCTGGGTAGAATAGGTGGTGACGAAGGGGCGGATTCTTCTGATGTTGTGTAGGAAGAATCTGCAGGCCCTGTTGACCACCGCCATGTGGTCAAGTGTCACCTGAGACTCTTGACAGTCTGGCAGGCTGGCACCATGGTAAAGATTAATAATCGAGATTTGGATAATGACAGATAATTATCTGACAAAGGGAATACTGATCCAGTCATTGCATTGTCAATGATAGCCAACTATCCTCCTCCTCTCAGGTGGCAGCAGTGAGTCAGGTGTGCAGATTCTTCTTGTACAACATCCGAAGGGTTCGCCCCTACCTCACTATGTACTCTACACAGCTCCTAGTTCAGGCCCTGGTCCTCTCATGCCTGGACTACTGTAACTCCCTCCTTGCTTGCCTTCCTGCCTATGCAATCAAACCTCTACAACTAATCCAGAATGCGCCTGCACAACTTGTCTACAATCTCCCTAAGCATAGTCAAGTTCCTCTCCTCACCTCACTTCACTGGCTTCTTGTCATCACTTGCATCAAGTTCATGCACTCAGTATGTACTCCTCACACACAATACAGAACTCATAATGTCACTACCTTCATTAGCGTGTCGGGTATGTACCTGTAATTTATTCAGTAATTTAGCTTGTCAAACCTTGTGCCGACTGTAAGCTGTCACTCATCTCTCCCCAGGTTGAGTCTCAGCAGGAGACTTTACTCTAACTGCAAGTGTGTGCATCAAGACACACACTTGCAGTTAAGACAGGGGAGGAGAAATCTGCAGCCAAAGGAAATCCATGCAAAAAACGCTGGAGGAAACGTAGGAAATGTAAAGGAATGAATCATTAAATATTAATTCAGTATTAAATGATTGATTTCTAAATGTTAATGCTAATAAAGATTCACTCATATCAACTGAAGTATTAGCAGGGCATCTGTTGGATTTTGGTCTAAACTTGTGTTACATGTTTCTCTCCTCTCCCTGTCGTGCTCCAGATCACCACCCAGACAGTCAGACACAAAACATGAGGGGGTAGTCCACTCTGGCCACCTGATCTACCTCCACACTATGCTCTAGATGCTTACCTGTTCACCATGCCCTGCCACCTGGCCTATCCAGCCAGGTCCTGCCAACCTGACAATGCCCTAGACGTTTCCCTTCCTACTACAGTAATTCAACTGCCCAATGCCAGTCAGAGACAGATGGGTTTCCCCTTTGAGTCAGGTTCTGTTCAAGGTTTCTTCCTTTTAGTAAGGGTGCTTTTCCTTGCCACTGTTGCTGTACACTTGCTCATGGAGGTTTAGGCCCGGGATCTCTGTAAAGCTGCTTTGTGAAAAATCCTCTTCTAAAAAGCACTGTATAAATAAAATTGAATTGAATTGAATTGCTACTGCTGCAAAATTCATTAGACCTAATGAGAGGCTCGCTGTCCCACTCTCACCTGTGACTGCACTGTTAGCCCTGTGAGCTCATTACTGTCAAAAAGCTTTCGTGTATGTGTGTGTGTTTGTGTGTGCATGTATGTGGCTTGAGTCTGTGTGTGTGTGTGTGTGTGTGTGTGTGCGTGTGTGTGTGTGTGTGTGTGACACCACATTGGCACTGTATTACAAACAAAATGAATGGAATTTTGATAACATTCATGTGTGAATGAGATGGCTCATGCTTTTGCCATCTATTTCTGATAAAAAAGAGCAGGAAGGGTTTAATGCTTAATATTTTATTATTTTTTAATGATACTTTAAAATATGGAAACACATTCAAAAGCAACAGGCAGACAGTAGGGGGAGACAGAGACCTAAAAGTCCAGATGGTTGCTGATTCACTTGCTTGGCAGTTCCTGTTTTGCAGGGTTCTCTAGGTTTACTCAGATCATTTACACAGCTAGATATTTACTGGAACATTTCTGGTTGATTCCTCACTGAAAAATGTGAGACGAGTTTCCCACCACCCAGGAGTCAAACCTGCAACCTCCTGCTTATGAGTCTAGCTCCTACAGGACAAACTCATTCTGCCTCAGAGGGATAATGGCAAACTGAGATGGAGAAATGGAGAGAGGGATGAAGACAGAAGGAAAGAAGCTTTGGGAAGAGGAAGAGGAGGAGGAGAGAGAGAGGAACATTCAGCATGGCTGCAGAGCTGGTTTCAGGTGCAGCTCTGCAGAGGTGCGGTTGGTGTACTTTTGAATGAAGTCCCTGTAGCTGGAGACACGAGTAAAGACATCTGGCCCTTTACAGCCTTCTCCACCGCTGACCACCCCGACCTGAACCAAGGAGGTGCTGGAGTAGCACATGAGCGGGCCCCCTGAATCTCCCTACACACACACACACACACACACACAAAACAAGTTAAGACAGGAACTGATGTGTACTAGAAGGATGAAGAAAAAGCAAAACAAAATAATAATATACCTTAAAGCTGGATGATTCAGCTGAGCTGAACAGAGTGTTCAGTGACTGTGACCAATTAGCTATAACATGAGCAAAGAAATGCAGCTTCCACTCAAAATGAGGCTTACACCAAAAACAAGGAAACAAGGTTTAATGTTGCCTTTATCAGAGCCTCTCTTCAAGAAACAAAAACAATTTGAACAGATTGATTTTTATGCATTTGTTTGTGTTAGAATTTGTTACTGCATTTATTGAACGGATATACTTATATAGATATAGGTCAGACCCTTGACCAGTTCTCACATTTTACTGAATTTAGGATGATACATTGAAATTTAGTCCTGTGTGATATTTTATTTTAAAGCACTGAAACTGACAATTAGTCATTTTAAGGTGACATTAAACCTGGAGCTTGTGCAAACATCATATTTTAGATTTTTATTTTTCATAAAAATATTTTAGTAAAACCATTGTCACCTTAAAATAATTAACTCTGAGTTTCAGTATTTTAAAATTAACTGAATTTCAATGTATTGTGAGAATCGGTAAGCAAGGTACTGGTGTATATATACAGTACTGTATATATATATATATATATATATATATATATATATATAAAATATATGAAGATGATGATTCAAGATGAAAAAAAACGTGTTTGTGTGCGTGTGTGTGTGTGTGTGTGTGCGTGCATCAGCGCGCACATGTGAGTGAGAGAAAGAGAGTGTGTGTGGTGTATAAACTTACTTTGCAGACACCAGTTTCATGTGTTCCTGCACAGATCATCTCGGGTCTGATGTGGATCCCATTGTGGCGTCGACTGCAGGCATCTCTTTTAACGATGGAGAGCTGCACCTGCTGTAAGGTCCTGGGCTCTGTCAGTGGCACTAGAGAGAGAGAGAGAATTGCATTACAGATCAGTCTAGGGGATACAAGGTACATGATTAAGGGGCTGATTCAGACTTAGGAGTGCCGAGCATTTTTTTTTTTTTTTTTTTGCGCCTCACTTGCGTGTTTTTCAGTTTTCAGGTTTCAAGCTTAACTGAAGCATCTGCTTGCCTCTTAAAGTGGGTTGAAGTGGGTAAATTTTGTGCTGTGAATAAATGTAAATTGCCCAGGAAAACCATACCACCCTGCCTGAATTCTGGTGGCTGATAGTTTTTCCTCATAAAGTCATTGCAGAATGTGGTCACAAGATGCTCACCTTAATTATGAAAGCTGAGCATATACTTCAGAGAAAATAAAGCAGTTCTTGAAAGGAGATCAGCATTTTCAACACTGTTGAACATTGTTTCAAATAAAATGTTAAACATACCAGATTTTAAAAAGGTAAAATATTTTTTTTCCCACAACACTGATTTATAGCTATGACCTTAGATCAGTAATAAAGCTAAAGCAAACCAGCAATAAGGGTTACATTATTTGAACAAAATGGTGTATTCTTTATATGAAATGGTGTTGTATTCTTTATATGAAATTGTTCATTTAAAATTAAGAGTGGAGGAATTTTATGAAGGCATCTGTGTAGCAACAGAAATTGGCTGAAATACAAGGACACTGGTGGCGGAGGCTGTGCATAGTCTGACCTGAAGAGTACACAGTACATGGTATGTATACAATAACCAGAAAATAAATGGAAAATAATCAAACTAGGAAGGTACAAAAACAAACAGACACTTGCGGGTACAGAAGCACCGATTACCTGACTTTAATAGATGTGGTCATATTTCTATAAAAAAAATATTAAAAGAGTTTATTATTAGAATACTTGGATTTGAGTATATGAAATTTGGCTAATGCTATTATCAAATTTATTAAGTAAAATGGTTTCTCTTCATTCCTATTATAATTATGGAATCTGAACAGTACATACTACCAAGTGAAGACAAAAATCATTATATGCTTTGTCAATAATTCAGTTACAAATATCTTGCCATAATTCATGTGTGTATCGGCAATACCAAAACAAATGGAGAACTGCTTCTGGTTAAGCTTCACAGAATTAACGGTTAACATTGATAGCTTTTTTTTTTTTTTTTTGCAACTTGTCTCTGTTATTCCAAATGACATACTTTTATGGAGAGTTATGCTTATAAAGTAATGACCAAGCTGACAAGACTTGTTTATGAAAAGTGGGATGTTTTGCTGGAATTCTAGCAACATTGACTGTGGGGGCTGTGCAGCCAATCACTGGCCAGCAGAAGGTGTGCCTTCAGAATCTTGCATAAGGAGTGAAGAGAGGCACAGCAAAAACAGTTTAAACATCATCATTAGTTTAGTTGAATTGGGATTTGTGCGTCAATGACACAAAACCACAACTCTCAATGTTATGAGCCACCACTACCTCAAGAAAATAAAAGAACCCTTCATTGCAATGTTCCTCTTCTATAACACTGGAGTTCTAACCGGACTCTCCACAGTGAACAAAGTTTCTTCAGAAACAATAGAAATGGAGTTTTCAAGAAATGTTTAGCCAAATGAAATTGAAAAAACATCTGGTCTATGGCCTCACCAATTCTTTGCTCAATATAACCTGCAAATGCTGCATACTCTATGTGAGTCTGGAGATGCCCTCTGCTTTAGTAAGTAAAACTTCCCGTTTTAATGGCAGATCTCTTTGCAACAATTGATGGAGCTTTTTTAGTCTTTTCAGTAGTAGGACTGAAGTTCAAAGAACATCTAGCTTGCTCATCTTTAATGATAATAATGCCTAGATACATCACTTGATCTTTGACAGGGATACCGCTAATGAAAGGAATCTCACAGTCGTTCACAGCAAACAGTTCACTTTTGTTGTTATTCAAGCCAGTCCAGAAATATGTACACCAGCATCAATCGAGACATGCATTTATCTCACCATTTCATAGCATTCTAAAGCAAAAAGCTTTGTGTGTCCCTTTGTTTTTTTAATCATAAATTTTCAGATTTTCAGGTCAGTTTTCCTATTTTTCCAATTTTCCTATTTTTTAGTAGTTGCTTTAGTACCAATGAGCTAGTTTTGGGATTTTATCACTATTGCATTTGTCTCAGTGCACACTAGTCTCTGTTTGCCTTGCCAAAAGGGAACCTCACCTACGTTTGAGCTCACCTCTGTAGGCAGTCTGACCCCAGCCAGCAGAGTAGCAGCTGCTTTGGCTGTTGAAGATCTCCTCAGCCTCAGCCAGCCTTGGCACGGGTCCTACAAACTTGGAGAACGTAATGTCTCTGTCGAGCTGTAGCACAGCGATGTCATCTCCTTCAGTGATGTGCCTGTATTTAGGATGGGGTACTGCCTGGATAATGCTGTATGAGGTCTCATGAGGGGATACTTTACTCAAGCTATATGCACCCAACCGAACATTGAAGTCATCCTGTGGACTGCAAAAGACATCAACTATTTAGTGTTATCACATCACCATGTACATCAATCCTAAATATTACTGCTATAAATGTGAATTTTATTGTTCTGATCACTCCACCAAATGCTTTCTTACATTTACTGTAGTCTTTTATGTAAACAAATGTGGAGATAAATTGATGTATAACATGTATAAAAATATAAAGTGCAACCTTTTTAAATATACTGTCTTATGATATGCTGTCATACGTAATATATAATAATACTATCGAGTACCACTTTCAGAACTTTTGGCAGAGTGTGTGTTTATGCCTTTGTGTAGGATGTGCTGTGCACAACTTTGTAATTTTCGTGATTCATTCTGGACAGGACTGTCAGCTGGAAGTCAAAAATGTATATATAAATGTATCTCATTTAGTAAGTTGCTCTTGATGACAGCAAAATGACAAAAAGTAAATGTAATATTTACTATTTCTGATCCAGACAGTGGGCAGCGGTGAGCACCCATCTCTCATTCAGGATAGAGCCCCCGCAGTATATTTCATATGGAGACTGCTTCAGTACCAGTGCTGCTATCCAGAACCAATCTCCTTCTTTAGCATCATGGCCACCTACGATGGAGCTGTATGACTGCGGCCGACTGGACACTGAGGAACAGAGAATCTGTTTAGAGACCATTCCAGAACTATGCGGAACATTCCAAAACACTCTAAACACCCCAAAAGCATTTCAGAACACTGCAGAATGCCCCAGATGTCTGGCAACCCACATTTTTCCATTTACATTTAGTCATTTAGTAGATGCTCTTATCCACACCAACTCCCAAAATGCATCTAATAAAACAGCATAAAGCGGTGCTTAAACATAGACACACCTAGCCATATTCGAACATGGGTCAGTGCCATACACAGCGCTGAGAACAGGAGTACTTAGTCCAACACAGGAGTGCATGGCAATATATCATTCACATTCACAGTACATTTTTACATTTTGTCTTTTAACAGACACTCTTTAACAGATACTCCATTAATTATATTTCTCAAAATTTGCATTACTAATGTCTACATTACTATGTTTTACAAAACAACTGCATCATTCCAAACACATAGAAGTGGTTCTACAGTCTACAATGGAAAATGACTAGCATCTCCGCTGTTCTAACCACAACAGGAAGCTCATTCCACCATGAAGGGGCCAGGATGCACCCTGCCCTGCCAGTGTTTAATCTCACTCTGGCTGCAGTGGAGGTCAGGTAAGCACTTCTGCCATCCTGCCAGAGTCTGAGCAAATCCACACCAAGACCACAGAGCAGAAACAGCCACAGCTCTTAGTTTTCCTCAGAGTTGCTGTCACGCTTTAGTAAAGTTGTCAGGTATGGACAAGGACTCAGCCACAGACCACGGAGATTTTCCCGTAGGGTTTATTATAAACCGGCAGGCAGACTCGATAACACAAAACAGGCAGGGTCGAAACCAGAGAGACAGTCCGAAGGGAAAATCCAGGATCAGGAACGGGAGCAGGCAGGGTCGAAAACCAGTTGGGCAGAATTCCAGGCAACAGAACAAGGCGGCAGGCAAGACACAGGTCGGGGCACAAGCGAAAAGTCAAAAACACGAAAACAAGCAAGCGGAATCAAAACGCGGGAACGAGACAGGTAAACACACTGCAACGAACTAGCAACGAGACAGGAACAGGCAGGGCATTATAAAGGGCAGAGCAGATGAGGTGATGGGGAACAGGTGAGCAAGCAGGCAGGTGGCAGCGATGCAGTAACGAGGCAGGCGGGGACCGGGCGGGGAACTGGGAAAACAAAAGCATATGGACAGGGGAAGAACACAAACACACAGCTAGGGGGCGGAGTACTGACAAAAGTTGGCTTATAAAAACCTATACCTGTTGCAACTGGCAGCACCTACTCATAAACAACAATATTCTGAAATGAAACTATTCACAATGATACAGCATATGTACCCTACCAAATACAGTCCAGTTAGAGTGAATAAAACACAAATAAAACCCAGCATTATGGTATAATCTATTATATATTGTTTATCTGCATTCACATACAAAGCAAGATCTGCTGCTCAGAGTTTAGAGTTCATGAGTGTTATCTTACCTGCAGTGATGTTAAGCAGCAGAATTACACACAACAGCCCAAGACGAGTCATACTGAGCAGCACTTTACCAGACTGACTGACTGCGCTGACTGACTGACAGTAAGAGGCAGCTGGTGACCCACTGCAGCAGAACCAGCCTTCATATAGACCTTAAGAGACTGCCCCAAACCACATCACATTGTCACAATAACCACAATGGAACATTACCTATAAGTGTTACTAAAGATAAACCTTTCTTAGCCTTTCTTCCTTTATGAAATCATTTCAATTAGTTTTGATTTTCATTGATTTTCTGAGGCCCCTGGTTACTGTTAGACGTGAGCTGATCAGTTGTGAACATTCAACACTGTAGTGGTGTATCTTTAGTAATGTGTGGCAAGAAGCTGTAAACAGTGCACTCTAAGTGAGGAATGCTGCATCACTGAACATGTGTCACCTGTTCAGTTTTGATCTAATAACATGTATGTATGTAAAAACATCTATCTGTTCATGAAGATAGATTTTTGGCATTCAAAACAATTTGAAAAAGATAAAATCAGGTCATATTATATATCAACAGAGGAAGGAGACACTGTGATATGGGAAGTGATATTCCAGTATCACTAGTAATAATCTGAATAAGCTATACTTCCTTCAGACATGTCTAGACTGTGAGATTAAAGGATGGAGGGATGTAGGGGTTGTTGCTGTTGATGATCTGTGTGTCAGAGGGACTAAAAACATTTAATAAACTCCAGTTTGGAATTCCATGCACATCTAATTTGGATCCATGCTCTTAGCAAGAACAACACAGGTAGAGCAGCAATGTGCTTTTTGAGGGAATGTGTGAAAACGTGGTGTGAAACATTTGTCAGCACACATATTTGGTCTGATATCTAAGTATGGTGCAGCATATCATCTTGACAAACTGCACTTTCAGTGAGCACCCCCCACATCCCATCTACCCCCCGCTGTTTTGTTCCGCTGCTGTCTGGAACAGCCACCATGTTCACGCCTCAGACCCTATCAGCAGCACCATCTGCGTCTGCATCTGAGCAACTGCAGAAGCCACAAGGAGCCCAAGCCGTGTCTCTCTGTCTTTCAGTTAGGTCACAGCTCAACTGCTATCAGTTTTTGTTAAATCATTTCTGAGGCCCCTGGCTGATTTGTTTAGAGCTGGGCTGGTCAGCGTTGAATGTCCCACCTTGTAGTATTGTATATCTAGTAATGTAATGGTATGAAACTGTACACACTGCATGTGTGCCTATGGAGTTGTTGCCTTTAACTTTGATCATACTGTGTCCAGCCACATTTCCTCACAGTATCCACATTGAATTTGTGTCCTTATGTGGTTTTTCACAAACAGAAGTATGCACGCACACGTATACACACACACACACACACACACACACAAATAGAGTTTGCATCCATTCAAGGTAAAAAAGCAATAGCTTCAGACCAGACTAACAGCACTCCCAGACCAGTGATTGTGAGCATAACACCGTTAAAGCCCTACCACAAGTTAACTTGTGTAATCTGACCATGAAGCAGTCCAAGTATACTACGATACATCAGTCACTAAAACAGAATCCAAAAAAAAAAAAAAAAACATCAAATACTAGAGGTAGTAGGTGTTAGGGGGCAGGGATTGAGGTGGAACTGCAATGTAGTCTGAAGAGGTAGGTCTTCAGTTTACGTTGGAAGATGGCCAGTGATTCCGCTGTCCTAACCTCGGTGGGAGTTCATTCCACCACTGAGGGACCAGTACAGACAGGGATTGTGTCTGAGAGGTGCAACCTGGTTGGGATGGGACACTCAGTTGCCCCAGAGTTGCTGAACATAGCAATCTTGACAGAACATAGGGTCTGATGACTGATCATAGGTATGAGGGGGCTCTCCCATTCATGGTCTTGTATGCCAGTACCAAGGAGTTGAACTTTATGAGAGGGATAACAGGAAGCCAATGAAGTGAGTTGATGAGGGGAGCACCTTCACTACATTTAGGGAGATTATAGACAGGTCTTGTAGCTGCATTCTGGATTAGTTGTAGGGGTTTGGTTGCACAGGCAGGAAGACAAACAAAGAGGGAATTACAGTAATCTAGGCATGAGAGGACCAGGGACTGAACTAGGAGCTGAATGCATAGTGAGGAGCTGGGTACATTGATGTTGTACAAAAAGAATCTGCACACCCGACTCACCGTAACCTGAGAAAAGAAGGACGGTCACCATGGCTTTTGACAGTGGCATTGGTGCAAAGGCTTGTGGAGCCTAGGCTGAGGGAGAGGTCTTGAAACGGGGAGGGCCTGGATGGGATGGGCGGAAAAAACAGGAAGAGTTGCGCGTCATCAGCATAGAGGTGGTACGAAAAGCCATGGGAGGAGATGACAGAGCCGAGAGATTGCATGTAAAGAGGGAAAAGGAGGGGGCTGAGTACAGAGCCTTGAGGGACACCTGTAGACAGGCTGTGGGGTCTAGACAACCTACTGTTCCAGGACACCCTGAAAGAGCATCCAGAGAGGTAGGATTCATCCCAAAGAACAGCGCTGTCAGCAGTCCTCAACGTGGACATTGTAGATGGAAGTAAAGTGTGGTCCACTGTGTCAAAGGCTGCAGAAATGCCTAGAAGAATCTAAGACAGAGGAGTGGGAGGATTGATTGAAGGTGATTGAAGGTGTAGGGAAGTTTGGGAAACAGTAAACAAAACAAAACTCAAATTTAAAGAAGAAAAGCATAAAACAGACTGTGATTTTGCCCTGGAGAAATGACGTATCTAGGGCACATGTTGGCATGCAAGGCCTAGAGACACAAAGACGACTGAAGCTGGAGGAAACACAGGCAGAAGAGTGAGAGGCACTCCCAGGCATGGTCATGTGCGGTGAAGGTTTACGCCAAAGATGCCTGAACACAGAGCTCCTGTAAGGTAACAGCTGCAGAGAGAGGCTGATCAGCAAACCAGAAATGCATGAAAACAACTGGCATGCAACTTGGAGCTGCTCTGCTACAGGAGATCAGTGCGCACCCTGTTATCAACTATCTGTAATCACAGTCTGCATGTCACAGCATGTCCGAAGTGTTCCTATCAGATTAAAAAAAAACATGATTCAGAATCATTTAATTTCCAGACAAAATTAATCATTTCATTCCAGTAAAGCATGCAGACCAACAGCACAAAGGGCACACCATAAGGACCATTATTAAAGCAAAGGCTGATGGGAAATACCCCCTCCCTGCCCCATAGTGCTCATTGCTCCAAACACTGGAAAAAAAACACTGTGTCTGAATCTGTGCAATTAGCCAGCGTAAGACAACAAGGACAATAACACACGCTAAAGGTGTTGGAAGACTTGACTGTTGCAGTTCCACACGCTAATGGTGACAGAAGGACTTTTCTAGTCCACTAACACACATTAAAGATGTTGGGAGGACTTATGTTGTATGAAATGGGGCCCCTCATGCTCTTCTGAACCCCTTTTTCTGCTGGTGTCTGCAACCCTATGAGAGGCAGATACTATCAGCAGTTTGGTGGCTTCTGTCTTTGCATCAAAACAACTGCAGCAGCCACAAGCAGCCCCAGCTCGGTGGGCACATGCTAGCTTTCATCAACACGAGGAACTTCAAGATTAGATAAACTGATGTAAGTACACCTGTTAATGAGATGATGAAATGTCTTCATAAAGACACTTTTTCAGAAGGAAAGTGCTCTGTTTGAGAAACTTATACCACTGAAAGCACCAAAAACAAGTATTTTTGCATATAAAAGCTTCAATGTTTTTGTCATAAATAAAAAAGGTGTACATTTTCTTCATAAATTTTGCTCATTGGCCTTAATATTCACAGACATTTGTATAGGACCAAACAGACTTGTTGCATGAGTGAAGGACATGATTTTCTTTGGGCAGTGATTCATCTTGAACTTACATTTCCACTAAGTCATTTGGCAGATGATGTTTCTAGGCCTACTTGCAAAGGAAACTGGACCAGTGTGAAGCAAAGGGACATGAGTGCATGTAAAGAGAAAAGACTCACAAGGCAAAGGGAGTTAGAGCACAGTCTGGCCACAAATGGCAAACCTTAGGAATTTAGAGAGAGAGAAACAGAAAATGCCCATTGGTTTCATCATATGAGTGAAAACCTCTGGCAACGTATCACAGATCCCCCATTCAAATTCTTAACATTGCCAGCTTCATGCCCAAGGATTTCCAGAAAAGCCACTCAAGGCTTTCACTCCTGTGGCAAGTCTTCCTCCCTCATCACTGCATGTTTAATTACTCTCAAATCTATGACTAAAAAGCAGTCAAACCATTAATGTTATCCAAAGCAGTATGACTCAAATGCAACATGCACACACAAAGATGTAACACGTATCTCTTGCAAAAAAACTGCAGCGGTATAAGCTGTAGTGATGTGCAGTTCGTGAACGAACGAATCCTTTTGAACGAATCTTTGATGTGAACTGAGTGTACTGAACCCCTAGTCTAAAAAATTCGTTCCTTCCTCTTTGCAAACATGCGCACTGATTAGCTGGCATAGCAGCTATAACTCTCCCTCCAGCGGATATTAGATATGCGATCTGTCCACGAAGCAGCCTATCACAAAACTGTATCAGCAGTATGTTCATGACAACAACTAGCCAATGGCTGAAATGCTAAAACTTGCGAAGCACCTCCCACTGGCCATTTCGGCACAGCTGACGATGTGGGACAATGCAAAAGATCCGGTGACTATGAAGACTCCAAACTCCACCTACTGACCTGATGAACTGTTGACAAGTTCCTCAGTTCACCAGTTCGTTCTGACTCAAAGGAACTGTGAGTCCTCAGTTCACCAGTTCGTTCGGACTCCAAAGATTCACTGACTATGAAGACTTGGTGACTATGTGTTGCCAGAATCGCTTGTTCTCAGTATAACAGGCTTGGGCTAAATCCGCCATTGACTGTGACGATGCAAAAGGAATCAGAGCGCTTCCGTTACATTATTATAGGAATGAAAAATATTATAAAATATTATTTTGCTCATCTACCTGGATTATTATTTTATATTTATATTTTTAGCAGTAGCATATTTTAGGTGCGCACAACGTATCGCAGTTCTTGTTTATCACAACTTCAATTTTACGTAGGCTACGATGTGTTTAATCTTGACATCACATTTCCTTTTAACGTGAATAAAGTCCTTATTAATAAATGCTGACAAATCAACACAGTAGGCTGCAAAACAAAACAGAAATGTGATGCATAAGCCTATGCATCACTTGTAGCAAACTATGTTTACATTAACAACAAATAAAAATATGACATCGCTGACCAGGCCTACAAGTATATTAAAATGTTTGGGCTGGGTTAGTTCAAAACTTGTAAAACGAAGTTATTCGCTTCGGATATAAGCCTGGCTCTTTTTTCCCCTCAGTGCTTTTTTTAGTTTTAGAAAATGACATGTACTTAGGCTATTATACGCGTTAAAATGTGTGGTTCTATTACCTTTTGCGACTGCATGATTGTTTGAATAGCATGGTGCAGTTTCACGTAATGAATATTACGATTTAATTATTACTAATTTCATTGACATTTGGTTTCACACGTGCTGTTTTGCCGCAGAGCAGGCTAATAATGGACATGATGTTTGGAACAATGTACAGTAACTTTTAAAATGCAATAAAACTATTTACAGATTCGTGTATGCCACCCGACTGGATATGGAAATGAACCAATCATTTTATTGAACTGAACGAAAAGTCAAACGAAATCGTTTTGAACACCACTAATAAGCTGTATACGAAGTGTATGTGAATCTAACTCATGCCTGTCCAAATCAAGAGGGGCATAATAAAAAAAGCACTGAACTTCAGGTCTACACTCACTCTAGTGGTCACATTGTGGAACTACACTGCTTTCTATTTTCAATGTCACCAAACAGAACATTTTAATTAAACTGAACACTAAAATGTGTGTTATATGTAATTAATACATTTATTTCATGAGTGGATGCCTATCTTGTTATGTACGGTAGCTTTGTGTATTGTAATGTCTGTCTATAATTAGGAATCAGATCAGATAAAACAGGTAAAATGGTCATACAACATTCATGACATTTTGAGATCATTTCTCTCTCCTCTTTTAACCTTGTGTGCTCATTGCTTTGGAGCTTTTCATGGTGCATCAGTGTTTTGTGGTTTTTCCACAGCTGTCTGTCTTGCTGTCTCTCTTATCAGCTGCTGTAGTGTGTGTGTGTGTGTTGCTCTCTGTCCTCTTACTGTCCCTCACTGCCTTCAACTCCCAGGTCAGGTTAGTGTTAGTTTCTGCTTAACCAGACTGATCCTAGATCAGTGCTTAGAGGTAAAGTCTTGCAACCTTTGAGGCTGAGGTTGTTTCTTCTTTTTTTATCAGTTTTTCTCTCTCTCTCTCTCTCTCTCTCACACACTCACACACACACACACACACACACACACACACAAGTGTTGCAGAAAAAATAGTAAATAAATTAATAATCAAATAAACGGAAAGTACATTAATATATTATACATATTTATTATCTGTTAACACTGTACATACTGTAAAATATAACATTTCCTATACTGGAGTAATTACTCAACTGCACTTTCTGTAAATAATACTTGTTTTTGCACTTCTGGTTAGATGCTAACTGCATTTCATTGGCTTTTTACCTGTACTCTGCACAATGACAATAAAGTTGAATCTAATCTAAAATCTAAATTTTCCGTCAATGTCCAGGTGTCTGTTTGGTCAGTGTGTGGGATCTTCCTGCCAAACAGAACAGATTGAATAGTGAATTACAACAGACACATGGTTTAGAGAAGTGTTCCAGATCATAGTGAAATGAACTCGACAAATGACCGGCTTTCTCTTCATAAAATATCTGCATATTTACACGTAATACTAAAAAGAGTAAAACTAAACTCATAATTCTTTTTGAAACATTTTTACATGCCATTGACCTGTGTGGGTGAATAAACTCCCACCAGGTTACAGAAAAGGTGAAATTTTAGTATTACCTCTTTAATATCTCCATTATTATCCCTCACATTTACACTATATTAAAATCAACATTAATGCAATTCCAATAGTATTGAATTGGGTGAACATGATGGGCCATACTTTTGCCATCTACATCTTATAATTCTTCAAAAAAAAAAGAGCGGAAGAGAAGTTTAATGCTTAATTTTTTTATTCTTTTGTAATGCTGCTTCAAAATACAGATTTATGATCAACAAATGAGTGATTCAAACACACAGCGCAGGACAACAGGCAGACAGTAGGGGGAGACAGAGACCCAAAAGTCCAGATGGTTGCCAGCTCACTGGCTTGGCAGTTCCTGTTTTCCAGGGTGCTAGAGTTTTGCAGATAGCTAGATATTTCCTGGAACATTTCTGGTTGATTCCTCACTGAAAAATGTGAGACGAGTGTCCCACCACCCAGGAGTCAAACCTGCAACCTCCTGCTTATGAGTCTAGCTCCTACAGGACAAACTCATTCTGCCTCAGAGGTATAATGGGAAACTGAGACGGAGAAATGGAGAGACGGATGAAGACAGAAGGAAAGAAGCTTTGGGAAGAAGAAGAGGAGGAGGAGAGAGAGAGAGGGAGATTCAGCATGGCTGCAGAGCTGGTTTCAGGTGCAGCTCTGCAGAGGTGCGGTTGGTGTACTTTTGAATGAAGTCCCTGTAGCTGGAGACACGGGTGAAGACGGTTGGTCCAGCACAGTTGCCTTTTCCACCACTCACCACCCCGACCAGAAACCAATTGTTGCTGGAGTAGCACATGAGCGGTCCTCCCGAATCTCCCTGTGTACACACACACAGCACATGCACATGAACACCCACATACATGACGTACATACACACATGTACAGAAAAAGTACACACACACACTATACATACAGCAACGCATACACAAAAACATACACACAAATAGAAATCTGACTTTCTTTAAAGTACTTTTCCTAATGTATTATTAAAATTTGGAAAAAAAGAGAACTTCTTTGCTATCCACATATACTGGAGAAGACAAAATAATGGAAACACCAAATGAAAAAGGACTACCATGTTAATGTCAGTACTAATTACTGTTATGTTTCTCCTATAAAAGACATTTTTGAAACAGTACTTTAATATGTGAGTTTCCAAAGCAACATGAGCAAACTAACTGATTTTGAAAGAGGTCTAATACTTGGTGCCTGAATTGCAAATAGCCTATTTTATGTATTAAGAGGAGCAGTGGTGAAAATCATGACAGCATATGTAAAAAACAAGGTGAAACTGCATCTGGAAAAATGAAAACTGGTTGCCAATTCAAAGCTCACTGTGGGGTTAGGAGGGTTAGATGGATATTTAATTGGATAATTGTTATAAACCACAAAACAATGGTCTAAAAAAATACAATCCACACCTCCATGGCCCAGTCTCAACAAAACTATATGTTGTGAACATCACTGCACTGATATTCACAGGGGGGCTAATATTTGGAATCAGCTTATAACCAAAACCAATGCACAACAATACATGGCATAATGAGCACAAAATCTGGACATCTCAGCAGTGAAAGAAAGTAGTATGTTGGCTCTACAAAATATTAATGTGTGGGGCTTGAGTACTTATGCAAATAGCCTATTTCAGTTTTTTATTTTTCTTAAAATATATAATATATATCAGGCATATAATATTTTATTGAAAAGTTTTACATGGCAGGCAGTGGTGCCAAGTTTTCCTGCACATATCATCTCAGGTCTGATCTTCTTCCACCCAGCACCCTGGACATGCTGGAGACAGGTCTTGGAGTCCATGACAGACAGGCTTGCTTCCTGTAAGGTCTTGGGGTTGTTCAATGGCACTAGCGAGAGAGAAAACAGAATCATGTTTCAGTGAAGCAGATGCTCTAGCAGATCAGAACTTACGTATCAACATGTGCATGGACAGAGTATACTGGTTATCTAGGTGGTATATGCTGGCATTCTAGGTGGTATATGCTGGTATCCTAGTTGATGTATAAATATATTGGTCAAAATATTCTTACTGACTTCTGGAACTGAGTGGAACTGACTTCTGGAAACAATATATATGGCTTCTAAAAATGATAACATCATTGCCCAAAAATGGTTTTAAAAATAATTTCATTTTAAAACATTAACCTTCAAAACTGTGGTGTCAGAAGAGCAGATATCTTTCAATAATCATTAATTGAAGTGGCTATCAGTGTGTGTCCTGATTTGGGAGGTCCTGTTTTTTGGGTTATCAGGGCAACAGTAAACTTGTTTATCCTCTAAATCTAAATCCTCTAAATGTCCATTGAACAACATGCGCAAAAGTTTCAGGATTTGCTCACTATTTCATTTGTCTGAGTTTATACTCAGAAGTGCATGCGGTTCTTTCTTTGCCAAAAGGGAAACTCACCTCCGTCTGCAATGCGGCCCCAGCCAGCAGCTCTGCATGGAGTCTGCTCATTGAAGATCTCCTCAGCCCCGGCCAGCTTTGGGACGGGTGCCACAGATGGGCAGTATTTAATGTCTCTATCAACCTTTACCACAGCGATGTCATCACCATCAGTGACATCCACATATGCATGATGGCGTTCTGCCTGGATGATGCTGTATAGGCGATTATTAGGAGCAGTATCACTCAAGTGATACGCACCCAATCGAACAGCGAACATATTCAGCGGGCTGAAAAGAAAAAAAAATCAATCAGCTGTTTAGTGTCATCATTATCACCAGCTGCACAGTTAGACAAGTACTTTAACCTGAACTGCTTCTAACTGTGTAGATATCCAACTGTGTAAATGGATAACTTGTAAAAATTGTAAGAAATGTAAATTGCTCTAGTTAAGCTTCTGCTAATTGAATGTGATATTAATAATACTGAGGTTTTCAGTGCTTTTGAGTTTCACATGCCCCCCTTATTGTGTGCTGTGCTGCACCTTAAAAAAGTTCGAATTTGTTTAGCTAAGGTGGTAAGGTGGTATCAGTAAGCTGCCGTATTCATTCATGTTTTCGCGTATGACCTTAGCTGTGGTGCAATTCTGATTGTTATAAAGAAAAGGGAGTCAAATGAACTATTCTGATCAGATTTTTATTGCATGACATGAGAAATAAATTGCATGTTAGCATTTTTAATCTCCCTGCTGCTGTAATTTAAAGATGCATTATTTCTGTATATCAGTCTGTGCCTTTGTTCGTTCAGTACAACACTACTTGTGCAGCGAATCTTGGCCTTAACACACTCTACATTACTAACGGTCTCCCACCCTTTGATATGGAGTTGTGTAGTCCGGTCACTGGTAGGTGAACTAGTGTTTCATGAGGCCCATGGCCTAAGAGGAAGACATGTTTTATGATGTCACGCCTTCCCACTACTTCCCGCAAAATGTTTGGCAAAAAGTAAATGTAATATCTACACTTACTGTGTCATACAGTGGGCAGCGGTGAGCACCCATCTCTCATTCAGGATTGAGCCCCCGCAGTATATTTGATTTGGAGAATTCTTCAGCACCAGGGCTGCTATAAAGTACCATTCTTTTTCTCTAGTGTCATGTCCACCTATGATGGAACTGTATGATGGCGGCCGACTGGACACTGAGGAACAGAGAGTCAGTTTAGACAATATTTCAGAACTATGTTGAACATTCTAATATACCCCAAAAGCTTTCCCGAACGCTGCAGAATGCCCCGGTACACTGCAGAATGCCCCTGATATCTGAAGAGTCAATCAAGCAAAATTACTATGAATAGTTATTCTCCCAGAGAAATGTCTGCTCTAAAGTGATTTATAATCTGATTATCAATCTGAAATACTTCACAATAGATGTAATGCTGAATTATCCATTCACTGCAATTTTGGCTGCCACTGTGCCTTTCTACAGACTCCAGTGTAACAACACCCACTATGCACCCTGCCCTGCCAGTGTTTAATCTCACTCTGGCTGCAGTAGAGGACAGGCAAGCACTTCTGCCATCCTTGCCTAGAGTCTGAGCAAATCCACACCAAGACTATAGAGCAGAAACAGCCACAGCTCTTAGTTTTCCTCAGAGTTGGTATCACACTTTATTAAAATTGGCTTATACAAATTTATACCTGTTAACACTGGCAGCAAATATACATATACAATAATATTCTGGAAAAAAGCAATATGAACAATGATATAGCATATTTACCTGTATATTATTTTACACATCTGCATTAACATACAGAGTAAGATCTGTTGCTTGAGAGTTTAGAGTTCATGAGTGTTATCTTACCTGCAGTGACATTAAGCAGCAGAATGACACCCAACAGCCAATTTCGGGTCATGTCTATCAACACTGTACCAGACTGACCAATTGAGCCTCTGCCAGACTGACTAACTGACTCCACTGACTGACTGACTCCACTAACTGACTGACAGTAAGAGGTAGCCGGTGACCCACTGGCTTGTTCCTTACTGCAGCAGAACCAGTCTTCATATAGACCTTAAGAAACACGCCCTAAACCACATCACATTGTCATGGAGACCACTGTGGTCATTATAATGTTTGACATATAGGACACAATAACCACAGTGAAGTATTATCTTTAAATGTTACTTTTGTAAACTTTTCTTAGCCTTTGTTGCTTCATGGAATCATTTCAATCAGTTTTCATTGATTTCCTGAGGCCCCTGGTTACTTTAGACCTGAGCTGACTAACTGTGAACATTCAACACTGTAGTGGTGTATCTTCAGTAATGTGTGACAAGAAGCTGTAAACAGTGCACTCTAAGTGAGGAATGCTGCATCACTGAACATGTGTCACCTGCTCAGTTTTGATCTAATAGCAAGTATGTATGTAAAAATATCTATCTGTTCATGAAGATAGATTTTTGGCATTCAAAACAATTTGAAAAACATAAAATTACAATAAGCTGATTATGTCTTTTTTTTACAACACATCACAATACATTAAGAGTCCATTTTGATCATCTGGCTGCAAAATAAGTTTTATCTACCAAAGCTGTTACCTCATGGGAACTCCAGACAATTCCGTATCACTGCCCTCTCAGTTACCCTCAAAAGGAGAGAGATATTTAGAAATGTATATCTGTGAAGATCTAATGAGATTAAATCCTGTTTTGGTGAACATTAGTAGAAATATGCTACAGTGGTCTACCATACCATACCATATCTGATATCCAAGCAGTACAACATCAGCATATCGGTTTGAGCACCCCCCCCAACTGTTTGTTCCACTGCTGTCCAGCATGCAAACGCTACCATATTCAGACCTCAGATCCTCTCAGCAGCTTGGCAGCATCTGCCTCTACACCTGAGCAAATGAAGAAGCCTCAGGGAGCCCGGGCTGTGTCTGTGTGTCTTGGGGTCAGCTCACACCTCACTTGCTATTGGTTTTCGTTAAATATTTTTGAAGGTCCCTGGTTGATTTGTTTAGAGTTGGGTTGGTCATTTGTGAATGTCCTGTGTTGTAATGGTGTATATTTAGTAATGTAATGGTATGAAACGTTACTCAGTATGCTGTCAGTGGGGAATGCTGGAAGATCTCAGTTAAGCAGGAGATTCTGCAGCGCGTGTGTGCTTATGGAGTTTTTGCCTTTGACTTTGGTCATACTGTGTCCAGCCACATTGTGTCCTTACAGTACACACACTGAATGTGTGCATTTATGGGAGATGAAGAAGAAGTAAGAAATGAGTGGGTTTTCACAGACAGACACACATACACACAAACACCAACAGAGTGTGTCTTGTCTGGCCTTATGAGGTGCACCTGGCTCAGTGATTTCATCACTTTCTCTGTAGTTGTGTACAAATTCAGCCACTAACTGTGAAGCAACAGCCTTTATCAAGAGTACGGACAGGATGAGGAAAACTCTGACATGTGAACATGATCTTATCAGTGCATCAATACAAATGCACTGTAGAACTTTATATAATTAAGCTTTTCCCATTTCTTGTGTGGAATTCTTATTCCTGCTTTTCTCATTGGAAAGCCTTTTGTTTCAGATGTTAAAACTGGGTCCCATGATTCACTGATTCTTTGAGTTTGTCTAGTCCATTCAATCCCTCTTCATTTACGTTTAATCATTTAGCAGACAATCTTATCCAGAGCCACTTAGAAAAGTGCATGCAAGAAGGTTAAGCCGAGAGCAGAGATGATACTGAATCACCAGTGTGACAGCTAATAATCGGAATCGCTACATAACATGCAGCATTCTGATAAGTGCGCCAGTAGGTGCAAGAGGGAGTTTGAGGATGTTGTGCTTTTACTTAGCAAATATATTTGAGGACATAGTATGAATGATCAGATTACAGGGTTAGTTGAACCAAGATGAAGTTTGAACAAATGAGTTTTCACTCCGTAAAGGAACATGGACACTGACTTGGCAATCCTGAGTGATGTGAGGGGGGGCATTCCACCACTGGGGGGCCAGAGTGGAAAACAGACATGACTGTATGAGGAGCTGGAGGGGCCTGATGGCACATTTAAGGAGGCCAGCAAGGAGCGAATTGCAGTGGTCCAGTCATAACAGCACGTTGCCTGGAAAACGAGTGCTGGGTGGCATATGCAATGAGAGACAGATTTTCATTGAGTCGTTTATTTTTTTGCAAGATTGGCAAATCTCAATGTTGCAGATCTTGTCAGCCGTTTCTCTTCATGTCGCAAAACATGCCATGGCCACAAACTCCCCAGCTCTGAGAGAACATGATGATTACAACATTATCAGTTTACGGAACATGAAGATTACACAGCGGAACATTACCAATACGAGCTGGCCAGCCAAGAGTTTTGGTAATTGTTCTGAGTTTTGTTTCAAGCTTTACTGTGTCACGCAGAACAGTGCAAAGCTGCTCTTGTATTAGTGAAAGGCACTTTGGCTCTTTTACTGAACCTGATCCTTCATTTCAGTAGAATGACAGGGTATACTAAAGGTCTGATCTGATCAATTCTTCTGCTAAATTAAATACATGATTTTGTTATTAATTTAGGTCATCTAGTTCTTTCAGTATGTGTGTTTCTGTCTCTGACTATAGAGAGTCTCTGTGACTTTGTGATACTGTACTTTTCAAAGTATACAATAGTGCAATGTCATGCAAGAACCCAGTATTTAACCAGTTTAAATACAAACTTCATTCATTTCAGATGAGCTTAATACAGAACACAATCAACACTGTAAATGTCAGCAATAATACTGAATCTGAGGGGGGCAGTTTCTCCTGGTCACTGGTTTCAGGGGAAAGTTGTCACAGTGGTTTATTGGTACGAACACAGGAGTCAGGCATCCATTTCAGTGCTTGATTGTGTGTGTGTGTGTGTGTGTGTGTGTGTCTGTCTGTCTGTCTGTCTGTCTGTGCACACACACAGCAGAAGAATCTGTCCCAAGGAGTTTGGTGTCTCTAGCTATTCACATTGGTACAGCACTGAAGCACTGGTGAGGTCACCACAACTTTTATAATGTCTAAAATCTGTGGCTTTGTTGGGGTTCTTATTGGTGGCCAATGGATATGGACAGGTCAGAGGGCAAATGGTGACCTGGGGGACTGTCTTTGAGGGTGTGCCTGTGATTTGGGTTACTGGTGGGGGTGCTGCTGATAAGGGGGGGAGCAGGACAGGTTTGGGCTGGTTTGGACACAAAGGTCTGTGAGAGGTCAGAGTGGTGTGCACAAACTGAAACAGACAAAGGAATATGCCCTTTTTAACAAACACTCAATTTGTTATAAAGAACAATAACAATTTGTTATAAAGAAACATCTTTATAAAGAAGCTTTCTCTCAACAGTGCTCCATTTTAGAAAATATACCGCACTGAGCACCATAATAGAGGTATTTTTGCATGAAAAAGCATCAATGAGTTTTGTGAGAAATAAAAGGGTGTACATTTTCTTCATGAATTGTGTTCATTGCCTTTGATACTCATAGTCATTTGCATAGGACCAAACAGCTCTCAGCCAGTACTGAGCCACTTTTGCTAAAATGTACTGTCAGGAGTGGCGTTGGCCCACCCCTGTACCCCAACCAGTTCTTTACCCTATTGGGATCCACCCACCACAAAGGACGCAAGGACAGAGTACGAAGGAAAGAAAGCGAGACTTTATTGACGAATAATTAAAAACACTACATACGAACAGGGACGCCAAGACTCTCACTATTTCCCCCTGGCCTGGTTTGCTCCCCTCCCCAACCTGCTGTCCCCTCCTGAGACTCCCCCATCCAGCCCGGGATGACCCGTAGGTATGGGCAACCCCCACACAGCACACCACACACACACACACCACTCAGACCGCTTGGGTCTTCTCCCACACCCACACGTGCTGTTAACCACTCCAGGTGGCCCCCACTCTGGCCCTTCCTGCACCCGACCCCGCTTTGTGGGGGGGGTCCCGCTCGGCCGACTCAACAGCAAAAGGGGGGTTGCACCACCAGGGCAGGCCCTCACTCACACACAGACACAAGACAAAAGAAAATACAATAACAGTGGGATGTAGCTTGGCCCGCACCTCACTGCCGGGCCTTACTACATCCAAAAATAAAAAAAAAAAAAAACAGAAACACCCAGAGGCAGAGGGCACGCTCTTGCTCTCGCTGTCAGGCCTCCCAGCGGCTGCCGTCATCCCCAGTCGTGGGCTCCTCCTCGCCCTCAGGTCCGGAGCTCCGCCACACCGTACTGTGGGAAAGAGGACAGCAGCTAATCAGTGTTACCGGCCCCCCACTACTACTGGTCACACACACCCACAATGCTTCTCTGGGGTACGGTGTCACTCCCCGTCTCACGACCAGCACTGGGGGGTCCGAGGCCGCTGTCTCTCCGCCTGCTGTCTTCCCCTTCCCCTGCTCCTGTCGGTCTTAGCCCGTGTCGCTCCGTCTCGGGGACTGCCACCAGGAAGGCCCGTGGTCCACTCCGCCCCAGCAGGCAACACAAGACAACACAGACCACACAGCCAAAAACCCCAAAGGAAAAAAAAGAAAATTGATAAACTAAGAAAAATAAAGTTCCCGGGTCGTGACCTCCGGGGACTGAAACCAAAACCAAACAAAAAAACTACAAAGAAAGAAACTCCAACTGATTCCCAAAATGGCTAGCTCAACAAAAAAAAGGAAAAAAACTGAACCAAAAACCCATCTAAAACTTCCCACATGCAGAGCCTTCTTCCCTGGCGTCCCTCGAAACTGAGCCTCGCAACCCTCCTATATACCTGCCCGGTGCCCTAATCAGGAACAAGGAGCAGCTGCGAGCCCACACTCCAGCCAAAAGCCAATTAAACAATCATTCCATTTGCCCTGGAATGTGTGCTCCCAGCGCCCCACCAACTTACCTCCAGAGAATCAAGCCTAGCAAATTAACTCTGGCAGACCTCCTGACAGTACTACATGATAATAAGACCTGTATTTTGGGAATCTTGCGCACAAGGCCTAGAGAGGCAAACATGACTGAAGTGGGAGTAAACACAGGCAGAAGAGTGAGAGGCACTCCCAGGCATGGTCACGTGCGGTGAAGGTTTATGCCAAAGATGCCTGAACACAGAGCTCCTGTAAGGTAATGGCTGCAGAAAGAGGCTGATCAGCAAACCAGAAATGCATGAAAACAACTGGCATGCAACTTGGAGCTGCTCTGCTATAGAAGATGAGGGTGCAACGCCGTTAGCTACTATGTCCGATCACAGTCTGCATGTCACAGCACAGAAATCAGATTAAAGAAAATTTTCCAGACAAAATTAATTTCCAGACAAAATGAATCATTTCATGTCCAGAATCCAGACTTATGGCACAAAGGGCACGCCATAATGACCCTGATTAAAGCAAGGGTTGATGAGAAATACCCCCTCCCCGCCCCGTAATGCTCAGTGCTCCAAACACTGGAAACAAACACTGCATCTGAATCTGTGCAAGTAGCAATCCAATAACACACGTGTTGGAAGACTTATAAAGGATATACAGGAGCATGGTACTGTAATTAATTTGCATTCCTACTGCAATCTTTTGCTCATGAGGTAGTTAGCCAAACCTGTCAGGGATGCGGGGTGAGGACTCACACTCAGACCCGGAGGTGAATGGCAGAGTGACTTTAATAAAGCCCCAAAACAGGAGCAGACGAAGACAGGGTCAGAGACAGGCAGGGTCAAAACCAAATTGTCCAAAAACAAACAGAGAGCAATTCTGGAAGGCGAGGGTGTAGGCAGGCAGCGGGCAACCAGAACAGAGCGGCAGGCAGAGACGAGATCCGTTGGGCAGTTCCACAGGGCAGACGAGAAGCGGGAATGGAAGTCTGAAGGGGCAGAACCAGGGAGACCGGCAACAGGGAGCTGGGGCAGAACCACTAACCCAGGCAGCATTAAAGATGTGGACCGGGGCTGAGAGGACGGAAACAGGGTCTGGACAGGGGCAAATGGGGGGAGCCAGAACAGCAGGCGGGAGCAGACTTTCAAACAGGGAACAAAGACAGGACCAGACTTCACGTGACAGAACAGCGTGCAAACACAGAGACCCAGGGCGGGAGACAGAAGACCGTGGAAAACCGAAAACAGAAGGCAGGACAAACAGGATACTAACTGGCAACAAGACAGAGAAAAGCAGGGTTTAGGGTAGGGCTGATGAGGTGATGGGAAGCAGGTGTGCAGGCAGGCGGGCGAAGATGATCAGGTGGGCGGAGACAGGGCGGAGAGCGGGGCAGGGCCGGAACACAGGGAAAAACAAAAGCACATGGACAGGGGAAGAACACAAACACACAGCCAGGGGGGCGGAGCACTGACAAAACCTGATTGATGCACTAATTGTAAGTCGCTTTGGTTTAAAAGCGTCTGCGAAATACCAAATTGTAAATTGTAAATTGTAATTGTAAGACTTGACTGTTGCAGTTCCACACGCTAATGGTGACAGAACGACTTTTCTAGTCCACTAACACACATTAAAGATGTTGGGAGGACTGATATTGTATGAAATGGGGCCCCTCATGCTCTTCTGAACTCCGTTTTTCTGCTGGTGTCTGCAACCCTAGAAGATCCTATCAAGTTTGGTGGCTGCTATCTTTACATCAGAACAACTGCAGCAGCCACAAGCAGCCCCAGCTCGGTGGGCACATGCTAGCTTTCATCAACACGAGGAACTTCAAGATTAGATAAACTGATGTAAGTACACCTGTTAATGAGATGATGAAATGTCTTCATAAAGATTCATAAAGGAAAGTGCTCTGTTTGAGAAACTTATACCACTGAAAGCACTGAAATACAAGTATATATGCATATAAAAGCTTCAATGTTTTGTGATAAATATTATTATTATTATTATTATTATTATAAATAAAAATAAGGTGTACATTGTCTTCACAAATTTTGTTCATTGCCTTTGATACTCACAGTCATTTGTACCAGACCAAACAGCTTTGAGCCAGGGTATATAAAAATGTACTACACAATGGACCTATGAAAGGCCTATATTAAGGAGCACTTGTTGCATGAGTGAAGGACATGATTTTCTTTGGGCAGTGATGCATCTTGAACCTACATTTCTACTGAGTCATTTGGCAGATGATGTTTCCAGGCCGACCTGCAAAGGAAACTGGACCAGTGGGACATGAGTGCATGTAAAGAGAAAAGACTCACAAAGCAAAGGGAGTTAGAGCACAGTCTGGCCACAAACACCAAACCTTAGGCATTTAGAAAGAGAGAGAAACACAGAAAGCCCATTGGTTTTCCTCATGAGAGGGAAAGCCACTGGCATCCTATCACAGATCCCCCATTCAAATTCTCAGCATTGCCAGCTTCTTGCTCATTGGCTAAATTTGCTGTATCTCTGTGTGGGCCTTGGTAAGAGTAGAAACACAAAGATAATCATGTGGTGCTTTGGAGTCCACCCTAAATTTAATAAACCCCGCTAGTCTGATGGTTCCCACTTTGACTCAGTATTCCCCACAAACAGCAGGCTTCTCTCAGATCTGGCCACCTCACACTGTTCTATGTCCAGGGATTTCCAGAAAAGCCACTTAAACATCATTGTTTAATTACTATATACATGTAAAATACATGTTTAATTACTCTCAAATCTATGACTAAAAAGCAATCAAACCATTAATGTTATCCAAAGCACTCTGACTCAAATGCAACATGCACACACAAAGATGTAACATGTATCTTTTGCAAAAAAACAGCACTGGTGTATGCTGAATTTGAAGTGCATGTGAATCTGACTCATGCCTGTCCAAATCAAGAGGGGCATAATAAAAAAAGCACTGAACTTCAGCTCTACACTTACTCTAGTGGTCATATTGTAGAACTACACTGTTTTCTATTTCCAATGTCACCAAATAGAACATTTTAATTAAACTGAACACTAAAATGTGTGTTATATGTAATTCATACATTTATTTCATGAGTGGATGCCTATCTTGTTATGTACGGTAGCTTTGTGTATTGTAATGTCAGTCTATAATTAGGAATCAGATCAGATAAAACAGGTAAAATGCTCATACAACATTCATGACATTTTGAGATCATTTCTCTCTCCTCTTTTAAACTTCTGTGCTCATTGCTTTGGACCTTTTCATGGTGCATCAGTGTTTTGTGGTTTTTCCACAGCTGTCTGTCTTGCTGTCTCTCTTATCAGCTGCTGTAGTGTGTGTGTGTGTTGCTCTCTGTCCTCTTACTGTCCCTCACTGCCTTCAACTCCCAGGTCAGGTTAGTGTTAGTTTCTGCTTAACCAGACTGATCCTAGATCAGTGCTTAGAGGTAAAGTCTTGCAACCTTTGAGGCTGAGGTTTTTTCTTCTTTTTTTATCAGTTTTTTTCCCTCTCTCTCTCTCTCTCTCTCACACACACACACACACACACACACACACACACACACACACACACACACACACACACACACACACACACACACACACACAAGTGTTGCAGAAAAAATAGTAAATAAATTAATAATCAAATAAGAGGAAAGTAAATTTTCCATCAGTGTCCAGGTGTCTGTTTGGTCAGTTTGTGGGATCTTCCTGCCAAACAGAACAGATTGAACAGTGAATTACAACAGACACGTGGTTTAGAGAAGTGTTCCAGATCATAGTGAAATGCACTCGACAAATGACCAGCTTTCTCTTCATAAAATATCTGCATATTTATTCATAATACTAAAAAGAGTAAAACTAAACTCATAATTCTTTTTTAAACATTTTTACATGCCATTGACCTGTGTGGGTGAATAAACTCCCACCAGGTTACAGAAAAGGTGAAATGTTAGTATTACCTCTGTAATATCTCCATTATTATCCATCACATTTGCACTGTATTAAAATCAACATTAATGCAATTCTAATAGTATTGAATTGGGTGAACATGATGGGCCATACTTTTGCCATCTACATCTTATAATTCTTCAAAAAAAAAGAGCAGAAGAGAAGTTTAATGCTTAATTTTTTTATTCTTTTGTAATGCTGCTTCAAAATACAGATTTATGATCAACAAATGAGTGAACACACAGCGCAGGGCAACAGGCAGACAGTAGGGGGAGACAGAGACCTAAAAGTCCAGATGGTTGCCAGCTCACTGGCTTGGCAGTTCCTGTTTTCCAGGGTGCTAGAGTTTTGCTCAGATCATTTACACAGCTAGATATTTCCTGGAACATTTCTGGTTGATTCCTCGCTGAAAAATGTGAGACGAGTTTCCCACCACCCAGGAGTCAAACCTGCAACCTCCTGCTTATGAGTCTAGTTCCTACAGGACAAACTCATTCTGCCTCAGAGGGATAATGGGAAACTGAGACGGAGAAATGGAGAGACGGATGAAGACAGAAGGAAAGAAGCTTTGGGAAGAGGAAGAGGAGGAGGAGAGAGAGAGGGAGATTCAGCATGGCTGCAGAGCTGGTTTCAGGTGCAGCTCTGCAGAGGTGCGGTTGGTGTACTTTTGAATGAAGTCCCTGTAGCTGGAGACACGGGTGAAGACAGTTGGTCCAGCACAGTTGCCTTTTCCACCACTCACCACCCCGACCAGAAACCAATTGTTGCTGGAGTAGCACACTAGCGGTCCTCCCGAATCTCCCTGTGTACACACACACACAGCACACGCACATGAACACCCACATACATGACGTACATACACACATGTACAGAAAAAGTACACACACACAATATACATACAGCAACACACACACAGAAAACATACACACAAATAGAAATATGACTTTCTTTCAAGTACTTTTCCTAATGCATTATTAAAATTTAGAAAAAAAGAGAACTTCTTTTCATCCACATATACGGGGAGAAAACAAAATAATGGAAACACCAAATGAAAAAGGACTACCATGTTAATGTCAGTACTAATTACTGTTATGTTTCCCCTATAAAAGATATTTTTGAAACAGTACTTTAATATGTGAGCTTCCAAAGCAACATGAGCAAACTAACTGATTTTGAAAGAGGTCTAATACTTGGTGCCTGAATTGCAAATAGCCTATTTTATGTATTAAGAGGAGCAGTGGTGAAAATCATGATAGCATATGTAAAAAACAACGTGAAACTGCATCTGGAAAAACAAAAACTGGTTGCCAATTCAAAGCTCACTGTGGGGTTAGGAGGGTTAGATGGATATTTAATTGGATAATTGTTATAAACCACAAAACAATGGTCTAAAAAAATACAATCCACACCTCCATGGCCCAGTCTCAGCAAAACTATATGTTGTGAACATCACTGCACTGATATTCACAGTGGGGCTAATATTTGGAATCAGCTTATAACCAAAACCAATGCACAACAATACATGGCATAATGAGCACAAAACCTGGACATCTCAGCAGTGAAAGAAAGTAGTATGTTGGCTCTACAAAATATTAATGTGTGGGGCTTGAGTACTTATGCAAATAGCCTATTTCAGTTTTTTATTTTTCTTAAAATATATAATATATATCAGGCATATAATATTTTATTGAAAAGTTTTACATGGCAGGCAGTGGTGCCAAGTTTTCCTGCACATATCATCTCAGGTCTGATCTTCTTCCACCCAGCACCCTGGACATGCTGGAGACAGGTCTTGGAGTCCATGACAGACAGGCTTGCTTCCTGTAAGGTCTTGGGGTTGTTCAATGGCACTAGCGAGAGAGAAAACAGAATCATGTTTCAGTGAAGCAGATGCTCTAGCAGATCAGAACTTACATATCAACATGTGCATGGACAGAGTATACTGGTTATCTAGGTGGTATATGCTGGCATTCTAGGTGGTATATGCTGGTATCCTAGTTGATGTATAAATATATTGGTCAAAATATTCTTACTGACTTCTGGAACTGAGTGGAACTGACTTCTGGAAACAATATATACGGCTTCTAAAAATGATAACATCATTGCCCAAAAATGATTTTAAAAATAGTTTCAGCTTAAAACATTAACCTTCACAACTGTGGTGTCAGAACAGCAGATGTCTTTCAATAATCATTAATTGAAGTGGCTATCAGTGTGTGTCCTGATTCGGGAGGTCCTGTTTTTTGGGTTGTCAGGGCAACAATAAACTTGTTTAATCTCTAAATTAACATATGTCCATTGAACAACCTGTGCACAAGTTTCAGGATTTGCTCACTATTTCATTTGTCTGAGTTTATACTCAGAAGTGCATGCGGGTCTTTCTTTGCCAAAAGGGAAACTCACCTCCGTCTGCAATGCGGCCCCAGCCAGCAGCTCTGCATGGAGTCTGCTCATTGAAGATCTCCTCAGCCCCGGCCAGCTTTGGGACGGGTGCCACAGATGGGCAGTATTTAATGTCTCTATCAACCTTTACCACAGCGATGTCATCACCATCAGTGACATCCACATATGCATGATGGCGTTCTGCCTGGATGATGCTGTATAGGCGATTATTAGGAGCAGTATCACTCAAGTGATACGCACCCAACCGAACAGCGTACATATTCAGCGGGCTGAAAAGAAAAAAAAATCAATCAGCTGTTTAGTGTTATCATTATCACCATTCTTACCATTGCTCAGGCATGTCCATAACAGTAGCCTTGTTACAGCCATACTGCAGCATTGGCCAGTCATTATCACACATATTATCATTGTTAATGTCAGTAATTATAGCCTTGGCATACATAAATCAGTGCACAAATACTTATTGACAAAAAATTCATTGTGGAAGACTATTATACACTCACGATACATTAACTTAAACACAGAGCAGAGGCAGCTGTGTGGTTTGGTGGCAAGGAGCAGGGTTCATGACCCAAAGGCTACCAGTTCAATTCCAGGTGGGACACTTAGACAAGGTACCTTAACCTGAACCGCCTCAGTAAATATCCAGCTGTGTAAATGGATAACTTGTAAAAATGGTAAGACATGTGAATTGCTCTAGTTAAGCATCTGCTAATTGAATGTGATATTAATAATACTGAGGTTTTCAGTGCTTTTGAGTTTCAAATGCCCCCCTTATTGTGTGCTGTGCTGCACCTTAAAAAGTCTGAATTTGTTCAGCTAAGGTGACATCATCAGTAAGCTGCTGTATTCATTCATGTTTTTGTGTATGACCTCAGCTGTGGTGCAATTCTGATTGTTATAAAGAAACAACATATGGAGTTGTATAGGTCACTGGTAGGTGAACTAGTGTTCGTGTGGCCCATGGCCTAAGAAGAAGACATGTTTTATGATGTCACGCCTTCCCACTTCGTCCCGCAAAATGTTTGGCAAAAAGTAAATGTAATATCTACACTTACTGTGTCATACAGTGGGCAGCGGTGAGCACCCATCTCTTGTTCAGGATAGAGCCCCCGCAGTATATTTGATTTGGAGAATTCTTCAGCACCAGGGCTGCTATAAAGTACCATTCTTTTTCTCTAGTGTCATGTCCACCTATGATGGAACTGTATGATGGCGGCCGACTGGACACTGAGGAACAGAGAGTCAGTTTAGACAATATTTCAGAACTATGTTGAACATTCTAATATACCCCAAAAGCTTTCCCGAACGCTGCAGAATGCCCCGGTACACTGCAGAATGCCCCTGATATCTGAAGAGTCAATCAAGCAAAATTACTATGAATAGTTATTCTCCCAGAGAAATGTCTGCTCTAAAGTGATTTATAATCTGATTATCAATCTGAAATACTTCACAATAGATGTAATGCTGAATTATCCATTCACTGCAATTTTGGCTGCCACTGTGCCTTTCTACAGACTCCAGTGTAACAACACCCACTATGCACCCTGCCCTGCCAGTGTTTAATCTCACTCTGGCTGCAGTAGAGGACAGGCAAGCACTTCTGCCATCCTTGCCTAGAGTCTGAGCAAATCCACACCAAGACTATAGAGCAGAAACAGCCACAGCTCTTAGTTTTCCTCAGAGTTGGTATCACACTTTATTAAAATTGGCTTATACAAATTTATACCTGTTAACACTGGCAGCAAATATACATATACAATAATATTCTGGAAAAAAGCAATATGAACAATGATATAGCATATTTACCTGTATATTATTTTACACATCTGCATTAACATACAGAGTAAGATCTGTTGCTTGAGAGTTTAGAGTTCATGAGTGTTATCTTACCTGCAGTGACATTAAGCAGCAGAATGACACCCAACAGCCAATTTCGGGTCATGTTTATCAGCACTATACTAGACTGACCAATTGAGCCTCTACCAGACTGACTAACTGAGTAACTGACTTCACTGACTCCACTGACTGACTGGCAGTAAGAGGTAGCTGGTGACCCACTGGCTTGTTCCTTACTGCATCAGAACCTGCCTTCATATAAGAGATCTCAAGAGACATGCCCTAAACCACATCACATTGTCATGGAGACCACTGTGGTCATGATACTCTTTCACAGCTAGGATAAATTAACCACCCTGAAGCAATAGTCTTAAGTGTTACTTTTGAAAACGTTTCTTAGCCTTTGTCGCTTCATGTAATCATTTCAATCAGTTTTCACTGATTTTCTGAGACCCCTGGTTACTTTTAGACGTGAACTGATCAGTTGTTAACGTTCAACATTGCAATGGTGTATCTTTAGTTATGTGTGGCAAGAACCTGTAAACAGTGAGGAATGCTGCATCACTGAACATGTGTCACCTGTTCAGTTTTGATCTAATAGCATATATGTACGTAAAAACATCAATTTGTTCATGAAGATAGATTTTTGGCATTCAAAACAATTTGAAAAACATAAAATTACAATAAGCTGATTATGTCCTTTTTTCCAATACATCACAATACATTAAGAGTCCATTTTGATCATCTGGCTGCAAAATAAGTTTTATCTACCAAAGCTGTTACCTCGTGGGAACTCCAGACAATTCCGTATCAGTGCCCTCTCAGCTACCCTCAAAAGGAGTCAGATATTTAGAAATGTATATCTGTGAAGATCTAATGAGATTAAATCCTGTTTTGGTGAACATTAGTAGAAATATACTGCAGTGGTCTACCATACAATACTCCATGTTTCGATGCATTATAATTAGGGATGCACGATAACTGTTTTTTACAAATGGTATCGATAACCGATAAATTCCTGCTTCTCATAACCACTACCGATACCGATAACCGATAACATTTTTTATAGTTTATATACACACTTAAGTATAGGGATGCACAATATAGCCATCGCCATGTATAAATTACGTTAAATGCTCATGACACATCACAGCTTTTGTGAGGTCTGTGTTCTAAACGTTATTGTTCATTGCACTCAACCTAACCTGAAAGTTTATTCTCAGTAATTTAAATCGATTTAACTAAATTTAGCTCCGTTTTGTAATTTGAATTGTTTAACACAAGAAAGCTATAATTTGAAACATTTAAGAGAAAGCTTTGGGATTACTTGCCACTTAATTATTCAAATTGCCATCCTTGTTATTTTGAGCATTTAACGTAATTTACATCGATAAATGCCATCCTTGTTAATTATACAATCTCACGTTGTCGCTTTCGCAAGCACACAAACTACAGACAATCTGCACTGTTTCGCGAGCATAATCATTTATTTACGATTGGTGTCAATTATTCTGTGAATTATGTGTTTTATTGTTAATCAAGGAGGATAAAGGGGAACAGGCTGAAAGTAATGATAGATTTAAAGGTAGTGTTCGGGCTTCCCCTGTTTCCAGCTCACCCGCAGCCACTGAAAAACATACGGGAAAAAACCTAACGCCACATACCAGGGATAGCTGTTATTGCGCTAAAAAATACCTGTGCGATACATGGCGATGGCTATATCGTGCATCCCTACTTGAGTGCAAGAAAGGCTAAGATGTAGTGAGCAAAGATGAATTTAACATTATAGCTCTGCCTCTGTCCTAAACAAATATAAATGATATCACTACTGTTGTAATCACAATAAAAACAAGAACAGTTCCAATTTTTCAAATGAATAATAATAATAATTATTATTATTATTATTATCCAAGGAATTTAGGTTTCTTATATCGGTTCTATTTATCGGCGAAAATTTTATTATCGGAGTTATCTGAATGACGTAATTTTTTGCAATATCGGGCCGATAATTATCGGTGCCGATAGTTATCGTGCATCTCTAATTATAATTATTAAAATGAATATACTCCTAAGGATATCTGTCAGGGCTCAGGCAGGGACTCAGGCACAGACAGAGGTGGAGGATGCACGCGTGATTTATTACAGTCCGCAGGGAGAATCCAGAAAACCGGGTCAAAACAGGCAATGTCAAAAACCAGGAAAGCACAGCGTACAGAATCGAATCCAAAAGTCATGGTCGGGAAACAAGCAAGATCAATAAACAGGCAGGCAGAATAACAACGAAGGGAAATAGCTGATAGTGAAACAGGTAAACTGAGATGAAGTGGCAATGAGCTAGGAAACAGACGGGGTATAAATGCACTGGCTAACAAGCAAACGAGACACAGGTGAACAAGCAGGCAGGTGAAACAGATGAGCAATCAAGCCACAGGTGGAGAAACAGGGGGCAGGGCAGGCACACGAGAGCAATGAAAACAAAAGCACACGGACTGGGAAAGCAAAACAAACCGGCGCTTATGCCGCAGTACTGGTAATATCATGCTCACTGCAAATGTTGCCAACAATTATACCATCTAAACAGTTCAAATCACTGCATCATTCTATAGGTAGATTTTGAAAAAAAAGCATCTCAGATTAAAATCACAAAAGCCTCAACTCCTTATATGGAAAGGGAGACTAATTTACTAATGTAATGGTATGAAACTTTACTCAGTGTGTTGTCAGTGGGGAATGCTGGATGATCTCGCTTAAGCAGGAGAGTCTGCAGTGCATGTGTGCTTATGGAGTTTTTGCCTTTGACTTTGGTCATACTGTGTCCAGCCACATTATGTCCTTACAGTACACGCACTGAATGTGTGCACTTATGGGAGATGGATGAGAAATAAGAAATAAGTGGGTTTTCACAGACAGGCAGACACACATACACATACACACCAACAGAGTGTGTCTTGTCTGGCCTTATGAGGTGCACCTGGCTCTGTAGTTGTGTACAAATTCAGCCACTACAGCCTTTATCAAGATTACAGACAGTATGAGGAAAACTCTGACATGTGACCACAACCTTATCAGTGCATTAATACAAATGCACTGTAGAACAATTAATTAAGCTTTTCCCATTTTTGTGTGGAATTCTTATTCCTGCTTTTCTCATTGGAAAGCCTTTTGTTTCAGATGTTAAAACTGGGTCCCATGATTCACTGATTCTTTGAGTTTGTCTAGTCCATTCAATCTCTCTTCATTTACGTTTAATCATTTAGCAGACGATCTTATCCAGAGCCACTTAGAAAAGTGCATTCAAGAAGGTTAAGCCGAGAGCAGAGATGATACTGAATCACCAGTGTGACAGCTAATAATCGGAATCGCTACATAACATGCAGCATTCTGATAAGTGTGCCAGTAGGTGCAAGAGGGAGTTTGAGGATGTTGTGCTTTTACTTAGCAAATATATTTGAGGACATAGTATGAATGATCAGATTACAGGGTTAGTTGAACCAAGATGAAGTTTGAACAAATGAGTTTTCACTCTGTAAAGGAACATGGACACTGACACAGACATGACTGTATGAGCTGGAGGGGCCTGATGGCACATTTAAGGAGGCCAGCAAGGAGCGAATTGCAGTGGTCCAGTCATAACAGCACGTTGCCTGGAAAACGAGTGCTGGGTGGCATATGCAATGAGAGACAGATTTTCATTGAGTCGTTTATTTTTTTGCAAGATTGGCAAATCTCAATGTTGCAGATCTTGTCAGCCGTTTCTCTTCATGTCGCAAAACCTGCTGTGGCCATGAACTCCCCGCAGCTCTGAGAGAACATGATGATTACAACATTATCAGCTTACGGAACATGAAGATTACACAGCGGAACATTAGCAATAGGAGCTGGCCAGCCAAGAGTTTTGGTAATTGTTCTGAGTTTTGTTTCAAGCTTTACTGTGTCATGCAGAACAGTGCAAAGCTGCTCTTGTATTAGTGAAAGGCACTTTGGCTCTTTTACTGAACCTGATCCTTCATTTCAGTAGAATGCCAGGGTATACTAAAGGTCTGATCTGATCAATTCTTCTGCTAAATTAAGTACATGATTTTGTTATTAATTTAGGTCATCTAGTTCTTTTAGTATGTGTGTTTCTGTCTCTGACTATATAGAGTGTCTGTGACTTTGTGATACTGTGCTTTTCAAATTATACAATAGTGCAATGTCATGCAACAACCCATTATTTCACCAGTTTAATTAGAAACTTCATTCATTTCAGGTGGACTAAATAAGAGCACAATCAACACTGTCAGTAATAACATTGAAACTGAGGGGGGCAGTTTCTCCTGGTCACTGGTTTCAGGGTAAAGTTGTTTTCACAGTGGTTTGTTGGTATGAACACAGGTGTGTGTGTGTGTGTGTGTGTGTGTGTGTGTGCGTGTGTGCGTGCGTGCGTGCGTGCGTGCGTGTGTCTGTCTGTCTGTCTGTGCTTTTCTTGGTCATAGACACACACAACAGCAGAAGAATCTGTCCCAAGGAGTTTGGTGTCTCTAGCTATTCACATTGGTACAGCACTGAAGCACTGGTGAGGTCACCACAACTTTTATAATGTCTAAAATCTGTGGCTTTGTTGGGGTTCTTATTGGTGGCCAATGGATATGGACAGGTCAGAGGGCAAATGGTGACCTGGGGGACTGTCTTTGAGGGTGTGCCTGTGATTTGGGTTACTGGTGGGGGTGCTGCTGATAAGGGGGGGAGCAGGACAGGTTTGGGCTGGTTTGGACACAAAGGTCTGTGAGAGGTCAGAGTGGTGTGCACAAACTGAAACAGACAAAGGAATATGCCCTTTTTAACAAAAGATTTATTATAAAGAACAATAACAATTTGTTATAAAGAAACATCTTCATAAAGAAGCTTTCTCTCAACTCCGTTTTAGAAAATATACCGCACTGAGCACCATAATAGAGGAATTTTTGCATGAAAAAGCATCAATGAGTTTTGTGAGAGATAAAAGGGTGTACATTTTCTTCATAAATTGTGTTCATTACCTTTGATATGCATAGTCATTTGCATAGGACCAAACAGCTCTGAGCCAGTGCTGTGCCACTTTCACTAAAATGTACTACATAATAATAAGACCTGTATTTTGGGACACTTGTTACATAAGTGAAGGACATGATCTTCTTTGGGCAGTGATTCATCTTAAACCTACATTTCCATTGAGTCATCTGGCAGATGTCTCCATAACGTATAAAGAAAAACATTCCAGCGTGAAGCTAAGGGACATCAGTGCCTATAATGAGAAAAGACAAACCAGAGGGAGTTACAACACTTTCTTTATCAACAGAAAGACAATTCATTTTAAAGTTATTTTGTACATGCAGCTATTGAAGGAATCAAGAGGAAATGGACTAGGTCATCAGAGGTAATTTGCAGCAGTTGCAATGCTGTAATAAAAGCAACAACCTATTTGTAAGATTCATAGTTATAATTCCTGGAAAGGAGTCTCTGTAAGGATGTCTGACAGTGAATGCCCCTTTTAGATGATATGCTTTCCACTCCTAAGGTGATGATTCTTTTGTTTTCTCAAAGTATTTCTGCATGGCCGCCCTGGTCTTTGCAGCTGTGGTGCACCATGAGGCAGATATGCTTTCCTGCATGAGCCCTTTGGCCTTCACTGTGTGCCTAAAGTGCTCCACAGCACAGGTAGGAAGTTTTGAATTATCTGACTGCATGGAAACAAACACTTATGGATGTTGTATGTCATTTAGAGAGAAGAGCATGGCAAGGCAGTATGACATTACATTACATTGCAACTTGGAACTGCTCTGCTACAGGAGATCAGTGTGCAACGCTGTTATCAACTATCTCCAATCACAGTCTGCATGTCACAGCATGTCCAAAGTGTTCCTATCAGATTAAAAGAAAAGATGATTCAGAATAATTTCATTTCCAGACAAAATTAATCATTTCATTCCAGTAAAGCATCCAGACCAATGGCACATGGAGGGCACACTATAAGGTGTGTCTTTACATCAGAACAACTGCAGCAGCCACAGGCAGCCCCAGCTCTGTGGGCACGTGCTAGCTTTCATCAACACATCAGGATTAGACAAGTTTATGTGAGTACACCTCTGTTAATATGATGATGAAACATCTTCATAAAGATGCTTTTTCTGAAGGAAGGTGCTCTGAGAAAATTATACCGCTGAAAGCACCAAAATACAAGTATTCAATGTTTTTATGATAAATAAAAAGGTGCACATTTTCTTCATAAATTTTATTCATTGCCTTTGATACTCACAGTCATTTGTACAGAATTAAACGGCTCTGAGCCAGGTTTTACAACAATGTTTACATAATAAACCCATATTAAGAGACACTTTTTAGATGACTGAAGGACAAGTGGGCAGTGATTCATCTTGAACCAACACTACATTGCATTACTGTCATTTAGCAGATGCTCTTACCCAGAGCAACTTACATCAGTTAAAATCTTGTCCATTCATGCAGCTGGATATTTACTGAAGCAATTGGGACTCAAGTACCTTGCCCAAGGGTACAATAGCAGCATCCCAGTGGGGAATCAAACCAGCAACCTTTTGGCTATGAGCCCTACTCCTTAACCGCTATGCTACACTGCCACCCCTACATTTCTTCTAAGTCATTTGGCACATGCTGTTTCCAGGCCGACCTGCAAAGGAAACTGGACCAGTGTGAAGCAAAGGGACATGAGTGCATGTAAAGAGAAAAGACTCACAAAGCAAAGGGAGTTAGAGCACAGTCTGGCCACAAACACCAAACCTTAGGCATTTAGAGAGACAGAGAAAAACACAGAAAGCCCATTGGTTTTCATTATGTGAGTGTTTAACACTCATCATTTCATTATGATGAGTGTTTAAGCCACTGGCATCCTATCACAGATCCCCCATTCAAATTCTCAGCATTGCCAGCTTCATACTCATTGGCTAATTTTGCAGTGTCTCTATGTGGGCCTTGGTAAGAGTAGAAACACAAAGATAATCATGTGGTGCTTTGGAGTCCACCCTAAATTTAATAAATCCTGCTAGTCTGATGTTTCCCTCATTGACTCAGTATTCCCCACAAACAGCAGGCTTCTCTCAGATCTGGCCACCTCACACTGTTCTATGTCCAGGGATTTCCAGAACTGCATGTTTAATTACTCTCAAATCTGTAACTAAAAAGCAATCAAACCATTAATGTTATCCAAAGCACTCTGACTCAAATGCAACATGCACACACAAAGATGTAACATGTATCTTTTGCAAAAAAACAGCACTGGTGTATGCTGAATTTGAAGTGTATGTGAATCTAACTCATGCCTGTCCAAGTCAAGAGGGGCATAATAGAAAAAGCACTGAACTTCAGCTCTACACTTACTCTAGTGGTCATATTGTAGAACTACACTGTTTTCTATTTCCAATGTCACCAAATAGAATTTTTTAATTAAATTGAACATTAAAATGTGTGTTATATGTAATTCATACATTTATTTCATGAGTGAATGTCTACCTTGTTATGTAATGTAACTTTGTGTATTGTAATGTCTGTCTATAATTAGGAATCAGATCAGATGAAACAGGTAAAATGCTCATACAACATTCATGACATTTTGAGCTTCTCTCTCCCCTGTGTGCTTAATGCCTTGGACCTTTTCATGGTGCATCAGTGTTCCACAGCTGTCTGTCCACAGCTGTCTGTCTTTCTGTCTCTCTTATCAGCTGCTGTAGTGTGTATGTGTTGCCCTCTGTCTGATCCTAGATCAGTGCTTAGAGGTAAAGTCTTGCAACCTTTGCAGCTGAGGTTTTTTTTCTCTCTCTCTCTCTCTTTTCTTCTCTCTCTCTCTCTCTCTCTCTCTCTCTCTCTCTCTCTCTCTCTCTCTCTCCACACACACACACACACACATACACAAACACACACACACACAGACACACATTTTTAGGCAAAGGGGGCACAAGTGTCACACAAAAAATAAGAAATGAATATGTAACCACATAAATGAAAAGTAACTTTACTGTCAGTGTCCTGGTGTCCGTCTGGTCAGTTTGCGGAATCCTCCTTCCACACAGAACAGACCAAACAGCAAACAACAACAGACATGCGGGTGAGAGGCCCACAATGAGACGTTGTGCAGCCACATTTGTTGCAGATGAAATGAACTCGACAAATGACCGGCTTTCTCTTCATAAAATATCTGCATATTTACACGTAGTACTAAAAAGTAAAACTAAACTCATAATTCTTTTTGAAACATTTTTACATGCCATTGACCTGTGTGGGTGAATAAAATCCCACCAGGTTACAGAAAAAGTGACATGTTAGTATTACCTCTGTAATATCTCCATTATTATCCATCACATTTGCACTGTATTAAATTCATCATTATGCAATTCTAATATTATTAAACTGGGTGAACATGATGGGCCATATTTTTGCCATCTACTTCATATAATTCTTCAAAAAAAGAGGAAGAGAAGTTTAATGCTTAATTTTTTATTCTTTTGTAATGCTGCTTCAAAATACAGATTTATTGATCAACAAATGAGTGATTCAAACACACAGCGCAGTGCAACAGGCAGACAGTAGGGGGAGACAGAGACCTAAAAGTCCAGATGGTTGCCAGCTCACTGGCTTGGCAGTTCCTGTTTTCCAGGGTGCTAGAGTTTTGCTCAGATCATTTACACAGCTAGAAATTTCTGGAACATTTCTGGTTGATTCCTCGCTGAAAAATGTGAGACAAGTGTCCCACCATATAGGACTCAAACCTGCAACCTCCTGCTTATGAGTCTAGCTTCTACAGGACAAACTCTTTCTGCCTCAGAGGGATAATGGCAAACTGAGATGGAGAAATGGAGAGACGGGTGAAGAGAGAAAGAAAAAAACTTTGGGAAGAGGAGGAGGAGGAGAAAGAGGGACATTCAGCATGGCTGCAGAGCTGGTTTCAGGTCTTAGTGCAGCTCTGCAGAGGTGCGGTTGGTGTACTTTTGAATGAAGTCCCTGTAGCTGGAGACACGGGTGAAGACAGTTGGTCCAGCACAGTGCTTGTTTCCACCACTCACCACCCCGACCTGAACCAAGTTGTTTCTGGAGTAGCACATGAGCGGTCCTCCCGAATCTCCCTGCGTACACACACACAGCACAAAAAGTACATACACACACAAAATACACACAGCAACGCATACACAAAAACATACACACAAATAGAAATCTGACTTTCTTTCAAGTATATTTTCTATTGTATTTGTAAAATTTAGAAAAAAAATAAGAAGAATTTCTTTCTGTTATCTATATATACATGTGGAAGACAAAATAATGGAGACACCAAATGAAAGAGGACTCATTTTTTGACAAAAGCAATGATGGCCATACATGTGTTTCATATTAATGTGAATACTGAATACTGACTTATCTGTTTCTCATATAAACCACTTTTCTTTAATAAAACAGCACTTTCATATGTGAGTTTCCAACACAACGTGAGTGATATTGCTGATATTGATGGTGGGGATATCACTTGGAAACCACTTATAACCAAAACCGATGCACAGCAATACATGAACTTGCATAATGAGTACAAAACCTGGACGTCTGAGCAGTGTGAGAAAGTAGCATGGTGTGATGAGTTGTCTTTTACTCTTTTTCCTACATCTGGATGGATTTAAGTGTGCAGAAGAAAGGAAGCCTTCAATCTACATTGCCTGTTCCCAGCTGTTAAACAGTGTTGACTCTGAAGGTATGGGCAGCCATGACTCATGGGGTCCGATTATTTCTCTGTATAACAGAATTATAGCCAATACTACAAAGCCATTTTAGATGACTGGGTACACCCTATTGTGTAAACATTGTTTCCTCAAGATATTCTGATATTCCAAGTCAATAACCCCCAGACACAGCACTAAATGGATTTGAAGAGTGCTTTCATGAGCACCAGGATGAAGTCAAATATCCTCCATGACCTCCCCAATCACCAGATCTAAACTTCATTGAACCTTTGTGAGAAGTTCTAGATCATAAGAGTGTGGAGTAGATTTCTACCTCCTTGATCTCTCAAAGAATTGGAGCCTTTCTTTCTAAAAGAATGGTCCAATATCACACTAGAAAGAATACAAAACTTGTATAACAGCATTCCAAGGAGTGAAGCTGATAGCTAATTAATATACATATGTTTTTTCCACTGGTTTTGTTCTGTGTGATATTGTATTTAAAAACAATGGAACTCAAAATTATTTTACCTCAAAAGACTTTAAGCTGTTATTGCAGCAAAAAGTAGGTTTACAAAATATTAATGTGTGGGGGTTGAGTATTTATGAAAACAGCCTATTTCAGTTTTTTATTTTTCTTAGAAATATAATATATATCAGGCATATAATATTTGAATTAAATGTTTTACATGGCAGGCAGTGGTGCCAGGTCTTCCTGCACAGATCATCTCAGGTCTGATCGTCTTCCACCCAGCATAGTGGAGATGCTGGAGACAGATCCTGGAGTCCATGACAGAGAGCCGTGCTTCCTGTAAGGTCCCAGGTTCTCTCAATGGCACTAGTGAGGGAGAGAAAACAGAATTATGTTTCAATGGAGCAGATACTCTAGCAGATCACGACTTGCATAACAATATGTGCCTGGACAGAGTATACTGGTTATCTAGGTGGTATATGCTGTCATTCTTGGTGGTATATGTTGTCATTCTAGGTGGTTTATGCTGTATTTCTAGGTGGTTTATGCTGGTATCCTAGTTGATGTATAAATATATTGGTCAAAATATTCTTACTGACTTCTGGAAATGATTGGAATTGATATCTGGAAACAATATATACGGCTTCTTGCAACTAAATTATAACATCATAGCCCAGAAATGGTTTTAAAAACAGTTTCCGCTTAAAACATTAACCTTCAATATTATGCTGTCAGAATAGAAGGTCTCTTTCAATATTTGTTAATGAAAGTGGCTATCAGGGTGTGTCCTGATTCTGGAGGTCTTTTTTGGGTTGTCATTGCAACAACTCCAGAGATGGGAGTGAGAGTGAGGGAATGAGTGGGTGGCAGACACAGACAGGAAACTGAGACTGAAATTTGAGTGCTGTCATCGCCTTGGGACTTTGGCTACTTATTAAATAAGTTATTCATTAAATTTCTCTTTAATGTTTTAGTTGTTTTGTGCAGACACCCCATGACAAGCAGTATTGTAGTCTTGATTTAGACATTTTCTCACCTCGAGTTCTCACCTATGACAAATGGCTGTCAACATAATTTAATTGTTTCCAGTCTTAAGCTCATGAGCTATCACACATGTGACACATGAAAGTTTCTGATTTTCAATATTTAAAAATTACCTAATGTTAGTATCACAGGTGCTGCTTGACACAAACATTTCTTTGTGAGGAGCTGGGGTTGATGAGTGTTTAAGCTGAAATCCTGGTTAAAATTTACATCTGCTTGCACCTTCAGAAGAATATTAACACCCACCAATCTTGTGACATCAGATTTTTATACTCTTGTTTCAGCTGCTGTCAAAAAATCTATGAACATCTATGAACATTTATTTTATTCTTTTTTAAATTTCTCACTATGCTTATTTGCTCATAATTATCTGTTACCACTTGTTATTCAATTCATTTTATTTATTAAATATTTTATGTTTTCCACATACTTTCTGGTATCCTATGAAAGGAAGCAATGTTTATACAAAGCAGCAATCTTCATCAAATTCTTGTTCATCCTCTGTATTAACATATGTCCATCCAACAACATACGCCCAAGTTTCAGGATTTGCTCACAATTTCATTTGTCTGAGTTTATACTCAGAAGTGCATGCGGGTCTTTTTTGCCAAAAGGGAAACTCACCTCCGCCTGCAATGCAGCCCCAGCCAGCAGCGTAGCAGATACTTTTTTCATTGAAGATCTCCCCAGCCTGGGCCAGCCTTGGGACAGGCCCAACAGACTTGCAGAATTTAATGTCTCTGTCAAGCTTTAGCATGGCGATGTCATCTCCTGCAAAGATGTTCTTATATGCATGATGGCGTTCTGCCTGGATGATGCTGTAAAGGCAATCATTAGGAGCAGTATCACTCAAGTGATACGCACCCAACCGAACAGCGAGCATATTCAGCGGGCTGAAAAGAAAAAAAAATCAATCAGCTGTTTAGTGTTATCATTATCACCATTCTTACCATTGCTCAGGCATGTGCATAACAGTAGCCTTGTTACAGCCATACTGCAGCATTGGCCAGTCATTATCACACATATTATCATTGTTAATGTCAGTAATTATAGCCTTGGCATACATAAATCAGTGCACAAATACTTATTGACAAACAAATTCATTGTGGAAGACTATTATACACTCACGATACATTAACTTAAACACAGAGCAGAGGCAGCTGTGTGGTTTGGTGGCAAGGAGCAGGGTTCATGACCCAAAGGCTACCAGTTCAATTCCAGGTGGGACACTTAGACAAGGTACCTTAACCTGAACCGCCTCAGTAAATATTCAACTGTGTAAATGTGAAAATGACAAGATATGTCAATTGCTCTAGTTAAGAATCTGCTAAGTGAATGTAATATGGATATTACTAAGGTTTTCAGTACTTTTGAGTCCTGTTTGTCTGCTGTGCTGCGCCTTAAAAAGTTTGAATTTGTTTAGCTAAGGTGACATCATTAGTAAGGACTTAACTGACCTCAACTGTGGTGCCATCTCTGATTGTTATAAAGAAAAAGGAGGCAAATTAGGTATTCTGATCAGATTTGTATTACATGAGATGAGAAGTAAATGGCACATTAGCATTTTTAGTCTCCCTGCTGTTGTAAAATAAAGATGGATTATTTCTTTACAAAAATAAATGTAATATCTACACTGACCGTGTCATACAGTGGGCAGCGGTGAGCACCCATCTCTCATTCAGGATTGAGCCCCCGCAGTATATTTCATATGGAGACTGCTTCAGCACAAGCGCTGCTATCCAGAACCAATCTCCTTCTTTAGCATCATGGCCACCTACAATGGAGCTGTAAGACTGCGGCCGACTGGACGCTGAGGAACAGAGAATAAAGTTTAGACAAAATTCCAAAACAATGCTGAACATTCCAAAACACCCTAAAATACCCCAAAATCTTTACCTGAAGTGACATTAAGCAACAGAATGACACCCAACAGCCAAAGATGAGTCATACTGAGCAGCACTCTACCAGACTGACTGACTGAGCCTCTACCAGACTGACTGACTGAATCCACTAACTGACTGACAGTAAGAGGTAGCCGGTGACACACTGGCTTGTTCCTTACTGCAGCAGAACCAGTCTTCATATAGACCTTAGAAGACACACCCTAAACCACATCACATTGTCACAGAGACCACTGTGGCCATGATAATGCTTCACAGCTAGGATACCACACTGAAGCATTAGCTTTAAGCATTACTTTTGTAAACCTTTCTTAGCCTTTGTTGTTTCATGAAATCATTTCAGTCAATTTTTGTTGTTTTTCTGGTTACTTTTAGACCTGAGCTTATCAGCTGCGAACATTCAACATTGTAATGTGTATCTTTTTAATGTATGGCAAGAAGCTATAAACAGTGCACTCTAAATGAGGAATGCTGCATCACTGAAAATGTGTTACCTGCTCAGTTTTGATCTAATAGCATCTATGTATGCACAACCATCTATCTGTTCATGATAGATTTTCATCAGTCAAAACAATTTGAAAAACATAAAATTACAATAAGATGATTGTGTCCTTTTGTTTTCATGCAACCCAGTCCTCTACTCCAGTACTTCACAATACATTACAAGTTAATTTCTATTATTTTGTATAATGCTGTTACCTCTTGGGAACTTCAGATGATTCACTATCACCGCCCTCTCAGTTACCCTCAAAAGGAACCAGATATTTAGCAATGTATATATGTGATTTGAGAACTAATTAAATTAAATCCTGTTTTGGTAAACATTAGTAGAAATATACTACAGGGGTCTATCACACCACACTCCATGTTTTGATGCATTACAGTTACTAAAACGAAGATACTCCTAGAGATATCATGCTCACGGCAAATCATTCATACCATATTCTAAACAGTTCAAATCACTGTATCATTCTACAAGTACATTTGAAAAAGAAGCATCCCAGGTTAAAATCAGAAAAGCCTCAAGTTACTATATGGAAGGGGAGACTAGTGATACCTAGTGCTAAGTGTTATCACTGGGATTCTCAGACAAGATCTGCAACCGATTGGACTATGAAAGAACTTTTTTGCTCTTCTGCTGTACTGTGTCCATTTAATACATACCTTTAACAATCCAAATTCTCTGCCTGGTTTTAAAAACTATGTTATTGTTAGTAATACTCTGAACCCTTGAAACAGAGTAAGGAAACAAAGTGGTACGGGAAGTAATATTCCAGCAGCACTAGTAATGATCTGAATAATCTATACTTCCTTCAGACATGTCTAGACTGTGAGATTATGGGATGGAGTGATGTAGGGGTTGTTACCTTTAATGATCTTTATGTCAGAGGAGTCCATGCTCTAGCAAGAGCAACGCAGGAGAGCAGTAATGTGCTTTTATGAGGATGAGGGAATGTGTGAAAATATGGTGTGAAACATTTATCAGCACACAGATTTGATCTGATATCCAAGCAGTACAATGCAGCATATCATCTTAACCAACTGCACACTAGCACGCACCCCCCCACTTTTTGTTCCGCTGCTGTCCGGGCAGCAGACACCACCATGTTCAGACCTCAGATCCTATCAGCAGCTTGGAGGCATCTGCCTCTACATCTAAGCAACTGCAGAAACCACAAAGAGCCCAAGCAGTGTCTGTGTGTCTTTGGGTCACAGCTCAATTGCTATCATTATTTGCTGAATATTTTCTGAGGCCCCTGGTTCGATTACTTTAGAGCTGGGTTGGTCAGTTGTGAATGTCCCACGTTGTAATGGTGTATATTTAGTAATGGTATGAAATGTAATGTAATGGTATGAAACTTTTCTCAGTGTGCTGTCAGTGAGGAATGCTGGATGATCTCAGTTAAGCAGGAAAGTCTGCAGTGCATGTGTTTGTATAGTTTTTGCCTTTGACTTTGATGATACCATCACCAGCTGCATGACAGCACCCTTACAGTACACACACTGAATTTGTGTATTATGGAAGATGAATAAGAAAAACAAAATAAGTGGGTTTTCGCACACACAGAAGTACACACACACACATACACACACACATACATACATACATACATACATACATACATACATACATACATACATACATACATGCATGCAGCATATGAGCTTAACCAACTGCACTTTTGGTGAGCACCTCTCTCTTCAGCTTTGCTTTGCATTGCTTTGCCTGTTTTCCTTTTAAATTATGAACTTTTTAACCTCTGTCTTTATTATTTTTCATGAATGGCAGTGAAACCAGGATCTAAAGGCCACTTCATGCTACTACATACTGGTCAAGAAGATGAGACAGAAACTGCTTTCTCTTGGGGAGGGTAGAGCTGAGAGAGATAAGTGAAAAGTGAAGTGTCATATTCTTAAGAGTGTGCACAGTCCACAGTGAAAACCAGCAGACGTCTTCGCTACTTCAGTAGTGATTACACCACTTAACCTCTGAGTAAATATGGGTTTAATGCATCTTAATTAGTGTTTGTTCTGTATACTTTAAATACATAAATGTGCATTTCACATTTAAGGTGAATTCAATAATGCAATATTAATCTGTCATGTATAATGAATCAGCCTCATACAGCAATGCAGCAGTCTCAGTGATGCAGATTTTAGAAGCAGATTGCAGAACAGTTTCTCTACATCAAAGAAATATGCATTGACCACAGCTCTGAGTCAATACCTTAGCTTTCAGTAATGCCTGGAACATCAAGATTATATATAATCTTGACATTGAGACAGATTGAACATCAAACCATGCTGTTCTTTGTTCTTTTTTTGTTTTTCGTTTATTGTAAAGATAATTATCCACAGCTGATGGGAATCCCATAATGCACCTCCACACTGCTCAGCAGGTTCTCATTCAGCTTTGGGTTTCATGCTTGATTGCATGACGCATAGAAGACAACAGCTGAAAATTCGGCAGCCCTTACTCTAAAGGTCCAGTCAGGCTTTCACAATCTTTCTCAGGCCATGACTCAGCTGACGTTTAAATGAATTCATCGTATAATTTCAGAAGCCATGGAGCTAATCCACTTCCTGTGGAAACTTCCACCCATATGAACTAGTCACCAAGTGCAGAATGAATTGAAGAAGTTCAGGTTTTCCAGCAGGGACCAAACTCCTCATTCCAGCCCTTTGATCAGGCTATCTGTGTGCCTCCACACATGCAGGAGGGATTTGTACAGCTCACACATCGCGGGGGTGAAAGTGCTTAAATGAAATTAGGGGAAAGTATTTGGTTGACCTCCTCAAGTGTAAATCAAACAGTCTAACCCTCCCTAATAAATCCAACATTAGCTTTAAAGGTCCATGTTGTGGGACTGCATTTGTGAAGCGAAGGCACTCATGCACTTTACATATTTTACATTCATAGAGCTGGGTATGTCCTGGAGCAATCCGCCCAGATCAGGGGGACAGCAGCCCACTTGAGCATCAAACCTGCAACCCTCTTCTGAGAAGCTCACTGTCTGAGCTGCTGCTTGGGGAGAGGGTCTGTGGGGGGCTGATTGGTCGAGCTACAGGTTATCACTTTGGACCAGGTGGTCGTGGGAGGCGACGGTGTCTGACTCATCCCCCAGGCAGCGCAAGGACCTGCTCAGTTCCCTCCGAGCATCTCTGCACTGGAAGATGTAGAAGAAGGGGTCCAGCAGACTGTTCAGGCTGGTCAGACCGTAACACAGGCGGTAGGTCAGGAACAGCGACCGCTCCAGAGCGCAATGGTCAATGCCAGGGTGGAAGAACGCCACAAACTTGTAACCGCCCACCAGGTGGTAGGGGCCGAAGATGGCGACGAAGATGATGGTGATGAGGGTAAGCGTGCCCACGATTTTGTGGCGGTCATGGTCAGACACGGAGGGGGAATTCCGCAGCGTTACACCAATACGAACCGAAGAGTAGCTACGGGAGAGAGAGTGAGATAGTGAGATGACGGACGGATCTTACAAAAGGTTTACTTCCTCTGTCTCCATCTGAAGTCTGGTTCAACTTTTTAATAATACCCTGCCTGAGGAAGAATCAGTTCTATTGGCATCAATATATTTTAATACTTATTAATGTATTGCAATTATACACCATATTTTAACATTACATGTACCATTACCACTGACCATTTTAAAAAGCATTGCATATATTGCATTATTAAGGCTTACAGTAATGAATTATACAAAATATGTCTACCTTTTTCAAGCATTTTGTTTATGACTTTACCCAAGAACATCTTACACATGCACGGACACACAATTCAACATACACATACATACACACTCTCCCTCTCTCACACATACATACACATATGCTTACACTGTCTTCCTCTCTTTTGCACTCACACACACACATTCTCTCTCTTTCTCTTCTCTCTCACACTTGCACACACTCACACACTCTCTGTCTCTCTCTCTCTCTCTCTCTTGCACGCACACACACTCACACACACAGACACTCTCTCTCTCTGTCTCTCTCTCTCTCTCTCGTCTCTCTCTCTCTCTCTTGCACGCACACACACTTGCACACACAGACTCACTCTCTCTCTGTCTCTCTATCTCTCTCTGTCTCTCTCTCTCTCTCTCTTGCACGCACACATACTCACACACACAGACTCACTCTCTCTCTCCGTCTCTCTCTCTATCTCTCTCTGTCTCTCTCTCTCTCTCTCTCTCTTTCTTGCATGCACACACACTCACACACACAGACTCACACTCTCTCTCTGTCTCTCTCTGTCTCTCTCTCTTGCACGCACACACACTCACACACACAGACTCACACTCTCTCTCTGTCTCTCTCTGTCTCTCTCTGTCTGTCTCTCTCTCTCTCATACCCCAGCACGGCGCAGGGCAGGAGGAAACCCATCAGCACGGTGGCGATCTTGAAGCGGGCGTATCGGACGCTGACAGGGTAGCGCTCCAGACAGAGCCGAGTCTCCGGGTCGAACACCGAGGGGTAGAGCCCGATCAGGCAGAACAGGATGGTGAGGGTCCACACAGTCAGTGTGGTGAGACCCGCGACGCGGCCGGTCCGCACCCTGCGGCTGCTCAGCGGGTGCACGATGGCCAGGTAGCGGTCCAGCGCGATGAGGCTCAGGAACATGATGCTGGCGTACAGGTTAATGTAAAACAGGTAGCCCATGATGTTACAGCCCGCGGCGCTGTACTGCCACCTGTGCCCCTTCTGCAGGTACAGCATCCACACCGGCAGGGTGAGGAGCTGCAGCAGGTCAGACACCAGCAGGTTGAGGATGAAGACGAGCTGGATCCCCCTGCTGGAACGGCCCAGTTGGTACAGTCCCCAGAGGGAGAGCAGGTTAGCCGGCAGCCCCAGAGTGAAGGACAGGCTGTAGATACAGGTCAGGCCCGCTGCGTCCACCTCCAGGGAGAGATTGCAGCTGTCGTTTCTCATCTCACTGGAAGGTGATTCAGGTCCAGGCCGAGGAGCAAAAAAGGAATGGTGTAATGTGGGTTTGAATCCCAGGGCCAGTGGTCGTGGTTTTCAGCCCCCTTAAGCTTTTATGATGAAAATCATTCAGGGGGAACAGCGGGATGGGAGCATGCTGGCACCTTTTGCCAGGGAAGCCACTGCCTGTGCAAGTGTCAGAAAAGTCTCCATCTTCTCACCATTAACACACCGCAGACCACAACAGAGAAATACATGACACGATGTATTCCACAAGGGTAAACTGCTGAAACATTGAATTCAAATTTTCTATTTAACTGTAATCTCTGAACATATCTAGCATAATGAGCAGGTCCGTGTGGGTCTGTGTTTGTGCCTGAAACCAGAAGCTGTTTCTTCAGAAGCTGTTTCTTGTCTGCCTTTATAACGTGAGGCAAATTACCACCTCATTTCTGCTCTCTGTGTCATATCATACCCAGAGGAACTGCTTGTACTGTGTGTGGCAAGAGATTTCACTGCAACAACATTACCACACTTCCTCAGGAAACACACACACACAAATGCACATGCACACACACACGTATTCACATGTGCACACATTCATGCACACAAACATCTACACACGGCTACTCACACAGGCACTCTCTCTCCCTCTTTTTCTCTCTCTCACACACACACACTCACACGTATGAAGAAATCCCCAAGCACACACATACACACAAAGATACTGCCACGCAAACTCACACACACTAAAACACACAAATCCTATTTGGTAGCAAATGCACTGACAGAAAGCCTTCAAGTCAAAAACCATTCAGTCTGTTTATACTTTATGTCAGGAAATTATTGGGAAAACGTGTTGCATTGGAAACACCTAAGCATATGAATCTGGTGCATTCTGGTTGTTGTGTCTGTATTTCTTCGCCAGTTTACAAAACTAGGGTCATACCTACAGCACAGGAAGGGATTTACTGCTGTTTAGCAACTCTCCTTCTCGCAGACTCCAGGTGGCCTCCCTCACTCTGCTGCCTTTCTGCCAGTGATTGTTATTTGAGTTTGTGAGCTGAGCTGGAGCAGGGAATTATGGGGGATCCTGGAGGAATGCAGGATTTTCTCACAGTTCAAACATGCCAAGTGTCCCAAAGTTGAGGATAATGCTGAACAGAGGCATCAAAAGTGAGAAAATACATGAAAACCAATGAAAACCATTAAGCAATGCATAAAGAATACAATTATTTAATTACATCAATGAAACACTTTTTTGTAAGAGTAAGCAGGCTATTTACAAATTACTTTTGCAAGTGTGATACTGATGCAATAACGGTACATGGAGGCGTATGTGTCACAAAAAGGAAACAATGACGCATCTGGTTTCATCTGGTGAAACTACAGCTTGGGTTCCTCCCAGTCAGCAGGAAACCATCAGTAAATGTGAGCAGAAAACACCTTTCCTCAAACAAACTTTCTGTGCTTTTCCAGTTCTGAACAAAATAAAAGAGAGCGTTTTACCAGTCAAGACACAGTTGTACTTGGAGTGCTGTTCATTAAAATGAATGAAGCGTATACCACACAGTAAACTGTCTACCTGTTAATCCCATAATTTAGAAAATTGATCTGAGCATGTATGTATTGTTATGAAGCATTATGAATGCCTCTGCATTCTGCATATGCATGGTCACCACCTCCCTCACACTGTGAAGTAATGTATGATTGAGTATCCTCTCTACAGGAATAACAGCCCTAATCACTGTGCTGTTGCTGCTCCAAAATCAACACTGACTGGAAACGGAAGAAAATGCTAGGAGTTTTTTGATTGCTGATTCGAGTTAGGATCCTGGGAAAATCAGCGTACTTTGATGATCAGCTGTCCCTGGGGAGCTTGTTGGAATTTTGAATTCAAATTAAACTGATTTCTCTCCTCAGCTCTAACACAGTGGTATGTTATCCACCTTCCTTTTGGCTGCAGGATCACAAGATCCTCCCCTGCCCCCAGTGGACTCAGGTTTCTGATTGGCTGTGGGATGTCCCCAGATGCCCTTCTCTTAGGTCTTCCTGTGCCTGGGGACCAAGCGGGGGCTCAGCAGCCTGCAGGCGGTGAGCACTGCCCAGAGAGAGGCTCCGGCCAGGGCCAGGAGCAGCGCCGCCACGTCCAGGCTGTGGTAGGAGTACCAGGGCAGGTGGTAGGCCGCGCTGCGCAGGTGCGTGGCCCCCCTGTGCCTGATGACGTACTCGATCCAGAAGATGGCGCTGTGCAGTGGGGAGAGGGGCCGGTCGCGGTGCAGGCGGGACAGCCCCTGCATGGCGCGCCGGTAGGAAGGGTTCTTCAGGACACCCCGCAGGGCCTCCAGCACCTCCTCCGTGGAGAGCGTGGCCGCCTCCAGCGCCCGCGCCGCTCCTCGAACCTGCAGCCGCAGCACGTTGTCGAACTGGTCGAAGAGCAGCGGCAGGCCCAGCACGGGCACGCCGTGGTAGATAGCCTCGTAGAGACCGTTGGTGCCGCCGTGCGCCAGGAAGGCACGGGTCTTGGGGTGGCCCAGCAGGTCGTTCTGGGGCAGCCAGTCCAGCAGCAGGGTGTTGTTGCCCAGGGTGGAAGGCTTCTTGCCCACGTACCGCCACACCACCTTCTGCGGCAGGCGGGCGAGGGCGGCGGCGATCCTCTCTGTGATCTCCATGGGGAGGGCGGAGATGAGCGTGCCCAGTGACATCACCACCACGCCATGCTCCCCTGAGCTCTGCATGAACTCCTCCAGCTCGGGCGGGAGGGGCCGGGCCGGGCGGCACTGGAACCCCCCTATGTAGACCACATTGGGCATGGTGGGGCGCGGGAAGTCGAAGACGAAGTCGGTCCGCATCAGCCAGAGGTCGGCAGCGCGCTGCATGGAGGGCAGGTCAGCCCCTGGGGGGAAGTGGAGGCGGAGAAGCTCCCGGTACAGCGGCAGAATAACCAGCCTCTCCTGCAGGAAGTTGGTGGCATACTGCAGAAGGTTCCGGGCCCTCTCACGGAGGCCCATGTGGTCCCCCAGCTCGGACCCAGGGACGGGGACATATGAGGGGGGCGATGGAGCGATTTCAAAGTGACCCTCCCGAAACTAGTCCAGCGGGCGTTGTAGACCAGGGGGAGGTGGAGGTAGTGGGCGAGGAGGGTGCCTGTGGGCATAGCAGGGTCAGTGAGCATCAGGTCAAACTGGGTGTCTTTGAGCTGGGCCACCAGGCTGCAGTCCTCCAGTAAAGTGGTGACCATCCTGCAGGTGGCCCTGTGGGCGGTTCTCAGCAGGGCCGCCAGCTCCTTCTGCTGGTGAAGGAAGCGTAGGACCGGCCCCCTCTTCCTGGCCTCCAGCACCCGCCCCACCATGCCATGGAAGAACCCCAGGCCGACTTCGCTCTCCCCCATCATCACGGTGATGGAGTCGTAGTGCGGAGCGCTCTCCCGGATGAACCAGCTGTTGCTGGGACGCAGCACGGTGAGGTGGTGTCCTCGTGAGTGCAGCTCCCTCACCAGCACCTCCATGTTCACCCAATGGCTGCCATCCACCGGGACCACCAGGATCCTGCTGCCATGGCAACCGCGGGGAGGGAGGAGCCAGCAGACAGAGAGCAGAAGGAGGAGCCAGCTGTACACGCCCATCTCTGTCTGCTATTGAGGGAACATCACCATGGTTACTGACTCCTCCCACAACCAAAGAAATGAGCCAAAACTGTAATGCAAGTTTCTGCTGCCTCTCAGTCTTGACATTATCACTTCATACTAGAGGGCAATGTTACTGAAATGCTGCAGGGACTTTTCAAGAAAATACACCACAAGAAGAGATGTTCCACTTGGCCACTGACAGCAGTTTGATATTGGTAAACTCTTAGGAAATCACACAAGTTAGCATTTAAAAAAAGTAAATCATACATATTCATTATATAATTGTTTTTCCCTCATGATTACACTCCTCACTAAAAAAAGTCAAAGTTACTTCGGTTCAAGTCCCTTAAACATATTCGTAATAGAAGTAACAAATGTCAAACCTTAGCTGTTTGGGTAAGGCTACAAACTGTATTTCTGACAGAAGTGCATACCAAGTTTACCTTGCGGTGGCGTCGGCTGTCCCTGTGACTATCCTCCTCCTTTCGGCCCCCTTGTTATAGCGGCCTCCCTCGGTCCAAAGGTCGGCAGGAAAAGCACAATCTCTCATTCACCAGAGAGGCAATGAACCCTGAAACATTCTGTTCTACTCAGATGTGTCTGTGGAATTACTGAACCCCTGCCCTGTTCATTCAGCCTCCCACTCTAATCCCCCTGCTACAGATTGGGGACTGGCACAGGTTTGGCTGGGAATTCCTGGCTCTTGAAGAATACTGGTGATTATTTAGTGATCATTATATTAGTAGACTGATCAACTTGTTAGAATTAGTAGACACTGGGACAATGATGATTGTACTCTCTGGTCATTCCTACCTACATTTCAAGTGATGCTGCTATGTTGACAACAGTGAACCCTGAAATTTAAAGGCATAATTTTGAGCACTCATATAGTTTTAGTTCAGTGCTCGGTCACTTACTTTATATTTCAGTGCATATGTATATCATGACTAAGATGCTTTAGGATACCTTAGATCTTGGACGCTTCTTATATTAAAGATTTGGTGATATAGGGATTTACACCTAGCGGGACCTTTCTCCCACTCCATTCACTTGTCTGTGTTTGTGACAAAGAGGAGTTGGGTCAGCCCTCCTATCAACCAAGGATACCTTTGAAGCAATGTTTTTCCAATTAGGCGCCAGACTCTGGACGATGCAAGGTCAGAAATTTCTGGGGAATACTATAAGATGTTCTTTGTAAGCAGGTTTGGCTGGGAAGAACTGGACTGTGAAAGGCTGATGAATGTATAAGGCGAAACTCATGGACTTCCTAAGACTTGATTAATAAACATCTTTTGACTTAAGTCCAGAATAACAGTTTATCAGTTAGCTTGCAATTAATTATCATTTCCTGTTTTTTGACTTACAATTAAATTATCTTTTGTTTTTTGTTTGGGTTTTTTTCCACAGAGTACACTCATTTTGTTTTGTTTGTACATTTTATTGAAAATTATAATGTGGCCTTCAAAATAAAAAAGAATAATACTGCCTTTTCAATCTCTTCCTTCTTTTTAGTTTTATTTTGCATCTTTATTACATCTGTAAAATTTGTCAGACATACCAAGCATTGCTAAGCACATTATTGTGGAACTGTCATTGCATTGTTTACCATAAATACTGCCCCCATGCCACACACCATGAGTGACTAATATAAAACAGACACAGCCTGATTGGCCAAACATTTACAAGAGCACTCAACAGCCAGTTAAAAGCACTGAAGTTTTACAAATGCAGAGGAACTCCCATTCTTTATTGTGCACACGTCCCACACCAAGCAGAGCACACCGTAATGTGTGAACATCCTGTTTACATGAACACAGCATGTACACTGTCTACACAATCCTCTCTTTGGGCCTCAGAGGCTGAACTCACACATTCACCTGGATTGTGTGGTCATTGCATTTCACAACCACAGACTGGTTGGCCCCATCGTCTGATTGCGAGGACACAGCCACAGACTGGTTGGCCCCATCGTCTGATTGCGAGGACACAGCCACAGACTGGTTGGCCACACCCTCTGATTGTGAGGGTACAAAGCTTGGGGCGGAGGCAGTGACTGTGGGAGGGGGTGCCATGAATGTGGGCGGGGCAGTCATGCCTCCAGGAGGAGGGGGCATGAAAGTGGGCGGGGTGGTCATGGCTACGGGCTGCATCATCACAGGGGCAGGCTGGAAGTTGATGATCTTGAGTGGCTTGCTGCGGTGGTCGAGCTCCCGGGCGATCTGACACCAGGAGCAGACACTGCAGAAGGTGGCTTGCACACAGTCTCCCGCAATGGTGCCCTGCAGGCAAAGACAGCTGGCTGCTTCATCCACACAAAACAAAAATAAAACTAAAAAAAAATTAATTACAACTCTTTCCATGAACAAAACTGAAACTCTGTGTTTTTGCTGCAGGACAGTCACTGCATGCAGAGACTGAATTATGCGCTGTTCCTGAAACCACAAGAAGAAAGGAGAGAATAGGAGGAATGAGAGTGCTGACAGAGAATAAAGGAAAGATGGAGGGAGAAAGAGGGAGATGGAGACAGAAGTAGAGAGAGACAGGGAGAGGGGGACAAAAGGGAGTGGTGGAAAGAGAGCAGAAGTGAGGCAGAGAGAGGAGATGGAGCGCACCGGAATGCCGTATTTATGACGCACGGCGACCCGTGTGGACAGGCCGATTGCGGGAACGATGATGGGGACGTCAAGCATGATCATGACAGCCTGGGATATAGTGTCGATCAGCGGCAGGCAGAGACACTCGCCAAACTTCTGAGCCGTTCTGCAGGCCATGCAAGGGAAGCACCAGTAGAACAAGCAGCCTGAACAAACAGAGGAGGGCATTACACTATAGAGCATTACACTGGAGGCCCAGGGCATTACACTGCAGTATGGGGCATTACACTGCAGAGTATTACACTGGAGGCACAGGGCATTACGCTGTAGAGCATTACATTGGCTGCCATTGGGAGTTGATGGTGTGTAATTGGCTGTAATGCAAAAACTCACAGACTTTCATGTCCTTGAAGCAGTCAAAAAGTCCAGTGCTCCACTCTGAGGACTGAGACGTCACCACCGGTGCCTGCTGAATCACAACGTTCATCGCCATAGTGACCGCGGACCTGCAGACAGACAGATGTACTGTATTTCCTCTTTCCTCATATTTTCTTCAGGTCATATTGGTTTCTTTGATCTGGGAACCTGCCAATGTGAATTCCTGTCCCCCAGAGGAATGCACATCAAAACATCTTAGGAAAAACAATCTCCAACAATCTCAAACTCTTCTCCAAATGCTGATTCTTTGAATTCAGAGGCATCGCTTGTTAGATGTGGTCAGTTAAGGAAAAGTGTTGCAAAGAGCAACACGTTCAGGTTTACAGTACACGCTATTTGCAGTTAGTGAAGTTACTGTGATAATATTTTAAATGTGTAGAAGAGCGGTGCGGTTTCAGGTGCTGCTGGCTGCACCAGGAACCCTTACTTTGTATCACAGTGAATGACAGTTTGTAATGGATTTCGGATTAATATCTAAAATGATTAGCAAATTTTTAATAACACACAGATAGAATGTTCCAGCCATGCTGTTACCGTGAATAACAGCATGGCTGGAATGTCAGGTTGATCAATCACATTCCAAGACTAGAACTATCCATTTTATAAAAATATATGCAAGTATTTCTTTTAAAAAGAGCAGTGCTCAGATAACAGCCCATTTCACCCTAAATGTGTGAGAGATGGTTTGGAATGAAGCCTAGCACATGATGCAGTGAGGCCATCTCATCTGATTACAGAATATTGACTCATGCAAGAATGAAAGTAGTCACTGATCTTCCCCATTCCTTGATTTTTAATTGATTATCTAATAGTTCTTCTTCTTCATATATTTTTCAGTGAAAGCTTTGCACCACCACGTATTGTTCATCTTTGTTTGAAAAATTAGTTTCAAGACACCACTAGCTGTATCTCTCCGATGTTCTATCTGTTATTTCCTGTAGAAAGACTAATTTCTGCACCGGGTCGTTGGGCTGTGAAATGCCCATCTATCATAACAAAAGTAAATATGGCTAAAGTCGCAGTCATACTCAAATCGAAGCAAAGCCTTTTCTGTCACAGAAAGCCTTTGCCTGTTACATTTGATAGACAGACATCTCTGTGCTACACCTTAGGGAAGTGGAAAGGTTCAAGGTGATGTTCTTACCTGAGAGCTCTCCTCACCTGTGCAGACTGGAATCTAATCACTCTGCCTGGTCTTATTACTCCTGAGGTCTAAAGGAAATGCCACACAGCCATAAATCCTGTCAAACCTGATAGTACGTCCCCCAAGAATCTGCTTTCATTTGATTATAAATGAAAATGTCTTACGGGAAAGGGGAAAAAATCAACTGACATTAGTTAACAATGATGAAATTTCAGCTTCCATAATAACACAATCAAACAATAATACATAATACATACTTTCTTTTTTTAAAGATGCCATTTATTTGATTTGCACACGAGTCAATTTGATCAGTTTATTTGTGCTGTGTATTTACATGTGAATCAAATACACTATGCTCCAAACACTGCGCAGACTGCCCTGCAACACACGAAACACACTCCAGATCTGAATCTTTGTTCAAGTCTAGGAACTGTGTTGAGTCTAAGTTTATCACCATGTTTCATGCTTTAGGTGGCTAGTATGAGCACACTCCCCTGACCAGAACAGAAGTCTATCCTGCAGTCATTAGCCACAGTGCATCTCTGTAATACTGATGCCCATGCAGAAGGAAGGTAGGCAACATATTTGAAGTGTCACTGTGGTTGGGATTGAAACCACAACATTCTGGTAACATGATGGACCTGATGGTCCAAGTTTCCTTAATCAAACGTCAGATGACAGAACAAGGAGTGATCTAGACTAGTGAATGCAGGACTCATCTAAGCAGCAGGATACTTTTACTCGGACAGGTGCCCTGGCTCAAGCACAGAGATGCCCCACCTGGGTTTGGAACTTGCACCCTTTTGGTTAACATTTGTTTTCTATTTCTGAGAGCGTTTCACATTCCGAGCAGCCCAGAGTAACAGCAGCATTTTTTCAGCTGAGCAACACTTTTGGTGCTGAAAACTCATCAAACTGAAAGAGCCAGTTATAACACGTGTCAGGCATAGCTCCACTATCAGACCCTGTCGTCTCATATCATAAATGCTTTCACTTTCTTTGCTGTTAGACATTTGTATTCCGTGGTGCTGTTGTCTCTGGAGTGGAGTGCTCTTACAGACACACATCCAACATGAGGGACCAACTGTACAGTTTTTTGTGTGTAGTACCCCACGTGTCTAGATCCAGGACAGCTGTGGTTCAACACTTATTACTGCTCCATAAGATTTTATTTACATTTACACTGTTTGAAGCACTGCTGGCCACGGTTGGGTTTTGGGTATGAAGGACAACGGTTTAAAACTTGTGGCTTGGCCTGCACAAAATTTAGTCTGGAACTTAAAGGCCCAGTTTGGGGTTCAAAGCTTGTGGTTTCAAATGAATTAGGTTTGGTTTGGAGTTTAAAGGCCCAGTTTGTGATTTAAAAGTTGTGGTTTTGGGGTGCATAAGGTGTGGGGCGAAAGTTCACAAAGTCTTCGGTTTGAGGCTGAGGAGCTGTAGGCTGGGTAGCCATGACCCCAGGGTGAGAGGTCACAACCAGGTATTGAGAGGTCATGACTTCAGACTGGGTGGTGATGATGGTGAGGGTTTGTTGGCGTCTCTTCATCTCCCTGGACATTTGGCACCACGAGCACACGTTGCAGAAAGACACGTAGAGACAGTCTCCGCAGATACTGCCCTGGACACACACACACACACACACACAAGCGCACACACACACACACACACACACACACACACACACACACACACACACACACACACACACACAAACAGTTACACAAAAAAGTTACACAAAACAATGCTGTCAGTGGCATGAAACACCAAACACAGAGAGAGAGAGAGAGAGAGAGAGAGAGAGAGAGAGAGAAAAGGGGAAGGGGGGAATTAGAGAGAGAGCTACTTGGAGCAGAGGCAAGACTCAGAGTCTTAGATGGAGTAGCAGGAGGAGCAGGGAGGCAGGACTCTTACCTGGATTCCATACCTGTGGCGCACAGCCACACGCGTAGCCAGGGAGATTGGAGGCACACATGCAGTCCAATCCAGCAGGGGGAGACAGAGACACTCTCCAAAACGCTGTGCCGTGAAGCAGGCAAAACACTCAAAACACCAGAAGGCACAGCAGCCTGAAGAGACACAATTCATTGTCATTCCAGTAAATGAAATAACTATGAATGCAAGCACTTAAACCACACACTCAAACAAACATGCATTTAAACCAATGACTCCAACAAACATGCACTTAAACTACAAACTAAAACAAAATGCACTTACACCACACACTAAAAAACATGTACCGCATACATATAAAAACATATACCACATACTCAAACATGCACTGAAACGACACTCTCAAGTGAATATGCATTAAAGCCACATTCTCAAACAGACTGGAGTGTGGCAACTTCACAGACAATTTCATGCATACAGACAGGTTAATATTAAGAAACAGACATATGACTCATACAGAAGCTGACAGACTCACATACAGATGCATACCAAGTAACAGACCAATGGACAGACCACTTCAGAAATATGCTGACTCCCAGACAGGTTTATGCTAAGAAACAGACAGACAGATGAATAGACAAACAGTCAGACAGACTCACAGTCAGGCAGGTCATCGAAACAATCACAAATGCCAGTGCTCCATTGGTTGGCCTGAGCTGAGATGATAGGCTTTGTCTGCTGTTGAACAATTGTACTTGTTGCCATAGTGATGTGCAGGGTCCTCCCGAGGTAGAGATGGCTTGTCCTTTTAGCTTCCTACGTTTACACTGTATTTTAAATTTACATTACTTTGACATCACGAACCTGAAATTAAACACTGTAGATTAAACATTAAATTACAAAGCTGAGACCTGATGCTGTATTTTAAATTTAGATTACTACAGCATTACAATCCTGAGTTTATACACTATACATTAAATTTAGATTACCTTAACATTACAAATCTGAGATTTAACCCTGTACTTTAAATGAAATTTAACATTATTACACATTATAAACTAAGAGGTCTGCAAATCCCATATGTACCAAACAAAAACACGCATGTGCTTTACATACTGTATCTCACATCTATCATAAATCTGGGAAAAGGAAAACATACACAAAATGTACCATTTCATTCTTCTGAATGTGATCCTTCCACCAAAAGCTGAGCATAGATTTCCAATTTTATGACAAGAACAGTAAATTGTTTGCTTGATTAATTTATTATTATTATTTAAATGGTGGAGAGACATGGATAAAGCAGACACAGTCTCAGGAAAGCTGTTGATACTGGATGTCCAAAAGATAGAGATATGTCTCTTGTACAGTGAGCACACCAAAGTGTTAAGCAAACTGTACAAGGAAACCCAGAATGTCTAAAAATTAAAATGTAAATATATATGCTATGCAAATACATATATATGATAATAATGTTATTGAGGATAAAAATTTCTTTTAAACTATATGAATTTTGCTTTTAAAATTGGACTTACCGTAGTGGTTCCCTGAAACGTCTGTATCTGCTGCTACTCTGAAACTGATGCATCATGACTCTTTTCTAGCTGTGTAATTATGACAATGCAAAAAATGGAAATATCAGCACAAATGTCAGAATGTGTCTCTATGAAAGCTATCATGATAAGCAATCAGACATAGCTCTTTCACGTCATTAGACAAAGCCATTCCAGGAGCTAAAGATGAATCTTATTATTTACATTTTCTTCATTTTTTTGCCCTTGGAAGACCAACCTGGGATACAATGCAAAACAATCACTAAAATGCTGATTACCTGGAGCAACACACACACACATACACACACAAATATATATCTGGAAAACAGCAATGTTGGTGAAATGACCAAACAAAGGTCACATCACTACATCTCCTATTTATAGCTCATCAGTCATCGCTGCCTTATGTAGGAACAGGCTTTTGAAGTACCCTGGAATGCCTGACTCAGAGGACTACAACTCAATATAGCTGTTGCCTCAGAACTACAATCCCCCCAAAGGCATTAACTACATAAAGGCAAAATTTCAGCATCACTGGAGATCTCTTTTAGGGAAGAGGTGAATTAAAGGAAACTTGAAACCTTAGAAGTGGTTAGATGAGTTATTTCTGAGAGGGATATCTCATGTTCAGGCTGCTTTAAGGTTGCTCTCACACTGACAAAATGGAGTAGAGTCATAGAGTAATTTTAACATCATCACTTAGAGTCACCTGGTACATCTGATTGCACCAGGGGTCAATTTTTGCTGTTCACAGACTTTGGCATTGGCAGGTGTATGAAAGATTGTAGATCAGATTGCAGAGATTACCTGGGATCCACATAATTTAATAGTCTGTAAAATATGGATTATGTTGCAAATTGCATACTTGGATACTGCATACTAGCAAATTACCTACTCTCAACTAAATTGGACATGTATGTGTATTAATAAGTATACAAAGAAACATTATGCATAAATCGTGAATGTATATCTGCTTCATAACTCTACATAGGTGAACTCTGACCCCAGCTACGTTAGCCAGGTGAGCTGGCTATGTACTTATATAAATCATTATTTTGCTCTTATGTAACAACAACAGCCAAGTCATCTTGTGCAATTAAAAACATGTGTTCTATAAATACTAAGGTGTGTTAGCTACCTAGCTGCTTATGGTTATATATAAGCCTTGGATCACTACTTAAATTTCTCTTCATTTTTCCCATTCTGTTTTCAACCTTCCTCCATTTCCTTTGGCAATGAATTTCGGCATAGCCAACAGGAACACTTCCTGGGTAGTGTGCAGGTGATGGATCCTTCTTTTTCAGTGATTGATCAGATGACATGCAGGTACTTTGACACATGCTAAGCTATCCATACTATCAAGCATAAACAGATCTCACAGTCACGCATCAGTGCCCTGCATAGGTTGCTAGGGTGTGATATGGGCCATGGCCATGGCCTCTGTCTCTTTTTTCCAGTTCTGAACCAGTCACTGCCCCAGCATAGCCCCTTATGTTATCAGCACAGCATGCTATGTCATCAGCACAGCCTTTTGTGATGTCAGAGTATGATATTTTTTAAGGTCTTTCTCCCTACTTATTTTATCAAAACTCATCTGATAGTTGCTCTGTCACTGTAAATGGCTTTAGGTGATGATGTATAAGTTTAAACCTGTTCTATTGGCCTTTTATGAGAAATAATGAAGGTGTTACAGTTACAGACTTCCTTTGAATGGGGGAACAAACAGCCTCTGGGGTAAAAAAATGATGCAATTTTGCGTTAATATAAATATATTTTTATCAATATTATTATATCCAAGATTATGTTGGTCTAAATAAACATTTTGTTGAGTTTTTGTTGAATTATTAAATGGTTGCGAAACATGCTGCGGTTTGCAGTAACTGTCAGAGCTCACGTTAGTTAAGATGAGTGGTACAGAGCCAGGACCTGGTGCTGTCCAGCAGGGGGAGACAAAAACGCACCCTAATCCTGAGGAGGAAATGGCAGGTTTAAAAACAGCACCATCATCTTGCATAGCAGCCTGGAGGCCAGAAAAAAGGAAAGAAAGTGAATCAGCAGAGAAGAGAAAGACAGGGTGGAGAGAACAGAGGCTGGAGAGAGCTGTAAAGTCTGGGGGTGTACTGGTTCAACATCAGTAAAACTGGTACAATTCATGCAATGGTACAATGTGTGTTCCACAGACTTACAAATCCAAAACTTCACTGTGGTCAGTGAAGTGACTCCTTTGCAAATTAGTTTTTTATTGAGCAAGACTAGATACAATTTCACATGCACATGCACACAAACACACACACATACATACACACACACACACACACACACACACACACACACACACACACACACAGAGTTTTGTGTTTCCATGTGGTATAGTCTTGATGTGCATAGCAGTGATAACAGCTCATTGCAGCAGAATCCAGTTCAGGTGTGACAATATGATTGATTTATTTAAAGATAAAAAAATAAATACATAGTGCATGTCATGCTCATTTTCTATGCAGTATGAAAGTAAATGGAGATAATAGAATATCTATGTACAAAATAATGTATGTATGTATAAATCATGTAATTTTCATATATTAGATGCTGTAAAATATGCAGGATGACTCTGGCAGCAGTGGCAGCAGTGAGAGTTTGAGTCAGCTTCTCCCCTGAATTTTTGCTGTTCTGGACTCAGGAAGAGAAGAAAGACCTCTCATGAGGAAGAGACTCATCACTGCTCCATGTTAGTGAAGAAGAGGAGGGATTCCTCTTGGTTTTGGTGTTGGTGAGGAAGAGGAGGATCATTCTTTGGTCCTGGCGTTGATGAGTACGATGGGTTGGAAGCGTTGCTTCATCTCCCTGGCCATCTGGCACCAGGTGCAGGCTCTGCAGAATGTGGCGTAGAGGCAGTCATTACAGATGGTGCCCTGAAACAGAGAGGTCAACACTGATCAGTACATACACACACACACACACACACACACGTGCGCGCACACACACACACACACACACGTGAGAGGTATTGGATCACTCTTTGTGAGGTTGTCTACTACATACAGTCTCAATGGCATAAGTGCAGTTCTGGGCTTTCTAGTGTGAATCTGTAAAAACAGGGGAACAGACCTGAAAGTGAATCCAGTGAAGCTGTTAATCTCTTATTAAGCCCACATAAAACAGTGATCTCCAGGGTAGTAGCTGGAATATGTACTAGATGTTAGATGCCACTCTTTGCCACAGATCACATGAGACATTAACATAGAGGCATCTGTAGCTCCACTGTGTAAAGAGCCACTGAACTGGCCAAAAAGGAGAAGGAAGGGTAAAAAACAAATAAAACTGATACTTCAGGGGGCTTTGAAGTCACAACACATGGAAGAAACAGCAGGTTGCTCTATGAGGCACGTGTGATAAGAACCAAACTGTAACCACACCTGAGACAGGGTGAGAGGGTTTTACTTAAGCTAAGGGCTGATTGGATGGCAGATTGAGCCTGCCTGAGTGGGAGTTCTGCCAGGACTGCAGGGATGCCCTGTTCCTGATCATGAGCACCCTGGCCTCTTCGATAAGCACAGGCAGTCAGGAGCTTATGGAGCACTGACCCTCCATAGAGAGAAGGGTGGGCATTTTGTCTGTGTGTACCTACCGTGATGCCGTACTGCTGGCGCATGGAGACCCTCATTGAAAGGGTGATTGGGGGTACAATGCCAAGGTCCAGCAAGGGGAGACACAGACACTGTCCGTAGTCCTGTGACGTCTTACAGGTGAAGCAGGGAAGACACCAGAACGCAAAACAGCCTAGAGAGAGAGAGAAAGATGGAGAGGGACAGAGTCAGAGAGAGATCTAAGTTAATTGATCACAGCCTGGCCATTGAAAAGGCATGACACTGGATAGCCAGGGAAGGCAGGCTCTGTGATCACTGCCATAAAGGAGAGGGTGAGACAGTGGTCAACTTTCTTCTAAATTGTAATATTCTCACACCAGAGAAATATTGATGACAAACATCACATCTGTCCTCCCACATTTCACACAACTGACTGACACAGACAAAATGTCATTCATATTCGGAGTGGGGCCTACAGTCCCACTAGCAGACCAGTTTGTAGCCACATGCCTTAGCCTGATGGATGGTGAATTGCTGTGTTGCAGGTCTAGTGTTGCTGGGTGTCAGGTCTGAACACACAAACACACATACACACTCTCTCACACACACACACTCACAGTTGGCCTTGTCCTCCCAGCAGTCGCAGATGCCAGAGTTCCATTGGTTGGACTGCACCGTCTCCACTACAGGCTGTGGCTGCTGAATGACCAGTTTGGTCGTCATGGCTACAGCCTCCCTACAACACACACAGTTGATCTTTAAAGGACGAGTCAGAGTTAAGGTAGCACATCACAGACACACACACACATGCACACACACACGTGATCTTTACCACCACACCATACTCAGGTGCACACACATTCTCTCACTGGCGGAGTGAGAGTTTCTGTTTCTCTTCTGTTTCTCTACTGTAAATGGCATTCAGCGCTGACCACCTCACCTCTGACCAACCCACAGGTTGTAGACAGGGAGTGTGAGACAGTGTGAAAACGTTAAACAGATAGAAAAATCTAAAAAAGATCCGTCTACATCCATCTGTCATGCTCCAGTGTCCTAAAGTCCTGTACGCCTGTAGATCACAGAGACGTGATGTCCAAACTACTTCACATGTCAAATCTGATGCTAGGGAATGTCTGAATAGACATGTTTCACTTTAGTTTTTAAGATGTTTTTCAGTGTGTCTCTCGTGAGGAACAGTGTATGCAGTCAGTTTAAGAGAGGGAATGAAAATGAAAAGTTTAAAGTGTTCAATCTGCCAGCATCCTTACACATCGGCATCATCAACATCACCATTGTGCGCAGGTGAGGTCTTACCTGTGTGTGTTTTCTCCCTGAGTCGGAGGAGACGTCGGAGTGACTGCAGAACTGAAGCGTAGGAACAGAAGCAGAGCGTTTTTATTGGAGAGAGTGACTGAGGGTGAGCAGGAGGTGATGCACTCCAGTAAAGGAAGCAATTTTAGCTACTGCTCCAGCCGGTCAGACCTGCCGGCATCTGCAGGAGTGACTGCCTGTTCCTCATTATGTCAGGGCGAAACCGCCTTCACACACCCCAGAGAGGCTGGCTCTGCCAGAGCTCCCCACAGGACTGAATTGCAGTCTGGCCCTCGTGTTTACCTTCACAGGGTGTGACAGGATGTAGGAACAGAGAATGCTATTTCCTTCACCTCTCTTCTGCAGAAGGGAATGTATCCCGTCACTATATCACAATTGTGTCATGCCTTTGCTCAGTGATTACTGCACAATACTGCTTCCTGATACAACACAAAGAAGAAGTGGAAGATGGAGACAAAAAAGAAAAAAGAAGAAGAAGAAGAAGAAGAAGAAGAAGAAGAAGAAGAAGAAGAAGAAGAAGAAGAAGAATGGCCCTGTTGTTTCTGAAAAAGAGAGTTGGACTCTCAACACCTTTTTCTATGACACCAAAATCTTCAAAAGAAACTGTCGCAGGCTGGTGTGGCCTTTGTGTGCTATACTCTCATTGGCTGTGGCGGTAATCCCAGTGCTGACGGATAGCTGCAGCCTTGATCAGATGCATTCCATAGGACACTTATCACCACCATGAGTTACCATAACAAGCAAGTACAGTAGCATATGTGTCTATGTTCATTCTGAACATGGATTTCTTCTTATACCCTAAACAGCAGTGAGATCATAGGTCTGTCTCCCTATACCCTACACAGCAGTGAGATCACAGACCTCTGTAAGACCTGTGAAGAGATATCTCTCCACATGAAGGAAAGAGTGCAAAGGTGTGGCTCAGGGAGGAGCCATACTGGTGCATTACACTGGAATTTTCAGTGAATCACTCACTTGAGGTTGAAGATGTATGCTATGAGGAAAAAATAGTTTCGCAGAGAAAAGTAAACAGAAACCAAATGTCCAAATGCTACATGTAGCCTGGGCTAACACAATGGTGATTTGGTGGTGACTTGCTTTAAGGGAAATGTTATAGAGACCATACTGATATTCACTCATACTAATATACAGTATGACTCATCCTGACATTCACTCATACTAATATTCACAAATACTGATATTCACACATACCGATATTCACTCATATTGATATTCACTCATACTGATACTCACTCATACTCTTATTCCTGTCCATTCTCTGGTTGACAAGAATAAGACCATGTTGTTGCTTTTCTGAGCTTGCTTTCAGTCCTGAGATTCAATGTAAGACCAGGGACATTTCACTATCTGGACAAAAGGGGATTGTCATAGCATTAAATGGCAACCCAATCAGACACTGACTGTGACCAATTCTCTGAAGTCTCTTTCATTTGACCCTTGTGCCTGCCTGTCTGAATGAGTTCATGCAGTGGCTCAGAACTCCCAGCTAAAGCTGGCGTGAAACCATGCAGCTGTATTCACAGTTACCTATCCCAGGAGTAGTTTTATAGCCTGGTAGACTCCAGCTGCAGTATGCCTTTTCAGTGGCAGGTATTTTCATGGAGTAAAGCTCTGCAGGGGCATCTTTCAGCAGTCTTCCCACTCTCCATTGATCTCTGCACAAACTCTTGTGGGATCTTCTCTGCTGTGCTCGTCCTGCTGAGTTTGCAGTGTGATTGTGGAAGAACACTCATATTACACACATACACTAACACTCGTAATACACACATGCTCTGGCCCCCACAGTGTACGCAGACACACACACAATTACTCAGACATCAATGAAGCACACTGCTGTTTCAAATGATTTGATGAATATGCGTTTATTAAAGTAAATTGAATTAAAGGGGATACAGGCTCGTTGTGGTTCACATATAGGACTATGTACTGCTGGGCTGGAAGAGGCAATACTGTATGTCAGTGGAGTGGAAAATGAGCACAGGAAACAGAATGTCTCTGTCTGGTAGAAGTGATGCTGTGGTGCAGCATAACTGGACAATGCTTTCCTGTCCCAACAAGGTCACAGGATGTTTCCTTCGCTGTCTCCTACACGTGTTGGGGGAGTCTCTCAGGTTGAGGTGCTGGTGTGGGGAGGGGAGGCTAATGGAACAGCATCTCTCAGGTTTACGTGATAGGGGAGGGGAGGGTGATAGAACAGCATCTCTCAGATTAAGCTGATAGGGATAGAGACGGGAGGGTAACGGAACAGCCTAACACAGACATGCTGAGGAACTTGCATCTGGCTGAGCTCTGTTCAAAGACAGACAGACAGAAACAGACCAAAAAAACAGGCAGTCAGACAGACAAAATGGGTGTATGATTATCTGAAGACTGTATGTTTAAACATACACAGGTGTGCACCTGCATTAAAAGTCACAGGTTGCTTGCTGGTGTTTGGTCCAGCCTGGAGATAGACCTCAATCTTTAAGACTATTCAAACATGACAGGATCTGGTCAGTAGTGAATTGAAAATAAACCACATCATACTTAAGTGCTAATTCATGTAAACCTTAATGCACAATGCGTTTAGCAGCTTCCACTGTAATTACAAGAGAGATGTGGCAGGGGGTGCTCAAACTCACCATGTTGGTGCATCTTGCAGAGACACCTTATTTGCTCTTTCACCTCCTCTGTGGTCAGTGAAGTGACTCCTTTGCAAATTAGTTTTTTATTGAGCAAGACTAGACATAATTTCACATGCACATGCACACAAACACACACACACATACATACATACACACACACACAAACACACACACACACAGTGAGAGAGAGAGAGAACTGGTGTTATATCCTGGCTTTTTATTAAAGGGCCAAGCACATACACAGTAACATGCGCAGTGACACTAGCACAAGAAGCTCCTTCACAGTGTCTCCCAACAGATAGCACAGTACCTACACCCATCTGTCTAAGAGATTGCAGGTACCCACAGAAAGCATAAAAGATAGTTTGGCTTCAATATGGCATCACCCAAAGACAGGTATTGTTGCTATGGTCACAGCGCTTCCCCTGTAGAATGTAAAGAGCAATGTCCTTATTTTGTGTCAGCAGCTCTTTTAAAGGTGACATGCTATAAGCTGAAACCACTGCAAGCTTGCTTTGCATGTGGTAGTGTGGTTGTCGGTTTCCACATGCACGCAGTAATACTCACTTGAGAAAGTATCTCTGAGCTGAGGCATAGAAATATACAATTTTACATATTAGCTCCACAAACTCTTGAACAGACTGGTGTGTAAAGCATGCCATCTGCTGGAAGACATTACCCTCAACTCTTATAAAGCTTTACCCATGTTCCACCAGCAGGAGGAGCTCTGTATCATTATCTGCACAAAAACACTCACCTTGGCATCTGCATGGCCCAGGGTGATACCCCCTTTTCCATGCATGAGATTGCACTGGGATTTGGAGAACAAAGTGAGAGATGGAGGAAATGAGGACAGGGGACAGGAGGAGAGGAAAGGGAGAGGAGATAAAAGGAGACAGAGAAGCGAGGGGAGAAAAGAGCAAATGAGATGGCAGAGATTAAATACAGACACAAACATTTGTGAGCATTGTAGAGGGAACATGAATTTCAAACTGAAGAAAAGGACTGAACAATAATAATGTAGTGTTTAATGATTTTCACTGTAAACTTGTGTTTGTGCACACTGAGCCTCTTGCACTCACCCTTTCATGACCAGACAGTTTAGTAACGTTCAGCCAAAAGTCATAACGTACGACTGTACATAAACATAGCCATGACAGCCATCATCGTTTCATCCTGATCCCATGTGCTTCCTTTATCAGAAATGTTCCTTTATACTCTAGCAATGCAATTGACTAATGCATTATTAAACACATCAGCAAATATTGATTTTATTGACTTAAATAACAAACATATTCAGCTCTGTTGAACTGAATATGTTCACTGGCAGACAAGACAGATAAACAGACTGACATGCATGAAGCACATCGACATACTGTAAATACCAAGGGCATGCTCAGGCTGGTGCTGTCATTCCATTTAAATAGAAACAGAAACAAACAAACAAAGAAAATGCGAGTAAACTCATGGAACTCACATCCGCTCACTAATGTCTCTTATGAGCAAAAAAGTCAAAACGAATCACTCCAACAATTAAAAATCAGGTTAATATTATCCGTCATATGAAACACAACTTAATCCAGCAGATAAACATGTCATTCAATGTGATTATAAACAATAGAGCTAATAAAATAACAACACAAGGCCCAGCAGCTGTTTTTATGTGACATACATTCTAGCAAATAAATCACCTCATATGAAAATAGCACAACGCCACTTTAATGCATAGCATACTGGAACCTGCCCGATCAAGGACGTGAAGATGTGCATGTTTACCTGAGTGGTCACCCCAGATGGTGGTCAAAATGACCAGGAGAAGGGTCATCCATGTTATCCTGGACATAGCAACGGTTGTCGGGAGGAGAGTGCACGGGACCCTTTCCTGTCTGAGGAGTGTGAGGAACTCTGTGATGGAGCCCTGTCTTAGATACCCAGGATAACCCAGGTGTGCAAGCCACAGACCTGCCTCAACAGGTTAAGAACAAGGTCACGTCTGCATGCCTCCTCCCCCCTGTAACGCACAGATAGTATTTCACTTCACCAGATCATCTCCTCTGCACTGAGGATGGAATGATTCCTTTTAGGGGGCTGAGGGTCCACCCAGGCTTGGCAGGTTACAGAACCTGATCATATGTGCTTCACCATGGTTCTGACTAATAGGGTGATCACTCAGCAAGGCCACTCCAGTGCATCACAGACTATCAAAATCAAGGCGTTCATGCCAAAAACACTTCAACAGGTAGTCAGAAACGATACAATGCCTGTGTGGGCAAAAGTGATTTCAATGGTTCTTTGATTCAACGGTCAATCAGAAACCCAAAGGTGCTCACTTTTGGAACTTGATTCAACGTGTTTTATTACTATGGGTTTTCCAAAGGTGAGTCAATTCCTCAGCAGAGCGCCACTGTGTCTCAGCTCAATGGGCATTGGTCAGTGTGTGTCCCGCTATCCCACAGACATTGTGTAACACGTGACGGAATCCCTTCAACCACATCACAGCAGGGCGTTCTGCCACCTACAGCAGGTTCCACCTGTACATGATGAATATGGATTGAAATACTGATGCCTGTGAAGAACAATATCTGTACAAATGTATAGATTGATGGCTGTATAGATTAATGTATAGACTGTTTTGACGCACAGACTTATTTGTACAGACTACAGATGTATACATTGATGTGTATACTATATAGATATTGATATATGCATGTTTATGCATGACATACACAGTGTAAAGAATAATGGTGCTTAGATGTGTGGCTTGATGACTCTTTAGATAAAGATATAATATTCAGCGGTGTGGTTAGGCTTACTAACAACACTACATCAGAAAGAGAGGGGGGAGAGATGGAGGGAGAGGAGGGAGATGAAGATGATGAAGTCCCTTCATACGAAAATATCCCCTGAGCCTGGCTGAAATAGGGCACTGTTTTAGGGCACTGTCATGTATCAGGTACATGCAGTTGATGGGACACAGTGTAAGACAGGCGCCGTCTCCTTCCCATAGGCTCGATATTTTCGTGCGGAACAGTGCCCCTACGTGGTGACGTAGGGCGGACGGCGCTGGGAAATCCCCCGGTTACGGGAGACGGTCTCGCTCCTTTAAGGCGGAGCGATGGGAGGTAACTGAATATCTCCAACAACAACAACAACACTGCACCGTGGAAATGTCGTTCAGAAGACGCTGAAGAATCACTGTACAGGTCAGGAAAGACCGGCATTGTGGATAGAACCATATGTGACAGAACCATAAACCCAACATGCAGCTAAACGGGATCTGCAGGAACCAGCGTGGATGGGCGCTGACCTACGCTGCGTTCATTTCAGATGATTTGTGGGCATTTTTTTATTCTTTGTAATAAATTATCGTCTATTATAATTATATTTCGTTATTATGAATATTAATTTGTTTTACGAGTTTCCACGTGCCTATTTGAGTAAAACCACGCGGACACAGCAGTGTCTCAGTCTGCGCCCGATTACCTCATAGGAATGTTAATTATTAATAATTAAAGTCCTCCATTTTGAAACCTATATCTTTTTTTTCCCTTTCTACATTAGCTCGCGCCAGAGTGCTTAGCCCCGGCGTTTGTCGCGGAAACTCACGAACAACACCTGCATGCTGTACTGCTGCGGAAGCAGGGACGAGGAGGAGAGCACGCGCCACGAGAAGGCGCTGGTGAAGAGAGAGGGGAGAGGACAAGGGCGGAAAGACGGAGAGAAAGCCGGGCCAGAGCCGGAGATGTACGGAGAGCCAGCAGTGCCCGAACTTCTGCCGCCTGGAGCTCCATCCCAGCCCTCTCCAACTCGCTGCGGCCCGGTTCAGGCGCAGGCTATGGGTGCTGGATTAGACCGCAGCTCGCTGAGCTTCGACTCACCGCAGCGGCGTCTCGGACAGCGAGCCCCGAAGCTGGGGCAAATTGGACGCTCGAAGAGAGGCGAGTGTGCCAGTAAACTTAGGTTTGACGGGTGTAAACCGAGGAGAAATTAGAAGTCAGTGGAGTCAATTGGAGTCACTGGGCTTTTATGTAATTAATAGTTCAGCCCCGTTTACCAGCGCATCGTAACTAATTAAAGAGATGTTAAGACGTAGGACATCTCAGGGGAGAGTAAAGTCGACAAGAACTGCTTTAGGTGTTACTACCATTAATCAGTCAGTCAGGGATTCTAATTATGTGACATGTCTGTTTACAGTGGTCATAGAGGATGACGATTTGGACGACATAATGAACAACAACGGGCCGCTTCCCATTCCCCTCTCACCTGTGGCCTGACCGTGATCCCGTGCCAAAGATGCCAGAACCCAGCCTGCGTCATACTCCCTGTTCTGCCGGGGGTTCCATATGGACAGGTTTACGTTCCCCTGGCGCCTGTTGGCACGGCTGGAAAAGCATGCGCATCACTTCCAGTTTCGTTGCTATCCTACTTTTGCACGAGGAAGCGTGGGTCTGTTTGAAAGGAGCTGAATGGTAGGTTTTGTAAAAGAGTGGTTTTCCAAACTTTACGAATAGTGGCAGATTCCTTCCAAATGCTGCCCTGTTTACGCGTGTTGGTATCACCTTGTAAAGGGATGGTCAGGGCAGTCAGTTAAAGGTTTGAGTGCTAAAGCTGAAATGCTACTTTTTTTCTTAGCGATATGTAGTGATGTACGCGATTTGACAATTGTTTCCAGATGGCATTTGAAAATACAAAGTATGTCTTGAAGCTGCTGAGAAAAGGGAACGCTCCCATGTTCAGGCATGACAAACGGCGTTTTCAGTCGTAAAATGTGAAGTTTATATTATATATTTATTACACTGTGCAATCTGGCCAAAAATCTTTGGAGCAAAAATTGGCACCTCATCGGGGTGTCACGTGATTCATGTTTACAGCCCATAGGATATGATTGCTAAAATAAGAATTCCACAGTTGTTGCAGATTTTATTCATAACGGCTCCGTATGCACTCTGACTGGCTCGTGCACAGTATTTATTTATTTTAGATACGGGTACGGACACACTACTACATGTTTGCAGCACTTCCCATTGCATATGACATTTGAATATCGATTGTTGCAAAGTTCTGTAATAAACATTTGAGTAGCTTTCCCTGCATAATTTATAGCAGAAGTCAATTTGCACAGATGTGCCTCCTCGAAGCGACTCAGTGACGATCCTAATGTTCATTACTTTCGCTGCGACCGTAGAAAGCTTTGCGTAAAATCGTTCAGGTTTAGAAATGCATGTGTGTGTAAAATGATCATGGGTTTATTCGGCGTGTTCATATTTATCGTTTTATGACATTTATACCTATGCCTGTCATAATCTGTCCATTTAACCTGCTAACCATGCGCCTTGAATCTTCATGCCATAGCTGGTGTTATTCTCAAATTTACCACCCAATGGGAGCAAAACCTCGGGATGGAAAACGATCAGGCATCTGTCTGTTATGAATTCCTACAGCTGTGATGAATTTTACTAATTCGGGTATGGATTTGTATAAATTTGCATTCACATTTTAAATGACTTGCTTGTCTTGTAAATTAGGAATCACCCTGCCCCCAACACTCAAACCAGTCTGTTTATTCCTCTTCGTTCAGAACCTGTTAAATGCTGAATTTTACTGCGTATGGAATAATGGATGGACTGAAGTGTTGGATAGAACTGGATTTCAGCCATGCCACCAATCATGAGTCTATAATAAATAACAAAAATATGATTCAGTTATATTTCTTTATTTACACAAATTTTCTGCCAAAAACATAATTGAACTAAAAAGTTACATGCTCAGATATCAGATGTGCAGTAACAATTACTACAGTTAAAAATACTACCATTAAAAATCACCTTCCATGAAAACAAAAACACACACCAGCCCTTATGGTACAAAAAACAATCCACAAAAGAAATGAGAGGAGAGATATGATTGGCCATATGCTTCACTGTGACCACCACGGGACTGAAAAGACCAATCTTCGTCTTCTGTTGACCCTCAGAATGTACATGTGGGAGCAAACTGAACTGCACTGGAATGTTTGGTTTGCATCAGTTCAGGTTGTGTTCTAGGGCTCTGTGCTCAGCAGATTCTGTGCAGTCTCAATGATCTGTGAAATGTGGGTAAGCTGGTATGCCACAGGAACAGTGAGGGAACTGGGCCGTCGGTATCATGTAAAGATCAGTGAATGCATAGAGTCTGCATGGCAAGGCATCCTAGAACAGGACCTAGCTCGCACACACACATCTGCACTGGAAGAATACCTCTTTTGTACAGTTTTATACATTTCCAGACCAAAGTGGTAAATTGATACTCTGTTGCAATGATTTGGAAGATTTTTATCTAAAAAAAAATGTTAAATACAAAACTTTAAAAAATCACTTCTACCATAATCTGTTTACAGTACAATGCAGGGATGAGTAAGCTGTTTTACAAAGTTTTGAAAAAAAAAGTTTTATTTTTAAAGGCTATGATTTCATATGAAGGAGTGATATATCTAAAGGACGGGGTAGCTATTCCAAGCTGTTATTAAGCAATGAGGAGCTTTTACAGTGTGTTCACTGGTGTGGTGTTGGGGACTGCAGGGGATGCATTGAAAGGCCACTGTGGCAATCCCTTCTCACCCAAGGCACCACACTGCATGGCAGCCTCCTCCTCTGAGGGATGGGATATTTGTGCATTTTGTCCCAAACCTGAATGTGAATGAGTTGTCACAGTGACTGAGGGGGCGTGTCACATGACCGGGGAGGTGGGGGGTGTCAGCAGAGAGGGAAAAGAGCAGAGAGTCATTGCAGGAACCAGTGCAGGAGTGGGATTCCTCAGCGTGGACCACAGTGCCGTGCCTGTGCAGCAGGGGGCGTTCACACGTACTCCTTGGTGCTGCTGGGGGGCCGGGAGGAGGCAATGGGGTACTTTGCCGGTCTGCTCTTCCTGGGGCAGGACGCAGCCAGCATGCCTCCGCCCAGGATGTCCAGGAAGGCACCTGCCCAGGCGATGAAGATGGCTGCCCCAAATTCGTACCTGTGAGGGGGAGGTGAGGTTGGTCAGAATGGAGCCAGTTTGAGATAATCCCCATGAAATGCAAACACTGCTCAGCCGGGGCCCCAGATCTATACTCAGCTCAGCTTAGTTCAGATGTGCTTTAATGGCAAGACTGTGCATTTTGAATCATTGCTGAACAGCTGATAAAAGTGAAATTCGTAATAGCTTAAAGGCCTCAGATCCTATCCCTTCCCCAGCTTCAGTTTCCACATATTTTATCTGCCTGGTTAAGTGGGTGAGAGAGGTGCAGCTTTGGGGGTGGTGGGGGGTTGGTACGTACTTAGTGTTGACGGGGGTGAAGGGGTTGTAGAAGGCCTGGATGACGTTGTGGGCAAACCAGGAGCAGGCCACGATGGCACAGAGAGCTGTGGAGGAGAACAAGACGCAAGAATGAGACTTACAAGAGGAACTGAGACAACGAGACAAGGATGAGTCCTACATGAACAAATGAGAGAACAGAGAGAGCAAAAGAGGAGAGGAAGGAGTGTCACAGGAGCAAGAGGGAGACTGAGGGATAAGTCCTACAAGATGTAGAGAGAGAATGAGGGATGAGTTTGACAGAAGGAGAGAGAAAGAGGGATGAGTCCATAGGAAGAGAGAGAATGAGGGATGACTCCTACAGGGTGAAGAGAGCGAATGAGGGATGAGTTCTACAGGGTGAAGAGAGCGAATGAGGGATGAGTCCTACAGGGTGAAGAAAGATAATGAGGGATGAGTCCTGCAGGAAGAGAGAGACACTGCAGGGAGTGACAGCACTCACCTCCCACCAGCAGAATGACTCCGCCTGCCATGGCGATGCGAGACTTGCGCACTTTGTCGTCGCCGCCGCAGTTGGTGCACTTCATGCCCATGCAGGCCACGCCCAGCCCCGCCACTGTCACGATGATGCCCACAATCATCAGAGCCCGCGTCGCCTGGAGAGAGCCTGAGAGAGGCACAGACCATCAGGACATTAACATTATTGGCATTTAGCAGAGGCTCTTACTCAGAGCAACTTACATAGGTTACAATTTTTTATATGTTACCCATTTATACAGCTGGATATTTACTGAGGCAATTCTGGGTAGAATACTTTGCCCAAGGGAACAACAGCAGTGCCCCAGTGGGGAATTGAACCAGCAACCTTTCGGTTACGGGTCCTGCTCCTTACCACTATGCTACACTACAGGACAACACAGCTCTCATGTCAGAAGAATCCAAGCATGCATCTTTTCCCCATTAATATGTCCATAATTCATAATTTGAGTGTAAAAACTCTTAAAATGTTATTCAAGTATGTTCACATTCCCACAGGGGAAAGAGAGAGAGAGGGAGAGAGAGATTAAAAAAAGTTAGAACACATTCCACTAATTCCACAATTTCACGCAAACACACTCCTTTACTCCCCACACTGGGTTAGAAATGGATGTATCCACAGAACTCAGGTACATGCGGGAAGCAGACTCTTGGAAACAAAACACTTCACCTTCAGCCAGACCAAACAAAAAGGTCATCTAACAATGCCATTTTAGAGGAGTCCTGTTTGATTCCAAAACTTAACACTGCCCAGTTAACATGTAAAAATTCACTAAAAAGGGAGAAAGGATCTTTGCAACAAATGACTTTTTAATGACTTTTAATGATTTTTAATTAAGCAACATTGAATTAGAGATTTAAAGTTCCTTTATCTAGTCTAACTAATGAGGAACTACACATTTCAGTGTATTCTTAACACATATTTCCAACATTAGCCCATTTGCAGTAAAAGAGGAAATAGCTCATCTTCCTACGTACAAATTTCCAATGCAAACTTTAGCCATGCATGCAAATGAGCTGGCAGTGAAATATCTTTGTCTATCCTTCTCTGTCTTTCACTCTCTGTATTGCTCTCTCTCTCTCTCTCTCTCTGTCTTTCACGGTCTTTCTGTTTGCTCTCTTGGTGGCTGTATTTAAAGGTGAATGTAATGGTTTGTTTTAAGAGTTTGTTTCTTTCCTGCTCCCTCTCTCTTTCAGCTCTCCATACCTACTCCACCTATAATCAGGTGCAGCCCAGACTAGTTCTAACCAGAACCTAGCCCTGCTCCCACACACATACACACACACACACACACACACACACACACACATACTTGGGCACGCACTGGTGACTGGAACCAGTCTGACCAGTGAGAATAGGGGCAGAGGGATCAGGTTTCACCATGAGGAACCACCCCCTCCCCCCCAACTGCTGTCTCAGTGTGGGATGGGCTGTGTTCTCACACGCACACCCAGCTGATCCAGCTCAAGGCATTATGGGAATAACCCCACCCATACAGTGGGAGAGTTCAGCGTTCACAGCAGAAGAGTAACTACCTCTCATTGTTCAAAAAGATTGTTCATGTTTTTTTTTTTTGAAAAACTCCAAATATTATAACATTCTTCCTGTGTTTAAAACAGCACATTAGCCTGATGCTTCTCCAAATAAGTACACCAATTTCAAACTCATTTACATCTAATGACTGATTCTCTTTAGCCTCAAAGTACAGAGCCTCAAATTCTCATCGTTTCACTCTTCAATCTCAGAGACTGTGGCAAATCTCCCCATCTCTGACGCAGCTGATCCAGGCTACACAGTTCTTTAAAGGCGGCTCTTTATCAGCTGCGGCTCGTGCTGCTTGTATTTGAACTGCGATAAAGGGCGATAAAACAATTCACACTTATCAAGAGTTTTGATACACACATCAAATACACAGTGCCTTTACAGCTGTTTACAGCAGGGCTGATTATAGACACGTGATGCGTTGACTGAATGCAGGAGTCGGTGACAGTACACAGCGCTGGAAGTTTGCATTCTATAGAAGCCCAGCATGCTGCGTTAGGTGCTAAGCATGGTAATGCAATGCTGGTAGATCTGCTGCAGAAAACCACACAAGGCTCTGCAGATATTACAGATGCATCTGTGGGGGATTATGGGAGATTTGTGGTCTCTGGAATAAGAAGCATGAGTAGAATGTGTGAGCGGCATTCCTCCTGAACCATAAAGACATAAGCTATGAGACCTTACCGGAAAGGCAAGAGCAAGAGAGGAGGGAGGACAGAGACAAGATGGAGACACGGTTGGAGGAGGAAAGAAGTGGAGATAAAGAGAGGAGGAGAGAGATGGCAGGTGAAAGAGAAGAGAAACAGGACAGAGAGAAACAGCACAAACATTCGCTCTATCCATATATTTGCCTGCTGGTTTAGTGAGATAACTAGCAATACGTACAGCCTTAGTTTCACCACATGTACATCACTAATAACTGGGTTGTACTGGGAGCCAGGCAGTGCGACCCTCAGCTGTGGAGGTCAGACTGAGGTTGCGCATGCCAGGGTCCAAAGGAAGTGGCAAATATGCGCAAGGTAAGGGGTCACGTTTCATTGGGCCCAGCTCTGGAGGAACTGTAATGATGTTCAGTTCTGTTTTATTTTAACTTGTGGAAAGGCCACAGACACAGTAGGAAAGAGAATCCCAGAGTTTCACACACAGAGAATCTACATCACACCCAAGCACACCCACACACACACACCCACACACTCTCTCTGCTGCAGGTGTAGAGTCCTACATTGTGTTTTTGGTGGTCTTCCCTGGGGTCCTCAGAGTTTGAGTTCAGATGTGTGTGAAAAAGGCTCGCATGTAAGATGTGAGCGCTGCCGAATTACCCCCCTCCAGCTAGCTACATCGGACAGCCCACCAGCAATTCGTCACCACAAGCCTGAACTTTCTGCCAATCCATCTTCCCCAGCAGAACTTCGCCAGCAGCAGAGTGAAGAAGACGGGCACCATCGGCAGCTGCAGAGTTATAAACTCATGTTCAGCTGTTTAGTTTATATGGGGAGTTGTCTTTGAGTGTTGTGTGTGCGTTCATCTACAAAACCACATATTGCCACAATTACTCAATAAAGAACATTCAAGAGAAAGTCACGTTGTGGTGTTTGGCAACCCCTCATAGGAAATCGGACATCACGTTCTGACCGGACACCCTACAGCGATTCAAAGGATCCAAACCCAGCCACTCCACATAATTTACAATGTGTGTTGCCTTTCTCACACTTAATTATGTGGTTAATTACATTACCACTGTTTCAGACCACAACAATGTCACTCAAACCTGGAGCACACTCAGCAGGTCCTGAGTTTTTCCACATCCTCCCCCCCCCCACTACTGCACACACGCACGCACACACACACACAGTTCAGAGTGTGGTGTGGAACAATGGCCCTGCAGCTAATCATTACCACAGGAGAAGCTGAATTCTCGGAGCACACCCATTCATTTAAACCGCACATTCATGAATAAGGACATTCCATCAAACATGAATCACAACCCAACACAAAACAAAAAAAACCCCAATCCCAAAACCCCATGTTTCTCTTTTTTTTCACTTGGACACTGACTTAAATGGTACAACTTTGCGTCCATTTCAAATCTGATTTTTTTTTGTCATTCATGCTGGTTGAAATCACCAGGCACTCATAAATAAATAGCCTACGTGCTTACACTGTTGACAGTTGTTTCTCTCCCCTTGAATTAATGGCTGAAATCCTGCCTACATCACCCCCCACAGGCAGTGTGCTCTTGCTAGCCTCTGTTGGATGGGGACTGCTCAGACCCGGATGTGAAGGAAGCTCACATCTATCCCGCCCAGAGAAAATGGCGGTGAGGAGGATGTGAGAGCCTCGCAGCTGTAGCCAGGAGAAGACCAAACACTGCCTATACCTGTGATCAGTGCCATCAGCCAATCAGATTCAGAGAAAGCTGGGCAGTGAGGAAGAGTCCCAATGCAGGTGATAATTGCAGTGACATGTTTAGGCAAACAGAGGACAACAGGGCAAATATACCGGGAGGTTAATCAAGGTAAGGACAAACGATCCCCAGGTGACGTCATTTTCATTAGGCGTAATAACAGCGGAACTAGACCACCTGTGGACAGGAAATGGCCACATGCCTACGGGCACTGAACACAAAACAACAGACACTTTGGTGTTTCAGAAATTACCCGGCAGGTCTGATAATGTGTGTCTCATAGGGCGATGCTTCCGTTAACGGGTTGACTGTAAAAACTCCGGGGGAAGGAATATTAAACAGTTGAGAATCTCACGCACAGGGCGTTACGCGCGCGCATTGGCCAGCCCCGCGCAAAGCACGCGCAGGGGCCGGTGATGTTACAGATACTTAGTCACCCATAGCATTGACAGTGTCGCTGGGTAAGGTGACTTACATGACAAAGCGCACACAACTACTGCTGTTCACACTACGTATTTATTTAGAGCGCTCTTCCCAAATTGTCTCTGTCTCGCTCTCTCTCCCTCTCGCACACAAACACACACACACAAATCCTATTTATTTAAAACACTTACTGTCGAGTTGCAGAATGGAATCGTAGACTTTGCATTGCATCTGTCCAGTGCTCTGGAACGCGCACGACATCCAAAGGCCCTGGTACATCGCCACCGCGGTGATGATATTGTCGCCAACGTACGCGGACATCTTCCACTGGGGCAGGATGGTTCCGATTATAAGACCAATTAGCCCGATCAGCGAGAGGGCGAAGCCCAAGATCTGAAGCCCCGAGTTGGCCATGTTGACTTCTGTCGAATCAAATGCCGAAAAGGAGCTTGCCTTTTAAATTCTTACTTGTAAACTTTAATTTACCAAAATATCTATCACAAGTTGAGATATTAATCAAAAATAAATATTCTATGCCTTAAATATATAAATATACACTTTTAATGTCCCCTTTTAGCAAATCAAAAATCCTTTGAGACTGTAATCTTCACAAAGGGTCTTCTGTCCGCTTTCCTCGGCGCACCTGTTGCCTTCAACAGGAAACTCGGTGTTTGAACTTTGTAAATTCCCTTTCAGTGACACAGAAGATGTATATTCCTCACCTCTGTCGACAGTGGAAATTCACACGCGATCACGCTGCTATAGAATGTATTTGGCACCTGTTGCGCAGAGCCGCACCTTGAATATGCGATGCAGGTGATCGGGGACGAGTTTTAAGAGCAGGTCACGGCAGGGGGGAGGGGACACGTAGTTTCTCTCTCCTGCTCTCGCAGTTTCATGATGTCACCGTATCAGTCTCCCTCGCAGAAAACGAGGACACTGTGGTGGCTCTATACAAAGCTAAATTTAAAGAAGCCGACACAGCTCTAGAAATCCTTTTTTCAGTTACGCAAAAATGGCTGGATTGCGTAAGGTAATACTTCGCCTTCCCAAGCTGCTTTTTAGAATCCCCCTCTATTTACCTGTTTATCAACCGCCAGGTAACGTTGCCATTGCGTGTGACAAAGCGACGTCTCCCTTGGCTTTGGCAGATATTTTGTTTACCTCGATAAGTCGCTCGAGGGCAAAACAAACATCTGAATGTTTTTTTTCCTTTATTACCATAAAATGATATATAACGCATCAAAAGCAGAAACCTATAAGTGAATAACTCAGTGAACAAGCGAACAACACCAGGACAGAGAGATACTGCTAGATGGGAGGTGGGAGTCTGGGGGTTTAGATGGGAGGTGGGAGTGTCTGTGTGTCTGGATGGGGTTGGGGGGGGGCTAAACATCCTTACCTGCCATGATGTCATCATTTTAGTCATGAAAATTCACTTCCAAATTCAAGGAAAATTAAGGTAAAAAGAAATTAAGACTGGGTGCATTCACCAGCGCTTACAGCTGTGCTGGTGAATTCTAGAATCCCCCGATACAAAAAACTCTAGAATCAGAGCACCGCAGATAAAATGTCTGTCTCTTTGTGCTCAGTGGGTTCTGTCCACTGTCTGGAACCTCATCAGTCACTAGATACAGGTGATTCAGTGGAACAATCTATTACAATCACTTTCAGGGGAAACTATTCCACAACCCCCTCCACATGACAGCTGAATCCTACTGTATAACAGTGACATCATCACATCACAGCTGAACACCACTGTGTAACAGTGAGAGAAGCGTGTGTGTGAGAGAGGTGAAGTGAAAAGCTATGAAGTAGATCTATGAAGTAGATTTTAGTGATGGACAGACACAGAGAAACATAAAATATTTCTTCCTGCCATGTCAATTCATATTGATGGTTGTCTGTTTATCTACATAAAGTTCAAAAAGAATTTGGTCATTGTCATTTCAGAAAAAAAAACATTATCTGAATTAAACTTAATTGACAAAGAGAGAGGAGATTAGAGGGAGACAGAGGGACACAGAGAAACAGAGAGAGGAAGACAGACAGAAGAAGCAAGGGAGAGGGGGAGGGGGTAAGAGATAATTTAGTTAAATTTAGTTCCATATACTTCTTGATAATTTTCTGTTTGTTGCCTTTCAATTTAACTATTTTCTGGCATGTATGTATGTGTGTATGCATGTTTGATTTAATGTTGTTTTAATATAGATGAAAATGGAGAGAATGCATTTCATATTGGCTTTATTGTTGCTCTCATTATTACTTCTTTTGTTTTTCTTTACGATCAACTAAACTGAGAAAAAAAGAGAGATGGGGAGAGGGGACACCATACACACACCACACTTAAATTACAAAAACCCAGAAAAAAAGCACTCAAAACACACCCTAACATATCTGACAGTAAATTCCGCCGCACAATAAAAAGAGAAAGACAGAGAGGGAGGGAGGGAAAGAGAGAGAGAGGGAGAAAGAGAGCGGGAAGGAGACAGAAATCGAGAGAGAGGGAGGGAGGGAGGGAGGGAGACAGACTATCCTTGCAGTGATAAATCCAATTTTTTTTTCATGTTGTGTGCTTTCAGGTGAATCCCATCATGTGACAGGAATGATCCGCATTGGCAGGAAGTGGCCAACCCCCTGTGTGCCACTTTATTATGCTGTGATGTCACACCTACATTTCATTACCATGTTGGAAAACAAATCTAACCAGTTGTGTGATGAAGGGTTGTAGTTTTTCTCCATTGCACATTTCTAGAAGTACATTTCTAGAAACTATTTTCACTTCTTCAGAAGAGTTACCGTAACGCTATCCAAGACCAAAGGAAAAAGAATCCATTAAACCTCATAGTTTGGTGTATCAGGCCTTACTAAAGCTGTTATATTGGGTTTCACCCTTTTCCCAGCCTCCTGCATTGAAAGGCCATGAGTTCCTACATGGTCAGTGGCATGTCTCCCATTAGGAACCTCTGTTTTGCCTCCTCTTCCTCTCCTGGCTCCTGGTTGGGCCTCCCCTCTTCTTCTCTGGGCTCCTGATTGGACATCCTTCCTCTCTTCTTACCTGGGCTTATGGTGCCCCTCTTCTTCATTGTTTTCCATTTGGGACTATTCTGTGAGGTGAGCTCTTTCACCTGTGACTGTGAAATGAGTGTTAATCGCCCATTTGCAGTGGACAGGGCTTACCAAACATATTTTGTGTCATTGGTTGTTTGGCAAAAAGGTACGTAGCATTAGCATGCTGCGTGAATGCAATGATAAATGACTGATTGCTGAGCAGAAAAGTGTTCTGTTTTGTTTGTTTAGGTAATAGTCTTGCCCATGTGGACAGCAGTTTAACTCACACTGTCTGAACCATTGAGAAAAGCTGTGGTATCCGAGCCTGTGTACCTGCTGGACGAATGGTGCAGTGCCACAGGCTCTCTGATATCCCTGGCTGATCAGCGTGTGCCTGAGCTTCTGGAACACCTGTGAGAGTCAAATGATTTATGTTGCGGGTTGGCATGGAATCATCCCACTGGGAGTTTCTCCTGGAATTCTTAGAAATCCGTTATGGGAGGGGCTTCAAACCTGCTTTTTCTGCCTCACAAATGCATCACAGCTTTTTCACAGAGTGTTTCTGTGTGTGTATGTGTGTGTGTGTGTGTGTTTTTGCGCGTATGTGTGTGTGTGAGAGAGAGGAAGTGCATGTATGTGTGTGAGAGAGAGTATGTCTGAGAGAAAGACAGTATATGTGTATGTTTAGTATGTAGAGTGTAAATTGTGAAAAATAATGTCATAGTTACTCCTCTCTTTGTTTTCTCCTAGAGTAGTTTATAGGAACTGAGCTGTCTGTTGCTCTGAACACCATCAGTGCAGAGCGTCACTGCATAATTAGACATGTAGGATCTGGTGAATGTGACCACTCCTTACAGCATATTCGTAAACATGTTGTGATTTAAACATGCTGTACTAAAGCATAGGAGATCCACAGAGACATTTCACCTGCTCATATTTAGGCATAAACAGGTGCGGCTTGAGTTTCCCTTAGCAGGATAAACGGCAGGGTGCGGCCGAGGTTAATACCTGTCAGGCAGGTTTGCGGGACGAGGTCTGCACTTCTGTAACGGCCGCCGCACTTCCTGGAAAAGCAGACTGCTCCTGTCAGACTCCAGCGCTCCCCCCACCCCAGCCTCTGACTCACAGCACTGGAATGACCCCTCTCTCTGTCTGCAGTGTGTCAGTTAAATCCAGCAACACACAGTATCTGTGAGTTGAAGAGATTCACAGTATCTGTGAGCTATGGCGATTCGTGGTATCTGTGAGTCAAAGACGTTCACAGCATGTGTGAGCCAAATCCATCAGACAGACCAGTAATATCTGTGAGCTGAAGGTAGCAGACAGGGTTAGGGTTAGGGTTGATGATGCTCATTTCTGCAGGTCATGTGCCCAGTCACAGCAGCTCAGGCAGTGCTTCCGGAAGGGCGAAGCAGAGTTTACTTTCTCAGAGCCTGAAAACTCCCTCCAGCACCCTTCCCTCTCTCCCCTCCCCTCTCTCTCTCTCTCTCTCTCTCTCTCTCTCTCCCTCTCTCGAAATGCTGATGTTTTGTGGCTTTGGTTTCAGGTTATTTTAACTTATGACTCATTTATGTGCACACACACACACACACACACACACACACACACACACACATTGATATGGAAAATCTATAGTTTTGTTGTGTGTTCATAGGGCGTGTTTGCGTGTGGACTCTCAGGTTAATCTGCAGGTTGAGCTTAACCCCTTGCTGATGCAGTGTATTCTCAGGGCCCTCCCATGGGACCTCATTCTAAGTTTAATAATCAAACAACTGGTAATTCCACATGTGTTTTTAATACATATAAGAGAATAGAATCAGAATGAGGCTTTATTGGCCAAGCATGCTTCGACATATGCAAGGAATTTCACTCCGGTTCCAGTTTGTCTCATAGTGCTTTCATACCACGTCATAGCAGTGGCAACTGGTGAGCTGGAAACAGGGGAAGTGGAAACACAACAATACTTTTAAATCTATCATTACTTTCAAGCTGTTCCCTTTTGTCCTCCTTGATTAACAATAATTCACAGAATAATTGACACCAATCACATAAATACAGTAAATGATTATGCTCGTGAGACGGCGCAGATTGTCTGTAGTTTGTGTGCTTGCGAAAGCTACAACATGAGATTGTTTAATCAACAAGGATGGCATTTATCGATGTAAATTACGTTAAATGCTCATGACACATCACAGCTTTTGTGAGGTCTGTTCTAAGTGTTATTGTTCATTGCACTCAACCTAACCTGAAAGTTTATTCTCAGTAATTTAAATCGATTTAACTAAATTTAGCTCCATTTTGTAATTTGAATTTTGTAACACAAGAAAGCTATAATGTGAAACATTTAAAAGAAAGCTTTGGGATTACCTGCCACTTAATTATTCAAATTGCCATCCTTGTTAATTAAACAATCTCATGCTGTAGCTTTCACAATAGCACACAAATGTCAGATAATCTGCGTTGTTTCGTGAGCATAATCATTTATTCTTATTATGCGATTGGTGTCGATTATTCTGTGAATTATTTGTTTTATTGTTAATCACGGAGGATAAAGGTAAACAGGTTGAAAGTAATGATAGAGTTAAAGGTAGTGTTTCCGCTTCCCCTGTTTCCAGCTCACCAGCTGCCACTGCGTCAAAGTGACAACAAATACCAAACAACAGTAGTGGTACAACAAACAACAGCAGTGCAGGACACATTCATGGAATAAGGAAGGAATGAATAAGGAAGGAATGAATGGCGTTTTTGAAAGCAGAAGAACATTCATATTAATAACAAAAATCACAACACATGAGCACAGCTCAATCAGTATTATGTGTGTGATGTGACTGGCACCTACATGTTGAGAACTTTGAGGGAAATTACTTAATTTAGAGTGCTGCACCAACTCACAAATAATTAAATTATGTGGATGTGTCAATATAATCATCAGTGTCTATTATCAGCCCATCCACATGTTATACAGATTAGTGGATCTGTACAGCCAGCTCTGCACTGATCGCCTAGTACAAGCAGAGATTCTCTGTTTCAGCGCCTGAAGGTCACAGTAATGTTTGCGCAGTGAGGATGTGAGAAGAGGGGAGATCACTGCCCTCTACTGATAATCTTTTGTAATAAAGTACATTGGCTCAGCACCTTACTCTCCTGCTCTTTCACACACACACACACACACACACACACACACACACACACACACACACACAAACACACACACATGCACGCACACGCACACACACACAGCAGCACACACACACACAGCAGCACACACACACACAGCAGCACACATATGTGCACACACACACATCAGCACACACACATTCATAGGGAGAGGGAACTGGAGCTAGGCATGAGAAGATTATTACTGTTGTTAGTGCTGTTACTGTGGTTTGTTAAGTTGTCCCTGTTGTCATGGTTATGAATGCAGCATTGTTGCCGCTGAGCATCTTGGCTGTGTGCATTTACTGCCCTGACAATGGAGCCGATTTACTGCCTAATGGGCTCCCGAGCAGACCCGGCAAGCAGGGCCAGCGTGACAGGCAGATAAAGATGGAGTCATCCAGACATACGAATGAGACAATGATGAAGACGCGAGCTGCCATCCCCTCTCTGCTCTGACTCACTGAGCACTGACTCACGGGTCTGCACCCTACAGTGTAAGTACATGCACACCAGACCCCATGGAGTTAAGCAGGCTGTCTTGGGGAGTCTCAGCCACATGCATGACTCAAATCTTTGCATTGTGCATTAGCTCACTCTGTGTATTGACTCACAACCAGCTCTATATGAGTGCATTGACTCCAGTGATCAGGGGAGCGGTGCAGTGACTCCCTGTCTCTGATGTAAATGCCACTGAGCTCATCTGTGATTGAAATTCAAGAGCGTTTCTCACTGCGCTCCGGAGGGTGGGGGTGGGGCGGGGGAAACGGAGAAAGGGAGGGAGAAATGCAAGAGAGCAACTGGACAGGCAGACCTACACCTCCCAACTTTACAGCTCTTCCAAAAAATCCTGACACATATCAAGTGATCGATAGGGTTTTTCCTTTTACAATCTGTTTTGAAATAAGCCGTTATTGACCTTTGATTGCAGAAAGGATTCCTAACTATGACACTCTCTGTCCACTAGAGGGCAGCATAGTGCTGCTTTTCACTTCCTTTAGCTGGCAGCCTTGCCGCTTTTTCAAATCTCTATTCAAGCTTGCCCACCACATTTTCATAACATCCCTGTGACCTTATATCAACCCATCCTGCTGCTGGAACATCACAGCACTGTTCGCTCTCACATTCAAATCAGGCAGGACAGAATTTTAAAAACAGGCACAGTCACCTCCACATGGATGTAAGAATTGAAGCAGATAAGTATAAACACATTGGAGGAAGAACAGCTCATGTTTCTGATGGTCACCACTGACAGGATAGCGGGGGGGGATTTCCTGCCCTGTTACTGTCCTCACTCTCATCTCAGAGCATCTCAAGGGCTTTTTCTATCCTCACAGACTTCTGCCAGACATGCCAGCGCAGCTCAGCATCCTGCCCACAGTGATGGTTATTTAACTGAGCACATCTCCATGTCTGACATTCTTGTACAAACCAGTGATGCAAAAAAAAGATAAGAGGGTATCTGAGAGGCACATAGACCACAGCAGTGGGGTTCGGCCAAGAGGAGGTTGGGTCTTTGGAGTTCTGTTCAGGAGGAGAGAATGTCAGAGGTGGATGTGAGTGTTGACAGCAGAGAAACAGAGCGATGAGTTGGACGTATGGATGTGGCTGTCCTTCACCCCTATTATTGTGGAAGGGCTGGAAACATTGTAGCATAGTGGTAAGCAGCAGGAGGCATAACCCAAAGGTTGCCTGTTCGTTTCCTTGCCGGGATACTGCTGTTGTACCCTTGGACAAGGTAGCCTACTTAACCGATAATTGCCTCAGTAAATATCCAGCTGTATAAATGGATAACTTTGTAACTGAAAAATTGTAACCGATGTACATTACATGGCATTACATTATTGCTAAATGCCAATAATGCAATGCCATCTGCCTTCACATGGTTACATATATTTAAGGTATATATTTATCCGAGAATCATTTAACAGAGGTCAAAGGTCACTGTCCATCTCATATGCAACCACCACTCCGTATCTCTCAACATTTTACACTCAAAATCTTGTCTGTAGACCAATCAGATCAGAGAAATCCCCTTGAATGTGTAATTTGCAAAGAAAAATATACATTTCATCTGAATTGTTTTAGTGAGCGTGGCTCATGTATAATTAATGTTACAAAGCTGTGCATTAGAATCTGCAGCATCTGCTGGGTTTGTGAGAATGAATTCACACTGAGGGAGAGAAAGATAAGGCTTTACTCTCTGTGCTGAAAGACCCTTTATCAGAGCAGCCAGAGTGAGAGTGTGTCTCTACTACAGCACAAACACTTACACACACTCAATCGCATACAAAGACACGCAAACCCACAGTCACACTCACACACAAAGCCACACACACACACACACACACACACACACACACACATTGTCCCACACATACCCACAAGGGGATGTATTTAATACATCACAGCATTAAGTCCCTTTAAATAGCATTCTGTGGATATGAATTTCCGCACAATGTAAATGTGTCTACTGGAGAATGCGGAGGTTGGCTGATGATGTGTGTATATAGAGGTACTAATCTTTGGCTGTGGATCTGATGAGGGGATTGCACCTGGCCATGAGGCTGAGGTTACTGACCCCTTCCCACAGACAGAGACAGAGGGTCGAGATGGGGTAGAGGAGGGATGCTGTGAACAGCTGACACAGAAAGGAAGTGGGAGTAGGTAGGATTTTTTATACTTGTAGATAAAACACTGGGTTTTGTTTATTTGTGTTTGGTTAAATGCTGAGAGATTGTCTTAGGGATTTTAGAAACATTCTCCTCCCAAATTTTATCTTGGAACTTCAACTAACATTAGCTGCATAATGTTGCAAACAAATTTAAAATTGTCCCAATAACATATTGCGTAGAAACAAAAACATTTTTTTAGTTTTGATACTTGTAGGAACTGTAAGCACAGTCTTTCAAGAAACTGAGAAACTTGACTGAGAAGGGGCAGAGGCGGGGCTGTGATTCCCAAAATGCACATGACATCAGTATTACTTAAGGCGTCCATTGTCCAATCAGAGCATGAGGCATTTCGCATTTTTCTTCCAATGAAATTGCAGAGTAGAATGTCCAGTCACTACCAGCATTTCCCTTGCAGAGACTCCACTGTGAGTGCATTTGTCATGCCCGGAGCTGTAATGCTGCCAGCGCACAGCCGGCAGGACACACTGTTCTGTTTCTGACATGCTCTGGCAGCGTTACCCCATCTGCAGCCTGTACCAGCCATGTTATGGGAGTGCATATACATGCAGTGACTGGTACAAGGCTATTTGACTTTTCCATCCAATCTAAACAAAGCTGCGCAGTGCTGTCCTGCCATGCAGAGAGTGACCCTCATTAAATGCCTGGCTTTATCCCAGCTCTGATACAGTGGAAATGTAATTAACTACATAATTAAGTGTGAGAAAAGCAACACACGTCTGAACTCGAACCATGAGGTCCCCAGGGAAGACCACGCCAAAACACAATGTACAGACAGGGCAATTCAAGACAGGGGTCTCCACAACATACATCTGCCACAGAGCAAGTGTGTGTGTGTGTGTGTGTGTGTGTGTGTGTGTGTGTGTATGTACACGCACATGCATGTGCACGTGCAGCTGTTGCTTTGCTTTCCAGGAGATTCTTAAGCACCATACCGATTGGAACCCACCTGCAATGTTTGAAAGCCAAAAGCGTTTGGATCTCCTGTTTTTTGTCCCTGTAGGTTAAGCGCATTTAATCTCAGCATGTCTATAGGCTTAGCTGAACGCAGCAGTCAGGAACAAACGACAGGCAGTCGCCCTTCAATTCGCTGTCACGTGACCATCATGTTTTAGAGTAAAATGCCAGGGTAGAATGCATAGATGCTAATGAAAGAATGCAGAGGGATTAACGTGACTGTTCTGGCTATGCTGAATGAGGACATCCAAAGTGAAACTTTTGGTTGTTTGCAATACACTGTTGATTTTTGGGCTGATGATACCCTGTTTGCGCCAATCACAGAGTGCTTGTGAGTGTGAAGCAGGAGCCGCATTTCTACGAGGCTTTCTACTGAAGCAGGGATTTTGGAAATGCTGGCATTCATGAAACAGAGAACACAGCAGAAACATCAACACTCCACATTCCACATGTCGATTATCTGAAAAATGACCATTTAAACTTTCTGTCCGTCACAGGCATTCCATCAGCATCTCTATGACAAGTCAGCTATTCGTGCCTTTAACCTTGATGAACGGCCCATTTTTAAATACACAATCACATCACATTCACATCTCAGTGCACTGTATCACTGCTGCCTGGGACAATTTAGCAGAGTACCCAGCACATATGCGTGTTACAGTTAGGGTTCCCTCATCCCTCTGCTGTCAGACAGCTGGCAGCTCATCAGGCACCTCTGAGCCACTCAGACATCAGTGGCAATGCGCCTAACCTCCAGCGGTGTTCTCTCCACTGTGGTCGGCTCTGGGACCTGTACTGTGAGTAACAGTCTCTGCAGGTGTGTGAGTGTAAAGGAGGTTTGCGTTCGCAAACTCCAGCGTTTCTGCTTGAGTACAGAGGTTGTAGTGATGAGCCTAATGTGCAATTGCCCATTCCAAAGAATGGGGGTTTAATATGGAACAAATCCGAGTTCATTTGTGGATCCCCTATAGAGTTATTTTCTCTATCGCATCTGAAAAAGGAATAAATGATGGAATTTGTAACTGAAGGGACCGAAATACAACTAGAGGCCGATGTTACGGCGCTTCTCTCGCCGGCTGTCAGGTGGCTGTCTGGACGTCACAGGGACAGGTGACAGGTGCCATCTGTGGAGTGCCAGCGCGCACACCTGCGCGTTACCCGTGCGCTCACCGGCACAAGCCCAGGATTCAGCATCAGCCAGGTTTATGATCGGGAGCGGCACCATTTCAGTTATCTCTGAGGGTGATCGTTTTCATGTCAGTCTGTGATGTGCATGCAGATTACAGACATTAAGCCCATGCAAAGTGCTTTGCTGGATGACTGAGCTCTCACTGTCAATAGCCCTCACTAGCTCATGGCAGCCACACCAACCTATTAGCCAATCCATGCCTAATCCTCGCCCTGATAGGCTAATCCATCTCCTACCCAGATCAACTGTCATTAGGGACAAAAATCTGAGACTGATCCCACATCAGAGTAAGGAGCGAATCTATGGACTCGCTTTTTCAAACTCATCCGAAAACGCTTCCCCTCGCTTTGCTGTTCAATCACAAAGAGAGGATGTGAATGTAACTGATTGTGCAAACCACAGGAGCCATTGAGCTGAGCATTCTTTCTTATCTAATAATAACAGGGTTTTATTCTGAGGCCCCAGCCCTCAGTGGCCAGGTGACCATGTGCAGAGACAGTGAGGTGGGGGAGGGGGGATACTGCACACAAAAAGCACTCAAAGGCCAGGCCTTACAATCATACAAATATATCTGTTTATTCAATGATATCCAATATGTCACATCTGTCCTCTCCACCGTTACAGAAATGACAATGATCAGACAGGAAACACACAGACGAGGGGTGTGTGGTTGGGGGAGGGTGGAGCGGGGAGGTTGAAGGAGACACTGAGTGGGAATTGTCCTTTCTTCCTCCATGGTGTCCGGTAAGCATTATAGCATGCAGGTGCAGTGAAGCTCTCCCAGTCACCCCCAGTTCACCTCTGCTCACCTGTCCTGCTGGTTTTGCAGCCCTGCCCCACAGCCTGTGGGCCACTGGTCATGCCACCCTGCTCTGGGGGGGCTCACCACTGATCCCTCTCCCTTTCCAAACTCCCACGGTCTCTGTGGCCCTTTATGGAAGACATATACACAGCTTGGAAGACCAGACGAGTAGATTTTTATTGTTTTTTTTAGTCATTTTTGGAAGACATCATAGCAGACCTGGATCAGCAAGTCAATCCTTTCAGTAGATCTCGCAGGTGGGTCCGGAAATACAGGTGCATTTTTGGAGAGTAGATCCTTTTGGAGAGATTAACACTGAGCAAGAGATCCAAGCCGCCCCTCTCACCAGTCATAACCATTGTAGGGGGTGGTGCTCTCATCTCTGTCTCACCAGGTTCAGATGAAAACATTGAATTTCAGATGATCTCTATGACCTTTACAGACTCCAGCATTATTGGCTAAACAAACACCCTTGTCGTAGACGACTGGCATGGCATCCATGCTCACTCTCCCAGCATGCTTTCACTGAAAGCCCTGCTGCTTCCATCTCAACACAAGAGCGAAAATAAACACAAAACTCCTCAAGAAAATAACATACTACAGAACAGGACAGTACCATTCCCTGACTCCAGGAATTCCCCTCTGAAAAAACATGTCAGTATTTGGCTTTGTTGTTGTTTGAGATTATACCATGATGTTATCCCCTCACACACTGGACATCACGTCAGTCCAATGAACGTAAAACCCAGTGAAACACACTAACTGATAACTGCGTGGACTGTCCAACAAAAAATTTACCCTTGTTTCTGTTTTTCAGAGAAGGACTCCAGGTGCCCTTTAATGTTAAAGGAAACTATCTCACCCACAGTTACATTATATATGAATCATAATGAGTAGTACTCAATTGTTCACTATGACAACACAACAATCTCCATAAAAACCTCATTGACTGAAAAAAATATGTATATAGATATATTTATTTTTTTATATATGCACCAAAAGCCAGGAAAAGTTTCCCATGATTTATTGCAGGACATCATGGTAACTCCTGTAAGATTCATCTTGCTCTGAGTAGGACAGACTACCCCTGACTGCAACGGAACATACAGCACGATTGAACAAAAACACTTTTTAACTAATCACTGAATCAAACACACATCCCCTCACTCCAGGACTGTCACTTCAATTATTGCTTTCAGTGCTGGGCTATTGCTCTCCTGTTTGTGTGTGTGTGTGCGTGTTTATGTGTGTGTGTGTACATGTTTGTGTTTGCGTACACACACATGTATGGACACACAAAGATACCCCCACACAGTCTTTCCCAGCTCATCTCTGTCTCTCTCTCTCACACACACACAGACACAAGCACACACAGATACACACACATACACTCAGCCTTGGGGGAAAGGAAGATTTGGTTTAGGAAATGAAGCGTGACTTCAGAGAGCCAAGACAGGGGATACACACATAAATATGCTGCCTGATTCCCAACCCCCTGCCTCTGTCTCTGAGCCTCCAACACCCCACACTCTATTGTCCTAACGCCACCTCCACAGGCCCACCTCCCACTGCCCTAATGTCACCTTAGTGAGCCCCCCACATTACTAAACTCCATCTCCCTAAAGGCCCTCGCAGTGTCCTAAGCCTGCGTCAATAAGCCCTTCCCACTGTGCTATGACGGTTTAGCGCAACAGCAGAACTCCATTTTGGATTTGAACCAGCAACATTATGATGACAACCACTATTCCATTTTGCAGTGACCTCACTGTGTTTTCCCTTGTGTGTTTGTACAGCATCGCAGCCTCTGTATCAGCAATCTGTATTGTTTAACCAACAGACCATTTTATATCCAAAAGGTGGAAAAAATTGTGGTTTCTCTCATTGATTTCTGCACAAACAGAATGATTATCAGTGTGCCACTTAGATAGGCAGAATTAGTGGCTAAGCAGTAAACACCATTGGAATACTGATCAGATGAGTGTTATGTGACGCAGAGTGCTGCTTTCATGTGCAATTAAGCAGAGCAGTCCCCTGGGCGCTGGTTCAAGTGTCCCGAACCATCACTGAGCTGCCATTCCAGACCTGGGGGTCCTCCGCTCTGTCACTCTGTTAATGTTAATGACAGAAATAAGCTCTAAAACAATAACACTGTCATGTGGAGTTAGGATGGTGTGTGCGTGCAGCTGTTGCTTTGCTTTCCAGGAGATTTCCGGGGGGGGGGTGGAGGGCTCTAAAACTTACTGAATGTGTGCCATAAAACAGAGGGGAACTACCAAGCCAGACAGACAGACACACCCACACACACACACTCACACACACATTGGGAGAGAGCAATTTTTTGAGATGTTCTGCACTGCAGTAACAGCAGATATTGCAAGCAGCGCTTCTGAGGATTCAAAGATTGACTTTTACAGCAATAAAACTAACATGGCTGAGCCCCTGAAGATCATCCTTTTGCATTTTTGGCTTTTGAATTGTATATTGCTCCAAGGCTCTGATGAACCTCAACTGTGTGATCAGGTGGAATGTGTCTGTACCTCAAAACCAGGTACCTCAGAGGGGTGGACCCTCAGAGGGAGAAGGGCCTCTAGAGTAAACCCTGCCCCTCTGCTGCTCAAATAAACACAGGGAGATCAAAGGGCATGCATTCATCCCTTTTGGAAAAGTGAAGTATGTTACTGTGTGTTGGATGATCACATAAAGGTCATACATCATCTGGTGATTCATACTGTTTGTTTGCTTGGCAGGCACACTTAATCAGAGCTCATATTTTCACATGTGCTATACAGCAATAACACAGGCTAAGCGCCTCCCTCAGGAGTAAAATAGTAAAGTCCCTCCTGGGATTTGAACGTGTAACACCTCCAGTTAGAGGTCTGATTGTTTCCTTTATGCACATACAGGACTACCTGATGAGTCATTAGTGGAAATTACATGCGATCTACAGATGACATAATATCAATATCCAACACATGTAACATGCATGACTTTTTCACAAAGGAATGAACATGAGACTTTTCCCCACATTCTCGTGTCCACCTCTTTAAAATGTAGGGGTACCTGTTCAGGGGTGACGGGTGTGAAAGAGTTAATGTGTAAACCAAACAAGTCCTTTCCATTACTGACTACACTTGCGCTGACTGGAACCCACCACACATGATACATTGTCTCAACGCTGCTGTAACACTGAAACAACACTCTAATGTTGCCACAATGTTGCAGAAACGTTTGAGAAATGTGTCGTGCCCCTCTTTAGCACACGTCCCCCTCTGAATGTGCTTTTCAGTGCTAATGGGAGTCTGTGAGAGGATTTACACAGCAGGGTTGCTATCTCTAAGAGAGAGCGAGGGATGGAGAGAGGGAAACATGGGGAGGGCTTCCAATCAGCATATGCTGGATTACACACAGAGCTGGAGGGTGGAATCTCAGTTTCGTTTTCTCCCTGAGCGCAAGGTGAAGGTTTGCCTTAGTGCTAAAAAGCTCCTTCCTTCTCCAAACTCTTCCACTGCTGCTGTGTTGAGCTTCATACAGCACCTGATCTGGGCACACAGATCATTATCCATGACAGCAAAATACTATTATTATTATTATTATTATTATTATTATTATTATTAATTTCAGTGTTTCAAATTTCTTTATGAGGAGTTGAGTGGCATGTTTTCCTGGATTTCATGGCTGCCTGTAAAAGCTTGGCTTTTGGTGGTCCCTCCAGAAGCTCCTCTTGCTGTGTTCCTGGCGCCCTGATCATATCCAGGATAATTAGAGTGGAAACCGAGCCGACAGCTGACCGATTACCATGGTGATTACCGTGACTTAGCGAGGAGACTGACCCCCACTGAGGTGTAAACGGTGGTAATTATTATCATATCATGTGTAATTTACAGCAACACAACCACCATTGTCAGAATGAGATGGACGCTGGGCTTTTCCCTGCAGCAGGTAACAGGGCATGAATGGGCACAGCAAGGACTCGGGGAAACAGGATATGAGGGAAAAGGGGGAACGGGATCAGAGAGATAGGGAAATGAATTAGAGGAAAGGAGAGCAGGATTGGAGGGTTAGGGAATGGAGCTGTGAGGAAAGGGAAAATGTAATCAGAGAGTTGGGGGAGCCGGGACCTGAGCAGTGGGGCGGTGTGGACGATGGGAGGTTGAGAAGGAGGTTCCCGTGACGGCTCTGGGCACGGAGGAGTCCTGTTGACTGTGAGACAGTTGAAAGGTGGAAGGTGATCGGTTGCAGATTGAGCTGCCTAGCGAGCTGGTGACGCCAGTGTGCTGCAGGCCTCCCGCTCCCCGCTCTACCCCTGGCCGATTCCCTCAGCCGGGCCAAAACCGTCGGGAACGCGGGGTCCCGTGGAGCAGGGCTTCTCTGGAAGCCCCCAGTGGTGTACCCCAGAGGGTAACGGTGCTCTCAGACTCTGGGGGCTAGGAGGTGCCGGCCTTTGGGGGGTCTTTCCTGCCGTTCTGGAGGGAGGGGGAGTCGGCGGTCTTCACCGTCTTCCTGGGCGGGCTCTGCTCAGGGAGTTCGTGCAACGAGGGCTCCTTATACATGGCCACTGCAAAGAGGCAAGGATTTCTGATTACTGCACACACACTCAACAGACAAGGGGTTCTGTTTACTGAACACATGCTCCACTCAGTGGAGTGGGCTTTCAGGGTTTGGATCAGGGAGGTAGAGGAGGCGGTGTACCTTCAATAACTTTGGGTAAGAAGTGGGCAGCGCCTTTGGTCTTTTTGACCCGGTTTCCTTTCATGACGTGCCCGTCGCGGTTGATGCCGATGTACCAGGCTCGGCCCGACTGGCTCTGCCGGTACAGCATCGACGAGTACGTCACATAGTAGTTCTCAAACACGCTCTCTTTGAACTTGCACTCTGGTGTGAAGTGTTCCTGTAACACACACACATATGCACAAACAAGCACACACAGACACACACATTAGCCATAAATTCGGATGACTCAAGAGGAGATAAGTGATGATGATGATAATGATGACGGCTTTCATAGTTTTAGCTGGCAGTGTATCCGCACGCACACACACGGATGTACACACACACACACACACACATTCATCCATTTAGCCAGGCCCCACTCCCTCTCTCAAGGCCCCTCCCCATCCACATTGCCTGGTGACAGGTATATGTCTCCCTGGGTAACCATGAGCCTCAGTTCCTGTCAGGGGGCAAACCAATCAGCCAGGGCAGGGCAGGGCAGGGCGGAGCAACCCAGACAGCGGGAAAGTGCTGACGGGGAAGTCCTATTGTCTGGGTGAGAATGAAGGTACTCTTAATTCTTCAATGTATATGGCACTCAGCTCTGCCAAGGTGCCTGATCTGTTTGTGTTCATCACCAGGGCAGCCGGGTTCCTCTAGATCTCTGCAGAAACACTTGGAAGTGGCCCAATCACCTTTAACTCCCACAAAAAAACAACACAAACAGAGGGGAGAGAGGAGTTGTCGCTGTGCAACTGGCAATCACATTCAAGTTGATTATTATCTGGCACATCACGACCAGCAGATATGGCAGGACCCTATTGTCCTCTGACCCTGTGTTAACTTTGGGGGGGGCATGTTTGGTGGTTTCTTGGCTCGAGATTAAACTGCCCCGAGGGCTCTCTGGCTGAATCTACTCCTGCTGGGCGATTCACCTGCCGGAACCCATTCAAATAAAACAGACTCCGTGCGCAGAGTTCTAAAGCTCAACGCAGCCTGTTTTCCATGTGAAACCGTGCCCCTGCTCCCACCCCTCCCCCTCTGCAACCAATCACATCACATTACATCATTTCTAGCCCCTCCTCCACCAGAGTCGAGCACATCTGATTACATCAGCTCCTGCCCCTCCCGCTCCTGAACCAAGCACATCTGATTACAGATGTGATTATATCCACCTGCCATCGGCAGTAATCTTTAACAGGATAACCAGCTCTATAATCTAACAAACCTACTCAATGCTGCAGAGATGTAACACCCCCCCCCTCCCCGCCCTGGATCAGTTTCAGCTGTGAGCACATAATGGCTGGGCTCAGGAGTAGGTTTGTGTAGCTGAACACAGACCAGTGATTTGAGGGAACTGCCTACCCAGACTGGAGGAGGGGACAGACCATGAGGAGCCAAGGACACTGAGAACTGAGAAACAGAGCAGTGCTGCTCCTCATTGAGGTAAAACACGCTGTTACATCACACTGCTGTTTGATCTGCACATAATGACTGTTCGTCACTCTCTCTCCCACTGTTAGTGCATGCACCACCGGGAGAGAGGGGTCCTGCTGAATCTGGGGTGCCAGCTAGTGCATTTAGCCCATATTCATACACCTGACGTTTCCCCCAGGATCCTATCAAATCCGCCAAGCCATCTTATGAGCAAGTGCAATTCAATGGCAAAGTTAGAAACCATTTTACTAACACTTTCCCTCATCGCCAGTTTTGATCACATCTGAGGGTTTGCATCCTGACATAACATGAAATAAATGTACCGTCATGGTTATCTATTTATCTGTTTGAAAGAGACCCTTTACTTGTCACTACTTTGCACAGTGCCCCACAGTTCACATCATACACTGTATAGCTCATTTCTGCATTTTAGGGATTAAGGTTCAGCACCTCAGTGGAAGGGAACACAAAAGCCCGCTGGGTCTGGTCTCAGGGAAAGTACCTGAGATCTGAAAGTGACATATTCATGTGAATGAGTGTTTGAGAAAGTGAGCGGGACAGTGTTTGTCCTGAGCCTGATCCTTCTCCATCACTTTATATAGTGCTGTGGAGATGTAAGCCTCACAGAAAAACAGAAATTCATATTCCTTAAACATACTGTTCCGGTGACAACAGAACCGCCAGCTTCACACACATACCCAAAGTCACTACTCCTCCATCCTCTCCCTTGGATGCGGTTCCAGGTGTGAGCAGTAGGGGTCTCTCTGGCGCAGCGAGTCTGGCTGTGATAATCCCTCCGCTCTCTGTGATGGTGTGTTAGCTGCACGGCTCCTGCTCTGCTCTGATTACAGCTCACAGTGTGGCACTTCATAATCGCTGTTTTATAATCGACCCAAAGATTCTTCCCCACTCTCCCTCTCTCTCTGTTTCTATCCCTCTGCTCCTCCCTTCCGAAGAGAAGGCTAACAGCTTCTGTTTGTTGCTGCTGTCAAAACGCTGCACAGATGCTAACGTGACATGATATATTATGTAAGTCAGTAAGGTATGGATGGAGAGATCAGAGGGCCCAGACAGGATGGGATGGATTAAGCCATTAGGAATGATAAATATATTTATGAACTGCAGCCAAACCGAGTGGTATGGTTAGAGAATTTCAAACTGCAGTGTATGCATGTGTGTGTGTGTGTGTGTGTGTGTGTGTGTGTGTGTGTGTGTGTGTGTGTGTGTGTGCGTGTGTGGGTGTTGGTGAGGTCACGCACTCATTCTGACGCAGTGACAGGACAGATCTTCCATCACTGTAACGCAGGAGGGAACGAGGGGAGGTGACGGGTCCAATTTTAGTGAGGAGAGTGACACATGTTTCTCTACCTTCATGTACTGCTATAGACAGAGAGAGAGGGGAATGGAGGGAGAGAGGGAAAGAGAGAGAGGAAGGGAGGGAGAGGGAAAGAGAGAGAGGAAGGGAGGGAGAGAGGGAAAGAGAGAGAGGAAGGGAGGGAGAGAGGAAGAAACAGAGCGAGAGGAAGAGAGGGAGGGAGGGACTGAGGGTGCGACAGAGATAAGGGTGGAAATGGCATGATGACAGAGAGACTTAATGAGGCATTATATATCTTGTACTTCTTTTGACTTTTGCTTGTTTGATGTTAAACCTTTTAATGGGACTGTATACAGGCCACACTACTCCTCCTCTGTCCCCTACTCAGCTTTTAAAGTAGATCTTGGAGATTTTTTTATTTTAATCCAGCAATTGATATATGTATCAACCTGTAATTTGGGGAAAAATGTGACAGAGAAACTGATATGACTGAAGAGGTTTTGTCCAAATTGTAGATGAAATGTGCACAATCACACACCTAACCTGGTGATTTCACATGGCCACACCCACAGGTTTCTCTCATGACCCTGCTGTCTGTCATTATTTCCTGACTACATGGAAATACCAAATATGGTCCCTCTCAAACACTTCCTCTGATGTTTGGTTAACTCCTTGACAGCATCCAGGTACAAGGAGGCAACATGGCATCTTAAAAATGAAGTCTGAAATCTTTGGAATAAATTCCATGTCCTCCATCTGAAGCAAGGACAAAAACAACATTAATGTGATCATCCATTATTATATTTCTATACCTATTCTCATCCTAACCTTATCTTAAAAATCCTGTAGAGAGCAGATGATTTTATAACTTTTGATTTAGCAGCAGAACTATCATTGAGATAAGTGACAATCAGGCCACAGACCCTGCTCTTGTGAAAGCTGTTTCTGTGCCCTTCCTCACTGGCTTACGTGTTGCATTTGACTCACCTGATGACCAAGCCCCTCTACTCAGACAAAGATGCTCATTGGTTTAAAGCAAAGATGCCTTCTCATAGCTCAGATCACACATGTCAAAGAGATTTCCCATTTGTACAAACCCTGACCTCTGACCTCACTTGAGTGAAATATCGAGCTCCATAAGGTTCTGTTCTTTGACCCCCTGCTTCTCCTTGTGAAGTTTTGCCCTCAGTTAAGTTATTTGGAAACATGGTGGCAGTGCTTTCCACAGCTGTGCAGGTGATAAAAGCTTTTGTCAGAATGAAACCAGAGGAGGCACTCAGAGTGGAGAGACGAGCAGAGAGTCTTACTGACATAAGAACCTGGAGGAGCAGAACTTTTCATTCAGTAAACAGCAATAACACATGTCCCACAAGGCTTTGTGATGGGATGTCACGGCTCGTCCTGCATGCTGAGGGATTTTCCAGAAACCAGGCTGGATTCCTGGCCGTATCTTTAGGCCATTGCTTCTGTAATTTACTCAGATATGTAACAATTGTAGCTTTTCTCCCGTCAGAGAGATTGGGAAACTAAAATGCTTGTTGAGTACAAAGAACATTTGAGCTGTTGAGTTCACCATGAGCGGGCTAAGGACAAATTTTCAACTTTTCTCTCATTAACATTTGAAGGGTTTTTCTTGTTGATCCTCTCAAGAGCTATTCCTTAATATAATCCCTGCCATATCCACTGTAAGTGTTCCATTTAGGCCATCCCTCTATCTCAAATCAAATACATATATAAAATCATTTCTCATTAATTCTATTTCTATCACACTGTTTCTGTTCTGCTAGTGAAGCATTTCTGCTGTTCCATATATACATATGCATCCATATCCATATTTCCATATGACAAGTTAATTTCATATGACAATAATTGATTATGAAATCCACTCTTTGAAGTACTCTTAACATTATATCAACTAAACATAAATGAAATATTAATATTAATTTAATTAGTTAATTCACTACATATGCATACACATGACCATAAAATTCACTATATATAAATACAGTTTGTGATGAAATCCAAATTTCAGCTCAGAAGTGCCATTCCAGGTTCTCAAAGATGAGCTAGTCGTATCTCTGTAAAGGAAGGATCCAGGTGCCTCGGGTGTCTACTTCAGAAGACTAATTAGATGCAGACCAAATCTGGGACCAGTAAGAACTTCTGCCTTCTGGCAGTGCATGGATATATTCCCTCTTATAGCAAACACTCCTCTCTGTTCTCCATCTTTCCCTCCCTCATCCTCTCTCTCTCTCCATCTCATTCCCCTCCCTTTCTCTCTGTCACTCCTTCAATCCATTTCTCCCTCTCCCTCTCCCTGCCCCCCTTCACTCCCTCCCTCTTTTCCTCCGTTCTCCTGGCCCAGGAGGGTATTCCAGAGCACACAGCTGGTAAAGTGGGTCAGTGCAGGACTTTGCACTATTTTTAACAAAAACCAATTTCCAGGAGTCGCCCACAGGTAGTGTAGGGACACACCTCTCAGACAATGGACCAATGACAAGGAGTTTCCCTCATTATTAACCTCTCTCTGTGACTCCCCCCTCCAGAACTCCCTACACCCCCAACAGCATGCAGAGGAGAGAAGCAGAGCCACAGAGAGTCCCTAACAGCTGAATCTCTTTGTGCCTCTACTTTCCTCTGCCTCTCTTTATCCCCCCGCTCTCTCTCTTTCCCTCTCTCTCCCTCCCTCTGTCTCTCTCTCTGTCTCTCTCTCCATCTGAGTTGAGCCTCTCCTAATTTCAATATCTGCCCTGTCCCCTCTTCCTTCACATGCAGTGTCCCAGAGCAAGTGTTCTCAGAGCAGCCGCCATGATTGTGGGTATTTCAAAATGACACACAAGGGCTTGACTGAACCCTGGAGTGTCTAGCCAACTTCCTTCCAGTTTCATGCCACCAGTGGCTCAGTGACAAGCCCAGATTGGTCACATGGCCACCTTTGTCAGTACGGCACAGAGCACTGCATTGTTTCCTGTGTCTCAGTGCTTGGTCTACGGCCTTGGGCCCACGCCACACCATCAGTTAAGCAAGTAAACAGGAGAACATGAGTTTGCTGGTAAAGCCAGGTCATCGTCCCCCAGGTGCGTTTCTTTGAAGTTATTTTCCCAGTCATTTCCCCCCCTTGAAAAATGGGTCACCTTTCCGCCGTTACAAGTGTTGCTACACAAGCGTCCCCTACAGCAGTTCTCTCTAAATCTGGGAGGGCTTGTGTGTGTGTGTGTGTGCATATGTGTGTGTGTGTGTGCGTGTGTGTGTGTGTGTGTGTGTGTGCATATGTGTGTGTGTGTGTGCGTGTGTGTGTGTGTGTGTGTGTGTGCATATGTGTGTGTGCGTGTGCGTGTGTGTGTGTGTGTGTGTGCATATGTGTGTGTGTGTGTGTGTGTGTGTGCATATGTGTGTGTGTGTGTGTGTGTGTGCATATGTGTGTGTGTGTGTGTGTGTGTGTGTGTGTGTGTGTGTGTGTGTGTGCATATGTGTGTGTGTGTGTGCGTGTGTGTGTGTGTGTGTGTGTATGTGTGTGTGTGTGTGTGTGTGTGTGTGTGTGTGTGTGTGTGTGTGTGTGTGTGTGTGTGTGTGTGCATGTGTGTGTGTGCGTGTGTGTGCGCGTATGTGTGCGTTGGCGGTGGGGGGAAGGGGGAATGGGTTACTATAACTAGCTACTAATTAATTCCCAGATTTGGGACAGAGGAAATAGGCTTGCTGTTTTCAGTTAGAAAAACTGAAAAACTACCACAAAAGTGCACAAAACTACAACACAAAACAACGCAACACCCCCTCTCAGATTGCTAATCTGCGCAGTGTGTGTTTTCTCTGTGGTGTGTATTTATGTGTTTTCCACAGAGAACTAGACTCGGAGGATTCTCATCCGAACATAGTAATCAGTACCACAGCGTCCTGCTGTCATGAGTCTGTTTTTTTCCCTTCACATCTTTGATAATTTACTCTCCCTGCTGTAATAGTAATAGTATATTCCCTGCTGGGTAATATACTATTACTATTTCTGTGTGTCTACAATATGAGGTGGTTATAATAAATCAAACTCTTCAACCCTCTGAACATCAGTGCACATGTATGACACTAGAACCCCAGCTTCTCTTTCCACATTAATAGTGATATTCTAAAGATAGTTTTAGGGTCTTCAGTGACATTAAAAATCCACACCGTGGGCATGTCACAGAAAATATTGAACATGACAGCTCTGAAGCAAGAGCGAGCAAGAGAGCACCCACTGCAGAAGGTGACCTCGCCCACTAGACCAGAATAACGTTGTGATTCGTTCCCTCAGCTGGGGGCCTGGGTCTTTAGCTCAGCAAGCCAATCATATCTCTTGTTGTGACAGATGGTGAGGGCTATGGTCGAACCCCGCAGCAAAGCTGCTCCCTGTGAGCCCAGTTGAGGAGCCCTGATGGTCAGTGTGCACGCTCAGGGGAGTGAGTCGGAGATGCTGAGACATTTTGATACCTGTCTGGACCATGTAGAGAGATTCCAGGGACACAATGGTTACTAATGAAATATCTCTTGCCTGAGGTTTTGGCTGTGGGAAGTACAGAGAATAGCAACACAACACAACACTGCTGTGAAAATACAAGCATTTGGACACACACCCATGCACAGCTGCGTGCATCTAATCTTCATCATCATCACAATAATAATAGTAATAATAGAAGAAGAAGAAAAAGAAGAAGAGGAAGAATCTCACAGAGGTGTAGAGATAGCCCTCGCTGCTCATGCCCAGGTACAGGCCTGTCTTTATTCCCTGGATAGCCACGATGCGCAGACCCACAGGGATCAGGTTAAACTGCGCTGCCGAGGGGAACAAGGGGGGAACAAGGGGGGAACGAGGGAGCAAGGGCAGAACAAAGGATGGGGGGGAGACAGAGAGAGAGAGAAAGAGAGGGAGGAGGGGGAGAGAGAGAGGGAGTAAAGGAGACAGGTAAAGAGAGAGAGAAGGTTATTATTATTTTACTGTATTATTTGTATGTTCACCTTGTGTACATGTTGATATAAATATGCTCATGCTGTATATTGTATCGTAGCATTTATGATGACTCTTTATACTGTAGTGGAATGCTTTAGCAGTAACGTTTTAGCTTTGCTGCCAATAAAGGACATTTGAAATAAAGGGTGTAATAGGAGCTCATCAAAGGATGAGTTAAAACTCCAAGAGGTGCTCCTGAATATTGAGGGTCATAAATACAAGACAAAATGGATAAAAGATTGCAAAAGGAGTAAAGTCCCATATGACAAAAGAAATCCCCAAAACAGGGCACACAACCAGAGAGAAAAAAACACGTTTGAATTGGAATTTGTAAGAGAGGGGGGAGTGAGTGGCTCATCTGAGAAGAGTGGGTGTGGCATCCTTTGGCTAGTTGCATGCCACATGGAGGCTCCAAGAATCAGTAGATGTAGAGTAACTAGAGTGGTCCAGCTGTCTGTTTGGCCCCTGCTCCAGTTCTCCACCCACTGTAACTAGTGGCATATGGGCGCAGGAAGGACAGGAACAATAACATCCACAGGAATCTGTTTGGCCATTACTCACCACATGCCAGCCCATTCTATTTGTTCTATATCTGTGTATTGTGGCTGCCTACAGCATCGTTCTCATGCACTGACACCTCTCAGTGCAGTCAAGCGCTGCTCAATCTGTCAGAAACACTCAGAGAGACAGATGGAGGAGGGGCGTATCGAGGAGAGACAGATTGAGACAAGTTCAAGGCAGGTCTCTGCATCACAGCCATCCATCTCTGTCTCTCTGCATCTCTCCCTCTCTCTTCCTCTTTCTGCCTCTCTCTCTCTCCCTCACTCTCTGTCTCACCCACTGTCCCTCTGTCTCTTTCTGCTTACCTTTCTCTTCTTCTCTGCATCTCTACAATCTGTCTTTCATTCATCTCTTCATATCTTCCCCCTCTCTCTGAGGGAGTATATAAATATGTGTATGTATATGTGCATGTGTAAATATATGGATTTATGGATTTATGGATTTAGAATTCATATAAACCACAACACTGTTATCAGTTATCACTAAAGGAAAGCAGGCATTTTTTAAATCTGAATCACATTCTCCTCTCTCTCTCTCTCTCTCTCTCTCTCTCTCTCTATCACTCACACACATACAGTCTTTCAGTTTTTCAGCTCTCTGATCTAACACAGAGATGGACAGTCAAACAGACAGGCAGGAGGATGGACAGACTTACAGAAAGAGCTGCTCTCATCTCGCGTTCCATTCACCGTGCCATCTGGCAGGATCTGGAGGTCAAACCCGTGCCGGCAGTGCAGGCGGGTCACAATGCCTTTCAGCTGGGGCTCTGGGGAGGAGAGGGTTAAGAGAGTGACACATCACCATGAGCCCATACACCCTACTGTTTACACACAGCATGTGCCTTCACCAAACACCCATACCTGCCAGTGTTCTGTTTAACAATCCCTACACCCATTCACCTAAGGCTGTGTGCTTCATGGACACACACACTGGCATTCTGGAATCATGAAAGAATTCCCCTGCCATAGATCCCAAGAAAGACAGGCTTGGTCCTGTGTCTTGTACTGTGGAAGATCTTCAGTAGGATTGATAAAACCCACTGTGTCTGCATTGATGTTTGAGCATCACTGTAACACTACGGCCTTGCAAGTCACCACAGAATCAGAGTGAGAATGGCTGGGATCACTGCATGAGGAAAGAGCTAAAGCCGATTAATGTCACCATTAAACACCCTGATCAATAGATCTCATGACTACAATAAGATTCATAAAATTTCACACGATTCACTGATGATGGGTCTTTATGTGGGCTTTGATCATCAAGTTTGATGTTCTGTGCCAAAGAGCACATGCTGGTCTCACTGCTGATATCAGACAGCACATGTGCTGGTCTCACTGCTGATATCAGACAGCATGTGTGTTGGTCTCACCACTGATATCAGACACCACATGTGCTGGTCTCACCACTATTATCAGACAGCATGTGTGCTGATCTCACTGCTGATATTAGACAGCATGTGTGTTGGTCTCACTGCTGATATCAGAAAGCATGTGTGTTGGTCTCACTGCTGTTCTTGTTCCAGTTCTTAGATCTCAGCCCACCCATCCTCTGTTCGTCACATGGGTGTGAACAGCGTTACTTATTTCTGTGCCTCTTTACAGACACGTTCATTTACCCTGAGAAAGCCAGCAAAATGGTGCTGACAGACCACACACTTAAGCAGAGTACTGCAATGAAGTTTTAATGAGCTTTATTAAATATGAATGGAATTTGAGTTTCCTGTTGTGACTGCTGGTAAAAAGGGTCTTTGTTTTGTGGTTTTCAGGGGAGAAAATATAAATGTGTCACCACAGAGAAAGCTTCCAGTCCCTGGATATTAACCATTTCCTGCACACACCTGAGAGTTATATCACCGTGTTCAGAGGTATGTGCTCAGGAAGGTTCTAAGGACAGCACAGACATTTCCCTGACCAGTTATCACCTCATCAGTAACAAAACAAGGCAAATTTAAGCCAACCCAGAATAAGGACTTACGATTCTGATCAAGACACAGCTCTGCATTTACAGCGCTGCAATTAGGACTGACCCCTAAGTACATACCCATAGACTCAATCAATGTGATCTTTCTGTATGAAAAGCTCTTTTTAATATAAAATCACTCCTACATTAATCTGGAAGCACTTCACAGTAAAAGTACTCTTTTCTCTCTAAGATGACTTCAGGGCTTTGATCGAATCCAGGAGTCTTTTTTCACATTTGGAAGACAGAATTGAGAAAGCTGATGTCAGGAAATTCTGGGATGTTCTACACAGCATGGATCAATGATGAGCCTGGAGTAAGAATCACCCAATCATCAGCTCATTTTTAACCTCCAAAATGAAACTGTTGTTTCACTGCTGCTGTACTTTTCTGATTAGATGATGGGCGCATCCAAATTTTTATTGGCAAAGACACTTGGACTGGGGATTTACAACTATAATCTCCAGGGTGGCACACGATTGGTCAGCATTTTCTCCCTTACCATTGGCTGAATTTGGTGCCCAGTACCAAGAGAAGAGACATACCCAGAAAGCCATGCTTTCACATTACAGCTAACAGAGGCAATGCGGGAAAAAGCAGTCAGACCCAGAGAAGCTGTCAAGGTTAAAAGGTGTTTTGCTTTTAGAGGGGAGGAGGGGGGGGGGGGGTCAGGAGAAGCTGCTTCTGCTTGCTGTGCAGAATGCTGCAGAGTCTGCTGATCCCCCTCCAGACCTGCATAGCCCCGCCATCGATCCCGCCTCCACGCATCCCGATAAAGAAGACCCAAAATTCGCCACAGCCCTGCCCTGTCTCTCACAGCCTCACCTTGCCTCACTGTGCACTTCAGCATCCTCAGCAGGACACCCCTCGATTGGACAGGTGCTGTTAGCACCGTGGTGGCAGGGATGAAGCCATCAGTAACAACGTGACACAAGCACGGGGGGGTTTCAGCTATGAGTTAGGGCTCTTTCTGCCTGCTTCAGCCCAGGGCCTTGTGCTGTGACTTACAACACAATATATCACCCCATAAGCAAGCAGGATAAACTCCTTACACTGTTCACCAGAGAGAGAGAGGTAACATTGATATTGATATTAATATGACAATGATGAAGATTATGGCATACTGTATGTAATAAAGGGGGTGGTCATTAATAAATATTAATAATGGACACTTCATTACACTTTCAGTCTGTTATGGGTAACCATAAACACACACACACACACACACACACAAGGACAGGGACTGCTAAGGAATAAAGGAAAAAAGGCATGAAGCCAGAAAGATCTCCCCCCATTTAGAGATTTGTGATTGGTGAAGCCAGAGTTAAAAAGAGAGAGAGAGAATGTGTGGAGTGAAAGGCAGGAAAATCAGAAAAATGAACGGGGACAAAAGCCTGTGAGGATTAGAGAGAGAGGGAGAGAGAGAGAGAGAGGCTCCGTTGATTTCTTGCTCCGTGTTCTGAGTGATTGTTCTTATTTTGGCAATATGTACCCATAGTGTATCATGCCAGAAAAGCTTTTTTGTGGAACTGAAGTGAAAGACAGAGTAGGGGATTGCGTAAAAGAGGTAGAGAGGGAAGGAGAGAAAGAAAACAGGGAAGGAAAGAGGAGAGAGAGGCAGGGAAGAATTGTTTTACAGAGGAAGAGAGGGAGAGAATAAGAAGGTTGAGATAGAGAGGGGGAGAGACAGTGGAAGATTAGAAGCTTCACTAAATGCCTCCACAGCAGGCATTTCACATCCCAACCAGTAAGAGAGGGAGAAAGAGGTCTGCAGTCACAGTGCCGTCTCTCAATGACCCTGAGATACAAATATTGTGCTCTAGCAAAGGCCGGCTCCATTACAGCAGTACTGTCAGATCTAAGCCCTGACTGTTGTCAGTCAAACACCAGATCCCAGGAAAATAGTGTTCACTTTACTGTGAGTGGCACCATTATGAAGCATTATAACAGCTACGCATACCTGGGCCTGATTATCAGTGACTCAGGGAAGTTTGACCTGGAAGTGAATGCATTAAAGGAGAAGGCATGCAGGGCTGTTACACCATAAAGAGGAGGCTCTAAAATTTGTCCCACCAAACTCCATAAAATTCTGAAAGTGTCACTGAACCCATCGCGCTTAATGGTTCTTAAGTGCAGAGTCGCATCAGACACCAGGAATACATCAAATAGGACAAACATCACAGAGGCATCCTGCTAGCAGGACACTGCAGGAACATTTTGAAATCACAAAGAAAAATCTAAAATTCTGTAATACAGCCCCACAAATTAGGGCTTTCTGCATTAGCTATTAACATGCAAATGAAGCATTTAAACACTGCGCTGACTTAAATCACAGCAATCCAAACCCACTCCACCATAGCACTCTGCAGTGCAAAGAGCTGAACCCGAAAGGGAGTCCTCACAGCCAGCTGGAGTAGATGCTCATTGGGCAAACAGACACCACCATCAGTCAGCTGCAGGGCAACAGAGGAGCACGGTTTCAGTGACCGCAGGCTGGCCTCCCTCCTGGCTTAGTGTGTGTTCCCCACTGCAGGACCCAGGGGAAAGATGTCTCTTTTTTTCAACAGAAAAAACAGCAAGCCAAACAAAAAGCGCGTCTGTGTCATGCCATGAGTAAAAAAAACTCTCTCACCATTCTCTCTCCTTTGTCGTCTCTCTCCTCTTCTATCTTGTGTGCTTCTGAGCCAGTCAATGTCAGACCCCTTATTTTACTGAATATTGAAAAAGTTGTTTTTTCCCATTTAATAACAGATGTCTAGAGCAGCGGTTCACAAGCTGTGGTGTGCACACCACCGGGGGTGTACAAGGCAATATGTAGGGTTGTGCATATGCATTTTTACAATGCAATATTTTAATATAACAATAATCAATATTAACTATCTTCACATTAGCTCTTCATTTTGCAAAATGTCACGATGTACACTACAGTAGTCTACACTGTAAAAAAGGAATGCCAACAACAATTGCAGAAAATGTTTAGTTATCACTTTGTAAAGATATGGTCTGCTGCATGTTCAGGGAAAAGGCAGCAAAAATTTGGATACAAGTCCACTCTCTGACAATACTGTGGCCCACCGCATTGATAGTATGTACAAAAAAATTCTCTGCGAAACTAGTCAGTTGCATCAAAAGCAAAGCTTTGGGAAGATATTTTTGAATTAATCAACGTCTTCTTCAGAGTGAATGGAATTGACTGGGCGCACTGTGCGGTGGTATGTACCGATGGAGAAAAAAGTCAACGGTAGGGAAACATGAAGGAATTGTGGCTCTCATCAGCAAAGGTTGCACCATCAGTTTTCTGGGTGCACTGCTGCATTCATCGAGAGGCCATTGCCTATAAAAACATGCCAGATGAGTTTCTGTCAGTTCTTAATGATTCAGTGAAAATCGTTAACTTCTGTAAAGCTTGTCTGCTAAATTCAAGGATTTTACAATGCTGTGCAACAAAATGGGAAGCAAAAGAAGACACTTCTCCTGCACACCGAAGCGTGCTGGTTGTCATGCAGAAACGTTGACAAGGCTATTTGAGCTGAGACTCCCGCAATTTTTTGTTGACAATCCATTTCACTTGTCTACTTCATTGCATGACAAGGCCTGGCTTCAGAAACTTCAGAAATCTTTCAATGAACTGAATTTAAGTTTTCTGGGTGTTGGCGCAACTGTGTTCAACACACAAGACAAGGTTGAGGCAATGAAAAAAAAAAAAAAACTGACATTCTGATCAGGCCTGGTAAATGCTAGCTCACTCAGTGTTTTCCAACACTACATGAATTTATGGAAACAAAGTTGTACTGACTGATCATGTAAAAGGTCTCTAAATTGAAGGCCTCAGCCAACTCATCTAACAGCTTTGGATCTATTTTCCCCCCAGGGTACCTGTCTCAGACTTGGAGTTGTAATCCTTTTAAACTTTTCCCCTTCAGTCTTAATTCTGTCACTCTGACTTCATGGACAAGAAAAACTGCCTGAGTTGTCACCACCATTGGATGGGGCACCATACAGAGGGACTCTACAGGGCGAATATACAGCTCAAAAATAAATCATTCACGGATTTCTGGGTATAAGCATTGTAGGGGTGCCCTACCTTATCCAAGCGAGCACTGAAAGTGTTGCTGCCTTTTGCCATGCCCTACCTATGTGAATTTGGGTTTTTCAGGATTCAGTAAAGGCAAAACATCGGCAAAGGCTGGATGCTGAGAGTGATATAAGAGTAAAACTGTCTTGAGTTACTCCCAACTTCACTGAGCTTTGTTCAAACAAACAGGCCCACCCATCTCATTGAGACTAGGTAGACAGTTATTGTTATTATTCTAATTTAAGTTGTGGTAGATAACTTGCATTGCTGTTACTGCATTACGTTTGGATGATGAGGTGATAGGGGTGCGTGGACAGGGTCACACATTTGAAAGGGGTGCATGGTCTAATGAGTTTGGGAACCGCTGGTCTACAGAACAGTGAGCTTGTTTCTCCAACACTGAAACAACTCAAAGTATTAGTTTACACAAGGCTATATGATATACTGCATTAAAGGACTCCTTTACACCTCATAGCACACATACATCCTGTCTGTTACACCACCTCCCACTCTCAGTTCATTTCAGATATATGCTTCATTGCCACTCCAATGCAATGCAAATGTACTACCAAACAAAATAAGTGTTATTACAGAGATTACACACCGAGGACCACAGACAGCACTCTGCATTACACAGTGTTTACACAATCAGGACCACAGACAGCACTCTGCATTACACAGTGTTTACACAATCAGGACCACAGACAGGCACCCTGAATGACAACAGCACTTTCACACTCAGCACCACAGGCATCTTATAATGTTGTTTTCATATTTTACAACATATTGCCATACTGCTGCTTTACAGGAATTTCTCCTCAGTGGTTTGTCATCATCATCATCATCATTATCATCATCATCACAAATTAAAAATCAATGATACTCACTGTGTTCCCTATCTTTTTAAATAGGAAGAGAGGATGCTCCTCAGAGCCTTGGTGTATCTTTTAATTTGAGCTGTGTAATTATCACCATGCCAAATCTCAGGGGGCTGTTTGTTTCAGGCCCATGAGGAATGAGAGAAAAGTGTGTGAGAGATGGATGAATAATCTGACAGATAATATCAACATACCCTTGGCAAAGAGGGGTGGGGGATGTGAATTTAAGAGGGAAGAAGAATATGCACTCCTATCCCAACAGACACACAAACACAAACACACATACACATACGTGTACACACACACACACACACACACACACAGTTTGTCAGTGTCCCATTGAGGACAGAGGACAGTTAGAGTGTTTAGGGTGTCCTTCAGCTCTTCTCCCTTTCTCTCTCCATCTCGCTCTCTCTTTCTTTCTCTCTCTCTCTATATATATATATATAAATGCAGGCTTTGAACAGGTCTTTAGTAAATCAGTCCAGACACATTTAAAAGGTTGATATGAGTGTGTGTGTGTGTGTGTGTGTGTGTGTGTGTGTACTCGTGAAATAATTTGTGCAGACTTTTGTTCTCTCTCTCCCTTTCTCCCTCCCTCTCTCCCTCTGCCCCTCTCTCCCTGTCTCTGTCTCTCTCTTTCTCTCTCTCTTTCTCTCCCTCTCTCTCTCTCTCTCTTTCTCTCTCTCTGCAGAGGTCAAACCCAATCTGTCCTTGTCATGTTTAATCAAATATCAACAAATTCCTCTTCCATTGTTGTGCGCAAGAGGCTATCAGGGCATCTGTGCCAAAAGACAAAGTCAACAAGATGTTTCCTGTTTCTTATTCTCTATTTCCTGTTTTTTGGAGAATTTCATCCTGTTCTTCCAGGGATTTGAGCCCGGCTCCCCTGTAGGGTGTTGTGGCTCTGCTCTCCCACCCTCATGGAACAAAGAAATTCAGGCACAAACAGTGAGGGTTCAAAGGTCAAGGTATTTCAGATTTCCTGTATAGAGGATTAGCTGTGATCTGCAAAGTTTAACTTCTGGTTATGCACTGGATTTTTTTAGATGCTTAACCCAGCTGTTTGGCAAATATCCTAACGGATATTACAGAGTTTTAACGTGAGAGAAAGGCCTAAACAAGCACCAGTCCCTATGGTCTGACTGTCTGTTCTTCCAGAAAATTCCCCAGAGATTATCAAACACACTTAGATGCTTTTCATTGCGTAATGGCATAATCTCTAATTTGTTTCTGAGCTTTTCTGGTATCAAAAAGTATTAGGGGAAATGATTAAGAAGTCCTTCTCTCTCAAAATTAATTGTATGTGCTCGCATCCAGAAGATCAGGAGTTTCCTGTTGATGAAAGTACCTAAGAGTACATTGTACAGAGATGATATGTCAGTTCGGATGCAGTGCGATATCATCGGCCAATTGTAATGTCAGTTTGGACAGTGTCATCTCATTGGCTAACCACCTTCTACGTTGCTTCCTCTGGGTTTCAAAATTTTTCACATTTCTAGTACCACTTTATGATAATGTCAATTATAAATGCTCAATAAAGTATTAATAAAGTATTAATAATCATAATCATAATAATTGAAAATACATGGTTGATGTTTAGTACATGATGTTGTTGTACTAAAGATGTTGTTATGTGTAGTCTGACATTAAGATGTTGTTATCTTAATGTCAGACTACACATAAACACATGTATTTTTAACATTATAGATACTGATAAAGCTATTAAAGCAATATTTAGTATTCATCATCAGATCTTATTATAAAGTGTTTTCGTAGAACCATTTGTCAAATTATTTGTGTTTGATCTCATTGCTCTAGTTGGTATCATTGTGACAATGTTTGGTGTCCTTGTGATGGCATTTGGTCTTGTTGTTACAGTGTTTGTTCTCATTGTGATGGTGTTGGGTCTCGCTGTGATGCTTGTTGGGTCTCGCTGTGAAGCTTGTTGGGTCTGGTTGTGATGGTGTTTGGTCTGGTTGTGATGCCCTGGCTGTTAGCGCTGGATGGTGAGCTGTAATGCAGCTGTAGGTCAGGTGTTCCCTGCAGCGGTTTGCCCGTTCCCCGTCCCCCAGAGACTCGCCGCCTCACACGACTCCCTCTCTCTTACGCAACGCGGCAGGGTCGACAGTGGGGGGGAGGTGGCTCCACGCCAGGCGTTCAGATTTATGGCGCTGTAACCTGAAGGACGCGTGGCGTACCTGTGCCCACACACACCGCAGGGATCGCAGGACACAGGTAGCCAAGGTGCTGCAGTCAGCAAGGTGCCCTCCCGCCTCCTTCCCCCCTTCCTACAGGAGCTGCACACATGCATTAAGTCATCCATTTTTAATGTGTCAGAGTCATGAGGTAGAGTATGGGGGGTGTGCTTAATGCAGGGCTCGGATCTCCTGAGACCACACACTACTAACTCCTGTAATTCACCACCTCCTGCATTATGCTCCCCTGTTCTGCTGCTGTGGAACCAAGAACAACACACTGTACACTGATGCACGCACTCACAGAAACACACTCACATGTGCACAAACATGCACACACACATACGCCCACTTACTCACACACACACACACACACACACACACACACATACGCACTCACGCAGACATACACACAAATACATGTGCAAACGTATACACACTAGCATACAAAAATGTAAACTCAAAGACACTTCAAAAACTACATCCCTGGTTGTTCTGGTGAGGAGCTTTCTCTCTCCCTCTGACCCCTGTTTGAGTAAAGTTCCGATCAGGAGCTACATAACACCGCACGTCTTATCAGATGTTGTTGAGTAAGCGGGTTGGGAGTTCCATTCTGGTGGTCAGCTTAATGCTATATCTCCTGCGTTGCACTCCCTCAGAGCCTGCACACTGGGGCACACAGCGTTTTCTCCAGCACAGTCAATATAACCTACAAACAACTGCTGACGTGTTACTACAACTGGGAGAGGGAGAGGCCGCCTGGGACCACTGTTTCTTCCGTCTTTTCAAACCCAACACCCTGGCAAATTGCCACCCTCGGCCCCCTCGCCCAAACCACGGGAGCCTCCCAGATTCCACTCTGGGTTTACCTGACCTTATTTAACTGCAGAAGGTCAGAGACAGCGAGCACGGTCTGTGTGTGTGTGTGTGTGTGTGTGTGTGTGTGTGCATACGTGTATATATATACAGTATATGGGATACAGTATAACTTGGCAAACATATCATGCTAACATACATGTTACCTAATATACATAATACAAAATGCCTCCCAAGAGTTAGTTTGTTGCATTATGGTGCATATTCTGGTTTCCAGTAATAATAGTCTCTATGTAAAAGAAATATTTTAAATTCACTGAGAGTTGTCCAGTCACTGCTGGTTGTCCATTTCTGGTTTTCTCCAGATCTAAAGAACCAAACTGCATCTGAGTTAAAGGGTGGAGGTGGTCAAGACTCCAGGAGATAAAGGTGGAGATGGAGAGGAGGAGAAAAAAGTGATGTCTGTCCATCAGCCAGGTTTATAAAAACAGTGGGATGGAGCAAAAGTAAAAGCCTGTTGCCATGGTATTGAAGAGAGAGGAATTTAAAGTAATAATAATAATAATAATATAATAATAATGTACACAGAGGATCTGAGACAGGGGACATTTGGGACCAGTGACAGCTGAAGCAGCAGAGAGGAGGCTGCTGGGTCTGTTGGTCTCTGTTGGTGGAAACTCCTCACACTATCTGTAGGAATGTCCCACAAAGATTCTGCTTGAATTCTAATCTGGTCAGAGACACAAATCTAAGACAATCAACTCACAGCACACTTTCCGGTCCTGCACTGAGGGACTAGTTAACAGCATGTCAGACAGGAAGAATACATCATGACAAAACATCTGACCCTTCCTCACTGTCTCATGCGTCTTCGTGATGGCATAGAGATACAGGAGGAAATGCAAGACCTGCCAGCTGAGAGGGAAAGAGCTCTTTATGGAGATAAACGCAGATAGGCACACCTGAGAAGGAAAGAGCTCTTTATGGAGATAAACGCAGATAGGCACACCTGAGAAGGAAAGAGCTCTTTATGGAGACAAATGCAGGTAGACACACCTGAGAGGGGAGAACCTGAGAGACAGTAACCAGCATCTCTGTTTGTGTTGAGCTCAGAGGTGGACAGAGATGAATGTTGTGCCTCCCTGCGTGTGCTTGGTGACTCGTTACACCACGCTCGTGAGCATGGCCACTGTGCATCTGTGTCGGACAGAGGGAGACGGCGGCCGATGGAGGCTGAGGGCAGGAAGCCAGGAGCAGAACAAAAGCACTGTGTAAATCTGTTTCAGTGAGCAGCGCTGACACCTGGAACGCAGCCTGCCCCCCCCCCCCCCGCCACCCAGCGCCTCGGCAGGTGCAAGCTCCTCTGGGCCGGCTCGCGCTTCTGTGGGTTGGCACAGCGTCCATAAACACTTCATAACCGGGTTTTATAAACAGCTCGCAGTCTGAGGGTCGGGAGCAGCACACAGCGCAGTGTGTCCTTTTCTCACAGAGCGCTGCACAGAGTGCAGGGTGCTGTCTTACGCGTGGATACACAGATGTGTTAACATTGGGGAGGGAGTAGGTTACCTTTTATGTTCCTGAATACAATGTCAATATACCTGAAGTACAACTCTTGCAATTTCAAGGGGAATTCTCTTCTACTCATTCTTTCAGGTCCAGAGTCGAGCAATCTGACCACTACTCTACACTGCTGCCCTCAGGTTCAGTTTTCTTTGAGTTTTCTCAGGAGTAGCTGATAATAAGCTTTGATCAAATCACGTTATCAGATTTTGGTTACAGAAGGAGCCGTTCAAGGCAGCAGAATACTCTCACATTCACTCTGTTCTTTATAGCTGCTGCCTTGGAGAGACTGACCTTCAAGGCTGGAAGAGTTTACGCACTATCTCTCTCCATCGCTGTTAAAAATACGTAGAGGGTGAGGGGACGAGGCTGTCCTTGAATGAGGGACACTGTGGAGACCCCGGCCAGGCTTCTGAGCCTATCTCTGCACCAGGCCTCCAGGATGCTCAGGGCAGGATGTTCTCCATTACTCAGGGTGTGTTAATGAGCAGCGTATTGATTGCAGCCAAATGAATCGCTGCATAACTACGAAGGCAGGGAGGGCCCTTCTCCACGGGCCCGAGCGGGGGGTCGGTGGCTCGCACCGCAGACAGTCATTTTCTGCCTGTGAATGCTGTCAGACCCAGGGCCTGAGTGTATCTTCCAGGCCCTCTTAAAGAGGAGGTACCACAGAGCTGCATGGGTCTGTGCTGCTGTTTAGACCTGACCAATCATGTCACTGTTGTCTGCCACAGCAGCTCCTTCCCACCTCTGACAGTCACTATACGAGTGGCGGTAAAGGGCTCGTAGCGGTCAGTGCTGGGCACTGTCTTCAGCTCTGATTGATGAGTACTAGGCACTGTGCTAAATTCTTATGGATCAGTGTCGGGCACTGTGTTCAGTTCTCATGGTTCAGTGTCGGGCACTGTGTACAGGATGATGGATCAGCTGATGGTTCCTGTGTTCATAATAATGAATCAGTTGATGGACACTGTGTTCAGGTCGATGTTATTGTGTTCTTAAGACTTGGCATTATGTGATTTTATCCTGTTTTATTTTTTCAGCTTGCGGCTGTTTTGTCGTTCTTGTTGCAGGTGTGGTGTGTATTAAATGTGTCCTTCCACATAAAACCTACAATTCAGTGTGGCTGAGCAGCTCCCATGTGTGTGTGTCAGACTATTTATCACCTGCATAATGTGGGAAAGATTTGTAGCAACCCTAACAAAGTAGAATAGTTTTCCTCATTGAATTAATAACATGCATTGGTGTCGTGAACATGTCTCTGTGTCTATTTCCTCAACCCGCCCTTAAAGGATGAAACCAGCAGAAATATAGGAGTCAGGTTCCTGTCTGTCCAGGCACCCCATTGTTCCAGGCCAAGGAAACACATCATATGGGTGGCCAGATAGGATAGACCACGCAAAAGTGCTCACAGACCCTTTAGAATGCCAACATCAGCAAAAAAAACAGAACAATGGTCTAGGTGACATGTTTTTGCCAAAGGTGACTTATGTATACAGGATGTGTTGGGTATAAGAAGGGTTCTCAGTCTCAGGGAAGATGGACTTGTTGCTTGGCACTGTTTGTGTATGTAACTTGTCCCCGGCGTCGTGAATAAAGACTGCAGTGAACCACCTACTTGCCTGCATCGAGTTTTTGACCACAATAGCACGAGTGCAACACTTCTACCAGCAGTGGGATACAGGACCTGCATGCACACCCCTCCCCACATTCCACCCCACACTGAACCCAACATCACAAAGCCCTTCATTAAACCTCGTGTCCCCCCTTTCACTTTTCTTTTTTCTTTTAAATGGAGGAAATTACCTTGTTTAATGGAGGAAGTGACCTCATTAACAGCTGAGCTGCTTGCATTGTTTTCTGGATCTGCTAATGTCTGTAATGAAACTTGTTTAAGAAACATGATGACAATGACAGTTCAAAACTTGGGAAAACTGTCAGATCACAGATTTCAGCCAATTGGCTGTCTCAAGTAATCGCAGGCATCAGCCAATACGCTGTCTCTGTCTCACAGATGTCAGCAGATGGGGTGTCTTGAGACAAGCAAGTAAGCAATAATTGAAAGATTAAGAGTTTTAGCCTTAGTTTCTATTTTTAAATGATATACATGTGTGCGTACGTGTGTGTGTGCTGATGTGTGTGTGTGTGTGTGTGTGTGTGTGTATGTATGTATGTGTGTGTGTGTGTGTGTGTATGTGTGTGGGTGTGTGCGTACGTGTGTGTGTGTGTGTGTGTGTGTGTGTGTGTGTGTGTGTGTGTGTGTGTGCATGTGTGTGTGTGTGCTGATGTGTGTGTGTGTGTGTGTGTGTGTGTGTGTGTGTGAGCTGTGTGGTCTAACAGAGATGTTTTCCCTGTGTGATGGCATTTCTCTGCGTTTGATCCTGCATCTGAGGAGAGCAGCAGAGAGGCAGTCAGGGTGATCTGAGGCCAGGAATCCGGTGAGCTCATAATGACAGAATATTCACGCCGGGGGGACCCACAGCAACACAGTGCGCCCGCCTTCTAAATCACCTACACACCCCAGCCAATCTGCTGACAGGAAATAATGTTTTTACAGAGCGTGCTCGGCGCAGGCGGAAACACACAGGGGGAATGGCCATAAGAAAGCCGTCCCTTGGCATGGTAATGCAATCACCTTTATCAGGAACCGGGGAAAACGCCAAACATTTCCCCGACATCACCAAGCGCGGGCGGCGCGGTCGTTAGCGTGTTTTACGGCGGTAATTACCGTGCTGCAGTGCGTACGTGGCAGATGTGGTCTCGCGGCTCGCTGTGAGCGAGTGATGAAGATCCCAAACACAGACTCACTCTGCCTGTAAAACTAGGCCCTCCAAACTCTCATTCCCGATACCCAATCCTGACACCCTCACCTAAAACTATGCTCCAATACCCTGACCCAAAACTGTGCCCCAATACCTGGACCCATCACCCTGACCCAACACCCAGACACAACACCCTGCAACACTCAGACCCAACACCTACCCCTAACACCCTGACCCAAAACCCTTAGCCAAGACTCTGTCCAAACACCCAGACCTAACATCCAGACCAAATACCCTGCAACACCCTGACCCAAAACCTAGCCCCCACACCCTGACCCAACAACCTCACCCAACACTCTGTCTAAACACCCTGACTTGACACCCAGACCAAACACTCTGTCTCAATACTGAGATCCAACACCCTGCCCCAACACTCAAACCCAATATGCTGACCCAACACCCTGACTCAGCACCTAGACCCAACACTCTGACACTCAATGTGTTAGTGTGTGCATGGATGCATGTTTGAGTGTGTGCATAGAGTCTGTGTTTGTGTGCAGGTTTTCTTTCTATTAATATCAATGTGTTATACTTTATGCACATAATAAGTACCTAAGTATCTAAAATGTATAATTCAGCTCATTTTCACACACATTTATCATCAAATATGTGTAATTTTCCTTGTGGTTTGATAGAAATGTGCATTTACACATATATTTCTGTATTTGCCACATTAGACATGCTGGAATATAAAAAACTTTTACTACAGAAGTGTTTGAAACTCATCCAGCTGCACCTCAGCCCAAACCCACAGAAAGAGGCACAGCACTCAGATTTTTAGAGAGACCTATAAAGCCATAATAACAGCCCTGCACTCCGCCATGCTCACAAGCACACACACGCACTGCACCTACATAAGCATTTCACAAGACTGCATGTTAAGGGTCATAGTGATTCATAAATATTCATAAGGCTACATGGCATCCCTCATCTCTCATAAATACCCACAGTCACTTAGCAAAGCCAGTATCAGATGTCATATAGCATGCAAGGTGCCATAATAACATGCTACATTCAATAACAGTACAGCTGTAGAGAGGAGCTATGAATGATTATGAATGATTATGAAGGTGTTTTTAAACGCAACTTATAAAGGTGCTCTATATATCTGCACAACAACCCTGAGAATAAAAGTCACCAAACAGTCCAAAAGTGTGTAGTAAAGATTAAACACAGTGTTTAGGTTAAACAGACCAATGACAGTACCTGCATTTCAATCATTCCCTCCACTATAAACATAATAATACAAATCTCAGTAATATTAATAATAATAATAATAATAATAATAATAATAATAATAATAATAATAATGAAACAGAATGCCAACCATACATCAGCAGAGATGGACACAGGAATTTGGGGAGTGATTTAAATTAGTGCTGGGATGATTACAGATTGGAAATTTGGCCAGGACCAGAGAAAGCCCTGCTCTTTGCAATGTTTAACAATCACACTGGGTCTGGATCAAGGCGTTAATGCAAGACAGCAGTTTTGGATGTCTAAGGTTAAAAATAAGCACTGAATTTCACAAACGCTCACCCAGACTGAAAGACGGGAGTGATTATAATGTGCACATTCAGACAGGGTTCATTCTCACACTGTCCAATATGAACTGTAAACTTTCCCTCCCCCAACTCTGTTGCCTGGCTCTCCCGGGTAAACCCTATTTTCCCCAAACCCAGCCGGAGGGAAGTGGAACGGGGACTGACCGGGTCTTTTTTCGGTTCTCCCTCGGCGACCGCTGCACAGGCGCACCTTGGAGATGAGCACCAGGATCTGCTTCTGGCACAGGGACTTGTTACTCTTGGGGCAGGGCTTGCGCTTGCTGGCCACGGGCCGGTTGCCCTGGTCCTCCCTCACGGCTCTCTTCTGCCGGATCAGAGAGCTGGCGAGGGCTGCCATGATCCTCTCTTACCCCTGGGGGGGGGGGTGTGGGGGGGTCCTCAATTACCGCACCCCCCCTCCTCACACTCGAACTCTCCCTGGAGCCAGACCGGAGGGGGGTACCGAGCCTCAGTGCCCGGCAGCAAGTGGGACGGGATGTCCAAATTGAAAGTTTGTGGAGCTCCGGTCACCACTGAAGGGAACGTGGGTGATCAATCCTCAGCAACATCAAAAGGAAAAGAAACAGAAGCACCCCCAAACAGCACCCCAACAATCACATTGTTACGACACAGGGAGGATGCGTCGTGACAGAAGTGACATGCACCCTCCACCCCCCCCCCCACCCCCAGAAAACACACACACACGTGCACACACACGCACACACACACACACACACACACACACAATACTCCTTTCAGCTCCACTAAACCCACCACAAATCACAGGAAAGTTTGTAAAATCGTTGTAAAAAGAGTATTAAAAGGGTCATGGAGATAATTTAAAAAAATGTGATCCTGGTCCAAGAGCAGTCCTCTTTTCCCCAAAAAACACCCGTCCCAGCTTTACAAAACGTTCTGCAAACAAGCAAACACAAGCAGATGAGCAGGCAGGACTCCCTTTTCCACCGTCCAAAGTTTCCCAGCCATGCACTGGAGGGTGAAATAATCCCAGGGTTGTAAATCCAGAGGAAGGACAGCTGTGAGTCTGGAGCCAGCAGAGCAGAGCAGGACCAAGAGTTCCCTTCAGTCTCTCCTAACATCCACAGCCACCTACCCCCACACCCCACTGCGAGAGTGAAACCCAGCGGCTACCACATACAGAGGTGACATTCGTAAGAGGAGAGAGAGAGAGTGCGCCCGTGCGAGAGAGAGAGAGAGAGAGAGAGAGGGAGAGAGAGAGAGAGAGGCAGGCAGCCAGCCAGCGCATTCTTCAGAGAGAACGCTTTAAGATCGCAAGGCAGCAACTACTCTCCCAGCGAAAGAGGGAGGACAAAGAGAAGAGGAGAGAGAACAGAGAGAGGGTTGAGAGGAAAGCAATAAGGGGGAGGCTCTGATGTTAGTGGCAGGCTTGTGTCACCTGCAGGAGAGGGCAAGCGTGCTCCGTAAGTACTCCATCATCACAGAGTCCCGGGTCATACGTGCACTCACGGCACGCGAGCACACAAGCACACAAGCACACACTACGGTACCTACTGCTATCACATGTTTCCTATTCCCTCAGAGCTGGGCATTAATGTGCATGTCTGTGTGTGTGTGCGTGCGTGCATGAGTGTGTGTGTATGTTTGTGCGTGCGTGAGTGTGTGTATGTGTGTGTGCATGTGCGTACGTGTGAATGTGTGTGTGTGTGCATGTGTGTATGTGTTTGTGCCAGTGTGAGTGTGAGTGAGATTGTGAGTATGTGAGTATATGAGTCCCCCTCTCTCACTATCGCTCACTAAAGCTCACAGAGCCTTCACTAGGAACATGCTTCTGTCTCCCTCCCTCTCTCCCTCTCTTTCAAAAGCACACACACACTCTAATTCTCTAAACCCTCCCCCTCTCCCTCTCTCTCTTTCTGTTTCTCTCTCTCTCTCCCTCCCCCTTTTTCCCTCTCCCTCCCCCATTCTCCCTCTCTCTCACACACATTCTGTGTTACTTAAAATCCCTCTTTCCTCTCTGTGTCATCCGGCTTCTCTTCCTTTCTGTCCTCCATCATTTTTCTCTTTTTCCCTCCTTTTATTTTTTCCCCCGCCCCCCACCTTTCCCCGTGGATATCCCCAGTTCACCTGAACCCCCCACCCATCCCACATGGAAATAAATATATAATACGAAGCATAATGGAGCATAATGTTGTCTTAAAGGAACAGACAGCACTGCCTGTCAGGCCAGAACATTAGTTTACTGTGACATTGACAAATACACCATGACAGCTTTTCCTCTCATCCTACAGTCACACACTCAAAAGCACACACATACACATAGTCACACACTCAATCTTACACACACACACTCACACACACACACACACACACTCAATCTTATACTCTCTCTCTCTCACACACACACACACACACTCAATCTTATACTCTCTCACACACACACAATCTTACACTCACACACACAATCTTACAATCTCACACACACACAATCTTACGCTCACACACACACACACTCACATACACATGCACTTACAAACATACACACACATACCATAAAATAGCTGTCCTTGACATTCTAAATCAAATGAAAAGGTGCAACTATGGTGCTTTCTGTCTCTGTTTTCCTTATTGTAATCATTTAATATTTTGCCGCGAATAACCAACACTGTTCAGTGGGAGACTCTGAAGTCTCTCAGAGAATGTGTCTAACATGGTGACAGCAAAGGCGAGGCATAAGCTGCTAGAGGAACCTCTGTGAATGCTGTCTGGCATATTGGCTGCGCTGATACTGAGGAAATTAGACAGGCCGTGGTTATATTGCCAATCAGCACATTGTAGTGATTATGTAATCAACAAAACCGATTCCAAACAGGCAATGGCAGAGAAAATGCTACTGAAAATGAAATGAACACTGGACCGGACCTCATTTTGTGTGCGCTGGCAGTTCCTTTATTATTTGCTTGTGTCCAGGATTACAGACAAATGTTTTTATCTACTTTACTGCTGAGCTGAGCATGTCGCGGAATCAGATAATTTCCTGTTAAAGTATTTAATTGCATGTTACCATGCATTATTAGACTGCAGAATGCTGTTTAGATGTTTAAGTTCATGGTTTTATACATTAGATACTTCTTTTTCCATTTCTTTTTTTATTTCCAAAGAAAGGTATTGGCAGTCCTGAATTAAAATAAATTTCTTGTGCTTAGGCTTGATGGAGACCTCTAGATTGCACTGACCTCAGAGGTCACCACAGACAGCAGGGAGAATATAGGTTCAAGCCCACATCCCCAACCATATTACAACATCAAGGCCACTGCTCTTTGCCTGATGATGGACAGCTGCCAGTAAAACCCTTGAGAACGCCACTCTCCAGCAACAAGGTCAGGGCAGTTGCTGAGTGACCTGCTTGTGATGTAGTCAACAATGACGTCTTTCAGGAATGGAATACTCATCTGTTGCTCTGCTCGCCTCATCTGTCAGCTCGATGCACCACTCACCAAATTCACACAAGCGAACAGAGACTCTCTGGTGTAGGTGCTCACTTGCACAGAGACTGACAGACAGAGAATCACTAGACTAAAGACTCATTGGTGTAAAGACGTACTGGTCTAAAGATTCACAGGCACAGAGACTCACTGGTATAAGGACTCACAGGCACAGAGACTCACTGGTGAGGAGACTCACTGGTGAGGAAACGCACAGGCACAGAGACTCACTGGTGTAGATACTCAATGATGAGGAGACTCACTGGTGAGGAAACCCACAGGCACAGAGACTCACTGGTATAGAGACCCACTGGTGAGGAGACCCACAGGCACAGAGACTCAGCATTACACAGATGCACTCTCCTTGTCATGGTCTAACACCGCGACGAGAGACATACACTGTTACAGACGCGCAAAACACGAGACTCATGAAGGCTCAGCTCGCTTGCCTTGATGAAGAAATTTTGCAAGGCATATTCAGCATGGCACACAACTAAAATATTATTTCTGTCATAATGACAGTCCTCATTATCACTGGAGCAGGATGAAACTGCCTGTCAGGGATGCGGGGTGAGGACTCACACGCAGACCCGGAGGTGAATGGCGGAGTGACTTTATTGAAGACCACCACAGGAGCAGACAAAGGCGAAGTCAAAAACAGGCAGGAATCGAGACCGGGGAAGTCAGTCCAAAAAAGCAAACAAGGAGCAAGGCACGTGGTCTGGACAGGCGAGGGTCGGCAACGGGCAGGCAGGCAGCGGGGCAACCAGAACAGAGCGGCAGGCAGAGACGAGATCCAAAGGCCAGGCAGGGTTCATAAACTGGGCAGGCAGGTCCGGAGCAGAGCAGACGGGAAGCGGGAGTGAAGTCTGGGAAGGGGCAGAACCAGGGAGACCGGCAACAGGGAGCTGGGGCAGAACCGCGGGCAACCCAGGCAGCCGGAGCAGAACGGCAGGCTGGTCCAGGGCTGAGCAGGCAGGAAGCAGGGTCCGGACAGGGGCAGAACCGGGCAGGCCGGCAACAGGGAGCGGAGGCAGTACAGCGGGCAACCCAGGCCGCCGGAGCGGAATGGCAGGCGGGTGCCAAGGAGACAGGAGCAGACTACCACAAACAGGGAAACACAAAGACAGGACGAAACAGAAAACAGACTAACCGAACTCACGTGACAGAACAGCGGGCAAACACAGAGACCCAGGGCAGGAGACAGAAGACCGTAGAAAAACCGAGAAACAGAAGGCAAGGACGAAACAGAATACTGAGACAAACTGGCAACAAGACAGAGAAAAGCAGGGCAAATATAGGGTAGGGCTGATGAGGTGATGGGAAGCAGGTGTGCAGGCAGGCAGGTGGAGATGATCAGGTAGGCGGAGACAGGGCGGAGAGTGGGCCAGGGCTGGAACACAAGGAAAAACAAAAGCACATGGACAGGGGAAGAACAGAAACACACAGCCAGGGGGGCGGAGCACTGACACTGCCAGCCATGTGGGGTCACTTTGTGGGGTCATGTGCACACTTCTTTGGTAAACCAGGAGGTGCTGTATGGAAGTGCTGGTCCTCCCACCCTTCACCCTGGTCCCCTCCTGCTCTCCCCCTGCCAAGGAGTCTGAAGACACTGCAGCCCTCTTGGACCAGTGTAGAAAAGCCCTGCAGGGTTGAGGGTAAAACAGGCTAAAAGAGAGGATCATGTTGGGAAGAGCAAAAGGAGGCTGACTGATCCCTGCACGCTGCTCTTTCATAAAGTCAATGATCATACTCCACTAAGAGGGGGAAGTAGCCAGACAGATAATTACACCTTTGTGTGTCTGTCACTCTCTCTCGCTCTCTCTCTCTCTCTCTCTCTCTCTTTCTCTCTCTCCCTCTGTCTCTCTCTTTGTTCTTCGTACTTTGGTATTGCAGTCCGACCCCAAGACTGACATTGCCAAATGAATGTGGTTTTTGAAAGCAGTTAATGCGTGGTAAACATGACATTTAGAGAATGCTCTAGTGTGTTACAACATGCCTGTCCAGACTCCCCTTTTGTCAGCACACCTCACAACCTCAGCAACCTGGCCTAGTTTCTGCTCTCCATCTCTCTCTCTCTCTCTCTCTCTCTCTCTCTCTCTCTCTCTCTCTCTCTCTCTCTCTCTCTCTCTCTCTCTGCCATCTCTCCATCTCTCTGCCTCACTCCTTGTGTCTGTATCACGCTGCACAGATGTGAGAATGTGTTCTATAATCCTCACTCTATTACGCAACCATGTGGAATATCCGTTTTTGCTTCAAAAATGATATTTTTAATTTTTTTGACCTCTAGGTCACTCTCTCATTAACAGCAGGCGACAGCTACAGCTTTCCTCTGTTTACTGAGACAGGCTAATAATTGGGTTTGATTCTCAGAACCCTGCTTTTGTGCGTGCCTGTGTGTGCATGTATGTGTGTGTGTGCGTGTGTGCATGAGTGTGTGTGTGTGTGTGTGTGTGTGTGTGTGTGTGTGTGTGTGTGTGTGTGTGTGTGTGTATGCGCATGCATGTCTGTATGTGCGTCTGTGCACACGTGCACATTGGTGGTTGGATGTGGTTAATGAACAAAATATGAAAGATTAACAGTGCGCTTAATCTCATAAATCATACAGGCTTACTTCCCCCATGCAAGAATTTTAGTATCAGAGTTAATCTACAAAGAGCATCTCGTATTCAAAAATGTTTTCAATAAATAAAGATAGCAGGAAGCTGGATGAGGGTGGTGCAGGAGGCAGAGAGATAACACGGCGATAGCCGGGATCCTCAGCTTTACCTCCTGAAATCCCCCCATCTCTCTCAGAGCCAATACACAGCCAGATGATAACAGGGAGCTCGAACCCATGTTCAGAGACAGCTCCAGAATGAATGTGGAGGCACCGCAGCTCCTCAGATAAGGCTCAGTAAACCCTATTTACTAGGCAGCTCATTACCTCCAATCAGCTGATAAAGCCTGGCTCAGGGTGTGGGTGCCCGGCAGCCAGCCCGCGCCTCTCTCTGGCTAACATTAGCATAGCGTTAGCAAGCAGCAGCGATGCTCCATCAGTGTTTATCAAACGGGAACCGGCAGCACCTTCGAGTGATGCCGTGAGGGACACGGGGGTGAAGTAGTCCTGTGTCCCCTGCGAAATTGAGACGGGTGGGGGCTTGTCACGGGAGGGAGATAAGTCTCTGCAGCATCGCAAAAAAAAAAAAAAAAAAACATGAGGGAAGGAAATTGATTCCATTACACCTCACACTCACCTCACCCATTCAGTATAAGACTTTAGCATTTGCCTGTATACTCTATTCAGGCAGTGAATTGGTGAATGTCAACAGGGTGGCTATCTCTCCTATAGCCATATTCAAAAAGAGTTGAACTCTGTGCCTGGACCATTTCTGTTTTTTTCTGTGTGACCTGTGGAAATCATTGAACACAGAGATTTATGTAATCTTCTATGACATATGGTATGCCAGATGTTGAATATGGTGCATAGGTTCATGTCAAACACCTGAAGAGAGGTGCTTTATGTCATAGTGTCTCATTTGTCCATAACTACCAAAACTCTATACAGCTCCGAACAGCGGAGGCCCAGTACATCATGGGTTCAAATCCTCAGGGGACCACTGCTGTTGTTTCATCCAGCTTGGTAACTCACCAAAACAGCTTTGGAACAAAAGCATGGATGAATTGGTCTGAGTAAGGGTGCCGGATGAAACAGTCTGAATAAGTGTTACACAGACAATCAGTCTTACAGCTGTGCCTTTTCAACAAAATGCATTAGCATTTTCTCCTGAAGAATCTTAGTAGAATAAAGATCAAACGGGGAGAATGGGGATCTGCATGGGTGATTTGTTGAGCTAACAGTTATGGCCTCAAACAGCACCCATTAGATGAACCCAGATTTGTTTCTATTCCTTCCTGGCTTAAGATGAAAATTCAAGATCAGATCCTGCTGTTCAGCTGCTTTCCTGCACTGGAGACTTGGAGCATGGAGCACTGGGCTGCTCTTCCTCCGAGTGCTAATTTTGTCTCTTTAAAAAGCGTTGTTTTGCAAAGGTTTTGTAATGTTTTGGCTTGGGCTTCATGTAGCCTCAACAGAAGTCAGCAGAAGTCACACCCCGATTATGCTGCATTTCAGCCGGCAACTCAAACACAGAAATGTGAGCGTTCCCAAAACAACATGACACATCAGCAAAATGGTGCTGTCAGGCTGGAGCAATGATGATTATTCGTGTGTTTCTCTGCAGTAAGTATGTATGTAAGTCACTCCATTATACTTACATACTACTCCATACTCCATTATACTAACATTCATACAGGGTCTGACAAAGATCTGAAGGTACAACATTACCTCATATATCATATAAAAATGGCTTTCAGGTCCAGTTTTTGGCAGTGTGACCTGTCTGTCACCTGGGCTGGCTCAGGAATATTCTCACCGTAAAAGATGCGAAGGAGGCAGAAAACAACTGGCCTCTAAATATTTAAACAGCCCAAAAACAGAGCCCCAGATGCTGAGGGACAGGACCATTGTTTAAAAAACAGGCAATACCTAGAGGGCGGGAGCAGATGGGCCTCACAGAGGCGTCCCGCGGTGGGGGAGCCAGGCAGGGAAAGACTCTGTTTCTGGGACAGTTTCCACTCCTCACTGTACATGCCAAATAAAAGGCAAATTTGGAGCGTCACATGACCAAATCCACACAGCAGCTCAAACTCAGCTGTAAAGTGGTACCATAATTTTTTTTGTAAAAATAAAACAGGAAGGAGTTTACTCATCCTGTCATCTGCTAATGCATGTCAAGTAAAGCAATAATCATTTCTATGGTTTATTTATTTATTAATCTATTTCTGCTTTTAATTAAAAGCCATGTAAAAGTGTTACATAAAAGCATTACTGTTGCGCGGTTTAGCGCAGTAACCATCTTTAGGGTGATTATCTTTATAGTTCGAAGGCAGTGTTATAAACAGATGGCTCTGTAAATAAAAACAGACACAAACATGAAAGGAGGCTTGAAAGCGAGGGAACAGTGAGGGAGAGAGGGTAGAGGGAAATGACAGCCAGAGAGAAATACTTCAGCATATGTGTGCAGCGCAGATAGCTACTGCAGCTAAGTAAGGTTGCTGTAAGTGAATTTATTCAAAATCCAGGGTCAAAGTAGGGGTGTAGGGGGGTAGGGGTGTGGTTCCCTATGGCAAGACATGGCTGAGGTCCCTGCTAAACAGGGACAATGCAGGGACAATACCCATGCTGTGATATCACACGAAACACACAATTCACTATCTTTCATCCAAGAGAGAGGAGTGATTGTCTATGTGTGTGTGTCTGTGTGTGTGCATGTGTGTGTCTTTGTGTGCGTACGTGTGTGTGTGTGTATCGGTGTGTGTATGAATATATTCCTGAATATGTTAATATTTCTCACTGTTTTGGCTTTTTTTGTCCTGCCAGTAACACACCTTTGAATTGAACTGAGAGGAGAGAAAGGGAGGAAGGAGAGGTAGTGTCAGAGAGGGAAAGAGAGGGAAAGAAAGAGGATGGAGAAAGAGAGGGAAGGAAGGAAACGGGTTTCTGGCTTCAGCTCTCATAATGCTGTTCTTGGTGGGGTTTTATTTGCCTAAAGGACTTTTCATAATCCTGGGGATCTGTTGGAAAGCCAAATTATCATGTCCTCTCTCTCACCAACATAGAGGTGGCAAGAGCATGCACTACCCCACACAGGTACCCAGCAACCAAGACCTGTAATAACAGGTGTGCCAGGACATTACACTTCTGTGTGCTTTTTTCAGTCATGGTTCTCTCTAGCGTGGCTCTCAACACTCTCTATCTCTGTCTCTGTCTCTGTCTCTCTTTGTCTTTTTCTTCTAGTGTTAATATTAATAAAAAGTGGCAGATGTCTTTGAAATACATCTCACCTCTGCCGCTCTGCTTGTCTGTGACCCCCCACACACACACACACACACACACACACACACACACACACACACACACACACCACCTCCCCCTTAGTGACTCAGTGAAGGTAGCTCAGGACATGCCTGTCCTGTGTTTGGCTGTCCGTGTGGCTGGGTTTCGGGGAAAGAGGCTGGGGTGCGTCACTGTGTTCTGATATGACGTCAGGCTGGATCGTGTTGAGGATGTTCACCTTTATTCCCGCACTCAGCAGGAGCCCGTTTCCAGGGAGATTTTTTAAAGTATTAAATTCACATGGACAGTTTATCAAAGTCAGTTGTCCGAAACCTTGCTGTTCACAGGTAAATCAGCCAGCAATGAACCTAAACCCCTCTGCTTAGAAGCTCCAGCCAAACAACTCCTTGCCTCACCTGCAGTGCCATGACCTTGCAGCTTCTCCTTCAAGGACAAAGCCACAGGCCCCTGACCCATCCATCACAGAGGCCGGGGTGTGAAAAGGGTCAGGGACTGGTTGGTGGCATGACAATGGCCTTAGAGATAACAGCCCGGGAGTAAAAGCACACCCTCGCCCAAAAGGCATTGCTGTCGACACAACGAGGATGCCCTTAAATGTCTTGTTGCTACTTTCGATCAGAGCAGGAGAACATTGTACACCCAAAATGGCCGAAGGAAAAGGAACCAGCTCATCTTTGTCCCTCCTCCTCCATCCCTCTCCCTCACTCTATTTCTACATCCCCTCTCTCTCTGTTCTTCTCTTTCTCTGTCTCTCTCTTTCCATCCCTCTCTCTCTGTCACTCTCTATCTGTCACTCTTCGAACAGATTAAGACAGAAGAGAACTGGGGAGAGAGCAGTCTCAGATTCAGCGTGGCACTGAGGTCCCCTCCACAAACAGGCGCTCCTCAAAAACCGTTACATAACCAGCAATAAATATCATTTGAAAGTTGACTGTAAACATCAGTCTAATCCACTGCCTGAATGGTGTAAACAGTCCCAGCTGCGTGGCCCTATGTGGGGAGGTCAGAGGCACAGACCTGACCTCTAAGCTGCTAATCGTCATAAACCTGCATGACTAACGAGAGAGTTACACACAAATCACCCATCTGCAGCCCGCTCCCTTTTTACTTAATTGCATCTGATGTGCTTTGTGTACTTCGCATTAATTAAAGTGCATAATTATAACTGTCCTTATATATTGTATAATTGTAAGAGACACGGGTGACATTAAATCATTTTGATATCGAGGCTGGAGATTATAGCAATGTTTCTGTTTGGATTAAAGTTTCCATGTGAAATGCAGAAAGGTTCCAGAGGTCATGTTTCACACAGTGTATGCAGTGGAGTGAAAGGGAGTGAGTTTCTGTAATTACACACTTCATCACGCAAAACATTCAGACACGGGTTTTAAAAACAGCGTTTCAGCTAATGCTGTCCCGAGGGGACGTGCAGTCCCGGTGCTGTCCCGTTGCAGGCAGGATCCTGCTGATCTGCAGACACTGTTAAACCCTCTCTGGTCAGCAGTGCTGACTGCTCACACTGAAGGCCCCCGGTGTGACGGTTGGAGAATGGTTCAGCTGTGGGTGGGACCACGCTGTGACTGCATGCAGTTTAGCCCCCGTACTCCTCTGGTTTTACGGTCTTACCATACTCCTCTGGTTTTATCATTTCTCTGGACTCAATTTCACACAGACAGATAACTCCCCCCCCCCTTCACGACCCTGACAGCATCGACCTTATTCCCATCAGCCCCTGCTGCAGGAGGGACGAGATTACCGCCCCCCCACACACCGTCTGTGATTGCATAAGGGGAACAGACAGTCTGAATCACTCACGCTCATGCAAAATCACCCCCACCTCCACGTCCTCCTCCCACGTCCCTGCCCCCTCCCCACCTTTCCAAAGTCTAGACATTGTCATCGTCATCATCTTCATCGTTGTCTTCCTCACCCTGCATGTCCTGTCCTGGATTGCTTCCGGCAGCCTGTCTGCTGAATGTCTGGGGACAGCGTGCGTATGTGTCAGCCTGTTCCCTGGGTGTTGTCTTACGGGGGAGACGCAACGCCACCGCGCCACAGCACACAGAGAGGCAGAGGAGCAGGCAGGAGTGCTACTGCAACCACCCTCAGCTTCAGCGCCCACCATGACTGCTTCTTACAGCAGCTCATCCTGTCTCTGGAAATACAGGCTTATTATAATCATAACTCTATCTATAATAACTCATGGTTATTATACATATACATGGTTATTATACACACAAACACATACACACACACAGACAAACACAAATCTAGGGACAGGCATTAATAAAACCAACACAGTGATGAACACACACACACATACACAGACACTACGTTTGTGTGACGCTATTATTCAGCTTTAATAACACACAGGTTCACACCACTGACCCAAACAGACAGTAATATTAGAAATAGCCCCACCAGCCCTTTGCCCCCATCCACCAGCAGAGTCCAAGCCTCTGGATGAACTAAAGGGATTATGTCTCTTTAGTTTCAGATTTTGGTAGCTCGTTTTAGCACAGATTCAGCGCAGTGTGGGCGTTTACACGGGACAGAGAGTTATTATGCTCGCTTTTCGTGAGGGAGGGTGAGATTGTGTTCTTAATCAGATTTTCAGATCCATGTTTAACATTCGCTATGACCTTTAAAGACCTCCACTCTCCCAGAGCGTGAGCCGTTTGCACCCAGAGTAGAGCTCCTCAGACGGGGGCATGGTGCAGGGCTTAGGCTGTGGGTTGAGGGCCTTCAGCCGCGGTGCAGCTGTGCTGGCATCCCCTCCTAAAGCCACAGGAAGGTCAATGCCCTTGGCTATGGGCCTTGGTATTTGATTAATAAATGATATTCAATCACGTCAATCATATCTGTGTGCAGAGAGGACAGTGGTGGCTGTGGCTGGAGACCTGCGGCAGATCTGCAGCCGTCACACAGGTGAGACCCTGAAGCGATGCAGGCTGAGGTGTTCTTCCCTCTGCATGGAGCACAGCACGTCAGCATGTGGAGGACGGGAGCAGCAAGCTAGAGTTAGGAGCACTGTGGCAACGCGCAGGTGACACAAAGAAACGCCAGTGACATTTAGTGCAATCTGAGTGTGACCTGACACCAAGAATGTCTCTCTCTCCAGTTCAAAGGAGATAGATGAACTTGAAATTATCCTTAACTTTCAGTTAGTTGTTATTGGCTAGATTATGTTATGATGTTGATGTTATGGTGCTTTAGCTAAGGCTTTACTGTGACGCAAATGGTCAGATCTATGAAATGATCACACTAGTTCAGAGACGTCATGTCTTGAGACAGTTTTCTGCACTGCTTGATTCACTCTAACACCGCAACAGGTATCCTGAGCCACAAGGGGGCAGCACTACAGCAAGTACCAATAGATACGGTACTGATATGAGATATGACTGGCAATAGATATGGAACTGCTTAATCAGTGTATGCAAAGGAACAGAGCATTGTGGGAAATAAATATGTTACCATGTGCTGTGCTTGAATGAAAAGCTGGCTGTGATGATGTCACAGATTGTTTAGAAATGTGCCACGGAGTTCAGCGAGACCTAGAGAGATGAACAGAGGAAGACTTCCAGCATACGGCTATCAGCTGCAGCTCAGCCAGCTCACTTCAGAGACTCACTAGCATGACCAATTACTGCACATCTCACACTCTTTCTGGAGGAAAACATGTATTTAAAGAGAATTTTAATGAGAACAGAAGATAAAAAAAAGAAATCTGTTAGCTGTTCATATGGAGATGCACAGTGAATTTGACTTTGGTATCCCTAGCACCAGCCTCAAGAAAACCTGTTCCCTGAGCCCCCGAAAGAGCAGGCACTTCTCCTGTGTCTCCTCCTGACTGCTGACACAGAAAAACTCATCTCATACCGCCAAACACAAATGTCACTGACAGACATAATTAGCATCATCACCCAGCATGGGTTTCGGGGTGTGACACTTACATCATCATCCAAGAGAGTTGTAGGACCATCTCTGTGTTTCTACGGTAACAGCTGACCGAGGTGAAGGTGTGGGACACACAACCACACAACTTCCAACAAGCCAGCTAGAGGAAAAAACAGCCAATTAGAGAGACATGATGGCCCTGGATCCACCAATAACATGACAACATGATTACACACATTATTCAAATGTCACTAGCAGTCACATAGTGGCTTTAGAAAATGGAAAGTGATACACTGAACAGCAAACAGAAAAGTTCCAAACTGTCAAATGATAAGTGTCACTAATGACTTCAAAAGTCACCAACCCCCAAAGGTTCAACAGCATGACATTATTGGTCTTGACTGAAAAGCTAGTAATATTTGTGGTTTGTTGTTAATGCAGATTAATGTGTCATGGCATTGCTTCACAGTGAAAGACACAGACAGAGAAAGAGAGAGAGAAGAAAAGGGTGCAAGGACAAGAAAAACACACTGGAAAAAGGAAAGGCTCAAATCACAGGAAATAACACCACATCAAGATAAAATAAAAAATATATAAATATTATAATTTTTATTATTATTATAAATATTACTATTGGCATAACCCTCAACCCCAGAGGGCAGTTCAGCCAAGGAGGTCCCTGTCAACACGTTCAACCAATTGTTACAGACGGAGATTGAAGAAAAACATTTTACTCGGTGTTTTGAGGCAGAGAGCTCTTCCTCTGAGAGAAACCAGGGAGATCTGGACCATCCATGGTGTCCCTGAAGGCCCACTCTGAACGAGTCCAGTGCTGAGCCAGGCCCTGCTAAACTGCCAAACAAGGGAAAATCTTTTAACATTTCAATTTGCATATTGTGGTCTGGAGGATATGTGGTAAGAGGACTATCAGAGTGACTTCAAATCATCTTTGGTACATTGTGAGAGTATAGGCCTCTCTCTCAGTCACGGGAGCCTTTGCTGTGAATAAAATAAGAACTGCATTTTTACTTTTTCGTTGTATGTATTTTTGTTTATTCTGAGCAGGAGTTCTCTAGTTTCCGAGGGACGCGAGGGAAGCAACAGTTGAAATGTCAGAATAAAACCAAATAGACACAAAATGACAGATAAAATGAAACTCCTCAGGAGCACATCTGCTGGTAAAAAGAACCCAGGGATTTTTTATGATAACATGAGCTGTGCTGGTGTGACAGAGCTGGCCGATGCTCTGCACATAAATTAGCAGAAGGAGTAAAAACTTATCAAAACAATAATTTATATTAAAAAAAACACTCACAAACACAAGAGAACCAGTGTACAACCTCCAGCACACAAAGTAGCTTCCAGCAATCTGAACTCCCTCTGTGTGGCCTCACACCTGTATATAATCAGCCTAATTAGAGCAGTTGTGACCAATTAACTAGTTCACAGACAGACAAGACAAGAAAACAATTAAACAATCAGTTAAGACAAACATGAAACCTGTTCTAGTTGTAGTTGATTGATTTAAAGTGCTTATTTTACAAAATGGAATGTAGACAATGAGGATCCTCAATTTAACAATTAAACAAACATTGAACATTTAGTCTGTTGGGGATGAGGTGAAGGGCTACTCCTTCACAGCTGGGCAAAGCTTGGCTGATATGTGCTGCATAGAGCTGTGCTACACAGTGGTGGGTTGTACCTGACAGTAGTAGATTGTGTCAGGCTATGCTGGACTCAGCTATGCTTTACTGTGCTTGACTTTGTTGGGCTGTGCTAGACTGTGCTGAGCTGTTATCGACTGTGCAAGGTTATGTAAAGATGGACAGCTACAGCAGCAGAGCTCATTCCAGGAGGCACAGTGGTCTGTAATCTTCTAATCCTTCCCAGAATGCAGCAGTGTGTGTGTGTGTGTGTGTGTGTGTGTGTGTGTGTGTGTGTGTGTGTGTGTGTGTATGCATGCGCGCATGTGTAAGCGTGGATGCATATGATACCAAGCAATTCTCTCCTCTCCTCTGCTATCCCTCTCCTCTCTCTTACTCTCCTCTGTCCTGCTGAGGGCGCTGGGGCGCACCTCCCTGGCATGGCTCTCCTCACCTGTCCCCAGTCACCTCCCCTGATGGGCTTACTGGGACTGTGACTATCTGTGTGAAACAGAGCTGCTGCTGGATTATGCTTTAAAAACACTAATGAGGTTGAGCACCCCCTACTGGCACAATGCTGCATGGCACCTGCAGCTGCCCCAGGACATGGAGGGGTGAAAAGGGGCCAGCCTGGTTTTGGAGCAGAGAGGACTGCAGGCACCACCTGCTGGTGATACCCTGATATTACAGTCATGACAGCAGAGTGCACAGACCTGCTCCTTTTTTGCAGGTGTCATTCCACATATTCACCAACTTTTACAATCCATTTAAATTTTTTCATTTTCACATGGTCACTAACATGAAATATGTAAGTCCCATCAGTGTGAGGAATTATATAATGAGTCTGCTGCTGATTTCATCAGCACTGAGCATATCAGCCAATGATTAAAGTCACTAAATCACCAGCAGGTGACAAGAAGGTCCTGAGGCAGATGAGTCAGTTCCCGAGGCAGGTGAGTCAGGTCCTGAGGCAGGTGAGTCAGGTCCCGAGGCAGGTGAATCCTGCTTTGATGCTGTCATTCTGTGTGGAGGAGTGAGTGCCATTGTGCTGTTCATTTCCTGCTACCTGGGTTCAGTTGCAGTTTCTTCCTGAAAGGCTGCAGGTGCCTCATCTGAGACCCGCACCTAAACCGCTGCTGCTGGCTCCAATTAACTGCACTTACCATATTGGGGCTTTCCCCAAAAGATCTACTATCCTCCTATCATACCACTGATCTGATATCATGCTAACATCCAGGATCTTTCCAGAATCCACATGGATATCTTTTATATATACCATATATATATGGTATTTCACATTCTGTGCTCGCAGGTGGCAAGTTGTGGTGATATTTAGTCTTGAACAGACATAAGGGAGGGAATGAAAGAAAGCAATTCTGCACTTCTGGCCTTTTCCTTTCATTTCATGTGATTACATCAGAGACACGCTGAGCTGCTTATTTAACTGAAGAATTTGTTAATGTGAGAGGGATGTTCAGTGATGGCATTAATGTCTGTGCAAGACTAATTCCTTTCACAGCTCTCCTCCGGTGGTTATGATGACACATGGTGGGTGGGGCCTTAGCAGTGAGGTCACAATGGCATGGCTGAATCAGAGTTCTTACAGTTGTCCCCCCTGTCCAGAAATGTGTTTTTACAGGTTTCTAGCTACACACATGTAATTGATGAAGCGTTATGTTACTGAGCACACTTACACAGGAGTGCCACAGCTCTGTGAAGAGACAGCAGCTCCTCCAGCCTCAAGGCCGCAGAGCGCAAGGGCCTCAGAACGCAAAGGCAAACGCTGACACATCTAAAAGCCTGCTTCCTGTTCTCTCTTCATACGAGCGCTTTAAAATGGCTCCCTTCCAGTCTGGCTCCCGCAGGGCCGCCCGAAGGCTCCCGCTCTAATGAGCTCGTTAAGATCCCTCTCTGCATGCTGACAGACTCACTCTCAATAAGCCATCTGCTTTCGTCTGTCTCCTCGCATATCAGCACCTGGCAAAATCTCAGAGGGAAGGCAGGGGCTGGAGGTGTTCTTGCAGTCACTTTCATTAGAGGGGGGTTGGGGTGGGGGGAGCTAGGCCAGCAGGTAGATGCCATCTCTCACCTGCCTGTAAGATCCTGCTGTTCCACTTAGCCTGCCATCCTTCTCCCCTGGGCTGCAGAGAGCCCCCTGTTGGTAGAAGCTGGTATCACATCAGCAGCAGGCCTGGAGACATGGATGAAATGAATTTGTAATTATCTGCTGGCTGTCATCAGCCGGATGTGCACTTACAGAACAAGACTCTTGATCTTGTGGTCCACTGGCCTCCACAGTAACACTGAATAATTAAAGTTGCAGGTGCTGGTTAGCAAACAATTCAGGGAGATTGCACACACACACAAAGGAGGGGGGGTCTATGGAGCCTTCAGGATGAGGCAGTTGGGTGATTTTGGGCCAAAACCCCAGGAGAGGGTGTACATACTGTAAGGGGACTTTCGCTCTAGAAACTGCTGTTTCTACCCAATTCCAGCTCTCACAGGAAGGGGATTTGTGCTGTGAATCAGGGCCACTGATACGCCTCAGGGCACCCAAGGGGCCACATCCTCCAAGAGAAGGGAGTTAGTTGGTGTGACTCAGTTATTAGAACTGTAGATATTAGACTGAGCACATGTAGAAAGGGAGTTACACAGTCCCTGCACAGCTCAGAGCCTAACACAGTCCCTGCACAGCTCAGAGCATAACACAGTCCCTGCACAGCTCAGAGCCTAACACAGTCCCTGCACAGCTCAGAGTCTAACACAGTCCCAGCACAGCTTAGAGTCTAACACAGTCCCTGCACAGCTCAGAGCCTAACACAGTCCCTGCACAGCTCAGAATGAAGCACAGTCCCAGCACAGCTCTGAGTGTAAGGAAGGAATGAAGGATGGGGCTGTGGACAGTGCAGCCAGCAGTGGGAGAGTCTCCCGAGGATGGAGCTGCTGCTGCTGCTGCTGCTGAGATCTAAATCCTCTTACATGATTTCCCTCATCCCATTACAGCCGTGGCCACAGCAGGAGGAAGTGTTTGATCATGTGTGTGTGTATGTGTGAGTGTGTGAATGTGTGTGTGTGTGTCTGTGTGTGTGTGCACTCACACGTGCATGCGTGTGTGTGTGTGTGTGTGTGTGTGTGTGTGTGTGTGTGTGTGTGTGTGTGTGTGTGTGTGTATAAAGTCTCCTCTCTTCTGCTATAGAAATGGCAGATTCTACTGTTGCAACAGGAAAACTTAAGACATGGTATAAGATCCTTCTTACCCAATGGCCAATAACTTACCAATTCAATGTCCAGTGTTTCCAGAAATGAGGATGTACACACATACAGTCTGAACCCTAGATATGTCCTCACATTTCTAACATTATATTGATACTAATATTATTTGTTTCTCTCTGCCAGGCCTAGAGTAAGTAATGGGTGAGTGATGCCGAAATTAGTACAGGTGCTGCAATAAATGTTAATAATGTTTTAATACTGTATTTATTAAAGGTTAATTAAGCTCTGCCAATAACTGAGTAAATAGAAGTGAACATCTGTGTTTAAAAACACTGAATGGTGTTTTTAACTGTGTTAAAAACACAGTAGTGCTTTATAACTTGTAATTATTATTATATTATATTTATCAGAAAACTATGAGAATAGTAATAGTAAATGTAAGGATTCATTTCAGGTTTACTGTCTCAGGTCAGAATATTATTATTCTGTTTTTTTATCTTAAATCCTGTAGATGATGAAAGGAAAGTCTCTTTTTCAGAAATGCTGAATTTCTGAACAAAGGCTAATATTATTTTGCACAAGTCCTATTATTCTAAAACCATAGGACATGTAACACTTATTTATAAGAGGCATAGTGTGCTTGCTTGTAAGAGGCATGGAGCACATGCTTATAAGTAGCATAGTGTGCATGTTTATAAGAAGCGTGGTGCCTGTGCTATGCTGCCCATGTTAAAGGGGGATGACATCTACCAGGACAGCACAACCCTGCTACTGTCACTGCCTTGTTATCCTAAAGCCATCCTCCACTGTGTCCCAGAAGGCGATTTAAGGGGCTCGGCAGTGTTGTGAGGTAGAGCCAGGCCACACTGGCAGGAAGGAATCACATCTGACAGGTGACTGACAGCGTGAAAGGGGAGAAACACATTGGGTTTTATCACATTCACCTACAGTGGATAGACCTGAGAATCCATGGATGACCACTACCCCTCTCTCTCACTGCTGTGACTGGACACAAGCCCTTAATCACCATAAACCAGTCTGAGTGGATACAAGCCCTTAATAGCTATAATGTAGAATATTTGTGCTCGAGTGCTGTAGGACCACAAACACAGAGCTCACAGACTCACGATTTACAAAGTCAGCGGTCAGTGCTTCAGACACACAGGGGAAGAGGGGTGATAACCTAGTTCTTTGCAGCACTAGGCTTGTTGCAGGAGCATGCTGAAGGGTGTGTGTCTATGTGCATGTGTGTTTGTGCGACTGTGTGTGTATGTGTGTGTCTCTTCAAGTACATGTCAATCATCTGCAGATGAATAATTCCAAAACGCAGAACATGTTCCAGGAGCAGGCCCACCCGTGGCAGGAGAGAATGCCGTGTTTGTGCAGATGAAAAGTCTCTGAGGCGGTTAGAGTGTTTAATGGAGTCCGCTGGAGTGCTGGCCCTCTCCACCTCCCCCTTCAGATTAAAAACTGAAGCCATTAAAGCACGACGGCCCTCACTGACTCCACGCCACCGCTGGCCTCTGAAGAAGGAAAGCAAACACAACCCACCACAGAATGCTGTCTCCAAAAGAAAGAAATGGGTTTTGAAACGAGAGGGAGGCAGTCTCACATCCTGCCCACAGCATTGCTGATGTACTATGAACAATGCAACCAGTGGTGCTGTTGTAGAGGGGCGGTACTTAAGGTACCAGAGGCCCCGCCCCTTTCCAGCAAAGATCAGCAGCGTTGGAACTGGTCACACACAATAGGGCCTCAATAAGGGGATATAAAAGGATCTTAGACACCTGGGTGGGTACATTAGGAGATTTGCCAGGGCTGATGTGAGGAGTGTCTTCACTCTATGCTTTGACCTACACCTGCTCTTTGACTGCTCTTATGCCTGACCCTTTGTATGTCTCTGGCAAGTGGCTTAGCTGCCTCTGTTAGTAAGGCTCAAGAGGAGCTAGGTTTTGTGCTATCAATAAACACCTAGTGTGATCACTGTGGGGACGACATTTGCTGCGTTAATGTACAGCAAACATACTATACGATATCATACACGCCAGTCCTTCGCAGCAGCCTTCCCTCAGTGGTGTCACAGCTTTGACAAGGTGCATCACCTGAGTGGCTCCTCTGAATATCTAAAGTTGGGTGTGTACGGCCAGTGTGTGAGCTTCTCTGACTCTCACACTTTGATGTGTTTTGCAGATGCAGGAGCAGAAAGGAGGCCAGGGTGGCTGGAGATTCCACTGTTGTCAGGGATGCGGGGTGAGGACTCACACGCAGACCCGGAGGTGAGTGGCAGAGTGGCTTTATTAAAGCCCCAAAACAGGAGCAGACGAGGACAGGGTAAAAGACAGGCAGGGTCAAAACCAGGGAAGTCAGTCCAAAAACAAACAGAGAGCAAGCACGTGGTCTGGACAGGCGAGGGTCGGCAACGGGCAGGCAGGCAGCGGGGCAACCAGAACAGAGCGGCAGGCAGAGACGAGATCCAAAGGCCAGGCAGGGGTCACAAACTGGGCAGGCAGGTCCGGGCAGGGCAGACGAGAAGCGGGGTGTGAAGTCTGGGAAGGAGCAGAACCAGGGAGACCGGCAACAGGGAGCTGGGGCAGAACCACGGGCAACCCAGGCAGCCGAAGCAGAACGGCAGGCTGGACCGGGGCTGAGCAGGCGGGAAACAGGGTCTGGACAGGGGCAGAACCGGGCAGGCCGGCAACAGGGAGCGGAGGCAGAACAGCAGGCGGGAGCAGACTCAATCACAAACAGGGATACACAAAGACAGGACGAAACAGAAAACAGACTAACAGAACTCACGTGACAGAACAGCGGGCAAACACAGAGACCCAGGGCGGGAGACAGAAGACCGTGGAAAACCCCGAGAAACAGAAGGCAAGGACGAAACAGGATACTGCAACTGGCAACAAGACAGAGAAAAGCAGGGTAAATATAGGGTAGGGCTGATGAGGTGATGGGAAGCAGGTGTGCAGGCAGGCGGGCGAAGATGATCAGGTGGGCGGAGACAGGGGCGGAGGCGGGGCAGGGCCGGAACACAAGGAAAAACAAAAGCACATGGACAGGGGAAGAACACAAACACACAGCCAGGGGGGCGGAGCACTGACAACTGTGCTCTGGCCCAGTGGAATATCAGCCAAAAACGGAGACAATCACAAGGGGTGTCTCTTTGGAGTGGGACCATTGTTCAAGTCCAATGTGCAGGTGTGAAAACAGTGCCCCTTTGAAGGTGTTCCGTATTAAACCCTGCCCCAGTAACAGACCCCTCAGTGAAAACTGCCTTTTAATGGTGTTTGGTATAAAAACTCCACCTCTATTACAGTGCTCTGTATAAAAACGCACACCTTTGGAGTATGGGAAGGCAATGCTAGAATTTTGGAGTGTGGTTCAGTAGTCACTGTTCATATGAGCCCCTGACTCAGGACCTCCTCACGTTTAAAGAGATACAGACCTCTCCCTACATCTTCTACTCTCTCCTCTCTGGCAGACACATCTCTTTAGCCTGTCGTGCAGAGTGTTAGTACTCTTCCTCTCTCTCCCTGCTCCTCTCTCTCCCTCTATCTCCTTCCCTCCATCACTCCCTCTCTCTTCTTCCATCCCTCCCTCCAGCTTTCCCTCCCTCTTTCAATTCAAATTTGCTTTATTGGCATGAAATAGAGTTTTTAATAATTGCCAAAGCAAGTTGCACAATACAAAATGAAAAAAATAAACATAACACACATATGACAGTTATTAATGAACCAATGAACATATATAAATGCATACAAATGCTGATTCTAGATGATGGCCAGCTATACTCATCAACTCCATACTCTGTAAGAGCAGAATAGATAGGTGTCTGTCAAATCATTTGTATGTTGTTACTTACGTGGATCCTCACTGTCCCTCAGGCTGAAACATACTGCACTACTAGTGGGGCTGTTGGTCCCTCCTCTAATAGGATTGTCAGTTTTTCATTGACATTAGGCTAAAATTATTGCTAATTTGGGAGAGTTTTTCTGTTTTTCTCCCTCTGTCCTCATTAGTGTGAATATTGTCCTGTTCTCTCTCATGCTCAAAGCTCTCGGGGAATCCAGCATCGATTCCCAGATTACCCACAGCAGAGGTCAGCGACCTCACACAGGATTTCCACAGTGCAGACACCCTGAAACACAGTGCTGTTACCACTGTTCTCCACAGCGCATAGCACAGTGTAAAGACACAATGTGAAGATGAAATTAAACAGCCTCCTCCATTTGTCTCAAATGACACATCACATTATAATAAGCCTTTTGAAGAAGTATTCAGCTGTTCTTCAGCTGATACTGAGAAAATAACTGACAGGCGAGAGAGTAACAGAGACATGAGGGGAGAGAAAGAAGTGAAAGGAGGGAGAGGGAGAGAGAGAGAGATGGAAAGAGAGAGGGAGAGGGAAAGGGGAAAGAGACTGGGGGAGGAGAGAGAGACAGTGAGAGGGATTGGGAGAGAGAGGGGAAAAGAATGTGAGTATGATAGTGAGAAGGATGGGGAGAGAGATAGTGGGGGAGAAGGGGGAGGAGGAGCAGGAGAGAGGGAAGACAGCACACAAACTAGTTGTCATCTTTCTCCATATTTGAGTGGATTAGCAGAAGCTGCTATTGTGATATTTGTGTGCAGGCAGAGCCCTTCCCCCTTCCTTTGGCACTGCTGTTGTATCTTTTATGGAGATAAGGGAAGCCAGAACTCATCCCTGCCTCCCCTTCTCTCTGGAGAGAAAAAGAGAAAGGGAGAAGGAGGAGGAAGGACATGATGGAAGGACAGATGAAGTACAGGGGGAAGGAGGAACAAAGGGATAAGGAGAGATAGACTTATAAAAGGGACATAAGAGGGACAGAGTGCCACCTGCTGGACAAACATCAAACACTGTTACTGTACAAACCTGCAGGTCAGGCTGAACTGCTGAACCTGTCTTTGTATTTAAAATCACATCATTGTCAGAACTGGTTGGGAGTATTTGTTGTCATCACAGTTGCTGGTTTCCTCTTCACAGAACTGGATATGACAAACTGATGACACTGTCTACATGCTGTATCCCAGCATGCAGTGGGCTAAGCACTGATTTCATGCATGAATGAGGAGGAAGGTAAGGACACAGATATTCTAAATGCTGACCTGATGTTCATCTCTCAGCCCTTAACACTGAAAGTTTTTCTCTCTCTACATTATTAAAGAAACAGGGGTTCTGATTAGCTGTTGGTTGATTAACATTCAGCCATCAAACCTATGTGGATAGTAGGACAGGACCAGAACCTCCCAGAGACACATCCAGAGGACAGAGTGAACTCCTCCAGGAGTAGAGCATCTGTGGGCTTATAACCCAAAAAGTGACAGTTCAGTTCTTACCCTGGGCACTGCTGTTGTAGCCTGAATTTCCAGATGTTTTGTAAATGGATAATATTAAAAAATGAACTGGGTAAGAATATCTGCTATGTACATGTAATGTAAAAATGTTTGACAGAAAGCTGAGATGAGCTCCATCACATGCGGAGGGTGATTTCATGTACAGCTGACGTTAATATGAGAAGTTTGTGTCCCCTCATCCAAAGCAAGGTCCTGTGGAACACATTCAATGCTGTAACACCAAGAGCATGCCAGAGGGCACTGTTGAGCAGGGAGTCTTCACACCATCCTGCTGTCTCCTCAGAGGTGCTGCAATGCCTGTTTGACCAGCAAATTCCCTTCCTCCCAGGCCCAGTTAAGTTTACAATGAATCAGATTTCACATATGAATGGACATGGGGGTGAATAATGAACAAATCTGACAGTTCATCAATTAATTGGGTGAAACAGAGAACTGAAGAGATACATGAGTAGTGGTGGCAGCCTGTCCTCCAGAGGCGTGTCTGAGTGATGTGTATTTTCACAATAGAGGCTGGACTGTAACAGAAAGTTCCTTTTTCCTTCAGGTGGATTCTTCACTTTTTTAACATGAGAGCCTGTGATGTTTGGTAACCTTATTGTTTCAGAAAAGTAAGAGTGACCTTTGAGGGACACCTTGCAATTGGTTCTTCCATTCTCATTGATTTGCATTTTTGATGATACAATACCGAAGAGGGCATTGTAATTCTGAAAAGTATGGTGATGGTGTTTTTTCACACAAAGCACAGCACAAGGAATGAAGCTGAGATTTTGCAGATTTTGTGGGAGTATGTGTATATTTAGACCTCTTCAAATGCTGCAATACCAATAACACTAACATCATTGCCCTTACAGAGGAGAATGAAGATACAGAGAAAGAGAGAGCAGGAAAGTGACCACAGGCAGTGGCACCTATGCAGTACTTATCTAAGGCTGCAACATCAGTCAGCACAATGTCTCTGTTTGACTGTGCACACTCATTGCCATCACAGTATTAATCCTATGTCTAATCTCATGACTCTCAGAGGAAACTGCAGCTGAATAATTAATGACAAGAAAGAAACAAAATTTCAGAGAGATTAATTTAAAAATCAGCAAAAGAGAACCCAAACCAAGCATGAACCTAATCTCACCCAAACCCGACCATGAACCAGGAACCAGGAACTAGAAACTAGTGGTCCATCTCTGGGAGGAACTACGGTGGCTTCAGACCCCTTCACTTTTTGCACACTTTGTTGTCTTATAGACTTAATCCAAAATGGATTATGGAAAATGTATTTTTGGCTGCCAATCTACGTACAATAACCCATGATGACAAAGTAAAAACTTTTGACATTTTTGAAAATTTATCAACTGAAATCTCATTTACATAAGTATTCAGACCCTTTGTTCAGTACTTTGTAGAAGCACCTTTGGCAGCAATCACAGCTTTGAGCCTTTCTGGGTAAGTCTCTTCAAGCTGTGCACATGTGGATTTGGGCAGTTTCTCCCATTCTTCCTGGCAATCCTCCCAAGCTCAGTCAGATTGGCTGGAGAGCATCTCTGAACTGCCATCATCAGGTCTCTCAACAGATGCTGAGAGATGGAGTTCAAGTCTGGACATTGGCTGGGCCATTCAAGGACATTCAGAGACTTTTCCGAAGCCACTCCAGCATTGTCTTGGCTGTATGTTTCAGGAAATTGTCATGCTGGGCTGAACCTTCACCCGAGTCTGAGGTTGTGTGCACTCTGGAACAGGTTTTCTTCAAGGACCTCTCTGTATTCATCCTTCCATCAATTGTGACCAGTCTCTCTGTGCCTGCTGTTAAAAAGCACCCCCATAGTATGATGCTGCCACCACCATGCTTCACCGTAGGGATTGCATTAGCCAGGTGATGAGCAGTGCCTGGTTTTCACCAGACATAACACTTGGAGTTCAACCCAAAGAGTTCAGTTTTTGCCTCATCAGACCAGAGAATCTCCTTCCTCAGCCCTCAAACTCCTTTAAGTACTGTTTGGCAAACTCCAGGTGGGCTGTCATATACCTTTTAGTCAGGAGTAGTTTCTGTCTAGCCACTCTACCATAAAGGCCTGATTGACTGAGACGATAGACCTTCCAGCAGGTTCTCCCCTGTCTGCAGAGGAGTTATGAAGTTCTGTTATAGTGGCAATTGGGTTATTGGTCATCTCCCTGACCAAGGTCCTTCTTGCCCAGTTACTGAGTTTGGCAGCCAGCTCTGGGAAGAGTCCTGGTGGTTCCAAAATTCTTCCATTTCACAATCATGGAGTCTGCTGTGCTTCGGGGGTTCAAACCTTCAGAAAGTTTTATATCCTTGCCCAGGTCTATGCCTCAACACAATTTGAATACAGAGGTCTGCAGAGATTTCCTTGAGCTTCATGGCCTAGTTTTTGGTCAGACATGCACTATGAATTGTGGGACCTTATTTACACAGGTGTGTGCCTTTCTAAATCATGACCAATCAGTTCAATTTGCCACAGATGAACTCCAATTAAGTTCTAGAGACATCTCATGATGATAATCAAAGCAAACAGGATGCACCTGAGCTCAATTTGGAATGCCATAGCAATGGGTCTGAATACTTATGTAAATGAGATTTCAGTTTTTGATTTTTAAAAATTTTTGCATTTTTAATAAAATTTATAAAAAATGTTTTTGCTTTGTCATTATGGCTTATCGTGCATAGATTGACAGCCAAAAATACATTTAATCCTTTTTAGTTCAAGTCTATACCACAACAAAGTGTGCAAAAAGTGAAGAGGTCTGAATACTTTCCGAATTCACTGTAAGTACATAATTCATCTCTAAGGCTAATAATGATGCCATATTTTATTTTACACTTTAGAAAATGTGGCATGTGGTTTATGGAGGGTAAATATTTATATAATAGGCTCACCACACTACCACATTTTTGTTGTACATGCTATGTTGAATGTAAATATTCAGCTGTAAAATTAAAGAATAATTTACTACATTAATGAATTGTCTTCAAACAGCTAACAGTGTGATATATGACCATCATAAACCCATGGTTTTCTTGAACTCTGGGGTTTTCATTAAGTATTGAAGCTGCAAATTCTAATGAAATTCTGAATTTACCATAATAGGTCCAGTAGGGGGTGCTACGTTCCCACTAAACTCATCTGAAGCGCTCATTGCATACATACACACCCATACACATGCACATGAAAAGCTGTAAGTAGTATTATACATACATTCAACATAGTGTGCACACATTTTCCTTATCTACCCGTGTGTGTTGGGCTGACATTCACTAACTGCTTGCAAAGAACCCAACTAAGATCCCCTTCCCTGGACAGTTCCCCCGAAAAAATAAAACCCAGTGGCCTGGTTGTGAGATGTGTTAAGCTGTGATGAACAGTGAGGGCAGGGTGGAGGCAGGTAAGAGGAAGATAATCCAGTCTGACACACCCCCCCCCCCCAACACAAACACACACACACACACACACACACACACACACCCTCCAGTCACAGCAGGGGAGACTTCGGCACTGTTAATTAGTTCCTCGTTAAGCTCCTTTGCATTCCTGCCTGAAAGTTCACTGACGCAAACTGGTGGGATTTGGCCAGCGGCTCCAATTAAAAGCACAGACAGAGGGGTCCCTATGACTGTCACTCTAAATGCTCTGTCTTTTTCCTGCTGCGTTTCTGAGCAGCAGCAGCTACATGAGTTCACCTTAAAATCCGCCAGCTCTGCACTTGTCTGGCCCTCTGTGTATTTGTCTATATGTTTCTCACTCTACCGGCATGCTTGTGTGTGGCTTTCTGTCGCTCTCTGTGCATGTGTTTGTTTGTCTGTCTGTCACTCTGCCTGTAAGTGTGTGCGTGTGTGAGTGCATGTGTGTGTGCGAACATCAGCTGGAGGATGGATGCTATTCCACTAATGTCATTGGAACAACTTGCATGCACCTAACAAATTGCAGGGTGCCTCAGAGCAGTGAGACGAGGATACCCTAGCTGCCATACTCATCCCTGTCCCCGGTGGAACAAAGCCAGTTTGTTTTTAGACTCCTGGTCATGGTTGACAAATGGCTTAGCCTGCCAGCTGAACCTCTCAGCAGCCCACAGCAACAGGTTTCTAAGACCTACCTTCTAAGTCCTAGGGTCTGCCAAGCTACAGGCTACAGTCCCTTTGCAATACATTGCATTGAATTACTGGCATTTATCAGACACTCTCATCCAGAGTGACTTACATAGGTTACAATTCTTACATGTTATCCATTTTACACAGCTAAATATTTACTGAGGCAATTCTAGGTTAAGTACCTTGCCCAAGGGTACAACAGCATTGTCCCAGCAGGGAATCGAACCAGCAACCAGTCCTGCTCCTTACCTCTATGCTATACAGCCACACTTTACCTGCTGCATCTGTGCTTCAAAACCAGTGAAACTAGTGATAAAGCTAACAGTCTAATGCAGCCCTGATTTCTTGCCGCAGAGTGGGGATTTGCCAGCTGTGCTTGTAACCAGGGGGTTGTAAGGTCAAATTCTGGGTTATGAGACATGCCTGTTGTACCCTGCTCACCCTTGGTTCAGTAGAGTACCCATCCGTATAAATGCACAACACATTAAATGCCAGTTGGCTACGTGCTCTGCTAAGCTAATCAATACTGTACTGTATATGAAATATTCAATGACTAATGCAATGTGGCTGTGTTCTGTAGAGCAGATTGGATTCCACCAATGGACCTGACTGCTTTGCCTGGACATCCATCAAAATCACAATGGATAAAGCTTACACACATACATAGACATACACACTTACACACACATACACACACACACACACACACACAAACTCTGTCTCTTTCTCTCTCATACACACAAACACACACGCTCATTCACACTCACATTTATACATACTCAGTCACTGAAACACACATGCGCACAGACACACACACTCACTGACACACACATACACACACACACACATACACTGACTCTTTCTCTCATACACACACATTTTTTTTCTCACTCACATATACATACTCTGTCAATGGTGTGCTTTAGTTCAAAGAAAACAGAATGAATGAATAATAAAAATGCAACACATAATGCAGAAGGCTGCTTGCATTGTTTCCAGTGTGGATACAGTGCAGTCAGGGACAGAAATTACCCATGGGCTTACTGCAGGAGGCAGATGGCAGGGGACAGAGGGTGCAGTTTTGGAATTTTGTGTCTGATTGCAATTAGCACTTCTAGGTTGGGACGGCTTTTCCTGGGTGGTGCCAGTTGTTTTAAGGAGGAGCACAGCGGATTGTAGATGAGACACAGTCAGGATTTCAAACTGATCTCATTTTGAAAACAGGGACTCTGAAGCTTGTACAGCAAATACAGTGTGTATCCGTGGTTCCGTGTGTCTATTGGTGTACTTAGTAATTTCAGGGAGGGGGAGTTGGTGGATTTAAGGGCTTCGCCAGTGAGATGCATGTAGAATGACAAAAAGACTAACTACAAGGTCTTCTTAAACGTAATGACTGTATTCCATACTTATTTGTTACACTACATCAAAAACATGATATTGCTGTGTGTGTGTGTGTGTGTGTGTGTGTGTGTGTGTGTGTGTGTGTGTGTGTGTGTGTGTGTGTGTGTGTGGTGTGTGTGTGTGTGTTTGCTCTCAGTGGCTGACTTACAGAAACCTTTCTGTCTCTTTAAGGCACCTTTTCCATGGAGCATTTATAGAGGAAGTCAGCTATCAAACAGGTCTTTACTAAGGGAAAGAATCGATACACCTCTGAGTCCCACACACTTCCAAAGCATTCCCCCAGAAACAGATCCCCAGTGACCCGTGCTCCCTTTGTGTTGTGGCAAAAAACCTGTTGTCTTTGCAGTTGTGGTTAAGGTGAGGACAGTTTCCCCATCCACCACTGCCCTGTTTCCCCACCTACCACTGCCCTGTTTCTCCACCTACCACTGCCCTGTGTCCCAACACTCTGCCACTGCTCTATTTCCCCATCCCTCTACCATTTGTGGTGAAATAAGGGACCAAATCAGCAATGAAAAATGCAAGATGCAAGGACACAATGGTTCCACCAGATGGAGCCATAGAACCCACCTGAACAATGAGACACCTGAAAATGCCTGCATCAAGACTGTGTTCCCTTGCCCATTGAGAGAGAGCATTTGTTTTGGAAAGGAATTGTTGCTGACCTTTTTTGCCTGAGAACCTGATTTGGAACCTGACCTGTGCATGACTGAGAGCCTGCCTTGGAATCTGAACTTTGAAAGTGAAATAATGAGTAACTGAAATAAGTGAAATAATACTAAGCCTCTGCCCTGGGGAGGAAAATCTAAAAAGAAAAGAAAAGAAAAAAAAACTTCTAGGTAGACTCCCAAAACAGTTAGGTTTTGTTTTCCATTGTGCTAACTTTTCAAACATATTACATGTAATAAAGTTCCACTGAATTCACTGGATTTAACCCATTGGAGTGATTGTTTCTCATATTTTTGCAAGTTTAAGGCAGCAGTGCTGTGTCTTATCCTGGATTCTGTCACACACTACCCTATTTTCCCACCATTCTACTGCTTTGTTCCCTCTGATGGGCTATCCAGAGCCTGCAGGGCTAACCTCACATGCTTCTTTCCTCTCCTTCTCCTGCCTTCTCAACATATGAATGTACTGCTTTCTTCACTCCATGAACTTGCAGGGTTTGCTGTCCACCCCTGACCAACATGAGTCAGTCCCTCAGAGCAGAGAGTATGGGGGGTGAGGGAAATCCCTGCATTCAGCCGGGCCCAGCTGCAGTCAAGCCATCTACAGTTCCTCTGAAGACAGTGCATACACTTGCACTTCCTGAATCGCGCGGCCAGATGTTTGAATCGGAGTACACCAGTGTCCTCAGCGCTGCAGGTGCGAGAACTGCGATGAAACGTCACATTTAAAAACAAACATGTACAAGCAAACTATCAACATTTATCGTATTTATCCTATAGTAACGGTTTACTATCGACTGGAAGGGAGTAAAACAGGTTTGTATCACTTTAACTTTCTCTGACGTCAATCTGATGCAGACCTCAGTACTAAGAGGGATGGCAACGGATGCATTTTCTTTTTTTCTCCAAAGAGGGTTTTACGGGGACGATTTCAACGCAAGGGGGGCGGGAAGAGGGAGATTACTCTGGGTGCGTTGATAAGAGATTAACAGTAATATTACGAGTAAAATCTGAGACTGGAAACACGTTGAGTGCTCGGAATATCAACTACGGTCAAGGATACCGCTGAATCGCCATCAGTGTGTGATTGAGCCTGCGTGCGCGCGCGCGCGTGTGTGTGTGAGAGAGAGAGAGAAAGGTGGAGAGAGAAAGAGGAGGGGGAGGGGGGGGTAACACAGCGTCTTTTCTGCTGAAGCCGGGTAGCCGAGGAATCACAAAAACATTGCATCGTTTTTTAGTTGTGGAACAAGCGAACACCATTATTCAGATCGGCTGTAATTTACCAATAGAAGCAGCCAAATATCGCAGAAACTAATCAAGACATTGGTGGATATTTAATGTTTAATACTGCCCTCACAATATACGCTCAGTTTTCATTGTAAAATGCCGAAGAGGAAGACGAAGAAAGAGAATTGTCAGTTATTTTTTATATGCGAAAAATACACATCAAAACAGATAGTGTGAGAGAGAGACAGCACAACGGAGACATCCGCATTACAAGTTATTCTTTTAATTTTTATTAATCATTTTATTTATTTCAACATAACGGGTGGAATGCTGTGGAATATGTTTCTCTGTGGGGAGAAAAAAAGAGACAAACCGCATCTCGTGCATCAACTTAGCCTCTGAAGCGCTGCACGCGCATGGATTTTTTTCTTTCTCCAGATGTAAAGATGTGGTAATCTAACTGTGGATCGGGGAGAGAGAAGGGTGTTGTCGAAGAGAGGAAAGGGGTATGACATAAGAGGTGTCCTTTTTGGAAAGGGGGGTAGACTGATTGATAGAAGAGAACATGGAGTGATGCGCGAGACGCTTTACTTTTATGAGAAATTTTGCAAAAAAGGGAGAATGGAATGAAAAACGAAAGAATCGGGGGAAAACGAAAGGAAGAGGAAGGTGAACTGTAATGATTTTTTAACAAAAACGGATCGCTGCACCCCGTAGCGGAAACCTGGGAATATTTCGGGTAAGCGTTTTCCCTCATCTTTTACCGATATACGTGTAATGTAATTACTGATGTTCTACGTGTGCATGTGCGCCAGTATGCGTGTATGACGCTGTCAGTATATGGCAGATTGGCAGTTATTTAGACGTTTTGGGAACTGCTCATCACCGGCGGAAAATGAAATGTTAAATTAGACATTCATATCCCTCTTTTTACCGTCTTCCATTTCATAGGCAGGTAATAACCGCGGCTAGTCGGCAGATTCAGAAGCGAAGTCATTTTGGTTACCACGTCTATAATGTGAATATAAGCCACATCTACTCTGTAATATGCGGTCCGACTGGACTTTAATTAGGACAGAATCGATACATATTCCGCTGTCTTTGGCATTAACGCATATACGCCGCTTCTACCGGCTGAGATATTATTTCAGTAGATTCAGTAAGTCCATCGGGTTATTCTTTTATTTTATTTTTGAAGCTGGTCATTTTTCACCTGATGGATTATAGTCCTGTAGTTATTTTTCGAATGCTCGTGTCAGCCCCTTCTGCCATTTTTAGGTGCATTACATATGTACCAGTGATTCACGTAAAATAGGTCTCTAAAAAGGTGAAATATACATGATGTATGCCTTTATGTTATTCTCTGTAAAATCTTACACATGTGGCCACATACACACAAACACACACACACACACACACACACTAATATCCCCAGTGCATCTCCCCTTGCAAAACACACGCAGATATGTGTATATATAGGTATGATAGGTACAGCCTACAGGAATTCATGTGCAGACTGTGTGAACACACACACTCACACACACTCGGTGCATATCAATGCTGTGGGCTGGTTTGCTGGTGCCCTGTCAATGGCAGGATTCAGCTCAAACAAGAGTGCCATTGTTTTCAGCGGGGCTGCAAGTGTTTGTGGTACCCAAGAGCAGGGACACTCAGGAGATGCAGTGCCGTCTAAACCAACACCATGAACATGAAACGACCCTGGGCAGCCATTACAGGTATTTAGAGCACATGAGATGCACTGGAACAACAATGTGGAACAGCAGTTAGAGCGCTGGATGTGAGGGCAGCAGTATGGAGTAACGGTCAGAGCTCTAGACCTGAGGGCAGCAATGTGGAGTAGTGGTTAGAGTGCTGGACCTGAGGGTAGCAATATAGAGTAATGGTCAGAGTGCTTGACCACAGTGTGGAGAATGCTTGTAAAATTCACAATTTATGGCTTCCTGGTTTGATTTGGGGTGTCAGCGTGTTATACCTGAACGTGCAGAAACAGTCGATATGCAGGAATTAATTTGTCATTTAGGAACTGAACACTGGGGCAGGCATTGTGTTTATATGCTGCATCAGACATCAGTGGAGACACTAATTAACTGAAACAATGAAGCCCAGAGAGAGAGAGAGAGTCACAGACAGAGAAGGAGAAGGATAGAAACAGACAGACAGCCACAGATTCAAAGATAGAGACTGATACGCATACATACACAGGCCAGTTAAATACATACATACATACATACATATATATAAACATACATAGGTGTTACAGTCAAACATAGACAGTGTTTGGTTTGAAGTTGAGTCCTGACATCAGAAAAAGAGGGCATAGATGAAAACCAGTTGAGGGTGAATTTCAGATTCACAGTGGAAAGAGTACTTAAATGTATGGAATAGAGGACCAGGACGTGTATCAGAGGCAGACATCCTGAGAGTGTTGAAGATCAGGCCTGGCATCGTGTGGAGGCACTCTGGACCATAAGCAGAATAACAAGGCCAGCTGGGCGGAAAGGCTTGTTCTTGTTGCCTAACCTTCTCCTGTTCTTATGTGTATGGCTCTTCACTGTACACTGCAGCCTTTGAGCATTTAAGGATCATGCCTGATTTATGGGCATATTTCCCTGTCAAGAAACATTGTATGAATATATTACTAACTAGTTACTAATTAAGAGCTGTAAAAAGTTGTTAGCAAACAGATTACATTTTAAATATGTAAAAAAAGGCCAATTTAAGATTGTGGAATAATTTAAAATCTTTTTTAAATGCACTTCTGGAAGGTTAAGATTTGTTGTTTTGTATTAATGTTCCTTTTTGAACATTGATATTCACAATTAAATAGTTTATGACTGCCTGACCAACGCTGCATTCCAGCAGAAATCTTATTAGCTGTTTTACTATACTTGCAAACTGTTCAGTCAGTGTTTTCTGAAACAGTTCTTGCACATGATATCAAGGTTAGAAATCTGCCTCTTACAAATACCAGAAATCAACATGCAATGTTCACATTTGTCTAGATTTGTTTATTGCAGTGCTCTTATTTTGTAAAGAGGTCTAGCAATAAACAAGCTAAAATAGCTAGCTTTTTAGCTGCATCATCAAAGATGTAGCTAGTTGACTGATAACTGATAACTAAAACAATCAGCTAGATTCTTGCACTTTTTTGTTTGTTTATTTGTTTCATGGTTTTATTTCCTCATAGTTTCACTCACACAAATGGCTTCATCAATCCCCTCTGTGGTTTTGCTGGATTCTTGAATGCATTACAGTACATGACCTTAGCCTCCTCTCAGGTGAATGCCCTCCAGTATGGAGTAGTGATCAGAGCAGTGTACTTGGTTCAGCAGTGTGAAGTAGTGGTCAGAGCACTGGCTCTCTGGGCTATAGTATGAAGTGGACTCTGAAGATTGCAGATGGTCATAGGTTATAATTCCTGATGGGACGCTGTGGTTGTGTTTCAGGATTAGATCTGCTGTGGCCTTTTAGAGTTTAGACCCCTGCCTTCACCGTCCGCATTGGCCCGGCAGGACACAATAACTTCAGACAGTGTCCTCACCCTCTGAACTCTGCTGCAGGTCACGTCACCTCCCAGAGCCTCAGCAGGAGTATGGTTAGCTGTCCTTAGTGGGACCCGGGTCTTTAGCTTGGAGAGCGCATCATGTTGCATGTCCTGCAATGGGGTCGGCGTGAACTGCGGATTCCAAACCCCCCGCAGATATACCTGCTGTTACAGCTGTGCTTTGCCCCAGTTGCTCTAGTAAACCCACACCTGTGTAGATGGGGTGTAGGGTGTGTATGATGGGAAACAGCCAGGGCTGTGGGTCACCAGGAGAAGAGCGTCCGCTGAGAGAATGGATAATGTGACATAAGGCCATGTTCCATTCCCGCTGTGTGCCCACTAAGGAGGCTGTGCATCACAGTAGGAGAGGTCTGCCAAAATGAGACATTAAAAATGCCGAAGGTGTTTGTTTCTACCTCAGTTTTCATCTCTCCAACATCCCCTGGAAAGGGAACAGACGGCGGTGATTGGGAAGAATGGCCTCCCCCAGCCACAGGTTCTGGGTCAGTTTGATGAGCAGGGCAGAGTTTGTGGGGCGGGGCTTTTTGATGAGCAGGGCAGAGTTTGTGGAGTGGGGCAGCCTCACCCACACAGCCTCCAACTCTTCTACATCCTTTCATCACCACAATGACTGTGAGAACAGTTCACTCTTCAGCAGTCAGAAGTCAGATCAAGGTGAGAAAAGTACTCTTCCCTTCAGTGACCCATTTCCATGTCTCCTCTGACCTCTGATCTCTGACCTCTTGTCTACAGGAACAACATTGCATACATTCTCTCCTGCACCAGCCCAGTCTACCAAATTTAGGGCATGACGTACAAGTACAGCAGATCCTTTTCAGTATTACTGGAATTAATTATTCATTTCACTTATTCTAACAGGCTGATAATGCAACCATAACTCCTTTACTGTAATAATTGTGTCAGTGCTGCAGTTTATGTGTCTGTGCTGCAGTATGTCAGTGTTGTAGTTTCAGTGTCTGTGATGCAGTCACAGTGCAGCAGTCTCAGTGTGTCACTGCTGCACTTTCAGTGTTTGTACTGCAGTCACAATTCTTCAGTCTCAGTGCATCAGTGCTGCAGTATTAGTACTGCTGTTTCAGTGTGTCAGTGTTGCGATTTTAGTGTGTCAGTGCTGCAGTGAGTCTTAGAGTCTCAGTGGTGCGGTCATGTCCGGTGTAGCTGAGACTTCAGAAGGGGACAGAGCTGGTGAGGCATTGGCAGGTGCAGTAGCTCATTCCCACCACTTGGGGGAAAGAAGAGAGAGAGACAGACACACAGACAGACAGGTGGCAGTTTGCAGAGTGTGGGCAATGGAGCTGGTAGAGATGGGGTGTTGGAGCTGTGCAGGGGCCTGTATTCACAGGGTCCACGGGGACAGTCCACATTAGTGTGCGACTGGTCATCTGCTATCTCCACCACAGAAAGGCCCCTTGGAAGGACTAAGCCTGGTTTAATGAACCACATTTTTAACAGTTAATGGATCACAGAGCAGCAGTGGTTTAAATTAGCACTGAAGCTGCTGCATTCTGCCACAGAGCTGCTGAGTGTCAGGTCTGTAGGAGGCCTGGGGTTCCAGTGCTGAGCTAGAGAGCTGCAGTCCGGGGCTCGGAGAGGACACCCCGCAAAAAAAGCACAGAAGCTAAATTGATGATGCGCTTTTCCTTTTTGTGGGATGAACGCGTTCTGCAGGGAAAGCTTCATGATTGCTTTGTTGGAAAGCATGATGGGAATCCCAGGAAAAGGAGCCATACAGTTTTCTCTTTTTGAAAAGCATATTTAATTATTCATAAGTTTGGAAAGCAACAGGTCGCAGCCAGGCGAAAGTGCAGCCAGCGATACAGGGATCGGCTTCCAGGCCTTCACACAAGGAAACACAAACAGGCAAACAGAATAAACACACTGCTAAATAGATCGATAGGCTGAAAAAATATACCCTCCAGGAGTTGTTTTGATTGAGAGTTTTTTTTCTGGTTAGAGAGCTGGAGACTGGACCAGATTAGGGATGGAATCAGTTCACAGGGTGGATGTTAATATATAGCAAATTTTTAAATGTTTTCAGCTCAGATATCAGAGAAATAAACCTTTGTGGTTTCTGAATCCTGAAGTGACTGGGCTCACTATATCAGTTTAAACTTTATTAGTAGCACAGGTGTTCAGCCATCATCAGAGTGAATGAGACAACAAAGGAAGAGAAGCTTCTCAAATGAACTGCATTTACATGCATGCTGCAGTCAGGCTGTATAAGTTTATCACAGAGAAAGCTGCAATCAGGCTGTATAAGTATTACTGAGCATGCTATAGCAGGCTGTATACATCTATCATGGAGCATGTGGTAGTATTGTACAGCACTTTTAATGAGGGAGCCTAGGCCTGTGTGATATGACGATATATATCGTGTGACGACAGAAAAACGTCTATCGTTTCATATTATGCTCTGTTGTTTATTTCATTGTGTTGCGAATCATACACTTTACAGCAATATTTTTTTTCATTTGGATGACGCTTTGCGTTCTTCCACACGGCACGGATGCAGGCAGGAAATTTACATGAATGCAACACAAACAAACATGGAGGAGAGTGAACATGACACAGAACTATAGTTTACCTTTTTATATTTTACACATTAATATTTTATATTTTGTTACATGCTTAACCGTTTCGCACGTAACTTATTTTTATTCTATGTAGCGCGCATGTTACTTTACATGGTTCGTTATGTTTTTATTAGCATTATTAAGCTTCTCATAGTTTTCAGTCAGCATTTGCTATATTTTTTAACATTAAATCGCTGTTTCCTCAAAGCTAAAATTAGCTAGAATTTTTCCAATCTAGTGTTTTAATCGCACCAGTTTTAGCATACGTGCCAAACGGCTAATCACACCGGTGTGACCGTATGTGCAAAAGGGTTAATTGAAAATTTGCACAAATGTTCCAAATAAAAGGAGAAAAATAATCAAATATGAGTAAGTACCTTTTATTTGCCGAGTGTATAATTCAAAATGTAATAAGAAATAGGCCTTTCCATGTGGTCATTTTATATAAACTATTTATTTATTGAATTTACAGAAAATGTGCTATATCGTGATATGTATCGTTATTGGGATATGAAATGACCTATATCAGGATATGAGATTTTGGTCATATCGCACAGCCCTAAGGGAGCCTGTAGAAGGCATAAGTGTAATAATATCCTCACTTTATATCTGGCCTGAAAGGGACCATCCATGCAGTGTTTGCAGTTTACCTCTAACAGAAAGCTCTCCCTCACTCCTAGTGTTGATTTTTTCAGCGAAGCTGAAATAAATGTTAAAGCTGTAGCTATGTGTTGAAAGATGGCAGGATTATGGGTAATGTTCCAGAGAATGACCTCAGGTGTCCTTGGAGCATGTATTCATGGCCCCCACATTGGCCCGCCCCCGTGCCGTGATTCGCAGAGTGAATCCATTGATCCATCCTGAGATTTACAAGTTCCCCGCAAGGAGGCTGACGAGCTCTGCGGCGTTCATCGCCCCCACCTCTCTCCCCGTTCGGAAGGCTTCTCACACATCTGATCTGAGCTTCACAAAGAGTTATGGAGTTATTGACTCTGGCTAAGCTGGCAAAAAACCTAGATCCAATGTTCCTGGAACATTGCAGTGATGGCTTTGCTGCAGCGTGGTAGTGCTGCTGTGTGCCACTGCCAGGTGTCTGCAGGTGAAGTGACGTGATGGTGAACACCTCACCTGGTGTACCTGTGAGGTGTCATGCGGCATTCACGTAATACTGTAGTAATTATAAATACAAGTTTCGAATAGGAATAGCAGGAAAGCTGTAATGGCTAACAAAACCATCATATGCCACAAACCATGTACCACATACCATCAAAACAATGGTATTCATTTGCAAAAATGTCATACTCTGTTACTGTGTGGTTACAGTACTCTGTCACTGTGTGGTTTATGTTGCTAGTATCCGTACAATAACTAAACTGAATCCTTTGAAAGCTAACAGGATGACGGTATCACACAAATTAGCCCGAGTAGCTAGCCAGGTTAACACTGATTGCAACTAACTGTCTTTTATCTTTATCCTTCAGAATGGGATAATGACTATTAATTATGAAAAATATGATGTGAATACAGCATCAGAGCACTGCGCTGCTGAAACTGCCTACCCAGCACAAGAGAGGGTCTCACACACACAACCCCATAAGCACTAAGTCCCACAGGAGTGACAGGCACCATGCTTTCAGGTCATAAAGCTATCCTGCGATGTGCTTTCCAGCGAGCTTTTCCAGCTGTCATGTTCCCCAACCTGATAGCGCAGGTCCCCCATTCTACTCTGCGCAGCTGCTCCATTCTACTCTCTGTGCAGCTGCTCCATTTTACTCTCTGTGCAGCTGCTCCATTCTACTCTCTGTGCAGCTGCTCCATTTTACTCTCTGCGCAGCTGCTCCATTCTACTCTCTGCGCAGCTGCTCCATTCTACTCTCTGTGCAGCTGCTCCATTCTACTCTCTGCGCAGCTGCTCCATTCTACTCTCTGTGCAGCTGCTCCATTTTACACACTGTGCAGCTGCCCCATTCTACTCTCTGCGCAGCTGCTCCATTTTACTCTCTGAGCAGCTGCTCCATTCTACTCTCTGCGCAGCTGCTCCATTTTACACACTGTGCAGCTGCTCCATTCTACTCTCTGCGCAGCTGCTCCATTTTACTCTCTGCAGCTGCTCCATTCTACTCTCTGTGCAGCTGCTCCATTTTACACACTGTGCAGCTGCTCCATTCTACTCTCTGCGCAGCTGCTCCATTTTACACACTGTGCAGCTGCTCCATTCTACTCTCTGCGCAGCTGCTCCATTTTACACACTGTGCAGCTGCTCCATTCTACTCTCTGCGCAGCTGCTCCATTCTACTCTCTGTGCAGCTGCTCCATTGTACTCTGTGCAGCTGCCCCATTCTACTCTCTGTGCAGCTGCTCCATTCTACTCTCTGTGCAGCTGCCCCATTCTACTCTGCAGCTGCTCCATTCTACTCTCTGTGCAGCTGCTCCATTCTACTCTCTGTGCAGCTGCTCCATTCTACTCTCTGCGCAGCTGCTCCATTCTACTCTCTGTGCAGCTGCTCCATTCTACTCTGTGCAGCTGCCCCATTCTACTCTCTGCGCAGCTGCTCCATTCTACTCTCTGTGCAGCTGCCCCATTCTACTCTGTGCAGCTGCTCCATTTTACACACTGTGCAGCTGCTCCATTCTACTCTCTGCGCAGCTGCTCCATTCTACTCTCTGTGCAGCTGCTCCATTTTACACACTGTGCAGCTGCTCCATTCTACTCTCTGCGCAGCTGCTCCATTCTACTCTCTGTGCAGCTGCCCCATTCTACTCTGTGCAGCTGCTCCATTCTACTCTCTGTGCAGCTGCCCCATTCTACTCTGTGCAGCTGCTCCATTCTACTATCTGTGCAGCTGCCCCATTCTACTTCCTGACTGTGTGGCTGCCCCATTTTAATTTCTGCGCAGCCGTCCAATATTGCTTCCTGACTGCGCAGATGTCCCATTCCACATCCTGACTCCAAAGCTGGCCTTCATTAATTCTTGATTGTTCAGATGTGCCATTCCACATCCTGACTGCGCAGCTGTCCCATTCCATATCCTGAGTCCACGGCTGTCCCATATTACTTCCTGACTGCGCAGATGTCCCATTCCACATCCTGACTGTGCAGCTGTCCCATTCTACTTTCTGCGCAGCTATCTGTTTGTGCCCCAGGTTTGCATCCACTTCCTCAGGGCTGTTATATAACAGAGAGACAGGTGCAGTGAACATGTTTCAGGCTATTTTGGGGTCCAGGTGGATCAGTGTAGAACAACACAGTAACAGTCTGCAATCTGAGAACTCCAGATGTGTGGTAAACAGTACAAAGCAGCTTGGTTTGCTATGGCATCTTCAGCATGAAATATTCCTATTCAGTATAATTGGGTGTTTTGTCAGTTTTAAACAGAAAGATGATGGGCAATTGATCATTCACTTTGAGCGTTTCACAGCCACCCTGTCAGTTTATTTATACTTCCCAATCACCCAGCACCCCCTCACAAATAAAACACAGGAACCCAGGGTTGATTGGTCCTTCAGGGTGATTCAGTGAGCGAATCAAGAGGTGCACCTGTTAACCCCTTCAGACACTACAGTGCTTACAGCAGTTACAGTTGTTTGGTCTCTTCCTGTGCACGGGTGGATATGTGTTCAGGAGGCTAGCCCTCAGCACACTATGCTGCCAGGGTTATTCATGTCAATAGGGCACATTGGCATGAGTATGAGTACTTGAGGGTCACCATGCTGTGCAGTGTA